>JAOTON010001033.1:0-600000 GCA_034440635.1 Lepas anatifera | reverse complement strand
TAGGGAAGAGGGGGAGAACTGGGACAAAAATTGAAGGTTAATTTTATAAATTTGCACAAAATCAGTGACTGTTTCCATAATAGTACAAATGGTACCGTTAGATAGAGCAGACAATTGGTTTTCATTATGAGATGTCACAGCCTCAATACTCAAAAGGTTTTTGACCAACGTAACGAAATATAAAAAAACACCTGAGGTGGAGAGTTGGGACAGGCCCAGGAGAACTGGGACACACAGCGGGCAGAAGTGAGACATACGGGGGAGAATTAGGACATGGATCGATGTGTGATATAGTATAAAAGTGCATTAACCCGCGCGCCACTGGGGTACAATGGCCACCCCTGCTCCACCAGTGGGGGCATCGATGCCCCCTCTAACTCCGAAAATATGGGGGTTAGTACAAATCTGCAAAATGCATCATAAAGCTCGTGAGGATTCAGTACAGTTTTACGTCGCATGTTTTAATGCTCAGGTCAATGGTTTGATCTCCAGATATCAAGTTGGGTCACAGGCTATTTCCACTAAAATATGCAATGCCTAAGAAACCTGAGCATAGCTCTCATGTCATTAGAGCTATTGACATATGGTTAAGTAAACTTGGCAGGAAAATGTCAGAGCTTTCTCCGCTATGAAGAACGAAATGACCTCCCTCCAAAGGTTTCACCTCCAGAGGGTACCTCTTGACCTAACGTGGCTTAAGGTCACAAAAGGTCATAAAGTGGCCTAGCCGTATAGAAAATGAAAGTCAAAGCTGATATATAAAAAATGACATTTAATTTAGCGCTCTAGCTTGATTAGGTCAAAATTTATCCTCAAAATACTGTGTTTGACCCCTGGTGAGGGGAAAGACAAAAATATTCTCTGGAATCCGTGGTAGGGTGGCCGAGAATGCTTTCCTGAGCAACCTGAGAATTCACAATCATTTTTATGACGGCTTTTCTCATGTGTTTTGTATGGGAGAGGTCACCTTGTGACCTGCCCTCAGGTATCCAAATAAAAAACCCAGATATGAATTGTTGTAGGCCCTGGAGGGGTCATCAAGTATAGAAAGTTTCAAATCAATCGGCTTAGAAATGTAGCTATAGTTGAGCTCAAATTTTGAAGTGAGGTGGCCTTGGTTGACCTTGTCTGGTGACCTGACCTAGTGTGGCCTAGGGTAAAAAAACTTCAGGGATAGCGGGAAAATTATGGGGTTAGAGGTAGACATCTCAACCGCGGTGCTGCGTCACGTCGTTTCTTCTGTTATTTTGAAAATTCTTAGGAGGCCATCGATGGCCCGGTGGGGCGAGGGTTAGCATAAATTCAACACACGCTTTGTATCTTCACGGTATATGAACATATACGTCAAATTCCACCAGAGCCGGAGGAGAACGAGACATATTTTCACATCTTTGTAAAATGGTCACAGAGAAACATAGTTCACCTGACCATTCGGCCCCACATCACTTCAGTCACGATACAGGTCACAAACGTACGAAATTTGACCAGGGATGACATCCGTGCAGGGCACACACGCCCAGCCTGTCCCAGCCCATCGGACGTCCCGCATGTATCCACTCCTCAGCAGACATATCCAAACGCATGACACATGATGTTATAACAAAATATCAAATGTTGTTATCTTAATAAAAATGAATTGCTATTTTAAATATTTATGATTAAAAAGTTGGATTTTAAATTGCAGCGTGAAATGGTAGGGGCCCATATGATTTTAATGTGTGCCATGAGGATAAATAACTATAATTAAAGATAATACCTTAAAAAATATGATCATTTTATAAATCCTACGCTTGTAAATTACTACATAATAACCTTCTTCCAGAGACTATAATCAATCGCATTACATATGATCTACATTTGGGGGGAAGTGGGACATTGCGGGGAGAACTGGGACACTGAGTCCCACTTCTCCCCAGGTCGCCGTTTTTAACAAAGTCTTCCTGCACCGGAATTCTATCAATCCCAATGTTATATATTTCAGGGCATTACGTCTGCATAGTATACAGAAATACAAAAGCGCGACAACAGCCACATCACAGTTCTAAAAATCATGCAAAACAACTTAACATACCCTCAGAAAAACAAGTTTTTTTGCTGACACTCGCGTATCGTGACCACCGCCAGACGAAAAGGGGAAGTATCACCATGGTGATGTGCGAGCAGTACGACAGTAGTGGGGCCAGCAAAAAATAATCGAGAAAACCGGCAGCTGGCGGAGAAAACGGCTCTGTCCTACTTCTCCCCCGTCCCAGATCTCCCCCTCTCCCCTACTGGAATCCAGAACCCGTCTGATACATGGCTTTCGCAAACTTGTTGGCCAGCCCGAGCTTTAAATGCAGTGGAGGCAAGAATACCTTTTCTGGGTCCACCAGTGGTTTGCGGACGCTGCTGTACCTGCCAAGCGTATCTTTGGTCTCGCTGGCCATTCTTCTCTCCTATTATGCTCAGCGTCAGCTCTGCTGTTCCACAGACAGAGGAAGCACATGTGCCTAGTGTACCCACATTGGAGACGCAGGAGAGGACAGGTCTCCACATATCTTCCACTGGTGCTTCTGGTACTGGATAGCAGAAAGTAGAGTCTTCATCGTCTCATAGCTCTCCGTCATGTTCACCCTATGTGCTATTGGCACTGATGGAAACCGGTTCCCGTTGTGCAGGACTGCTTTTAGTGTGTTTTTTCCAGAATCCATGAACAACCTCAGACCATCCAGTTTGCACGGCCTAGAGCTGCAGAGTTGCTGCATCACGGACTCGGCATCATCGCAGTAGTAGAGGTTGTTTGCCATTGTGAAATATTTGGAGAGCTCCCTGTGCCGATGACGTGCCGTAGTAATGGATACCCCGTGTTCCAACAAGTTACGCTCCTTCAGCCGAGATCCAAACAGCTCCAAGCAGCTCTACCTTTTCTTTGGAAAAATTGAGGTCTCTAATAAGATCATGAAGGGCTCTCTGGCGGAAAAGTTTGGGTTCACTCGTCCCTGAACTGTCCCCGTAGCTAACATCCATCCGATGCTGGGACTGCTATCAGCAGGGACCGTATGGACCTGCGTGCACCGTTCCGTTGCGCGTGTAGAATACTACCCGGCTGTAGAAGGCTGAGGGCGGAAACGCCTGCTCCCGGGAGCGTTACTGCATATCGTTCTTCTGCTGAGGCACGGGCTCCAACAACAGGGGGAGTGTGGAGCCAAACCCCAAAAGCCATCCCGGAGAGCAGTAACGGGTAAAGCTAACACCATCTGCCTAAGTTACCCTGGACAGGCGGAGGAAGAGGTGGGAGGTGAGAGAGGCCGGCTGGTTGTCCAGTTCAGGCTCACGCTTGGCGTGGCGAGACCTGCAGGTGTAGCAGAAGCCACGGTGCTCTGCTGTCGGACGGATGCGCAGTGTCCATTAGTCGATGTGGCCACTCCAGCGCGCTCCGCAGAAATGTAAATGCTGGTGGATTTTTGGTTGCGCCAGCAGTTGTGTATATTCCCATCCACTGGGTAGGGAGCGGCGCCACGTGGTGGCATGTGAGAGCTGAGCTCCCAACACTGGGCGCTGTACGCCCTGCAGGCTAGTGTGCCCTAATTACTAACTCACCGCGTTTCATACCTGGCCTGTCTACTGTTGCAGTTTTCTTAAAAATCACACGGAAAAATTTTGGCGCACCGCTGCCAAAGACGAAGGCCGTATGCGGATCTGTTTTTTTTCTTCAGAAACTCCAGTCCTAGGGTGCAGCCCCTCCTCGGGGAGGGGTTGACACTTATACGGCTCCATGTCTGCGTTTCTTTCTCTCTGCGTTATCTCGGCTGCATCATTTTAACTTATCAGTTTAAACGCCGCCGTACTGTAGCAGCTGCTGGGGATTTATATCTTATTGGAAGTGTCCGGAAGGAAAAGCAGAATAACCCCCAAGGAAAAGCGGAAGAAGTACGGAAATAGTCTGTCTATTTGTGTATTTTTAAGGATCTCACGTATGCTGTTCATCAGGCCTGTGGGAGGGCTAAAATGCACTTAAAGGGAATGGACCACTTTTTAGAAATTCTAAAAAGAGCTAAAATTAAGAATAAGAGAGGTCTGAATATTAGATAACATTTTTCCTCACTTTCATACGCTAAAAACCCAAAAAAGTCTCCTATTTTCTAACAATAAGTGACGTCATCACAATAATAGTTTTAATAATCAGTGAAATCCCAAATTTTGATCATAGACTCGCTGTATAGGTCCATTCACAGCGTTTCTGCGTGCAAAAATCGTGGGCAGTACAAGAAGCACTGGTGCAAAAACTGAACGACAGATGTCGTTATCGGCGGCCGTGTTTGTCCAGTGCTGGAAAGATAATGCATATGTCTGGTGTAAAGAAACAATTTCAGAGTTGGATTAAAAACAACAACAATTGATACTTGTTTTTGCAAGTACGGGGGAAGGGAGGATGTTATGTGTGTTGGGGCCATTGGGCGTATTTTAGCCCAATCTCGCTTTGCAATGGACGTTAACTCGCCTGAGGTTTTCAGTCGACAGGCATATTGCATGCTAGTTCACTCTCTAGCATGGTATTTTCAGCGAGTGTGCGAGGCTTAGGGCTTACAACCAATCAGATCACTGTAACCATATGGAAGGTATTCCTTCAGGGTTTGAAATAAGGCAATAAGCCCGTTTAATTTGAACTTTAAAGCTTGCGGAAATTTCATACCGGGAACTTCGGGTGAAATTAAATCTGCCCATAGTGGTTTCTCAATACGCTCTGCAAAACTGCTATCTCAGTCCAAAACCCATTATACAACTGGAACACTCCCTTTAATTTGAAACTATTCCTCTAAGTAATAGTAGTCCGGCATTGAGCTGCGGTGAGATGTGCTGGTGCTGTGTGTGTGCTTTGTCTGGAGCGATGATATCTCTCATGTATGTGTTGAGTGGTGCTGTTTGTGAAGTGTGCTGTGTTTGTCGAGTGATGCTGTGTCAAGAGTGGCGCGATGTCTGTGGCGCTCTGCTGTGTATGATGTGTGTGGAGCGGTGCTGTGCATTGTGTGTGGAGTGGTGCTGTGTATGATGTGTGTGGAGTGGTGCTGTGTATGACGTGTGTGGAGTGGTGCTGTGTATAGTGCGTGTGGAGTGGTGCTGTGTATGATGTGTGTGGAGTGGTGCTGTGTATGACGTGTGTGGAGTGGTGCTGTGTATGATGTGTGTGGAGTGGTGCTGTGTATAGTGTGTGTGGAGTGGTGCTGTGTATGCTGTGTGTGGAGTGGTGCTGTGTATAGTGTGTGTGGAGTTGTGCTGTGTATGACGTGTGTGGAGTGGTGCTGTGTATGATGTGTGTGGAGTGGTGCTGTGTATAGTGTGTGTGGAGTGGTGCAGTGTATGCTGTGTGTGGAGCGGTGCTGTGTATGATGTGTGTGGAGTGGTGCTGTGTATGATGTGTGTGGAGTGGTGCTGTGTATGACGTGTGTGGAGTGGTGCTGTGTATGACGTGTGTGGAGTGGTTGTGGATGATGTGTGTGGAGTGGTGCCCACTTGCGGATCTATGGCGGGGCAGGGTGGACCATGACCCTAAAGGCTGAAAAGGTAGTATTTGCTTCCCGCAAACGGCTCGCCCGTACATCTTATATGAGCTGCAAATGGCGGAGACATATTAAAGATCATGCAAAAATCCTGCTACAAAAGTTTCGTTGAAACAAAACCGTGTCAAATGAGAAGAAACTGGCGCTCTGACGAGGACGTCAGCCCAGCTGGAGTGGTGGGTCCGTACGAGAACGGAGCTGGGCGGTGCGCCGTGTAGTGGCCGGGGGCTGCAGCCCCAGCCCCAGCCCCAGCCCCAGCCGGAGAGCTGCCGACCGGTCACGTGTGACGATCGATGGGGAGCGGCGCTCGGCCGGCCTGAGAGAGCGCCGCAGCACCAGCCGACCCCCACCCCGCCAGTGCCAGTCAGCCGCCCAGTCTCCCGCTGGCAGTGGCCAGTCTCCCCGACCCCGCCAGTGCCGGTCAGCCGCCCAGTCTCCCGCTGGCAGTGGCCAGTCTCCCCGACCCCGCCAGTGCCGGTCAGCCGCCCAGTCTCCCGCTGGCAGTGGCCAGTCTCCCCGACCCCGCCAGTGCCGGTCAGCCGCCCAGTCTCCCGCTGGCAATGGCCAGTCTCCCCGACCCCGCCAGTCCCGGTCAGCCGCCCAGTCTCCCGCTGGCAGTGGCCAGTCTCCCGACCCGCCAGTGCCGGTCAGCCGCCCAGTCTCCCGCTGGCAGTGGCCAGTCTCCCCGACCCCGCCAGTGCCGGTCAGCCGCCCAGTCTCCCGCTGGCAGTGGCCAGTCTCCCCGACCCCGCCAGTGCCGGTCAGCCGCCCAGTCTCCCGCTGGCAGTGGCCAGTCTCCCCCGCCAGTGCCGGTCAGCCGCCCAGTCTCCCGCTGGCAGTGGCCAGTCTCCCCGATCCCGCCAGTGCCGGTCAGCCGCCCAGTCTCCCGCTGGCAGTGGCCAGTCTCCCCGACCCCACCAGTCCCGGTCAGCCGCCCAGTCTCCCGCTGGCAGTGGCCAGTCTCCCCGACCCCACCAGTGCCGGTCAGCCGCCCAGTCTCCCGCTGGCAGTGGCCAGTCTCCCGGCTTTGTTGTCCGCGAGTGCTGCAGAGCCAGGTCACTCAGACAAGGTCGAGCGGGCCACAATCTCCTCTACATGGTAGCCCTGAAGGGTAAACATACGTTTTTGTGGCATTGCCCGTAAGATGTGGACTGTGTATGATTGTTGCCGTTAGTCTGCGGTGCCCCCTGCACCTGCGTTTGGGTTTGGGTGGCGTCTGCCATTCACGCCGCTATGCACGTTGGCTGACGTTCTTAACTTCTTCTTTCTGAGTCCACCCGCCGCAGTATGTGGCTGTGTTTGGTGAGCCGTGACGGTCAGTGTGGTCACTGGTCGGTGTGCCGCCGGTGGGCCGCGCTCTGGCTGCAGATATGGCGTCTCCTCCGCAGTCCCGCCGACGCCAAACGACTACCACTCAGCCTTCCGACAATCCCATGGCCTGCCGCCGCCAGCCGGCATCTGCTTAAATATAGGCCGGAATCCTCCGGAACGTTTCTGGGAGCAGCGTTACTGCTCCGTGTGCCGCGCTTCCAGGCCAGTTGCCGGCTGTCGCCGCCTCCGGGGCGCTATTGTTTTCATTTGCGCTGAATTGAAACTGCCACCCGCGCGCTGCTGAAATGTACAATTTGGCCGGCGCCATTTGGCTTCGAGGCCATTTCTCCATGTGCCAATCTGCTCGCCGGCGACGGCGGCCCGTCTAAATTTCAAACGAGCCCATTTGATTTTTACCGATGGAATCTGGTGAAATGAAACGTCCGTCTTGCCGGCGTGCTGCCTGAATAAATTGAAATCATAAAATAGAATTGGAGCGAGGCGGCGGTGGCCGGGCGGGCTGTAGCCGGGCGCCGTATGTGAGATGTGGTGCTGCGGACGGGGGCGGGCGGGATGTCGTATTGCGGCACAGTCACGGCGGCGCCGTCGACGTCAGGCCGGCCGGGGGGCGCTGCGCCGCCGCCGTCGTGCGTGCCGCCGCCGCATCTGCTATTGATCGGCCGCCGCTCCAGTTTGCAGTAAACAAAGTCTCGCTGGGCAGCGGGTGGCGTGGCAGGCGGCGGGCGCGGGTGGCGCCGCGACCCACGCGTTTCCCGCCCGATTGGATTGCATTTTAATGGGCGGCCTCCCATTGGCTGGTTCGGCGATCGGCGCGCGGTGATTGGAAGAGCCGATCGGCGATTGGTCGGTGATTGGAAACGAGGCAGTGGCGCGCGCTGGTGTCGCCGGATCAATGGTGGGCGGCAGTGGGGGTGGACCGCCGCCGCCCACCAATCGACGCCGCCTTATCGACACCTTCGGCCCGGTATCGGCTGCCACGATTGGCGGCAGCCGGCGGGCGGGGGCGGTCCGAGCGTGGGGCGGCGGCTGCCAACGTCCGCCCCGGACCCTGCGGTACAGCCGGCCCGCCGCTTTCCCACGATCCGCTAACGTTTTTTTGGTCGGCGGCCGTAAGTGTGGCATAAAAGGTGGCGTGCAGGTGGCCTGCGGAACGGCTGAGGTGTCGCCGGTGAGTGGCGGCCTCCACTGGGGTCGCCAGCCACGTCAGAGCTGGAGGGCAGCCCAGCCCTGTCTGCCAGTCCAATACTCGGTTCTCTCAGCGCTTCACCCATTTTTGGAACAGGGAGTCCTGTCTCCAGCCGCCCGGGTCTGAGGCCGTCTCAGTGCGGCCGGTGAGAGTTGGCGGTGAAACCTCAGCTATATATTTGACAAACGCTGGGTGGGTTGCCCGTGATGTGGTGGGCCTGATGTAGCATCGTGCAACGCTGGCCCTGGTCACAGCTCAGCGATTGCGTGCCATTTGGCAGCGGTTACCCTAAAACACGGCGGTGAGCTTTGCCAAGGATGGAGGTCTCCAGGTGCCCGGCCTCATGGCGTTTGGCGGCGCTCCAGGCTGGGGGCGTGCAGGTGCCCGCCCTCCAGCGCCCTCCAGCGCCGCTCCTGATGTTCAGCAGGGCCGCTCTGCTCTCACTATTGGTGGTTCTGTCCGTCGGACTTTCAATTTATTGAGATATAATACACTGAAAGTTATTCAATGTATGCCCTAACCACTTATCTCCTCTCCAAACAAAAATGGAGACTCGGCCCACGTTTTCTGCATTTTCTCCTTGTTACCTGCGTGGGTCTTCATAAATGTTTTCGGTGTTAGTATTGGTGAAGTGCTTTGGTAGCGCTTTCAAGGACAGCCAGTATGCCCAAGCATTGCTTTCCCAAATTGCAAGTGGTCAGCCCGGCCCGCCCTCTGACGACCAGCCGGACACTGCAGCCCGGCGCGTGTTTCAGCCTTCACCGACGCCGTCAGTGTGGACAGACTTCTGTCAAATGCCCGGCCCATGTAGTCAAAGCGTTTTGATACCTGAAATCAGCGTGGCTTAACCCGACCGTGCGTAGTTAAGGAGATAACGCGAGTCGGGGAAGGGGGGCAGGTTCTGTTCCCTGTCCGTCCCACTTCAGCTAGTTCTGGATGCACCTCTACTGCTCAGGTTAATAATTTGTTTTGGATCGATGGTTGTGAGAGTGCTGGCCGGCGGGCTGCCAGCTGGCTCGGCGCCCGGCTCCAGTCCGGTCGCAGCACCGACGTAGCGTGCTGCCTATCGGCGCCTGGCTCAGTCCGGCCGCAGCACCGACGTAGCGTGCTGCCTATCGGCGCCCGGCTCAGTCCGGCCGCAGCACCAGCGTAGCGTGCTGCCTTTCGGCGCCCGGCTCAGTCCGGTCGCAGCACCGACGTAGCGTGCTGCCTATCGGCGCCCGGCTCATTCCGGCCGCAGCACCGACGTAGCGTGCTGCCTATCGGCGCCCGGCTCAGTCCGGCCGCAGCACCAGCGTAGCGTGCTCCCTATCGGCGCCCGGCTCAGTCCGGCCGCAGCACCGACGTAGCGTGCTCCCTATCGGCGCCCGGCTCAGTCCGGCCGCAGCACCGACGTAGCGTGCTGCCTATCGGCGCCCGGCTCAGTCCGGCCGCAGCACCAGCGTAGCGTGCTGCCTTTCGGCGCCCGGCTCAGTCCGGTCGCAGCACCGACGTAGCGTGCTGCCCATCGGCGCCCGGCTCATTCCGGCCGCAGCACCGACGTAGCGTGCTGCCTATCGGCGCCCGGCTCAGTCCGGCCGCAGCACCAGCGTAGCGTGCTCCCTATCGGCGCCCGGCTCAGTCCGGCCGCAGCACCGACGTAGCGTGCTCCCTATCGGCGCCCGGCTCATTCCGGCCGCAGCACCGACGTAGCGTGCTGCCTATCGGCGCCCGGCTCAGTCCGGCCGCAGCACCAGCGTAGCGTGCTGCCTTTCGGCGCCCGGCTCAGTCCGGTCGCAGCACCGACGTAGCGTGCTGCCCATCGGCGCCCGGCTCATTCCGGCCGCAGCACCGACGTAGCGTGCTGCCTATCGGCGCCCGGCTCAGTCCGGCCGCAGCACCAGCGTAGCGTGCTGCCTATCGGCGCCCGGCTCAGTCCGGCCGCAGCACCGACGTAGCGTGCTGCCTATCGGCGCCCGGCTCAGTCCGGCCGCAGCACCAGCGTAGCGTGCTGCCTTTCGGCGCCCGGCTCAGTCCGGTCGCAGCACCGACGTAGCGTGCTGCCTATCGGCGCCCGGCTCAGTCCGGCCGCAGCACCGACGTAGCGTGCTGCCTATCGGCGCCCGGCTCAGTCCGGCCGCAGCACCGACGTAGCGTGCTCCCTATCGGCGCCCGGCTCAGTCCGGCCGCAGCACCGACGTAGCGTGCTGCCTATCGGCGCCCGGCTCAGTCCGGCCGCAGCACCGACGTAGCGTGCTGCCTATCGGCGCCCGGCTCAGTCCGGCCGCAGCACCAGCGTAGCGTGCTCCCTATCGGCGCCCGGCTCAGTCCCGCCGCAGCACCGACGTAGCGTGCTCCCTATCGAACCGATCTCCGGCTGTTTGCCGATGTTTGTCCGGCTTTAATCTTTTAACGCTGTATTTGGCTAATTGGGGGTGGCCCGGCGGCCGGTCACGCCCTGAAGGAGGCAGCCGCCGTGAAATATGCACCGATGTCCGGCTGATTAGCGTTATTGAGCGGCGGTCCGTCACGAGCCGGGTACACCCCGCCGTCAATGCTGCTGCAGTCCGTGCCGGCCAGTCACGCCAGCCGCCAGGCGGTGAGATGGCCACGCCGCGTAATGGATCAACGGCAGCCAGCCCCTCCTCCCGGGACCGGCCCTCAGTCCCTCCTCCCGGGATCGGCCCTCAGCCCCTCCTCCCGGGATCGGCCCTCAGCCTCTCCTCCCGGGACCGGCCCTCAGCCTCTCCTCCCGGGACCGGCCCTCAGCCTCTCCTCCCGGGATCGGCCCTCAGCCCCTCCTCCCGGGATCGGCCCTCAGTCCCTCCTCCCGGGATCGGCCCTCAGCCCCTCCTCCCGGGACCGGCCCTCAGCCCCTCCTCCCGGGATCGGCCCTCAGGCCCTCCTCCCGGGACCGGCCCTCAGTCCCTCCTCCCGTGATCGGCCTTCAGTCCCTCCTCCCGGGACCGGCCCTCAGTCCCTCCTCACGGGATCGGCCCTCAGTCCCTCCTCCCGGGACTGGCCCTCAGCCCCTTCTCCCTGGATCGGCCCGGTGCCACTCCGCCCGGGACCGGCCCTCAGTCCCTCCTCCCGTGATCGGCCTTCAGTCCCTCCTCCCGGGACCGGCCCTCAGTCTCTCCTCCCGGGACCGGCCCTCAGGCCCTCCTCCCGGGACCGGCCCTCAGTCCCTCCTCCCGGGATCGGCCCTCAGCCACTCCTCCCGGGATCGGCCCTCAGTCCCTCCTCCCGTGATCGGCCTTCAGTCCCTCCTCCCGGGACCGGCCCTCAGTCTCTCCTCCCGGGACCGGCCCTCAGGCCCTCCTCCCGGGACCGGCCCTCAGTCCCTCCTCCCGTGATCGGCCTTCAGTCCCTCCTCCCGGGACCGGCCCTCAGTCCCTCCTCACGGGATCGGCCCTCAGTCCCTCCTCCCGGGACTGGCCCTCAGCCCCTTCTCCCTGGATCGGCCCGGTGCCACTCCGCCCGGGACCGGCCCTCAGTCCCTCCTCCCGTGATCGGCCTTCAGTCCCTCCTCCCGGGACCGGCCCTCAGTCTCTCCTCCCGGGACCGGCCCTCAGGCCCTCCTCCCGGGACCGGCCCTCAGCCCCTCCTCCCGGGATCGGACCTCAGTCCCTCCTCCCGGGACCGGTCGCCAGCCCCTCCTCCTGGGACCGGCCCTCAGCCCCTCCTCCTGGGACCGGCCCTTACCCCCTCCTCCCGGGATTGACCCTCAGCCTCAAGCCAAGGATACTTCGAGAAGTAGCATTAGTCGTTTAGGTACTTGACAGTTTTTCCCAACTTTCCCGTTGCTTAAAGTTGAATCAGATGCAGTTTTTGGAACGGTGAGAATGGAAAAATATATCATGCTGTTGTTTTGAATAGACTTTGATTGACCTTTTTAGAGGAGTTTCAAAAGTTGATAAGGTGATGATAAGTTGATAAGGTGGCCTGTCCCCTCGAATCCGGAAATGTAAAAAACACTGAAGATTATATATTCGGGCACAGCCCTTCATCAGAATCGTGTAGTAAATATAAAAAATTATCAGTCATAGTGTAGCCAGACCTCGAATTGAGCTTCACAAAAATGCCTTTTAGAATGAAAAAATTTAATGTCGTGACAACAACGATCTTTGTACCTCTAACCCAAGAGTAATGCCGACAATACAACAAGACTAACTAGACCAGTATTTGTTACTTTTCTATTATTTCAGCCAAACACTAGCTTTTCAATAACAATGAAAAATTCGCTGAAGTATCTTAATCGGTTATTTGTTTGCTTCTGTTCTTATTATATATATATATATATATATATATATATATATATATATATATATATATATATATTTAGTTGACCGCAGCTAAAATGCTAACAATAATTAATTATTTAGCACTGGTACACGTAATACTAGATCGGTGTAATGACTGCAAACTTTCCCCTTTAATTCAGCATTAGGCTATATTTTACTGTAAATGCCTCGCTCGAATTATTTAATTAAGATTTTACTTAGTGGTCAGAGCCAACTTATCCCTAAACTCAATCCATTGCGTAATATTGCTTAATACGGTTTGTAATTGATAAACCCTTTTTTCACAGCCTGCACCTCTGGCCCAACGTTAAGCGTCGAATGAGTATACGTCTGGATGCAAAAAAACTATCCATTTTTATATTACACTTATTTAACAACCCTTCCCCATAGTATGTACCCCTAAACAAATACATCTCTCATAGCTAGTTAATGTGATCAATCGTTGGTAAATACCTTTCCTCAGCCTGTACGTCTGGCTGAGGAATATATAATAAGAACAGAAGCATACAAATAACCGATTAAGATACTTCAGCGAATTTTTCATTGTTATTGAAAAGCTAGTGTTTGGCTGACATAAAAGAAAAGTCTGTCACACAATTACTGGTCTAGTCTTGTTGTATTGTCGGCATTACTCTTAGGTTAGAGGTATCAAGATCGTTGTTGTCACGACATCCAATTTTTTTCATTCTAAAAGGCATCTCTGTGAAGCTCAATTCGAGGTCTGACTACACTATGACCGATAATCTTTTATATTTACTACACGATTCTGATAAAGGGCTGTGCCCGAATATATAATCTTCAGTGTTTCTTACATTTCCGGATTCGAGGGGACAGGCCACCTTATCAACTTATCATCACCTCATCAACTTATCATCATGTTCCTCGCCGCAGCACTTCAAAACCTATCAGAGTTTCAAAAGTAATGAGGGTTTTTAGTTAGTTCCCTGCTGGCCTCTTAGAACGAAGAAATCGACAAAGAGGAACAATGCGGCGATGCCTACCTGCTACCATGGGCGCCGAAAGCGGGGGGGACGGGGGGATGCGTCCCCCGCTGTTGGCCAACCAGGGGGGGACGTCGCCCCAAAAATTTTGGGCCAATGGTCATTAATGCTGTCAGGTACCGAATATGCTCAAAATTCGCCTCCCCCGGTCAGCGCCAGCCCGGGTCCGTCCCCCCTGCGAAAATTCCGTGGCGGCGCCCCTGCCTGCTACCATCAATTTCCAAGTAATTGGAGTTCGGTTAGTTTGGGACACCATTGTCTGAAGGGGGTAGCTTCGGTTGAATAGTTGAGGCAACTTTCGACAGAGCGAAGCCGAACACTGGTCTATGTTGAAGTCTTAAGATATATTCCCTAGCTTGAAGCTTTGTTTTGTTGTTACAAGCCAGCGTAGTGCAGCCGTTCTGGTATTTCGTGTGTCGTTAGTACCGCCGCAGTCTGGAAGTTGAGTAGACACTCTGAAGTAGTTGATATGTGTTGCCCACACAACCGCCCGTAGATGCTATTTTAGTGAATCGTATGTGGCGTTTGGTGCAGTAATGCCGTGCAGCGCCGGAAGTTTCTGGAGCGTTCAGCCCGAGAAACAAGCGAAGAGCAGGAAAATAAAATGCATAGGACAGTTACTGGAGGAATGGTTTGAGGGGCTAGACAGAACACGAGAATGTATTAGCTGACGCTTGAATAAAGAAAGCAAAATTGAGCCCTATATCTCAAGGAAGAAAAGGAGTCTCACGTCCAAGGGCGGATCCCGGGGTTGGGTCAATCCGGCCATGGCCCTCATGGCCCCCCAGAGTGAAATAGAGTGGTCAGCCTCTCGCAAAGAAGATATCAATATGATTTATGCTTCATTAAAAAAAATAATCATGGGCAAGACAGACTCCGCCTTCCTGCTTGGGAGCCTCCCCTTTCACGTCCCTCAGCGTCGAACCAGGGGGACACAACTACAAGTTTTTCAGGTTCCATTTGGCCGCGTCGAAACTGTAAAGCGAGGTGTTTTTATTCGTGCTTTACTTTGTTTCAATGATTTCACAATCAAGTGCCCCACAATCAACCCATTTACCACCACATGCAATATTTTTAAAGGTGCTGTAGTGAAGCACATCAGGCAGCACCTGTTTTGATTATCGTGTGGCTCTTGTTTTAGTTTATGTTTTAGTGAAAGTTTTTACGCTCATCTTGAGTTTTTGTTTGTGTTTTATCTGCGCATCTTGTATACCCACTTTTATTATTGTAGAGGCTTTTGTGTCATAATGATGTCTTATTTCTACAATGTTTAATGACACTAAGACTTAGGGCGAGCGCGTGACCTTGTTGCCTATTTTGGAATGCCACGGGTATCATTTTTATCATTTCATTGTAAATATCATGTCTTTGTTTTACTTGTTTGACTTGAGCTATTAGTGGGTTATATTATACCTGTTGCTCATTTACATGAATAAATACAAATACAAATACAAATTCTCTTCTCCCCACCCTTCCTCTCCCCCAGTAGCTCTAGTTCCATAATTGATTTATTGGGGAGAGTGTGTCCGTCATTTACGCATTTTTGTCTGTTCGCAAGGTATGTACGTCCTTGAAGGTGAAAAATAGATTCACTGCACCAGTGTAATCCTGCTGGCCTTCGCCGAGCTACACTTCTGACCCTGGCCGAATTGGGTTTGCCCCTGTTCACGTCCGTGCGAGCTGGCAGTCCATGTGGGCGGGACAGCTTAAGAAGGAAAGCTTAAAACGTGCAGTTGGGAGGAGTCTGGCGTCAACGTGCAGTGGAGGGGTCCTAAAGTGCCCACCCCCGGAGATCTCGAAACCCGCAGTGGAGGGGTCCTAAAGTGCCCACCTCCGGAGATCTCGAAACGCGCAGTGGAGGAGTCCTAAAGTGCCCACCCCCGGAGATCTCAAAACGCGCTGTGGAGGGGTCCTAAAGTGCCCACCTCCGGAGATCTCGAAACGCGCAGTGGAGGGGTTCTAAAGTGCCTACCCCCCACCCCCCGAGATCTCGAAACGCGCAGTGGAGGGGTCCTAAAGTGCCCACCTCCGGAGATCTCAAAACGCGCAGTGGAGGAGTCCTAAAGTGCCCACCTCCGGAGATCTCGAAACGCGCAGTGGAGAGGGCCTAAAGTGCCCACCCCCGGAGATCTTGAAACGCGCAGTGGAGGGGTCCTAAAGTGCCCACCCCCGAGATCTCAAAACGCGCAGTGGAGGGGCCTAAATTGGTCACTCCCGGAGATCTCGAAAACCCAGGGAATTAGGAAAACTAGCCTTTTGAGGTATGTGGGACTGTGTAGATCTTCATTAAACACAACTTCATTGCCCTAGGTTAACATAAGTCAAAGGAGGTCATAAAGCTCAAATATGGGCCATACTGGGGACCTGATGGGAAATGCTGCGATTAAGCGGGAAAAGATCTCGATTATACTGAAAATAGATTAAACGGAATGTGGCACCTTCACAACGTGATTTTAACTGAGATAGCCAAGTTGTAAAGCAGGTGGGAAAACCCGGTACTCCATATTTCATTTGTCTTGGAACTCGATATTTCCGTAGAAAAACTAAAACCTACCTGACACCAGCCCCCCTCAGCCCCCCGTCGCCGGCGGCCATTGTTGTGAGCTACTGGTGTGACGACATATGCTGACGTCACGATGAGCATCAGCCAATCGAAGCCCTTGAAGCGTTTCAAGTATGGTAGTGGTTGCCAGATCGTGACATCATCCACAGGCTGATATTTATTTCTTTTTCTAGAGGAGTATTTTTAAAAACCAAATATTAAGCTTATTGTACATTTTTCAGAGAAATCGTGAGTGGTTTCATTATTTTTTTACTAAAAGTACGCCTAATAATACTAAATTCCAGGATTCGACCCAAGATTACTTTACTTACAAGGTTGATCCACGAGGAATACTTTGTCGCCAACGTGACGTCACACAATTTGGCACCAATATGGTAGCAGTAGCTGATGCATAAGCGGCGCGTTTAGTTCAACAATAGAAAACAACAAACAAAACTAAACTGATGGTGGTTTAGACACTCGCGGCTGGGGAGGGATTGATTATTATTAATATGTATTCTTTTTTCATGCCGGGACGAGCTAGAACGTGGGCAGTCTGCAAAATAAGTATTTCTGCCGATGTTTCGTCTAACGTGAAGTGCTCGTTTAGACCGATTGAACTTACGTTAATTTTTTACAAACCAAACGGTCCCTGATGATGCGAGAACATTTAAAATGAAGATTTAAAATGAAAGAATAAATATTTATACGGCCACCACATGCTAATAATTGTATATTTTCGTCCAGCGCATTACTACTTTTCAACACCAGTTGGATCTTATAACTCGGGCTGCTTTGCTTCTTTCCATTACTTTGGCTTTGCCGCATTGTTGTTGTGGCTGAGTGATATGGTACCAATATGGTATCAAGGTATCGAAAAGTATCCTTTGCCGTAGGAGAGGGAGTCCTCTAACCCGTGCCCCATCGGGGATCCGGCGCCACTTTCGCCCCCCGGCAAGGGGGCATCGATGCCACTCTAAATCCGAAAATATGGGGCTTATTGCAAATCTGCAAAGTGCATTAGAAAGCCGACGTTAATTCAGTGAGAAATCACTTGTATGTTTAGGCGCTCAGGTCAATGGTTTGACCTCCAGAGGTCAAGTTAGGTCAAGATAGGCTATTTTCACTCAAATATTGAATTAAGCAAACTGAGCATAGCTCTATGCCATTAGAGCTATTGAAATCTGGTTAAGTAGATTTGATAGGAAAATGCTAAGAATTTTTTCCGTTATGTGGAACGTAATGCACTCCCACCAGTGGTTTGACCTCCAGAGGTCACCTCGTGACCCAATTTGACCTGAGGTCACGAAAGGTCAGAAAGTGACTTTGCCCTATATCAAATGAAAGCCAGTGGCGAGACATACATGATGATATTTGATTCAGTGCTCTAGCTTAATTAGGTCAAAAGTTATTGTCAAAATACTGTTTTTGACCCCGGTGACCTTTGATGACCTCTAAGAGGTCAAAGGGAAAATATGGCCCCTGGAATCCGTGAAAGGGTGTCCAAGAACGCCTATCTGAGCAAGCTGAGCATTTACAATCGTTTTTGTGACTTTTAGATCATAAGACAGCTTTTTCCATGCTTTTTCAATGGGAGAGGTCACCTCATGACTTGACCTCAGGTCACGAAATCGAAAGATCCCGGATATACAGCTTGTAGGCCCTAGAGGGTTCATGAAGTGTAGGAAGTTTCAAATCGATCGACTCGGAAATGTAGCTATTATAGAGCTTAAAAGTTGAAGTGAGGTGACCTTGGTTGACCTCGCCTGGTGATCTGACCTTGGGCGACCCGGTGTAAGAAATTGCAGGGTTGGTGGAAAAATGATGGTGTGATGTGAGAGGTACAGCTCTCAACCACCGTGCTGCGCCTCCTTGTTTTTCTGCTATCAAAAAGCTTAGGGGTCCAACGATGGACCCGGTGGGGCGAGGGTTAAGCGGCTTTGCAGAGCCAACTTTGAATGCCCTTATTCTTAAGAAAAACTGACAGTATCGCCTTCAAATGGTAAATTTCGGAAACAAATTTGATGTAGAATTGTGGAGAAAGAACAATGTTTTCCCTTCGACTCATACTGTTCTTGTGAGAGCCGGCTGAAATCGACGAATTTTAACATGAGACCTATTGGGTGAAGGAAAGCTTTGTCGCCAGCGTGACGTCACAGTAAAGGCGACTCCTGATTCGTGGCTGGGGGCTGGATTCGACCAAGGTGCCACATTTCCTTTAAGGGCATGGAGGGAATGCCCCATACAGTTTTCTCTGAAATTATTGGGTCAATGGCATTCAAGTTCATTGACCTATAACGTTCTTACCTGTACCATAGCATCATAGCATAATATACGCTATACGGGGTGACGTCATCTGACCGGTATTATTGGGATCAATGACTTTGAAAATGGTGGTATGACCTCAACATGTGATGTTTCATCTTGCCCTTGATGTGAGCGGACCTTAACATATCACACCGATTAAATGAGGTTATGACGTCACCACTCGGTCATACCGAACTCTGGTGTCGACCCGTACCGAACACTGGTGTCGGCCCATACCGAACTCTGGTGTCGACCCGTACCGAACACTGGTGTCGGCCCGTACCGATCTCTGGTGTCGACCCGTACCGAACACTGGTGTCGACCCGTACCGAACACTGGTGTCGACCCGTACCGAACACTGGTGTCGACCCGTACCGAACACTGGTGTCGACCCGTA
This sequence comes from Lepas anatifera, assembly GCA_034440635.1. Taxonomy (NCBI): domain Eukaryota; kingdom Metazoa; phylum Arthropoda; class Thecostraca; family Lepadidae; genus Lepas; species Lepas anatifera. The sequence continues at coordinate 581,415 of JAOTON010001033.1, read as the reverse complement.
CCGAACACTGGTGTCGACCCGTACCGAACACTGGTGTCGGCCCGTACCGATCTCTGGTGTCGACCCGTACCGAACACTGGTGTCGACCCGTACCGAACACTGGTGTCGACCCGTACCGAACACTGGTGTCGACCCGTACCGAACACTGGTGTCGACCCGTACCGATCTCGGTGTCGACCCGTACCGAACACTGGTGTCGGCCCGTACCGAACACTGGTGTCGGCCCGTACCGAACACTGGTGTCGGCCCGTACCGAACACTGGTGTCGACCCGTACCGATCTCTGGTGTCGACCCGTACCGAACACTGGTGTCGGCCCGTACCGAACACTGGTGTCGGCCCGTACCGAACACTGGTGTCGGCCCGTACCGAACACTGGTGTCGGCCCGTACCGAACACTGGTGTCGGCCCGTACCGAACACTGGTGTCGGCCCGTACCGATCTCTGGTGTCGGCCCGTACCGAACACTGGTGTCGACCCGTACCGAACACTGGTATCGACCCGTACCGAACACTGGTATCGACCCAGAATGGCCATAGCACTGTGCAGTGAACGTTGCGTGAATCTGCTTCAAACTGAACTCTGCCGTATAACTAACCATGCAAACTAGACCTGTTCGGACTTCAGTTGTTTTCCCTCTATGAATTTTACATGACGAGGCTAGGAATTTGACCAAGGGCAATTTATCCGGCCGTAATTTGTTGGGACAGTCGTATTGGATATGTTCAGGTCCATCCGTATTCATGTTGTGTATTGTTCAATAATTTGATTGTCCACATAAACGGTCAAAAATCGCTGGACCCGATTTACTCTGAATCATTGATCCTCCAGCCGTTGTGGCCATTGCGGGCCGAGTTTATTGTTCTTTGTGTTTCTGCTTCTGCCCTGAGTCAGTTTGTGTGTTATCACACCGCACATGGGGTGAGGATATATGTGATTCTGTAGCATTTCTCGGGGCTGGAACTACAGCTGTAGAAACGCGTTGGCCAGCATTGGGAGTGGTTGGGAGGCGACTGGCGGCTTTGGGAAGAGTATTTGAGATTGTCCGGTATAGGTGGAGGCTGAAGATGTTGTGAATGGTTACTAATATGTGGTGTGCGTTGGGGGAGGTGGTTGTCGATGTTGGGAGGGGTCGGGAACGTGTGGCTGGGGAGGCGGCCGAAGACGGGAGTGAGTGGGAGCGTGTGGCTGGGGAGGCGGCCGGAGACGGGAGTGGGTGGGAGCGTGTGACTGGGGAGGCGGCAGAAGACGGGAGTGGGTGGGAACGTGTGGCTGGGGAGGCGGCCGAAGACGGGAGTGGGTGGGAGCGTGTGGCTGGGGAGTCCGCCGGAGACGGGAGTGGGTGGGAGCGTGTGGCTGGGGAGGCGGCAGAAGACGGGAGCGGGTGGGGACGTGTGGCTGGGGAGGCGGCCGGAGACGAGAGTGGGTGGGAAGGTGTGGCTGGGAGGCGGCTGAGGTGGCGGCGGCGTCTGCGCTGACGGCCGAGACGCCGGTCGATAGGCCTGAGCCAGCCGCCGTCCGTCACATGTGGGACCTCGCCACACGGAGCAGCGCAGAACATTGGCGGACGCAGGGGGGGCATTCCGGTCATGGCCTTGCAAAGTGCTGGAGGGGGACCAAACTATTTTTTGACCCCCAAACGCCGGAGAAATGTTTGAAAAAGGTGTTTACACTAGGTCTGTAGAGCAAAAAATATTCGCTCCCACTCCCCCTCCCCAGAAGGAGAGGCAGACATGGGTTTGCCTCCCACCCCCAAACTCGGGTCTACCTCCGCCCCTGGCGCAGAATCCCAGCCACCAGCTATCCCACTCGCAGAGAACCACCCTTTCCTAACGAAACAAATGAGGGTGAAATTTGGGGCTATGCTGAGCCCTTTCGCATGCTACTGAGACCAGTTTTTTTAATTAGTTTAGCTAAAATAAGAAACAATGTTCCAGAGAGTGGAGGCGGCGGCGGTGCCGTGTCAGGTGTGGCACGAGACTGCGTCGCTTCTGTTCCGTAGGGTTGAAGCTGGCTTTGGAAGGGTGCCCGAACAGTGAAAACAGTGTGTGTTTTTTTAGAAACCTATAGAGTTACGTGAAGAGGAACATTCCTTTCTTGCCTTGCTGTCCTGGGTCGGCGGTTGGCGTAGCCATGGGGTTTCGGTAATTGGTCTAGACGCAAAGCGGGCCTTCCGCATCAGAAGGGGCCTCGGACTTGTCGCCGCCTTTGTAGTGAATGGGGCCGGACAATCCATCAATTAGCTGGCACGCTAGACTGCTATAAGTTTACATCACACAGTCTTGCCATCTCACTCAGTTTGGACTTCAGAAGGCATAATGGGGACAGCAGCGAATTCTCGTATCCAACGTGGAACTTCTTCTCAGCTTAGCAAATGGCAAGCACATCTCACCTTCCTGTTTCTGGGCCTACGGACTGTGGTACACTGACCTAACCCAGTCAGTGAGTACAGTCCGTTCCGGTACCGGCCACTGAGTGTTTCTGGGCCTACAGACTGTGGTACACTGACCTAACCCAGTCAGTGAGTTCAGTCCGTTCCGGTACCGGCCACTGAGTGTTTCTGGGCCTACAGACTGTGGTACACTGACCTAACCCAGTCAGTGAGTACAGTCCGTTCCGGTACCGGTCACTGAGTGTACAACTCAGACTCCTACCTGCAGCTGTAAACTTGTGAGATGTTTTCCTGTTTGACCATCACCGGTACGGGCACTCTACCCGCGTCAGTAACCCGCCCTGTCTGATGAGGTTGAACGCGTACTGAATGAATCAAGATCACCAATAGCCTGTGAGCTAGATAGGCGTTTGGTGGCTCTGTCCTCTGCAGCCCGGCAGCTCACGTCTTCAGGGGCCCGACGTCGTCAGCGGCGCGGGGTCGGGTGTGTCGGAAGTGGGCCCGGAGGCGGTGCCCGGTGGTGTCTGTGTCGGTGCCGCCGCGTGCGTGCCCGCCTCGCTCTGTGGCCTATCAGACAAAAACACGCCGCTCCGACAAATCTGGTGTTTATTACAGAACTGGTGGTGTTGTACAGGCAGCGGCGAGGAGCGTGCGAGTCACGCGAGTCCGGTCCGGTCGAGGCGCTCTACAGTCGAGTGCCCTGCCGGCCCTCCGGGCCGCGCTGGGAAAACGCCAGTCCGGCCCAGTCGAGTGTCCCTGTCCGTCTGCAGGGCCCCTGAAACACACGGGCCAGCCCAGTCGAGTGTCCCTGTCCGTCTGCAGGGCCGCCTGAAATACACGGGGCCAGCCCAGTCGAGTGTTCCTGCCCTCCGCAGGGCCGCCTAAATACACGGGGCCAGCCCAGTCGAGTGTCCCTGTCCGTCTGCAGGGCCGCCTGAAATACACGGGGCCAGCCCAGTCGAGTGTCCCTGTCCGTCTGCAGGGCCGCGCTAAATACACGGGCCAGCCCGTCGAGTGTCCCTGTCCGTCTGCAGGGCCGCCTGAAATACACGGGGCCAGCCCAGTCGAGTGTCCCTGCCCTCCTGCAGGGCCGCGCTGAAATACACGGGGCCAGCCCAGTCGAGTGTCCCTGCCCGCCGGGCCGTGCTGAGATAATACACTGGTCCGTCCCAGTCGCCGAGAAGTTGGTAGCAGCTGAGCCGTTTGAGCACTTCCACTTCATGTGGTGTCTATCCTCCCTTCCTTAAAGGGAATGTGGCACCTTCACAACGTGATTTTAACTGAGATAGCCAAGTTGTACAGCAAGTCGGAAAACCCGGTACTCCATATTTCATTTGTCTTGGAACTCGATATTTCCGTAGAAAAAAAACTAAAACCTACCTGACACCAGCCCCTCATCAGCCCGTCGCCTGGCGGCCATTGTTGTGAGCTGCTGGTGTGACGACATATGCTGACGTCACGACGAGCATCAGCCAATCGAAGCCCTTGAAGCGTTTCAAGTATGGTGGTGGTTGCCAGATCGTGACATCATCCACAGGATGATATTTATTTCTTTTCTAGAGGAGTATCTTTAAAAACAAAATATTGAGCTTATTGCACATTTTTCAGAGAAATCATGAGTGGTTTCATTATTTTTGGCTAAAAGTACGCCTAATTTCACTAAATTTCAGGATTCGACCAAGGTACCACATTCCCTTTAACGTAACTTTGAAGACCTGATTTCAGTTGCCTCTGACACAAGCGCTGCATTCATTGTGCGACAGAAGAAGGTGAAGCCAAACATGGTGGAAGTCCAACCACCGGAGCAGGATGAACCCATATTGCATTACTTTGTTAGGCCCATATTAAATTTCGATTCCATTACGAGAGAGATGTCAGATGTGACCTCTTCCGACACTAATGACCATTTCAACATCAGGAACGTGCACCTTGTCTTATCTTGTCTGAAGTTGTCTTTGGGGTAAACCAAAGAAAGGGCATTATCTCACCATGCTGTATTTTGCATGATTTACCAAGACTGATGGAGTTTCAGTGGAAGTTATTTTTCAGTACCTTACCTGACCTGGGGTCATGTAATACAAATAAGGTTTGTATATTGTGCTTGAGTTATTGAAGAGAGCGTGGGGGTGAAAAGTCCCCCAAGTGGCGACGTTTTAAGAAGAGACCGGCTGGTCTGGGGCTTCTTTGGCTTGGGTTCTTGCCTCGCTCTGGGGTTTACTCAATGAGATCCAGCCGACCGTGTTATGTTGCTTTGCCGTTTTCTTGTGGGGCGGTGTTGGGAAGTGAAGCCACAGGGGTCCGACGTGTCGATTTTCAGCACGTCTTCTTGGACTTTCTAGCACAGCGTCAGGACTTGGATTTTGGCGTCTCATGTTGTGTGGCATCTGGAGAAGACTATTCCCAGAAATAGATGTGTCGTTTCTGTTATAAGAAGCCTTGGTAAGCCAGCATTTTGGCAAGAGTATTAGAGCTTCGGAGTCCTAGTATGCATATCTGCTGAATATAGTGGTAGCAATATTAAATGGATCAAAGTTTAATGAACTTGGGCCTATCTTAAGGCCGCACTGGGATGTTCTTTCGCCGTAGGTCTGTATGAATTCAACAGATGATCCGTTTCAAAGGCGGCAGGCGGCACGCTGGGCGCTGGCATTCATATGGAGGCTGTGCGAATGCGTCGAATCGCCTGGTCCCAGCCGTGTCTTCATAATGAACAATGGCCCCGGGGGACGCATCGACATTAGCGGGGCCACATATGAGCAGTCGGTCCGAAAAGCCCGAGGCGTAATGAGTGTGCGGCAGCGAGAGAGAGAGAGAGAGAGAGAGAGAGAGAGAGAGAGAGAGAGAGAGAGAGAGAGAGAGAGGAGAGAGAGATAGATAGATAGATAGATAATAAAGAAAAGATAATAATAGTAATAAAATAATAATAAAATAGATAATAGATAATAGATAGATAGATAGATAGATAGATAATAGATAGATAGATAGATAATAGATAGATAGAGAGAGAGAGAGAGCACGCGTCTATTGTGAGCACGCGTCTATTGTACATTTGAACAAATATTTGTTGTCTGTTACCCCTGTCATGCGACGACAGGCCTGTTTTTAAGCTAGCCCCCTTGCGTTGCGCTATCAGGCTGACAGTTACGGTGCTATAGGCCAGTACATAATCCTGTGTTTCTTTCACGTACACCGGAATATAAGAAATGGCTGCCCATGATGACTCTCGCAGTTTCCAATCCCGGAGCTTTTCAATTGTTCTATGGGCGAGGATCATGAACACTCACATGATGGTTATGTTCCCTTCAGAAGCGTTTATGATCGGCTAGCAGCTGGCCGTGAGTACTTACAGCGTTGGTAGTATGCTTTGAGCCAGGCCGCCAATGTCCAACAATGCATCTCTCGCCTGAGCTATGCAAATTGGGCCGTGGCCGGCTGCGGGCCGATGCCGCCGGCTCGTCGTCCGGTGGTCCTGCTCGCGTGTGTAATTGAAGATCGGTTGATAATTCATAGCGCCTTGACTGATTAGTGGGCTCATCAAGGTCGTCTGATCCGGCCGCCCAGAGCCCTGAGGCCGTGCTCCGCACCGCGCGCCGCCGTCGCCCACCGGGTCAACTCCGCACAGCGCACACTGGGCAAATCTGCAATAAAGGCGGCATTATGCCAGAGCGAATATCGGCTGCTCCGAACGTCAAAGAAACCGGTTACCGTACTTGACTGTGTAGCTCAGATTCGGGCTTTGGCATCAGCGTCAACCAAGCCACATACTTGTGTCGCTTAGACTGCCATCAACGGATTGGTGTTTTCTTTTCACAGCATGCGCCTTCCAGCTTTGTTTGGTATTCATTTTCGCCTATGATTTAAATTTTTAAATCTCGGTACGTTTTTTGCATGCCTTTGAAAATTTCCTAGTTCCAACGGCTATCTTTCACATTAGAGCTACTGACTTTTTCACTGAAATTCAAACGTTCTGGCTTTTAATCAACCACTCAATGCCCCGGTGCAAAATGAATGTGTGGCAAACCTGAAGCGGAAACGCTTCAAGTGACTTTCTGCATGAGTTATCGGTAGGCGATGGCATATATGTGCGTGCGTGTGCAACGTTTGGCTTACGCAGGTGAAGGTCAGGATTAATCTACATTCCTCTAGAAACCAATAGTTCATCTCGCTGGCTATATCAATTTTTTAACAACTTGACATAACTGTCTATAACATCATGCGTCATTATTGTTTCCGTCATCAGTAAACTGTGAAGACCCCACTGATACGCAGGCTTAAAATGCCAGCGATAAGTCGATCGATGGTGATTCGGTCCTTCTGTCAACTGTTGAACAAAATATGTAGACAAGCTGTTAATCTGCCTATTTGCTCAAATCTTGGATGCACAATATATCAAAAATACAGTGATTATATATATCCGGGCTCAGCCCTTCCTCACAATCTTCAACGCAATTGTTTTGGGAAATTATAGGTCATGATATGAGCCGAGACCTCGAACTCTCTTATTCATGGCTCACACAATGACCAATAATTTCTCTAATCAATAGCCTTCTTAAAGATTCTGGGAAAGGGCTGTGCCCGAAATAAATAATCACTGTGTTTATGCTATCTGAGGTGCATCCAGGATTCGGGGAGATTGGTCAATGTATAACTTTTCTTCGTGCATTTATTCCCCTCGATGCAGCACTTCGAAATCTGTCTGCTGTTGAACATAATGTTTTGCATTACATGCATTGCGTAAGGTATGGAATTGTGGGAAATGTCATTAACGTGGCGCAACTTTGTAGCGGATACTTTTTAACAGTAGGCATTGAATAACATATGTATGTATATTGTTTCGTTACGTTATTAACCTTCCTTTTCGGAAGCGATCCGCTGGATTGTTTTATTTTTCTTTGTCTTGACCCCACTTTGATCCAGGTTGATGTTGTTGCCAGCTCAGGTTTTTGAGGGTTCGACGTGGTTTCATAAGTGAAAGATCTCCCCATCGCGATTTGGTCGTGTGCCTAGCTTGCCCGGCCTCTGAGGTATTGGTGGGTGGGTGGTAGAGCTCATGCACGAGGCCTCTGAGGTCTCGGGTGGTGGCTGGTAGGGCACGAGGCCTCTGAGGTTTCGGTAGGTGGGTGGTAGGGCACATGCACGAGGCCTCTGAGGTCTCGGTGGGTGGGTGGTAGGGCACGGGCACGAGGCCTCTGAGGTCTCGGTGGGTGGGTGGTAGGGCACGGGCACGAGGCCTCTGAGGTCTCGGTGGGTGGGTGGTAGAGCACATGCACGAGGCCTCTGAGGTTTCGGTGGGTGGGTGGTAGGGCACGGGCACGAGGCCTCTGAGGTCTCGGTGGGTGGGTGGTTGGGCACGGGCACGAGGCCGCCTCTGAGGTCTCTGTGGGTGGGTGGTAGAGCACGGGCACGAGGCCTCTGAGGTCTCGGTGGGTGGGTGGGTGGTTGGGCACGGGCACGAGGCCTCTGAGGTCTCTGTGGGTGGGTGGTAGAGCACATGCACGAGGCCTCTGAGGTCTCGGTAGGTGGGTGGTAGAGCACATGCACGAGGCCTCTGAGGTCTCGGTGGGTGGGTGGTAGGGCACGGACACGACGACGAAAACATCCTCGCCTCGGGCGTACTTTAGTTCGGCTCAAAACTTCGGCTTCGTTCAGAGCAGAGTCAACACAGTGGTGCCGTTGGCTTCCTGCCTATAAATGCGTGTGCTGTATCCACGCGGTTCGGCAGTGCAATATAATCATCACAAATTAACAGCATTCCTTCAAAGGCTCTCACTTATCTACATCTATGTATCCCCGGGTCAAAACAATTTGCTTTTTTGGTCTACATATTTCAGCTCAAATTTGGGGTCACCAAGTCTAGATTTTCCGACTGTTCTGTCATTCGTTTTTAGAATAAAGACCAGTAAAACGCCTGTTTGGGTGATAACCGAGCGGACGCTTCTGTTTCAAAATCAGGAATGAAGGTTGGCTGAAATTTTCTTGGATGTTTCATGGCGTTTGCCTAACATAAACGTGACGATATCGCAAAGATGTTCAGCTGCCATGAATTAATTCCTTACTTGCAGCCAATTAAAATGAAATATGGTTGAAAATGACGGAAAATAAATACAATACAATTTATTCAGATAAATCATTATAACATTCATTTTACCAGAACTTGTATCTTTTACATTGAATTGAATTGATGCAGCTGCCTAATGTTGTCAATCGCATTTACCTGCGTTAGGTACTCGCGGAGTAATAAGCTCGCCAAAAGCGTTAGCAAGGACGAGCCGGGCCGGACCGTGCTCGTCATATGTAAATTGGTCTACTAACTCAGAGGTAGACCTTGCGGACTCTTTGCGTCCGCGCGGTAATAAACCGAGCAGTTTCTTTGACTCCATGAGAGTTGGCGGAAATTTGGTTATTTCTATGAAACCCAACGTCTAAAATGAATCGTTAAGCAGGCCCGCAAAGTGGAGAATCCATCCACACCTGTCCTTTTCCAGCTCCCGGCCCTGCAGCTCGGCTGTAGGGCGCGGCTTGCCTTCTACAGCAGGGTGAGCGGGGAAGGTCGGCCAACTCGGCTGTAGGGTGCGGCTTACCTTCTACAGCAGGGCGAGCGGGGAAGGTCGGCCAACTCGGCTGTAGGGCGCGGCTTACTTTCTACAGCATCAGGGTGAGCGGGGAAGGTCGGCCAACTCGGTTGTAGGACGCGGCTTTCCTTCTACAGCAGGGTGAGCGGGGAAGGTCGGCCAACTCGGCTGTAGGGTGCGGCTTACCTTCTACAGCAGGGCGAGCGGGGAAGGTCGGCAACTCGGCTGTAGGGTGCGGCTTGCCTTTACAGCAGGGTGAGCGGGGGAAGGTTGGCCAACTCGGCTGTAGGGTGCGGCTTACCTTCTACAGCAGGGTGAGCGGGGGAGGTCGGCCAACTCGGCTGTAGGGCGCGGCTTACCTTCTACAGCAGGGCGAGCGGGGAAGGTCGGCCAACTCGGCTGTAGGGTGCGGCTTGCCTTCTACAGCAGGGTGAGCGGGGGAAGGTCGGCCAACTCGGCTGTAGGGTGCGGCTTACCTTCTACAGCAGGGCGAGCGGGGAAGGCCGGCCAACTCGGCTGTAGGGTGCGGCTTACCTTCTACAGCATCAGGGTGAGCGGTGGAAGGTCGGCCAACTCGGCTGTAGGGTGCGGCTTACCTTCTACAGCATCAGGGTGAGCGGGGAAAAGTCGGCCAACTGGGCTGTAGGGTGCGGCTTACCTTCTACAGCAGGGTGAGCGGGTAAGGTCGGCCAACTCGGCTGTAGGGCGCGGCTTACCTTCTACAGCAGGGTGAGCGGGGGAAGGTCGGCCAACTCGGCTGTAGGGCGCGACTTGCCTTCTACAGCAGGGTGAGCGGGGAAAGGTCGGCCAACTCGGCTGTAAGGCTCGGCTTGCCTTCTACAGCACAGTGAGCGGGGAAGGTTGGCCAACTCGGCTGTAAGGCACGGCTTTCCTTCTCCACCAGGGTGAGCGGGGGAAGGTTGGCCGCATACAAGTGACTTAGCTCCACTGGCTGTCGGCGTGAAGTGCTTGGTTTTCGGTAATCAGGTATTGAAAGAAATATGATCGGACAGCCGACACCTTCAGATAGGACTAGGATCCTTATGGTCGGTTTGAGAGCCCTGCAATAGCATTTGCTTCCCCCTTGATTGCGTAAGGGCAACCGCTTCATAAGTGGACTGCCAGCTTGCGTTGGTGTGTTTGCGGGACCGATGTCACCATCATGATCCTTTGTAACCTACATGGAATGACTCATGACCATTGTATACCATGGGGACTGTATACTGTGGTTCCTCAGATTAGTTTTCTCGCCGTGATTATTCCGTTCTGTTGAGTCCTCCTCAGTCCCTGGAAGCTGTTCCAGTCGCTTGAAAAGGGCGCTGGGGTTTCCCAGGATGGCTGTCAGGCAGGCCGGCCCGCAGGTAATGGCAGCATTTCTCGCTGGGTCTATTAATCCTGATTATAGGCCGCTGTTTACCAGTGATACGCACTGGTAATTACCAGGTGATGAGTTACGGTGTTTTGTATTCATCTCCGCTGTGTGTTATGAGGTGCTTGGCTGCCTGACCGGCGCAGCTTCGTGGCTGGTTGCAGTGGGTAGATGTGGACCCTTCTTCATGTGTGTGCGTTAGTCTAAGCCCTCATTTCGAGCAGGTCACGAGAGCTGGCCAGCACGCGATGCCGCGAGGGGCGTTCCTTCCCATGTGAGTTTCCGCCTCAGCGCCAAGAGTGGTAGCATCAGTGCTTTCCGTGATTAATAGAGCACTGTCTTTAAGGGCTCACCGACATGCTCCGTTTTTTAGCAAGTGGTGCAGCTTTCAAAATGGAGGCAGCGGCTATCATCCACCCGCTTCGGGGCTGGGTAATGCGCATTGTCCGCCATAGATATCACGGCTGCACCATTTCACATTGGTGTACGATTCGCACTTTCATCCTGTCCATTCAGTTCGTTCGTGCTATTAATGACATTAAACTCATGCTTAGTTGTATTATTTCAAGGTGAACATGATGCATTGGGCCATAGGGAAATTGTGAGAGCATTAATGATCTGGATAAGACGTAACCTGACGCCGATCCAAGACGTAACAAGACGTCGTGGTGCTAAATCAAAGCGGTAGATCGTTCCATGCTCCACATTCACTCTTAGAATCAGAAATGGGAGCGGTAGAACGCTATCTTCTACATTCATTCTCAGAATCAGAAATTGGAACGGTAGAACGGTATACTCTACATTAATTCTGGAGTGTACCGTAACATCCCTGCATTTAATAACGGCCTGACAACAGCAGTCATTATAGCTTTGCGATCGCCGTTGGACTTTGCTTGTTATCTTCTCGATTTGGAAAGTGTCTGCACTAGACACTTCATAAAGTATACAGCATTAACAATTACAGTTTCACGCAATTAAAATTAAAATTACAATTACAGTTTTCAGCAATTACAGTTTCACGTGCGCTTGGTTTGGGGCAGCATCCCTGGTGTTGGCTAGCAGTTTTGACACCCTTGTGAAAAACATTTTGATTCCTTACTGCGATACATTGATGTACCGTCCTCAGGAAGCATTCTGCTGACGTTTTAGAACCTTTCTCCAACTCGGGCGCAAGAATTTATTCGAAATCTACTGTTTTTATCTTGCGTCACTCTCGTCTCAACGTCGTCTCGTCTGTCGCGGTGTTTGTGGGCCTGGGCACGCGGGTCTGGTGCAGGACGTCACTTCAAGAGGCTAACGTACGCAATCCATGAGGAGTTGTGTGGGTTTTTTCTTGGACGTTGGAAGAATATTGTTGTTTGATTCTCTTCAAAAAGCTTGGTGAAGCAGCAGGAACCAGATCTGGCGCACCTTGCAAGGTATGGATATGCTTTCCTCACTGACTCCTATTTTACATACTTTTTGGCTTCTTAAGGACGGAGTTGCTTTCCCCTGAGCGCATAACTAGGGAATCACTGAGTACTGGATTTTTAAACTAATCTGAAAATATTGATAATTTGGCATCTTACCCGCAGTTGCCTAACAAGGATCAGTCAAAATTTTGAACGGAGAACGTGACGTTATTACAAGAGATCCGCACCTACAAAACACGCTACCTACAAAGTCCGCACGTCGTTTCAGAACGGGAATATTTTATCCCCTGATCCTTACAATATGACAACTTTGCGATGATTCAGGAATTGTTACAGTCACTGAATATGCATCACCACCACCATCATAATCGCGCATGTACAGTCCAGCGCGCACCCTTGCATGCCTCAGGACCTGCTAGGTGGACGATGAAACCATGAGCACAGTGAGCCTCAGCGCTCGGTGCTGCAAGTGCGTGACGAAATTCTGTACCACATGCAGCTGCGTTAAGCGGGGCAACAGGTGTTCAACTTGTCGTTTCGGAGATAGCTGCCCAAATGGCCTAAACAAAACCAAAGTTGACACTTCCGATCTTTCTGAGCAAATAGCATCACTAAAGAAGAGCCGTCGCGTACTCCCTAGAATACCGAAAGGGACGCGCATCGCTGTGGCAGATGCACTCGCACGACAAATTAACAAGGCCATATCCGAATGTAATCACGAGGCGTGGTTTCTTCCCTTAACCTTCGCTTATTCAGCCTTGACGACCAGAGCCTCAAGAGAGGCAGTAAGACCATCGCTGACCACTCAGATACGTCAGAATATTTCCTCACTAGAAAGTTCGACAGAAAAAACCGAATGTTTCCCGCAAACACGAGCACCCTCACGCCAATCTGGAAATGGAACCGTCCAGATATCGCGCAGAGTCTCCTCAAAACTAGCGGACGGAGACGTGCGTGACGCACTTTGTGTACTTGCCTCTGATGATTCTTTTGCGCACCCTTCTGATGATGTAATTCAGCATACTCGCAGAAGGCATCCCGATGCACCAGAGAACTTGCGCCAGCCTCCGCCAGCAGACGATGATTCACCGTCAGTAGCGACTCAGGCCGATGTACTGCGCGCTATCCGTTCGTTTCCGCCCGGATCTAGTGCAGGTCTGGATGGGATTCGGCCGTCACACCTGCGCTACCTCACGGCACCCTCTTGCTCTGAGGCCGGGACACGATTGCTAACAGCCCTTACAGAGCTGACTAATCTCGGCTCCGCGGCTGTATACCCAGCTGTACTCTTTCCTCTTTTTATGGGGCATCACTAATCGCCCTCAGGAAGAAAGACGGTCGCCTACGTCCCATCGCGATCGGCAGCGTCTTTCGGCGTATAGCTGCAAAGGTCACTTCTGGAAAAGTCTCGGCACGCGTGGGAGCCAAACTGCGACCGGTGCAGCTCGGAGTAGGAACTCGAAACGGATGTGAGGCGGCAGTGCATGCCGTTAGAGCTTACATGCACGATGCATCCGGCATCAAAGATCCCACAGTCTTTGTCAAACTTGATGTTGCGAACGCTTTTAACACCTTGCGTCGGGATGCCATGTTTGAGGCCACAAAGGCCTGGATTCCGGAGGTATATCCACTAGTTCGGCAGGCCTACGACACTGCCACGCCCCTCTTCATGGGGGATTCCAAAGTCTGGTCATCAACCGGAATCCAACAGGGAGACCCCCCTCAGCTCCTTGCTATTTTCAATCTCTGTTGACACGGTCGCAAGAGTGGTCGATGCTGACGTTAATGTGTGGTACCTTGATGACGCAACATATGCGTGTCCGCTCAAAGACGTCACAAGCAACATCCACATTAACAGCTCCAAATGTTAGGTGGTACTCCTGGGCACAAACAAGCATATCTGGCACGACCAGGCTATCGAAGATCTAAAAGGGCTCCTGCCTGATACCCGTGAAGTCAGTCCTGATGAAGTGACGCTGCTCGGTGCGCCCCTCCATGAGGCTGGAGTGAGAGCAAAACTGCTAAGCAGTGAGAAGTTGCTTCAAAAGGCCATCCATCGCCTACAACAGCTCGAAGAAGCACATGAAGCTTTCTTCCTCCTCAAGAACTTCATGGCTGTCCCAAAACTCCTCTATCTGTTACGCAGCACTCCCACCTTCAAACACACCAGGCTACTGGCAAGGATCGACGAGACGATCCGCAGGGGAGTCACCGAACTCACAAACGTCACCTTAGACGGGAATTCCTGGCGACAGGCTACCTTGCCAGTGAGTCTTGGTGGACTGGGAGTAAGGGCCGTTTCAGATTTAGCGCTACCAGCATATCTCGCCTCATCTCATTCCTCCCAGCTACTGGTCACTGCCATCAACTTCTCCGCAGGGGCCAAGCTGTCTGCCTCAATAACGTCGGCCACGTGCAAATGGAACAAGGCACAAGGGCTACACCACCGGAGGAAGCCATGCGAATTCACCAGCGTCTCTGGGACCGCGCCACCGCCACAGACACTGCTGAGAGCCTGGTCAAAGGCAGCGATGACCTCACTGTTCGTTCGAAACTTCTGGCCGCGATGAGGCCCCACTCGGGCGCTTGGCTACATGCTTACCCCATGGCCAATGTGGGCACACTGCTGGACCGTGAAACAATAAGGTTCGCTGTTGCGTTGCGAGTCGGAGCAGATGTTGTGCTCTCCTGTCAGCTCAGTGCAGGACGTCACCCACGCCACGCAGCCTTAAACAACATACTAAAACGCGCACTTCAATCTACAGGGATCCCGGCGGTGCTAGGGCCAGGCGGACTGGATCGTGGCGACGGAAGACGCCCAGACGGCATCACGACCTTTCCGTACGGGCAAGGCAAAGACATTGTCTGGGATGCAACATGCTCAGACACCTTTGCCCCTTCCGTCGTCGCCAGATCTGCCAGCCAGGCGAGCACCGCTGCGAACAATGCAGAGGCACGGAAAAAACAACGTTATAGCGGCCTCACTGTCAAATACACCTTCCAGCCTGTTGCAGTCGAGACGACTGGTGTGTTCGGCCAAACAACTTTACCCTTCTTGAAGGAGCTTGGACGTCGCATCAGTAGCGAGACCGGCGACAGGCGGGAAGGCGAGTACCTGCTCCAAAGATTATCCATAGCTGTGGTGCGCGGGAATTCCACTTCCCTGCGCCAAGGGCACACTAACTCAGAAGCATTCGATTGGCGGAGAAGTAGAGCTTCGAACCTTGAGCGTGATGAGTCTTCCCAGGAGACGGAAAATAAACTTGATAACCCAACACCAAGGAGACTCCCCACCACATGCTATAATCTAACATCTGACTTTACCTCGCCACCATCACGTAATTCTACCACACCAGACTCGCTGACGGACCGTGACAAGTCGGTCCGGCCCTCGGCATCGCCGCGGAAGACAGGCGGGGTGGAAAATGCCCTGCTGCTGAACGGTGCTCAGGCGCAGGCACCGATCCTGGAGCTGGTGCCTGCGAGTAATCGCAACCAGCACAGGCACAGCCCGGACCCGCTCCTCATCGGTCTGCCCAAACTAGGCAACTCATGCACGTGTCTGACGCCGGTTTGGAGAAACTGACAGAGCAGGACGGAGCCGAGCAGTGGCCCACGCGCGCTGTTGGAGACATGGAGAGTCTGCTGCAGGAGACAGTTAGACGCTCACAAGAGAAGGGCGAGCCGGCCGACATCGCCGCCGAACAGGTACAGCTGTCCCAGCTATGCACGGAGGACGACGGCTCAGCGGCTGATGATCAAAAAGCGGACCTGGCCGGCACCCATAGCTACCGGCTGGTGGGCCTAGTCAGCCACCACGGCGCTACAACCCAAGCGGGACACCACGTGGCAGATGTCTACAGCCTGGGTAGGCAGCGCTGGTTCCACTACGACGATCGCAGTGTTACCTGCACCTCGGAGGAGTATGTGCTGTGCAACGGAAACCAGCACGATGGTTACATATTCTTCTACCTGCACACAGACCTGTGCAGGCAGGTGGCCCAAATAGACACCAGCGCTACCTGAGACGTCGTCTCCTACCACTGCCAGCAGGAGGTGGGCGATTTTGACAGAATTTGTTGTTAATATTTTGAGATGCTCATCCTGAAAGGTATCTTGATGGCTTGACCAATAAAAACAGATTTACGATAAAAACTTTCATAGAACACTTTTGTAGAGTTAGATAGGGCAAGCTCTGGCTGCCGCATTCAACTGGACAGTGGGACTTATCATGCCAAGGACATCACGTAAAAATGAGAACCAGGTCACGTGCGTCAGGCCAGCCTGGTTGAGTAAGGGGCGACAGCTTGCTCTCATTCAGATTGTGTCTACCTTAGCCCTGTTCCAGCTGTCAGCACAGTTTTGTCAGCACCAATCAGCGGGCCGCGTTGCGCCTACGTCACAGGACTGTAGCCTCTTCCCGGGAACTCAGTTCTAGAGGTTTTACGAGCCGATGGCCTGCTGTTTGGGCTGATGAAAAATAGCAAGTGCACGAAGTGGCAGCCTAATATTTTTAATGGTGTAAAGGTTTGAGTTCCCTTTGCTTACCACAAACTAGAGGCGATTATGGCGCTGATATTTTTTCCGGAGGAGAGGCTAGAGGTCCTGCTGACAAAACTGTGCTGACAGCTGGAACAGGGCTCTTGAGTGGTGCACTCCCCTCTGCCCTGGCAACTGACCCGGCAGAGGGTGGCATGAAAAGGACAGCCGAGTGCCACTGCATATCTATTGATATAATTGATTTAGGGCGGCATGCTTTATAAGACGTTGGACTTGGGCTTTCAAATAGGCTGTCATTGTCGACATTGCCTGCGGGAATCATGAGGTTGACGTATGGGTGAGAATTATTTTCTAAAAGAATATTAGCAGAGAATTTCTGGAGGAACTCTTCTGTGAAGCTTATCCTGAAAGCTCGCCTTGCCATACCATTGACAGATTTTAAAACAAATCACTCTTCTCCGTTCTGACCAGTCGTCTCGTTTGTCTGTTCTTCACATTGCACGGTTGAATATATTGTTTCCTTTTCCAGTCTATATAGCCTCACGAACTAGCACCAGACAAATCAAGTTTCCTAAGAGTACTAAGAAATACCTAACTGGCAGGTGACGGGGAGCCCTCTGGCTGTAGCTGTCGTTGAGTGTTTTTTTAACCGCCGGGTTGCGGCTGTCTGAAGTGACGTGTGCGCTGGCACGTGAGGGCCGGCGTCAGTTGATTCGGAATCGATAGTCTTGTAATGGGAGGGCCTGTGGCGGGCCCTGTTTACATTTGTACTCGGGCCAGGTCACGATATCTCGGGCCGATGTGGCGATGTCTCAATATGTGCCTGCCCTGTCGGCCAGCAACGCCAGCTCTCGGGACAACGCTCACATATGGCATGTTGGTGGGTTTCCATCCTAGATTTGCTAAAAAGAAAGCCTTTGTACTTACCTTATACTCACTAGGATTGGGTTCGTCAGGAGTAAAACAAAAAAACCGAGAAATAATCCTTAAAAACGCACAGACATTACGTCTTAAGTGATTCCCGAGGTCACCTCGTGTGATAGTTTTTGATATAGCTAAATATCATCTGAAATCATTATGTTGACCTGTATGGGTTGTTGATTTTCCTCTCAACACCGGTCTCAACCCCTTAGTGGCGTATGTTGTGAGGGAGAGGTGTGACCGTCCCACGCCAGCCGGTTTAGCTGGGGGCCTGAGCGGCGGCGGCGGCGGCAGTGGCAGCAGCGGCTCCCACACTCCGACCGGCGTCGGCGTCAGCTCTGGCTGCCGGAGCGATGCGCCGCCGTCGCCACCGTCGCCGCCGCCGCCGCCGCCGTCGACCAGCCCAATATTTCCAAACTCCAATCAGATGCTCAGTCGGCCGCCGTGGCACCGGCATTGGGCCGGCTCTGCGCCCGGGCTAGTTCGCCGGTCGGCCGCTTGGTGGCGGAGCCGTCCGGGGCGGCGGAGTGGCCGGCGACGACGGCGCGCCGCGGCAGTCGCTCGCTGTCGCTGCTGGTGTGCTGGTCGGGTTCCACGTGTGCGGCGTCCGTCGACACCCGATAGCCAAGTGTGTTGGCGCCGACGCCGTCCCTGGCACCGACGCCAGTGACGTACTCTCGGTGATATCGCCGCGAGTGTCGGACTGCTGCGCAACGTCAGCGGTGCAAACAATCACTCCCCACCACCATAACATCGTTCTAACCTGATCCTTCTACCTGGCCCGAACTCCTCCAATCCTCACGTCACCAGCTTCACAACCCTAATCCTGGAAACGAGCTGGCATTAGCTGGCTGCCGGCCGCGCTCAGTGCCCCGCTGGACTCGCGATCTGGGACCCGGTGTTGGATTCTGACGCGGCGGCCGGATCCGAGCGGACTCGGATTGTAGCGTCCGTGTGACAGGCAGGATGCGATGGATGTGCAGATGATGAACAGCATGGACTCCGTCTTCAAGAAGGAGGAGGTGCCCATGATTATCGCCCAGTTCTGGCAGCAAGTAGGTACAATCTGTGTTGTAAAGATCGCTACTGTCCTATCCCGCAGGGGCTGGGCGGTCCCCCTGGCGTGCAGCAAGGCCGCCCGGAGCCCCATGGCTGCGATGGATCACCTCGCAGTCGAATGCCTGAGTTTTCCTTGCATATGAACCTGTCGTTTTCCCGAGTCAGCCTTCCCAGAGTCGGTAGACTGACTGCCCACGGCCAAACAGGTGCGGTATCCGGGGTCACTTCCGGTATCGGATAAGACTATGGAGAGAAAAACAGGTGGCGCATAAAGGCAGGGTGACTGTTTTTTCCTTTTTGATAAATATTTCTACAATTGCCTCCTAACAGGAATGAGCGCAATGTGATTTTATTGTATTTTATCTCACCCGAGCGCCCATTTCAAAAGCGCCCGAGCGCCCATCTCTTTTCTCTGCTGGGCTGTCCATAAATGACCGAATTCAAAGGAGTGGGGGAGTCGGCCACAGCGTTATCAGATGTTCCATGTGGGCGTCAATAAGTGCTACGTAGTGAAGGGGGTGTAAAAATAACAAAGTATGCATTGTAGAATGTATCGGCGGGCCCCTTACAATACGACCGATTAATGTTTACATTGTGCTTAGTCTACATTTGCGATGTTGGTCCACCCTGCTCCCCCTTTGTGTAACTTGACGGATGTGTGAAATGACGGATTATGACTGGACTTTGCCTTTTGATTGCAGTACCGACTCTCTCTAGGATTTTTGTCTCCGTTTTTTTGAAGAATTGAGTTGACACCAATCACTGATCGCCTCCGTCCGACCGCTGGTGATGTGGGGCCTAGGGTCGTAGTTTCTTCCTCAGTGGCTTTGTTGAGACTGGAGGAGAAATGGGAATACTATTAATCGATATAATTTTACTCATACTCGAATTTCGTTGCGAAAAGGGTAACATAGTAAATGTAAAATGTGAAGGTAATAGGGATTAAAGATGATAGTGCCATCAATTGCATTCCATATTTCATTTCCTTTTAAAACCCTCAGTTGGCTAGCCCAGAGCGGACCGAATGAGTTTCGCCAAATGCTTTCCTTGCAGACTGTGATCGGATGTTTCCCGCAGCAGTCCAAAACAGTTGAATGTCGCCAGGAGCTCTGGATCAATTGCTCTCCCTTTTTCCGTGAGCGGTGGTGTTGAACCGTGTATTCCAATGCTTCCCAAACCTATTACTCTCGAAGAGGTCTGCACATGTGACCTGAGCAGCTGACGCGCCCTAAAACTACAATCATGTCTGTATTCTCGGTCGCTTTGACCCATTCAGCTTACTACTATTGCCTCCCTATAAGCACGGCAGAAAATACGGGCAGAATTTCTAGCCTTTTCCTAGGCCAAAACTTATATTTTTATAGAAAGCCTCCTAGTACGATCCTATCCTAGTCTGGCCTTAACTTTCTATATTGCCTCCCCCCCAGTCCTTCACGGCTTATTTTAAGGTTATTTGCTAGTTATGTGAGACTGCTGGCACTGGGAATAGGGATCGAAAAGCAGCTCACGATAGAGTGGGCCGGGCCGGTGAGGAGCTGACGGTGAGTCCGGTGAGAGGGTCCCTGACTGGTCCCTGGTCCTGGCCGGGCCGGTGAGGAGCTGACGGTGAGTCCGGTGGGAGGGTCCCTTGACTCTGGTCCCTGGTCCCTGGCCGGGCCGGTGAGGAGCTGACGTTGAGCCCGGTGGGAGGGTCCCTGACTCTGGTCCCTGGTCCCTGGCCGGGCCGGTGAGGAGCTGACGGTGAGTCCGGTGAGAGGGTCCCTGACTCTGGTCCCTGGTCCCTGGCCGGGCCGGTGAGGAGCTGACGGTGATTCCGGTGAGAGGGTCCCTGACTCTGGTCCCTGGTCCCTGGCCGGGCCGGTGAAGAGCTGACGTTGATTCCGGTGAGAGGGTCCCTGACTCTGGTCCCTGGTCCCTGGCCGGGCCGGTGAGGAGCTGACGTTGAGTCCGGTGGGAGGGTCCCTGACTCTGGTCCCTGGTCCCTGGCCGGGCGCCGACTGCTGGGAACCTCCCCCGTCGGCGGCTCGGCCTGCGCTGGCAGTGCGCCGCCGCGCTGCACCGGTAGCTCGCGGTGTGAAGTCTATCTGGGCTCGGGGCTGGGCTTCTGAATTATGACCACCATCCACCCGAATAATTATCCCGGGCCGGCCCGGTGCCAGCCATATGTTCTGAAGGTCAAGCAATAAGTAGACGCGAGGTGCCCTTGTGTTCGCACCAGACCATCCACACCAGACAACGCTGCTTGTATTTGATTGGAACTCCCGCGCTGGTAGAGCTGAGGAAATGAGCTGCAAACATGGAAGCCGCGCCGTGGTGCCCCAGCGCTTCTCTGGCGTCGTCACTGCTCCCACTGTTTGAGCGGCGGCTCTGGCCCTATCCAGATAACCTTCGCCCGGTCGAATCGGGGTGATTTCAAGCGGAGCCCGTGTTGAACGTTACAGCCGTTGGTCTGTACCGTTGGTCTGTGCTTATATTGGGAACACCGCCAGGGTGATTTACGTCTCCTGAGTTGTCGCGTCGCTGTGCGCGCCAGAGGTCAGGGGTGATCTCCAGCTGCTGAGCCGTACGTTGGTGATGGTGCTGCGAAGTGTTCTGCACGCACCTCCCTTGGCCTGATTCCGCTCCAGCTTTAATGTCGTGGCTCGGATGTTTCACCTGTGTGGGTCCGGTGGACAGGTGCTGCAGTTTAAACTGTTTTGGAGGTTTACCTGAACTTGAAGGGTCGAAATGTTGCAAACAACATTCATTACTTAAACAATGCAAAAGCTGGCGACGCAGGATGAGGTCAACAGTTAGTGTGTCGTTCAATTCCAACAAGGATAGTGAAGAGCTGGCCTGTTGGGGATGTCGCCAACAGGGCACGTTGAAGCGTCTGACACGCGGGTGCCTGCGGATGGCCTCTTGCGCGAGTGTCTGGCAACGCCTCTCAGGCCTCTGCTGCTCGTGCCCGTGGTGGGATTCTCAGTAGCCTGACTCCATCCTTGGCTGGTCGGCAACTCTCATTAAACTGCAGCGTTGCCCAGTGCTGCACCGTGTGCATTATTGTTATCTCGTATGTGTTGGGAGGCCTGGGCTGGGGGAACGCTCCAAATAGTTTATACGCTTCATGCTCTCCAGTCCGCTTAGTTATTGAGGATGCTAGTGTTTACTAGTTGTCCTATAGTCAGATTTAAAGGTCCACTCCGAATGGCGCAAAGGGTTTGGTTTTGTTGTCAATTCCAGTAGAAAGTCCGGAAGGAAGTGTGTTTCAGCTTGCAATATAGGCCATGTTAATATTGTGCGTTGCAAACTGGGACACAGCGTCGTCACCCGCGAATTTAAACTTTTGTATAGCTAGTTATTTAGTTAGTTATCTTGCTAAGTTAGCTATTGTGTTGTGTTGTGTAAGTGGCATGACCAACTTTCTGTGTGATATTCATGTTCGAGCATTTTTTGTGTGCAGAAATGTAGACTTTCTTTGAATGTATAGCAAAATAGCAATAACAGATTTTGTTTGTTTTTTTGTTTGGGTGATATATAACCGAAAGTTGATGCGCCTTTAGTTCTTGCCCAATTTTATCAGTGAAATACGAGTTGTCTGTTTCCAGATTATATACCGCTTGGAAAATTGTCGGCGTGCCCACTAGGGTGACCCTGAGCTTGCATTTCTCTGAGAATATCCTGAGCTTGCACCTCAGAAAACTCCTGATGTCCGAGGCCATGCCGATTATGGTGAGCCTATATCATAGAAGTTTTGTTTTTGAGATAGCCAAATACCTTTGTTTCGGCCAGGTTTTCTTCGTTTCTAGACCAACTCAAGTACATTATTGTTTTTAGTAAACGCTGCCCTGGTGTACTTAAACAAACTATTCAACTACTCAATCAAGATGTAGGCACAAAGGCGGAGACAAAACGTTTCTGGAGACGTGATATTGTCCCAAACCTAACCAAATTATTAAAAAATATAGATCTACTCAGAAGTAGTATGCTGTCCCTCATCGTCGCCAAAGACTGTATCTGTGATGGTAGCCCCCCCCCGTCTGGAAAATCCTGGATCGGTCCCTGTCGTTGTGGTCCACTTCTTCAGCGTGGAATTGTGATCTGTTGTTGTTAAGAAGCATTGTTTTCGTTGTAATCCTCAACTAGTGCTCGGGGTAGATGCCTGCTCTGTTCACATTTGGCTGGAGGATGAGAAAGTTTGATCCAATTTAATTTTGATTCTCTAAAAAAATCTAACATTGGCCTTCTTGTAGTCAGCACAGTTCGGATCATAAGAAAAAACTCGTGAAAGAAATTGTTTTAAAAAACAGGAACACGCATGCTAGTGGTCACTTAATCAGAATGTCAGTGAAATTATATACTTTCTTGGAACCGAAAAGCAGTTTAGCTTTCTTGTTCAAAATAAATTTCTAGCTCAAATATGTTTCTGCCAATAGATTTGAACTCTAACTGAACATACATAAGTTTTGCCACAATAAGCATTGCACATGTCCAGAATAACTTTCACTTGCACATCAGACTGTCAAGAAGGCAAAATAAGCCAAAAGTCGCGTATTTACCGCAAATTCGACAAAGAAGTAAAACTTTGCGGACCAAGAAATATTCACATCGAAAACCGCTAAAGCGAAAAGTTCTTTGTTGTGAAGTTTTACACCCGGAAGACTCTATACCTGTGTTTATCTACAATAAATGTCATTTGTTGGTCACGACTTTCAGCCCCTGAGCTCAGTTTTCAGGGAATAAAAAACACACGAGCTTGATATGGCCCCTCTGTTGATTGCGTGGGTAGGTACATACAGTGTAAGTTTGCTTTGGCCTGGGGACTTGTACAGTAGGTGCGGGTGGAGTTGGTACACGGCTGTCATGCCGTGAAGACAATGCCAGTTGCCAGTTCACTTACCGGGAGCGGCTTCCAACCATGTTTGCGTATTTCGGCAATAATCTCAATTGTATTGATTGTATAGCCTTTTATGAAGGAAACAGATGGTCCGGAGCTCCGTGAAGTAGTACCAGAAACGAAGGCACTGAACCCGATACAGATAGCCTGCCTTATAAACTCGAAAGGCGATGTTGTGGTCACTCTGTAAGAATTGTGAAAGAACACAGACGGCGGATGTTTCTGTTGGTGCGATCGCTGCACTGCAGTGGTCCTCAGTGCGGTCTCCCTTGCGGGAGTCCGTGGCAAGGCAGCGATTGTGATGCCGGGGCTCGGAGGGATCCTCAGTGCGGTCTCCCGTGCGGGAGTCCGCGACTGGGCAGCGAGTGTGATGCCGGGGCTCGGAGGGTTCCTCAGTGTGGTCTCCCATGCGGGAGTCCGTGACAAGGCAGGATGTGATGCCGGGGCTCGGAGGATCTCGTTGGTCTCCCTGCGGGAGTCCGTACGGCAGGAGTGTGATGCCGGTGCTCGGAGGGTTCCTCAGTGTGGTCTCCCATGCGGGAGTCCGTGACTGGGCAGTGAGTGTGATGCCGGTGCTCGGAGGGAGCGAGCTCGCCGCTGACACTCCATGACTGGGGTGATGTCACGCTCGCCACGCACGTCCGCTGCCTCGGCGATACTGTCCCCAACAAGCTTCTGTTGCGGCAGCAGCCTCTCTGTTCAGAGTGCTGAATCTGGAACTAGTTGAAGCTAATTCTGAGTCGATTCCTCGCGCTGACTCCTCCTGACCCGATTCTAGGCATGGACACTTGTGGACGTGGTGCAGGTGTTATCAAACTTGGAATGAATGCAGTTTAACAGTGTGTAATAATTTTGGGGGTTTAACGACGCACCAACTGCCAGGGTCATACGGTGTCGCCAACTCTCACCCTGTTGGGTAGTTTTCCAGAGAGGTAAAGTCAACCGGGCATTGTCCGGTGTGACACTTCCCAATGTTCTTTTGGGAACTACTCATGACGGCGCAGAACCAGACCAGTTTTTCTTACAAACTGGGGACCATTTTCGGTCTCCACTTTGTGGTCACGGTACTTACTGTCTAACAGTGGTCCTCAGTCCTCCAGATTTTCCCCTACTTCGACCATTGCCTCTCTATCCTTGATTAGCTGAAGACTCGCCCCCCCCATTCCGTAAGCATACGCTTTCAGCTAGTGCATGCCAATGCAGTCGGCCACCCACCTGTTCCCTGAAATTTTGGTCCGTTATCCGGTCTCGTGCGCTAAGTTTGTGTGTGTTTTTGAACGCTGTTGAAAAGTGGCTGTTTTTTTCAGCGTTACCAATACAGTTTGGTACACCACTAATACGGGTATTCACTGGTATTCACTGGTATTCGCCCCCCCCGTGCGAATACCCGTGCTCGGAGGAAGCACCTGGGTTACAGGGCCTTGGCAGGCTGGACCAGTCTTCCCTCCTGGGTTGTCGAATGCGAGGCGTTGAACCACTTTAAGAGCAGCCCGGATAAGCACTGGGCGAGGATGCAATATGAGACTCAGAACTTGTGATAAGCTGTCGCCAGGAATGAATTGTGGGTGCCTTGGCGATCCAGTCATTTTTTGAGTGTCTGTAGTCGTGGTTTCCATGAGGAAGGAAGGTTGAAGTACCATATATCAGGGTTTTATATCAATATATGTGGTAAGAAAAGGCCAGGCCGCCGCTGCCGCTCCCTGCCACCTGTGCTTCTGTCCGGGGAGAGCGGGGCGGCCGGGGCATCCCCTCTTGCTTGCGTGTCAAGGCTATTGCATCTTTCTCCAGATATTAAAGTTGCTGCGCTCGCAATAGAGCCAATTACTTCAAATAGTTTGATTCGCAGCACATTGTCAGTTACAAACTGTGATGTTTTTGTCTGACCTAGAAGGTCTTCAGAGTGAAGCCTTTCGGAAAAGTAACTTACTATTAAAAATAGACCTAAACAAGGATTTTGCGGATTATTTATTTAGAATCTTCGCATTAAACTATACCAGTATCAAGAAAAGCCAAGGTAGGAGGTCTCTCGAACTTATGGACAATTATACCTTAGTTGAAGCAGTGTGCATGAGGTCTATTGGGCATCTTGCTGATGGTCGTTGTGGCCCGAACTAGGTTTTCTGTGCAAAGCAGGAAACATAAAGACCCGATAAGGCACTTTTGGGAATGAAGGAAAACTCAACTTAACAGGTAAACAAGAGAGTCCCTTCGGCTATTGAAAGGTGTCCCGTTGTGCCCTCAGTGCTCTTTTCCTTCTTAACTCTCCGTGAAATTTTAAGAAAAAATCATCGGCGCAGAACTGGTTTCATCTGATACGATTGGTACTACATAGTCCAAAGCGGTCCATATGCTCCTTCAACCCCAATATACAGTGAAACAGTGAAACGAGTGGAATTGTGTGTTGACTTTATCTATAACAGACACAAAATGACTTATTTTTATTAGTGTGTACACTACAAACTACAAAGAGTCGTGGCTCTAGCAACTGGCATGGATGTTATCTTCACCAGTGGCGTAAGTTCTTGTATTCGATCCCATCCAAATATCATTTGGTATTTCAAACATCGATTCACATTATGCACAGCACATTTGCCTGTGGCGCAATAATATTCCTTCAGAAGATAGCCAATGATGTGGCGTCTACGGCTGCAGTCGGCAAATCATTCCAAATCTTTCGTCCCTCGGTAAACAAATGACCGGTGTGATGCTGTAAGACGAAGAGCCGGCAAATGGATCTCACCTCTTGACTAAGCTCGCGTTTCTCGGGTGGCCACCTCGCTGCTGCTGGCAGGTTTTTAATATCTTCAGGAGACCTATCAACCCTTAGGGTCTCCGACATGTTAATGACCTCCCTCTTAGCTACTAGTCATCCGATCTTGGGCCATCTTAGGGAGTTCAGGATAAGAGTGATATGGTCACGATTTTTTTTACCTGGGATGACTCCGGCAGCGAAGTTTGGAACTTTTGGAATTCTGTGCCGTGACCCACCGCTTGCTCCACCACACATATAGACAACTGGCGGTCCCATACTCGGTGTGCCGGCGGGCCGGTCTGCGCCATGTCTGGCCGGTGAGCGCTCCCACCACCGCTGTGGCTGCCGCGTCCGCTGAGTGTGATGGATGACGGCCTGACGGCGACACAGCTGCTGGCTGGAACACCGCTCACCGGGCACACACCTGACCTGCACCTGACCCGTCGGGCCCGTCCTCCGCCTCAGCAGTCCGTCCGGGGCAGCTCTGGGGGCTGCGTTTGCGGCCCCCTGGGCCGGGTTGGCTGGGGTGCGTGCTGCAGTGCGGGCCACGGTCAGCAGTGGCCGCTAGCCGCGTTTGACATCACCAGCTGAGTCCACCGTCGCCGGTAACGTCAATGGCGGACGTCGATCTAAAACATGGGCCAAGATGGCCGCGCGCACCGGCTGCTGCTCTCACGTCAGCTGATTATTGAGAACTTAGCTACACTGTAATCGCAGTTCTCGACGACAGAAAGTAGCAGCTGTTGTCACGGCCCGGGCTGGACCGGTGCGGCGTGATGCTCGCAGACTGGTACTGGCAGTTCCTAACTGTGAATCAGGTAGCCATGAAGCTGAGGACATTTCTGTTTATCTACACTGCCAACAGGGACGCGTGGGATGCTGCCACTAACGTGTTGGTGACGGATGCAGTGGAGGCAGAGGCTCGTCCCGCCGGCGCTCTCAGCTCTGGGTGCAAGTCCGTTCTGTGCGGTGCGGGCTCGGACCTGTCCCGACGCACCTCAGTCTGCCGGCCCGGACCTGTCCCGACGCACCTCAGTCTGCCGGCCCGGACCTGTCCCGACGCACCTCAGTCTGCTGGCCCGGACCTGCCCCGACGCACCTCAGTCTGCCGGCCCGGACCTGCCCCGACGCACCTCAGTCTGCCGGCCCGGACCTGTCCCGACTCACCTCAGTCTGCTGGCCCGGACCTGCCCCGACGCACCTCAGTCTGCCGGCCCGGACCTGTCCCGACGCACCTCAGTCTGCCGGCCCGGACCTGTCCCGACTCACCTCAGTCTGCCGGCCCGGACCTGTCCCGACGCACCTCAGTCTGCTGGCCCGGACCTGTCCCGACGCACCTCAGTCTGCTGGCCCGGACCTGTCCCGACTCACCTCAGTCTGCTGGCCCGGACCTGTCGCGACGCACCTCAGTCTGCCGGCCCGGACCTGTCCCGACGCACCTCAGTCTGCTGGCCCGGACCTGTCCCGCCTCACCTCAGTCTGCCGGCCCGGACCTGTCCCGACGCACCTCAGTCTGCCGGCCACGACCTGTCCCGACGCACCTCAGTCTGCTGGCCCGGACCTGTCCCGCCTCACCTCAGTCTGCCGGCCCGGACCTGTCCCGACGCACCTCAGTCTGCTGGCCCGGACCTGTCCCGACTCACCTCAGTCTGCCGGCCCGGACCTGTCCCGACGCACCTCAGTCTGCCGGCCCGGACCTGTCCCCACGCACCTCAGTCTGCCGGCCCGGACCTGTCCCGACGCACCTCAGTCTGCCGGCCCGGACCTGTCCCGACGCACCTCAGTCTGCCGGCCCGGACCTGTCCCGACGCACCTCAGTCTGCTGGCCCGGACCTGTCCCGACGCACCTCAGTCTGTGCCGGCCGAGGTGACGGGCTGTATTAGTCGCGGGGCGCCAGCCGCGGCGTTTTGTTACTGAGGAACCTGGCTCGGGGATCAGTTACCAGGGCTCCACACGCGCCAGTAAGCCAGTAGGGGCGACACTGACCTTCCTAGGGGTCGCTGGGAGACGGCACCTGGTCCGGCTGCGGGGCTCACTGACTCGGCACCGATAAACGGCACCCGGCCCGACTGCAGGGCTCACTGGCTCGGCACCGATAAACGATACGGTAAAGTTCCAGCTTTGGTCGAGGCTGGCTACCCGAGCTTGATTTTTGTTAAGTGTTGTAGTGCAAGTTTTGAAATGTGTTGACACATAGTGATGTCGAAAGATTTATTTACGCATAATATTGTGTAGTTGTCTGTTTTTGTCTCAACTTTGTTGATGTTCCGTGATAACTGTTTTGATCGGTCCGCATATGGTCTACTAAACATTTTTTGCTACAAGTAGGCGGATATTAGTGCAATGCATGAGTAATCTATGATATAACTATGGTTTCTCTGGACTTGGCAGCACGATCAAGTCGAAGGCCATCATTGGTGTGAAACGCACCCATAAACCGCCGCCCGCTATTTGACTTCGTTACCCTCTCATTTTTTCGCCGTTTTTCGTGGTCTAAGGCATACACAGAGTTGTGTTCCGATTTGGATGTGGATTCCCGGCGCTGACTGTTGGTGCAGTGTCGCAAGTCGTCTGCACACACGTCTATTTGCCCGGCCCACTCGTTATCGGCGCCGTGCTTGGTTGAGCGCCCTGCTGGTGCATAACGCCGCCCTTGTGGCAGTGAGAACGGGCAGGTGGCTTCTGTGTGGTATCAGCACTTTGTCTGGTTCGGCGCCAGCACATGATCTCTCAGGCAGCGGCCTCCCTGGCTCCTCACATACCTGGAGGATAGAGTCACGAGGTATCCCAACAGTGGTTCCCTGTCTGATAGTGATAACCACCCCTGGCTGGCACTCTGCAAGCAGATGGTAAGCCCACTCAAATGTAAATCCAGTCAGGAGAAACCGTACAACTGTATCGGAAGACATGTCTCACTCGTAAGTATTGTTATTTTCCATGGCTCCGGCTTCCAGCTGTGAGGCTATACGGCGCAGACAGCGCGGGCACCAGCACAGAGTGGTGTGGGGCAGTTGAGATCCAGCGCTGAGTATTTTGTTCCTAACAACCAGCAGTAAGGTTGGAAATACTGCCTTCTGTTGTTGCTATACTTTAAGACCAATTAATATCGTCAGGCCTTAGGCACAGCTACCTGGCCGTGTGTTCTGAGGCTCATCACCCCGGGTGGACGATGAGAACCACGTTACAGGCTGGGACGGAGGCTGCCACCACCCCAGCACAAACCACGGTACACGGAGGCTGCCCCGCCCCAGCACAAACCATGGTACACGGAGGCTGCCGCCCCAGCACAAACCACGGTACACGGAGGCTGCCGCCCCAGCACAAACCACGGTACACGGAGGCCGCACTGCCCCAGCACAAACCACGGTACACGGAGGCCGCCGCCCCAGCACAAACCACGGTACACGGAGGCTGCCGCCGCCCCAGCACAAACCACGGTACACAGAGGCCGCCTCCCCAGCACAAACCACGGTACACGGAGGCTGCCGCCCCAGCACAAACCACGGTACACGGAGGCTGCCGCCGCCCCAGCACAAACCACGGTACACGGAGGCCGCCGCCCCAGCACAAACCACGGTACACGGAGGCTGCCGCCCCAGCACAAACCACGGTACACGGAGGCTGCCGCCCCAGCACAAACCACGGTACACGGAGGCTGCCGCCGCCCCAGCACAAACCACGGTACACGGAGGCCGCCGCCCCAGCACAAACCACGGTACACGGAGGCCGCCGCCCCAGCACAAACCACGGTACACGGAGGCTGCCGCCCCAGCACAAACCACGGCACACGGAGGCTGCCGCCGCCCCAGCACAAACCACGGTACACGGAGGCTGCCGCCCCAGCACAAACCACGGTACGCGGAGGCCGCTGCCCCAGCACAAACCACGGTACACGGAGGCCGCCGCCCCAGCACAAACCACGGTACACGGAGGCTGCCGCCGCCCCAGCACAAACCACGGTACACGGAGGCCGCCGCCCCAGCACAAACCACGGTACACGGAGGCTGCCGCCGCCCCAGTACAAACCACGGTACACGGAGGCCGCCGCCCCAGCACAAACCACGGTACACGGAGGCTGCCGCCCCAGCACAAACCACGGTACACGGAGGCTGCCGCCCCAGCACAAACCACGGCACACGGAGGCCGCCGCCGCCCCAGGGCGATGGAACGGTCTGTGCGCTGTGGTGGGACGGGTGTATAATGCGATTCAACCGTATCGACGCAGTTTTTTTTAAGTGAGGGGTCAGACATATCAATGGAAACGTATGCGCTTCATCCGTCTGCGTGGTCGACCAGATATGTAAATGCATCTCTATTGTATTGAACAGCCGCGGGGCTTCATTAAAATATCAAATGGACTCCTCTGTGCCATATATGGGGAATTGTTCCCGTTTGTATAAGTATATTTTATTCGTCAGCTGGCTGCCCAGAAAACGGTGTACGCCAGTCCAGCTCGCCATTCCCGATCCTCCCCTGGGCTATTGTAGAACTGAGTGACGTGAGTGCTGGACGCAGTGCGGCCGTCTGCCGCGCCGGAGTACTGCCGCGTCAGTCCGGGCAGGCACTGGCAGCGGCTTCAGTGCCGGCTGCAGTGTGGGTCTCTGTTCCAGGATAGTCCGGGCAGGCACTGGCAGCGGCTTCAGTGCCGGCTGCAGTGTGGGTCTCTGTTCCAGGATAGTCCGGGCAGGCACTGGCAGCGGCTTCAGTGCCGGCTGCAGTGTGGGTCTCTGTTCCAGGATAGTCCGGGCAGGCACTGGCAGCGGCTTCAGTGCCGGCTGCAGTGTGGGTCTCTGTTCCAGGATAGTCCGGGCAGGCACTGACAGCGGCTTCAGTGCCGGCTGCAGTGTGGGTCTCTGTTCCAGGATAGTCCGGGCAGGCACTGGCAGCGGCTTCAGTGCCGGCTGCAGTGTGGGTCTCTGTTCCAGGATAGTCCGGGCAGGCACTGGCAGCGGCTTCAGTGCCGGCTGCAGTGTGGGTCTCTGTTCCAGGATAGTCCGGGCAGACACTGACAGCGGCTTCAGTGCCGGCTGCAGTGTGGGTCTCTGTTCCAGGATAGTCCGGGCAGGCACTGGCAGCGGCTTCAGTGCCGGCTGCAGTGTGGGTCTCTGTTCCAGGATAGTCCGGGCAGGCACTGGCAGCGGCTTCAGTGCCGGCTGCAGTGTGGGTCTCTGTTCCAGGATAGTCCGGGCAGGCACTGACAGCGGCTTCAGTGCCGGCTGCAGTGTGGGTCTCTGTTCCAGGATAGTCCGGGCAGGCACTGGCAGCGGCTTCAGCGCCGGCTGCAGTGTGGGTCTCTGTTCCAGGATAGTCCGGGCAGGCACTGGCAGCGGCTTCAGTGCCGGCTGCAGTGTGGGTCTCTGTTCCAGGATAGTCCGGACAGGCACTGGCAGCGGCTTCAGTGCCGGCTGCAGTGTGGGTCTCTGTTCCAGGATAGTCGGCAGACACTGACAGCGGCTTCAGTGCCGGCTGCAGTGTGGGTCTCTGTTCCAGGATAGTCCGGGCAGGCACTGACAGCGGCTTCAGTGCCGGCTGCAGTGTGGGTCTCTGTTCCAGGATAGTCCGGGCAGCACTGACAGCGGCTTCAGTGCCGGCTGCAGTGTGGGTCTCTGTTCCAGGATAGTCCGGGCGGCACTGACAGCGGCTTCAGTGCCGGCTGCAGTGTGGGTCTCTGTTCCAGGATAGTCCGGGCAGGCACTGGCAGCGGCTTCAGTGCCGGCTGCAGTGTGGGTCTCTGTTCCAGGATAGTCCGGGCAGCACTGACAGCGGCTTCAGTGCCGGCTGCAGTGCGTCTATCTGTGCCGCGTTAGTCCGGACAGGCACTGTCTGCGGCCGGCCGATTGCGTCTATCGCCGGTGCGCGGGGCGGGGATGCCTCTAATTGCCACAGCGACTGATCAGACCGCGCAATCGCCCCTTCTGCGTGTACACCAGGCCAGCCGGGCGCTAATTAGCCGGTCACCGCGGCCACGGTCCACCACTGGGTGAACGTGCACCGCCTGCCGCCCGACCGCCACCTGGTGTGCTGCTCTCAGACTGCGTTGTTATTGACGTATGTGTATTAGTTGTCTTGGGAGAAATGGCATCACTGAAAAATGGCGTTGATGATGTTAAACAGGGTGAAATTGATTTGGATTTATAATTTGTTAAAACCAATAGAATACTTCTCAGACTTATTTTTGTGTGGCTTCCGCAATGTAAACAAGTTCAATGCTGGCCGAAAATACGCAGGTTGAGTATCACCAAAGTTTCCTTTATGTGAAGCATGCTCTCCTACCGCTTGGATATAGTCATCAGGAATTTGTGGCGCCGGCGCGCTGGCACCTGCTTTCGCACCAGCATCGTACGGGAAGTACGCAGGACCTGCGTACGGGAAGTACGCTGGACCTACCAGGGGCGCAGCCAGAGCTTTCGTATGGGAGGCACACCAACTTTGAGGGGCACCCCGGGGAAAAGGGGCACTTTTTAACGCAACCTAAAAAACTTACTATATCGTTGTTTATATCATTTTGTGGGCATCTTTGGTTCAATAAAAATGCAAATAAATCATTGACGGAGAAGGAAAACTCGATAAAAACCGAAAAAAGGAAAAAATATCACCGAAATGTTATGAGATTAGGCAAAACACGACTGTTTTGGATATATTAAAGGACAAATCAGCCAACTCATGCAAGTACTAAACATCAGAGAAATCAGCGGAGCATGTGATATCTGTTACAATGTGCAGGTTAAGGCATATTGGAGTCGAAAATTCATTTGTTATGCCCAGAGGTCAAGAACATGTCAGGTTGGCTACCCACATCCTTTGATGTGACCAACATGGCTACCTGAAGTGAAATTAACTTTTGCGTGAACTGAGGCTTTAAATGGCTCCCAGAATATCTGTCTTAGTGAGTGAAAATTTACCCTCAAAAAGTGGAATTATGAAAGTAATTAAATTTACAGTGATTTCGAGACTAATGAATTACATATAGCATACTTTTAGTACCAAACAGCAAAAGGTTAAGTACATGTGCAGTGATTACAAGTTTTGTGTGCTGTAATACAAGCATGTGTCCATTAGCTGCGCATATTAATCAGTCAAAAATGTTATCAAGTACCTCATACAAAAAGACGTGAAAAAATAATATGTGCCATCAGAGTCTAGTACCCTTACTGCAACTGCTTGCTATGATCAATCGTTGCTTAGGTCATCATTGCTAAGATAGCAGACAACCAACAGTTGACTGTAGCAGTCACTATGCTGAGACTGAAGCTACTTGAAGGATACATTCAATTAACATTTTGTTAAAAGAATACATATAATTTAAATATCTCCAATGCCTGCAACCAAATATAGGTGCTCAGCCCGAGGACAAGTACCTCCTAATACCACAACCATCATCCAGCAAATCCTAGAAAGATTGAGGCAGATCAATAAGCAGCACCACATTCACCTGCTGAATGGAAACTTTGTGGAATCAATACAATTTTGTTAAGTTTGATTTGATAAAATTGACTTAGGTAGGCACCAAAGAAACATACCTGCAGTTTACCTGACTTCATGGGCAACAAACAGTGAATAATTTTCTAGGTGCAAAGCCAGAACTTGCAACTCTCATCTCCACAGGTCTACAGTTTGGATATCTCGCATGCACATGATTAAAATGTGTGCTGTAATTGACACCCTCAAATCACACTACTCTCCAGGGCTTTTGAGATCTGGCAGAGTTCACTTTGTCCTACGTTTCTCTGGCTGCGGCATAATGTATAAGAATTGGTATTGGGTTTACCACTGGCAACAAAACCTCCTATTTTGATTTAGGTCAAACTCTACAGTCTCATAGTAAGATACCCACACAGCAGCTTCAACATGTAGTATTTCTGACTGCTTTCTTTTCGCTACTCCCGCGCCAGAAACGCAAAACTTGGTGGTTACCCAAGTGGCTACCTGGTGGTCCCTAATCGTAATTTTCGTTGCCGGCCTGGCTACCAGACCATCTCTAATTCCGCAAAACGAGTCCTCAAGTACAACGTATGCAGTGGAGTTACTATCTTATGCGGTTTAATTTCACTATGAATCCTGATATAGACTTTAAATTTTTCTCTTTTTATTAAAAATAATTGGTCGAATTCATATAAGAGAATGAATATTACCGTTCTCATGTCATGGCAATTTAGAGTACATTTTCTCATGGCCTTATATGGGTCAATTTCGTTGCCGATGTGGTTACCTACCCATCTCTAACTTAGCTGTGAAATAACGCGAGTGAGTAAGGATAAATTATTTGCCACTAATTTGTATTGTCTGTCACTAAAGTTATAATGTTACCTAAAATCAGTCAAGGTAGCATTGCATATTATGGATAGTTCTTTTTACGTGGCGGGAAGGTCGTGGAAATACTTTTTTGCTGGTAAGTGCAATTCTTGATCTCTGTCAATTCTCCGTGATTGGCTACCTAAGTTCGGGCCCTTGAACCTCATTTGGCTACCCACGAGCGTGGGCGAGTTGGCGAGATTCTTGACCTCTGGTTATGCCCACTGGTTTTGTCGTGACGAGTGAGCCCTGGCTGAACGCGGATTAAGTTCCTTACCTCCCACAATCGCCGTAGGACGTGGAGTGGCATAGTGTCTTTGGAAGAACACATTTTTGCTGCCGGAAAAATTTGGGAGATACCTTTTGAACGCGTTTATTAAGTTCCATATTCTCAAGGCTCGGTCCCAGTTAAGAGTAAATAAAAGGGAACAGGCCGGTGGTTTGAATGGGGATAGTGTGACAGGGCTGAAAATTGTGAAAACTAGTTCTTCATTTAACTTAATTAGTAGAAATTCTGGTTTAGCGGACTGTGCTCTGAGCTCAGAGGCACATGCCTTTTTATCATCCCTTCCCAGAATCCACCAGTATAATAAGCAATTTTATAACCAGAGGTGCCTAGGTATCACGGGTCGTTTTAGACATTCCTCATTCTTCGTTAGCTCCGTTTTACAAGGGGAATTTCCATCGTGTTCTTATTCCCCATCTATTCAAGATCAGCTCTGGGGCCCCCAAGTGTGGATCAGAGGCCTCCAGAGCAGCCTCCCCCATCTCCCCCAGTTGTGCCTCCAGGAACTAGACTAGCTCAATAACCCCGCCCCGAGATGATGGGAGTTGGCCTTATGTTCTTATTATCTGTCTATTCAAGACCACATCAGGGGCCCCTGATGTAGATCAGGGCCACAGAGCAGCTCATGCTTCACGCAGGGACTAGACTAGCTCATTGGTTCCAGAGATGTGGTCATCAGACTAGCTCAATGGGCCACAGATAAGCTCACAGGGCCTTAAACCAGTTCATGAAGCTCCAGAACAATTTAAGGCGCCAGATCACTTCAGGGGGCCTCAAGCCAACATAAGGGGCTCTCACAAGCTCAGCGCCCAGATTAGCTCAGGGTACCCTCAGAACCTAGATCCTCTCTTGGGCCCCAGATCAGCTCTTGGGGCCCCAGATCAGTTCAGGGGCCTCAAGTCAGGTCAGGTTGCAAGATCAAGTCAGGGGCACTAATTCAGCTCAGGAATCCCTCACCAGCTCGGGGCCCAAGCAGTTCAAAAGCCCCAGAGCTGCTCAGGGGACACCAGATCGGCCCATAGAGCACCAGATCAGCCTCGGGGACAAACAATCAGATCAGTATCCCCGACCAGCTCGGGCCCCAGATCAGTTCGGGAATACCAGATCAAGTGAGGAGGCACTTAATCAGCTCAGGAGCCCTATACCATCTCAAGGGGCCCTCACCAACCCATGTGGGCCCAGCTCAGCTTAGGGCTTTAGAGCTGCTCATGAAATCACGCAAGGAGGCTCAGATCAGCTTAAAGGGCACCAGATTAGCTCAGGGGGCACCAGACTAGCTCAGAGGGCATCAGATGGGCTCAGGAGGCACCAGATCGACTAAGGGGCATTAGTGCAGCTCAGGTGGCACCAGCTCGATCCGCTCGGGGGCCAGATCAGCTCCCAGCCCCCCAGACTATGGCAGGAGCCTAAATCAGCTCAGGGAGCAACATAACAGCTCAGGGGACACATGGTGGGCTCAGGGCCCACCAAACCAGCTCAGGGGGGGCACCAGGCCATCTAAGGAGACATCAATAATCAGCTGAGGGGGCAACTAATCATCTGAAGAGGCACCATATTGAGTTAGGAGACAGAATCAACTTGGAGAGGCATGAGATCAGTTCGGGGGCCCGAATCAGCTCAAGGGGCACTAAATCGGCTATTAGGGCACCAAGCAAGCTCTGAGGCATTACACTAACTCAGAGGGCATTATATACGTTCAGGAGGCACAATTATTTCCTCAGTGGGGTACTCGATTGACTCAGGGGCACCAGATCAGCTTAGAGGGCAAGTTATCAGCACAAGGGGCCCGGACCAGCTGAGAGGCCACGAGATGAGCTCAAGGAACACCAGATTAGTTTCACCCGTACGATTATTGGCGACGATGAGGCATTAGATGAACACATACTAGGTGTCCATACTCTTCCCGGGTGCTTGGAAAGGCGACAGAATGCCCTAGCTGACCGAAAAAGGTATTAAGTTGTCCAACAATAGTTTCAATCGCTACATGCGGTCCAGTTACATCTAGGTTCAACGGCGTAGGGCACTAAATTTCGAACGGCACGGCCCAAATTGGGTACACCACCCTGCAATCAAAAGGGCACCCCTGCAGTGATGGGGGCACGTGCCCCCTGTGCTCCCCCCTGGCTGCACCCCTGGACAGTAGATCAACTCCGGAAGGCATTCAATAAGCTCAGGGGGCCCGGATCAGCTCAAAGGGCACTAAACTAGCTAAAAGGACACCAGGCAAGCTCGGAGGCATCAAACTAACTCAGTATTATATAGGCTCAGAAGGCACACTTATTTTCTCAGGGGGGCACCAGATTGACTACGAGGGCACCAAATCAGCTCAGAGGGCACATGATCAGCTCCAGGGGGCACCAGATGGGCTCCGCCCGTACGATTATTGGCGACGATGAGGCATTATCTGGAACCGGATTACGTGCCTATACTCTTCCCGGGTGCTTGAAAAGGCGACAGAATGCCCTAGCTGACCAAAAAGGCACTTAATTGTCAAACAATAGTTGAAATCGCTAAATGCAGGCTGGTTCCATCTAGGTTCAACGGCGTGGGACACTAAATTTCGAGCGGCACGGCCCAAAGAGGGTACACCACCTAGCAATCAAAAAAGCACCCCGGCACCGATGGGGGGCACGTGCCCCTGTGCCCCCCACCCCCGGCTGCGCCCCTGGGACCTACGTACAGGAGGTACGCTGGCACCTGCTTTCGCACCAGCAGCGTACGGGATGTACGCTGGACCTGCGTACAATTTCAATTATTGCAGATTGTGGATTGTACAGCCCTTTTGTAATAGAGGCTGCTCTGCATGTCAGACGTACGGCTACTTAGCAAGGCAGCTGCGGTCGGAGGTGGAATGTGTTGTGGCGGCTGGTGTAGCCAGTCAGGTCCAGGAAGGACCCCCTCCCGTCCGGCCACCGTCGGCGGATTTCGCCGCCTCACCTGGTCTGATGTGTTAAACTAAAGGCCTGAAGCGGTGATGTTTTGGGAGCAGGTGTCGTGTTTGGACTTGCACTTTCATTGGAACTTATTATTGTGTTCTGTATTACGCTATTTGGCACATATGCCTAAAGCGGTGAAAATATTTAACATCAGGTGGAGGTGTAGTTTTGAACTTTTGTCTAGTTGGCTGCTGTGGCCAACTGCTGCCCTGTTTGGGCCAAAAGTGTGACAGGTCATAGGAATATCGACCTGGAGGAGAACCTAGGTCGAGTTCTGCCCTGTGCGGTTCTGGTTCCTGCGTACAGGGTGGACCTCCAATGCGAGGATCAGCGAGATGCCAAAGAGTGTCGGAACTGCGCTCATCACTGTTGTTACCTGAAGGCGCGTGCGAGGGTCTCGGGGCGTTGTGAGTTGCGCCGAGTGGACCTTCGCTGGCCGCCGGGCAGCAGCGGTGCCGGGGCTGCGGCCCACGCCCGGTGTTAACGCTGGCCGCCGGGCAGCAGCGGTGCCGGGGCTGCGGCCCACGCCTGGTGTTAACGCTGGCCGCCGGGCAGCAGCGGTGCCGGGGCTGCGGCCCACGCCCGGTGTTAACGCTAGCCGCCGGGCAGCAGCGGTGCCGGGGCTGCGGCCCACGCCTGGTGTTAACGCTGGCCGCCGAGCAGCAGCGGTGCCGGGGCTGCGGCCCACGCCTGGTGTTAACACTGGCCGCAGGATCAGGAAGCTTGCCATGCTGGACGCCCGAGCAGTTAACCAGGCGTGGGTTTACGGCGTGGGCACCAATGAGACGGACTGCGGTGCGGCTGCAGGATGTATAAATCAGTTGTGATGCGCGGCCGTGCATGGCCGGGTGGACTTAAGCCGGGTGTGTTGGGCGGCGGCTGGGTGACCGGCCGCCCGGCACCGCTGACCGGTGCAATGACTGTCGATATCGCCGCCGCCGCTCGCGTCGTAATTGGCTGGGTTTCCGGTCGGTGCGGGCGGCTGGCGCGTGGAGCCGTGTCGCGCGCGGCGGCCGCCGCCGTCGGACCTGCGGCGCTCCCACATCACTCACCGCCACCGCCAGCTACCCCCAAACGGCGTGAAAACTGTCGGCCGCTGTTTGCAGAGCCGGCTGCTGTTTGTTCGGCACTGAGTGTTGCAGCGACCGGTCCGAACGGCCTACTCCCCAGAGCGCAGTCCTTCTTCGCCTCGATTGCGCAATATTTGTATCAAATGCACCTCCTGTGGGGTTGTATCTATGGTATAATCGATATACTGCCGGGTCCAGTGCCCACGTGACGCGAGGGGTGGTCCCCCCTCCCCGGCGCCGCTGGCCGACCGACGGCGATGGCCCGTCGATTGTCCATGGTGTGTGCGACCTGATTGATAGACGCAATTAATCAGTGCCAATATTTGGTGGGTGTATCGAGCGGGCGTGATTCTGGGGCGTGGGCCGGCTCCGCCGTGATAGTCGGCCCCGCTCAGCCAACACCACACAATGCACGCGCGCCAGCGTCAATACGCCGGAACACGGACCACGGACCGAGCGGCGACTGTGCCTCCGTGGTGGTCTACCAGGTCACGTGTTCAAGTTGTAGGCCTAGGGTCCGTAGGCTTGACTCATTTTTAAGGGCCATGATGTAGTAACGAACATCCGTTTGGAATCCGTACTTGCGGTGGAAAGTCGGGCTTAGTCTGCCTTACAAGGACAATGACAATCATCCAAACAGGATGTACCTGCACGTTATTGGACATTTTGAAATGCACTGTCGCGGTCATTCATGCCATCACTATCACCGGAATATGATTTACGGGTAATTGTATTATCTAGGGTCATACGGGACATAGGTGGAGGGCGAAGTATGCGCGTTTTGTCTGTAGGGTGGAATCCCCTACTCTGTTGATTGCGTTTTGGCGTTCCAGCAATATAATCCTAACTTTCCAGTATCGC
Source organism: Lepas anatifera (assembly GCA_034440635.1). Classification (NCBI taxonomy): domain Eukaryota; kingdom Metazoa; phylum Arthropoda; class Thecostraca; family Lepadidae; genus Lepas; species Lepas anatifera. Next base: position 542,117 of record JAOTON010001033.1, on the reverse strand, counting down.
GAAGTCTAGTGCAGTGCGTGCAGACGTGGTATGGTACCGCCAAATCCTCTAGTGTATCGACGGGCGGGTTTAGGACTTCAAATCCTGTGGTGTATCGACGGGCGGGTTTAGGGCTTCAAACCCTGTGGTGTATCGACTGGCGGGTTTAGGGCTTCAAACCCTGTGGTGTATCGACTGGCGGGTTTAGGGCTTCAAATCCTGTGGTGTATCGACTGGCGGGTTTAGGGCTTCAAATCCTGAGGTGTATCGACTGGCGGGTTTAGGGCTTCAAACCCTGTGGTGTATCGACTGGCGGATGCGCGGCTTCAAATCCTGTGGTGTATCGACTGGCGGATGCGTGGCTCAGTGGAAGAGCGTCTGTCTTCTAAACCACCGGTCCCGGGTTCGTGCCCCGGCAGAGCCTCTGAATAAGTTGATCTGATCCCCCAGTCCCTCTCAACAGGGTGAGGGTGGGCAAGGCCATATAACCCGACAGTTGGTGCGTCGTTAAACCCCAACAATTATTATTATTATTATTAACCCGTGGACTGGATGGCGGGGTTCAGGGTGTCCAATACTGTGGACTGGATGGCGGGGTTCAGGGCGTCCAATCCTGTGGACTGGATGGCGGTGTTCAGGGCGTCCAATACTGTGGACTGGATGGCGGGGTTCAGGGCGTCCAATCCTGTGGATTGAATGGCGGGGTTCAGGGTGTCCAATCCTGTGGACTGGATGGCGGGGTTCAGGGTGTCCAATCCTGTGGACTGGATGGCGGGGTTCAGGGTGTCCAATCCTGTGGACTGGATGGCGGGGTTCAGGGTGTCCAATCCTGTGGACTGGATGGCGGGGTTCAGGGTGTCCATTCCTGTGGATTGAATGGCCGGGTTCAGGGTGTCCAATCCTGTGGACTGGATGGCGGGGTTCAGGGTATCCAATCCTGTGGACTGGATGGCGGGGTTCAGGGTGTCCAATCCTGTGGATTGAATGGCCAGGTTCAGTGTGTCCAATTCTGTGGACTGGATGGCGGGGTTCAGGGTGTCCAATCCTGTGGATTGAATGACCGGGTTCAGGGTGTCCAATCCTGTGGACTGGATGGTGGGGTTCAGGGTGTCCAATACTGTAGACTGGATGGCCGGGCTGAGGCTGTCGTTTTCGACAACATCGTCTCTGGGTGGCGTGTGCCGGCGTCAGGCGCAGTCGATCAGGGCGTCACGCGCCGGTGCCGACGCCGTCACACTCCGTGACGGTCCCATGACGCTGCGGCGCACTGACGCCTTGCCAATCAGTCAGGGTGTCGCTGATGATCGGCAGCGCCGGGCCATCGGGGGTAGCCGTCCGACTCACTGATCCCCACTAGATCTCACTGTCCGGAACACTTTCTCCCGTCACTGCAGCCGCCCGCGAGAGGCGGGCGATAGTAATTGTTGGGGTTTAATGACGCAACAACTGCCAGGGTCATACGGCGTCGCCAACACTCACCCTGTTGAATGGATTTTGGGGATCAGATAAACTCATTCAGAGGCTCCGCCGGGACTTGAACTCGGGACCAGTGGCTTAGAAGACAAGGGTGCTATGTACTAAGCCACCTCATCCCCTGCTGGGCTGGCGAGAACGAGAGGGGTGGCCGAGGTAGGAGAGCAACCCGCGAGAGGCGGGCGAGAGCGGGAGAGGTGGCCGAGGTACGAGAGCAACCCGCGAGAGGCGGGCGAGAGCGGGAGAGGTGCCGGAGCTAGAAGTATTCGTATGTGTTTAAAGATGGCATGGAGCTCACCTAGAGGTCCTTATTTCATGCAGCAGGTACGATTTATGTTTGCCGGTACGTTTTCCGCTCTGTTTCATGTTTCCCTTTATTTTAGTTTTCTGATGTGTTACTCAGTGCCTTCGTGTGGAGTTAAGGCATGAGGTCTGCGCAAATCATACCTAGGTATCTTCGACCTACAGCTGAAAAGAATGGTCTTTGTGTAAATAATTCAAGCTGTCATCAGGAACCGTCCATTTATTACGTCACGCATGTTTTATATTAGTTTAACCCCCTCCCTCATGTAATGTTTTTTGGCCTCCATGTTTAACCCTCGATAACGCTGCAGCTCACCAGCCCACATCACTTTGCGTTACGTGATTTAAAAACGGCTTCTGACTGAAACAGTAACGGCGCTATTGTGCGACTGCATCATTTCTGTTCTGACTGCATCATTCTGTTTTTGTATAGAAGCGTATGGCCCTTTAGAAGGCTGACATTTGCGAGTACTGCCACAGCCCGTCGGTAGCTGATCGCCTCTGTCTGCGTTGCCGGATATTTCCGAACACGACCCGGGGCGGACGCGCGTCCGCTCAGTGACTGCACACCGGAACTGGTTGCATGGCTCTGCAGAGATGCGTACTCGCCGCCTGGCCGGGATGTGGCCCGATAGCGCACGTGACCCCGGTCCATGAGCGCTGTAGTAGACACAGGAGCGATCTGCCGCCGGCCGATGTGGCCCGATAGCACACGTGACCCCAGTCCATGAGCGCTGTAGTAGACACAGGAGCGACCTGCCGCCTGGCCGGGATGTGGCCCGATAGCACACGTGACCCCGGTCCATGAGCACTAGTCTATGGGAGCTGGGCGCTTGGCCAGCAGTTGCTGCGCTTGAAATGCTATTTCTTCGTAGTCCTTGTAGCTAGTTCTGAAATGAAGGGTGATGTGTTGTCTTTGGACACCGCGTGGTGCGCTCGTGAGTTTAGTATGTTGCAGGAGTGTTGATTTGCTCTGTAGCAGTTGCTTGGCTTCTGAGGCGACGTTGATCTGCGGCCGGCGCAGCACCTGACCCCGCCGTCATTAGACCGGCGGCGCCCGCTCCATTGATTTCCAGCAGCCGGGCCACGTTTCTGCCTGGCCGCCCGATACCGCTCATGACTAATGTCCCTACCGCAAGTAATTATAGACTGGCGGCTCTTGGCTGTTACTTAACAGCTGACCCGCCGTATTAAGGGTATTTTATGGTCATCGAGGCATGATTACCGGCGCCAGTAAGGCAGAAGGTGATGGCGATATCAGCGATCGCCAACGATGGCAGCAGGGCGGCGGCAGCTCTGAAGGGATGGGTCCGTCCGTCGCATCCCCCATAGGAGGAAAGCCGCCGGACCAGAGCCCACCTGACTGTCACTACCAACTCGGACGGCCTCACCACCAACACTGGTGATATCAGCACCAGCTCGGACGGCCTCACCACCAACACTGGTGCTATAACTAAGACTGGATGTTTACAGGCAGGGCATCAGAGACGTGGTTTGACAGTCTGTGGCGCGGAGGTGCCTGTTCTCGGTCTTGAATACTTTGAGGGTGTCATTCCTGCTGTGTATGGGTGTGGGTGTGTGCGCGTTTTTGTATATTTCGGTGCTCCCTTGCCTCGAGAACAAGCGTGTAGAAGAAGCTCTCAATCATAGAACACTATCAAGCCATATGCAAGGCAGAAGTTCCATCTACTGGCACCCTTACAGGACAGCGGCACCGCATTTTGCGGTGAATAGGCTGCTCCGGTCCCACCAAGCCGCAGCGCTCGGCAGGAGCCAAACCCTGACATGAGGGCCGCGGGCGAGAGACCGGACCAGTGAATCAATTGAAATACCGATCAGACCCGTGCACCTACAGGGACACCGGCTAGCACGGTGTTGATCGCACTGCTGCGGCGTGCACCCCGGATGCTCCGCCATCTCCTGGGTAAGAGGCTGCCGCGGAAAAAGTCAGCCAGAGGTCAGCTTCGATCCCGGGGCCCTCTTCACCTAGACACGGCGCCTCCGCCCTGTGCGCTACATGGACTGTGTCGCTGTTTGGTCCACTGCAGACTAGCAGGCGACACCAGTGTGGACACGTGAGGTGCAGCACTGCCTAGGCCGGCCGATCTTCAATATGGACTCCATTTCTCGCCGCTGCACAGTGATGCAGCTGGCCTAAAAAACGGGATGAAAATGCCAAACATGACTTTCTAGAAATGATATCAAATGTATGCGATGCGTTTGAGAATTGCTTGGAACCCGGAAAACCATAATTATTTTCTTCCTCTAGCGTACCACATTGGTTTCACAGGAGCTGAAACTTGAAACTTATTCTGCGTCTCTAAATACGAGTATCTGGTCAGAAATAATAGCGTGATCTAAAACGTTAATAACAGGTGTTCACACCTCGCCATCCATAAAAACGTATACTGCCGCAAAGCTTGGGATGTTTACGACCTTCTGGTTACAAAAATACGGTTCTAGCTGCTCCAGAGAATGCAGTGAGTTCATTTTAATAAACATATGTTTCGGAACTAAAATTTATGATAAACATCATATTTCCTTAGACTGGCAAAAAAGGCACAACCAGGATCAGCTAGAAAATCATACCATGTATTCTGGAAAGTGTCTTCTTTACATTGATGGAATCCGTAGGTCGGCATCCGACGGCCGAAAAAAGTTATGACAGTTTTAGTGAGCTTATGTTCTACCCTTAGTCGGCGGGTGGTTGTGGCAATGACGCGCGCGGCATCCACCAATCGCCGTGTATTAATTCCTTTCTCCAATCAAATGACACATTTAAATGCGGGGAAGGGGGTAAAAAATCGCAAAATATGCGTAACGTTATTGATGGACGGCCTCTTATTGAAGGAGGCAATAAAGTTGACAAGCAGGACGGTAAATTGTGATAACGAAAGCAGGTATTAGTGTCAATTCAGTAGGTATAAGGGTCAGTTCAATACTTATTAGGGCATAGCGGAATCAGGCTCTGAATAAGGAAATTTATTCAGATTTTAATTTTGGCTCACATTCTTCCCCTTTGTAAAATGTTATTTTAAACCGATTTTCCGTTAATCTTTGGCCTCCGCCCCCTGTTTAAACTGACTGTCATGTATGTACATACAGCCGGTTCCCCAGTGATTGGTAAGTATTAGTGTCAGTTCGTTTAAGAAATATCTTTAAAATGATTACTCTTCTCATAAACCTTTCGTCTCTAGCAATGAATTTTGACGAGCTCTTGAAATTTGGGACCCTGCAAACTGGATGAGACGTAAATTTGGAAAGTTATGGACAAAAAAACTTTTTTTACCGATCCCGATGATTTTCTGTGTCTTTTCTCAATTACTTCCAAATTTTGGACATTATAAACTATTTCGCACTCAGTTCATGCATCCAATTAAAACGCAGCAGGTGAGGCAACAATGGTGTCTGTAAGGACCATCACTTGAGAGATATTTTGCAAAAAGACCGCAGCCTAATACCTACCAATCAGTATCGAACCGGCTGTACATACTACCTCTCTTGGGTTTTGAAGAAAGTCGCTCGTCACACATTGTGTTGCGTTTGCTGGCTGTTAAAGCTTGACAGTGGTTATCTTCTGATGATGTTTTAATACCCGACGCTCCCCTAAATGTGTTCCCAATGCTAATACATACGAGGTGAGAATGCATTTTTCACTTCCAATGTTTGCTGGCTAACAACTGGGGAAATCCAATCATTAAATCAAATTATAAATCATTTCAATTGTTTCCCTTACTATTACCTTTATTCAGCTTATTGCATGGTCAGATTTGCGACTATGTAATTATTTCAGAAAGCTACAGCCACTGTCAGAGAACCGTTAAGAACACTGGATAGCCTCTGCATAAAGTAGCGCACCCAATAGGTGCCAAGGGGTGCTCTGGTGCATTCGTTATGGACCCGACCTCACAATGGATGTCTGCTCTAGATTTTCTTTACAAGAGCTTTAGAATGGTGTATAGAAACTCGATCTAACTTCTCTAGAAGCTGAGTTATTCCCGGCTTTTGCCAAACCTTGTTTTGAGAACCAGCATTGCTTTACATCGATTTAGAAATGACATCATAACTTGGTGACCTGACCTGACCTTGGATTGAAATTTCGTCAAGATGTATCAAATTGATGTTGGTTCGCACTTGCCACGCAGCATTGCGCTAAACCGAGCAGTTTTTCTCCCATAGCGAAAAATTTAGAGGGGGTTAAAATCGACCCCCTGGCAAAATGAGGGTTAAGAGGAAAACGAAATTTGGTGTGCTTGTTTAAGCCGCCTGATGGAGAGCTTCAAATTGAACCCAAAATCATTGTTTTATCATTATTATTTATTAAGTTATGAATTTCGTCCCGTTTTTCAGGCCTCCTGCATCACTGTGCGCTGTCGGGTGTTGATTGGCCCACCTACTTTCTATGTATAGGCGCTCTCGATATTCAGGCTCATTTAGACGGAAACCATTTTTGGGACCAAATTATTTTCATCCAGTCCAATGTGGTGTTATTCGTCTTTTTAGTAGATAGCAGTGGCCCAACTCCTAAGCAGCGGAAATAGCTGGCCCGTCATACGCATGACGAAACACAATATTTGTATTGAGTCGTATGTGCCCAAGTGTATTGGGACCTTCTCAAGCGGCCCAATATCATTGGGTTGGTTTCCTGTGCATGCATTGACTTGAACCAGCAGCGACTCGCAAACCGTGCTCGGTTTTAACCTGCCTCCCCATATTTTACTGGTTCTGTGAGGAAGATGTCTACGAGTGCGTATGGGGTGCCTCCTTAATAATTTTATTGGATATATAAAATTTTAAACGTAAGACATTTTGGAGTCTTTATTGTTTTACAGTTTGTGTTCGAGTCTAGCTTTTTGTTCGAGATTTCCCTTCCACGAAGCGTTGCTTTCTTTCCGGAATGTGTCGTAGAGCGTTAGAACTGAGTTGGCCGTTGTGCCGTCAGACCACCGTTGATTTCTTTTACCAGTGTGTTGGAGAGCGTTAGAACTGAGTTGGCCGTTGTGCCGTCAGACCACCGTTGATTTCTTTTACCAGTGTGTTGGAGAGCGTTAGAACTGAGTTGGCCGTTGTGCCGTCAGACCACCGTTGATTTCTTTTACCAGTGTGTTGGAGAGCGTTAGAACTGAGTTGGCCGTTGTGCCGTCAGACCACCGTTGATTTCTTTTACCAGTGTGTTGGAGAGCGTTAGAACTGAGTTGGCCGTTGTGCCGTCAGACCACCGTTGATTTCTTTTACCAGTGTGTTGGAGAGCGTTAGAACTGAGTTGGCCGTTGTGCCGTCAGACCACCGTTGATTTCTTTTACCAGTGTGTTGGAGAGCGTTAGAACTGAGTTGGCCGTTGTGCCGTCAGACCACCGTTGATTTCTTTTACCAGTGTGTTGGAGAGCGCTGAAACTGAGTTGGCTGTTGTGCCGTCAGACCACCGTTACCTCTGTCGACTGAGTGACAGTCGCTCCCAATATTTTAGTAATAACGGCAGGTGCGCAGCTATTTTTGAGTCCAGGGTAATTGAAAAAGTAGCTCACGATCAGGGGCAATTCGTTGTCATTCAGTATGAGGCGGAGCTGACGTCAAGTGGGGAACCTGGTATTGAGCCGATGGCGGTTGTCACTCGCTGTAAGCACGCCGCTGACCTTGGCTAGTCCAAGCTCCGCTCTCTGCGCCTGACAGCAGCAACAGAGCCACCAGCAATAGAACCACGACGGCGGTCGGCACAACCCTGCTGACTTACACCTGACCTGCGCCGTGGTCCCCGCGTGCCGTCGGTTACATGCCAATGCCCCTGCCGCCCCTGCTCCAGATCAAACGTGGCACTCGCAGGCGGGCGGCGAGGCTTTTGCGGCGTGGTGTCAGCGCGGCGGGAGCGACCCACCGGGCGGCGTGACGACCGCCCGGATGTGTCGGTCGTCTCCACTTGTCAGTGTTGTCACGCCGCCACGCCAGCACCCGCCCCTCTTCATTTCAAACACAGAGGGGTCGGCTCCACCTGTAAGTGGGGTAGGGAAGCGGCGGACGCCACCGCTTTGTGTGGGCCGTGCTGTCCACAGGAAGAAGCCGATAGAGGAGACACCGCAGCAATTAAGTCATCGGTGGGGAGCGGCGGCGACAGGTGCTGGGTGCGGCGGGGACGACCAGAGGCGACCGGCCGGAACATCGCCGCGACGCACCGACCAGGATTACCGGCCGGCCCGTGTGGGAAGGCGCCGCGCCGCCATTCATATTGTAAGCCGGCGTCAGGCCGAATCTGTGCCGGCGGCCTGCGCCCATGGACCTGAGCTGCGGCGGTACCAGCCGACCCTCCGCGGCAGGACTGCCGAGTCTGCCTCGACAGAACTGCTGCAGTTCTACAGAATCTGCCGCGGCAGAACTGCAGCAGATCTAAAGAGACTGCCGCGGCAGAACCGCTGCAGATCTAAAGAGACTGCCGCGGCAGAACCGCTGCAGATCTAGAGTCTCCCGCGGCAGAACTGCAGCAGATCTAAAGAGACTGCCGCGGCATAACCGCTGCAGATCTACAGAGTCTGCCGCGGCAGAACCGCTGCCACGTCCATGTTGGCGATGTAGCTGGTGATGACGGTGGAGCGGGGCACGGTGGCATTGAGCGCGCCGCCGCTTACTCCTTCCAAGCCTGTCGTCTGACCACCCACGTGGAGAGCAGGAGACACGACAGACACAGACTCCTGAAACAAGGCCAGACCGATCTGGTGTTACAGCTCCCGTTCAACTCTGCCCCCGCCACCTGGGAGCCGCGGCGGCGAGAGCGGACACCGATACGGTGCCCCCACTGCCATCTGTCGGCATCGCCGGTACTCTCGCCACCCCATTGGTCGCCGCATAGTCTCAAATGGCAGCTTCCCAGCTGGTTTGGTCACGTGCACGGTCACCTTAGCTGCTGCTCACAGCTGCCAGCACCGCGCGTTTTTGGCGCGGCCCAGATTAGCGCGCGCACGCGGCCGGCGGTGCGGCGACCGGTGCGGTGTTGTGCAGCGTGTTTTTGCTTCGGGCCGGGCCGGCGGAGACGTGGCCGCCCACGGCGCCGCGGCCGCCGGTCGACACCGCCGCACAGATTTATGACGGGTGGTGACAATGAGCTGCCTGCTGCCGCGCGCAGCCCCCGCCGGCCCCGCCCGTCCGGAGCTGCCGAGCCTAGACTCTACCCAATCCACCCCCAGGTCTGGACAATCGTGGCCAAGTCTAGGGATGTTTTCCGAATTCAAATGACGCTGGATTTTGAGGGGAGGGTGGATAAGGAAAGTGAAAATCTGTTCTCTGGTGTGTTTGCATATCGCTTGGATTTTACTGATCTGGTTTCCGACATACGCTTGATGGATATCGCGTGATGTAATGAGACTCAGAGGTGGGCTCAGCAAATTTAAATGGCCTAACGTTATGCGATATTTAAAGGGTAAGAATCGTAACGCTAAACCTTCATAGGTCAAGACCTATGGGTGGCCCTTGTTGGTGCTGGATGTCTGTACTTTGCAGGGGCTCCGCCACGACTTTCAAGTTGGGGGGACAAGCTCATGGGGGCCTCCATCTGAAGGGGCCTCCTTTTCGAAGGGGGCCTCCTAGGCAGGAATGGCGGATCCAGCTTTGGGGGACCAAAGAAATTGCCCAAAAGTTGATAGCAAAAAAGTTTTTTAGAACGATGGAGCTGGAATCAATTTCTTCTCCTTCAAAGCGGTAGAAATATTTCCACGAGACAAAATTGCCAAGCAAGTTATATGTTGCTGGTCGTTGAAGGGGGATACACTATTTTGGGTTTGGGGGCATAGGCCCTTGGCCCCATGAACGAGCCAGTGTAAGGCACATTGATAATTCAATGATAACGTAATAACGTAAAGGTGCGAGGTATTCTGTTGTAATAGGTTGCATTTTGCACTAATAGCGTAGGGACTAGGTAATTATGCAGTGTTTTTCTCCTGTCGCTGCACATATAATATATGATTATGTCAGTGCCACATGAGGGCCTCCCTATCGACAAAGGACCCTCCTCTATCAACAAAAGAGCCTCCCCGATCAATAAAGGGGCCTCCTCTGTTACCACCAGGGCCTCCTACATCGATACCAGGCAGGCCATTTTTTAACATGTTAACTGGGGGCCATTTGCCCCCCCCCAGTCAGCCGAAATGCCCCCCCAGTGCCCGGAAATTGGCCCCCAGTGAAATAGGCCGATGACTTAAAATTGACCAAATACAGACTCGCCTAACGAAAATAAGAGAGAACACCACTAGATAATTATAACTTTGTTCTATTTCTGGCCCCAAATTGGCAATCCACAACAATTGTGTTAAAACAATTTCCACCCGTGGCTGTCTACTCCATCGTGCGGAGACGAAACAAAGCGCGTAGTTACGGGAAATCCCGGCAAAGCAGCCTCAGCCTCAACTTATCACAACGCTGGCCTACAACCAATCAAACATCCTGTTCTATCCGACCGGAAGCCCACGTCCCAGCCAGTACCGTGACATTGTATGATGCTTTCATTTCACACGCAGTCAGTTGTCAGCGCTAAGAGCTTGTCCGTGGATTAGACGGGACACGGTGTAGTCAAAGTGCGTAAGACTGGTTGCTGGTGTGGCGGTATGAAGTCCTTAGCCTTTTTGTTTATTATTGTGGTGGTAGCATACATAAGCGTCGCCACCGGAAAAGAGTGAGGGGGCCAGTCGAACTTCAACCTGATGCAGACAGCGAACTTTCCACGTTAGTACCAAAAACGTTTTCGAATTTGGGCTCCTCGTTGCCTTCCGCAGCGGCTGGTTATACAAATTTCCGGTTTACTCCCATTTTGACTGAGATCAGGAAATTGTTCGTCAAAAAGTTGGGGGTAGCGGTGATTGATGATCTAAAAAAATTTTCTGGTTATATGGATAAAATAATTAGATGCCCACGCAGGGTTGGAGGGGCACTCCTGGCTTCCTATTAGATGGGCAGTGTACCAAAAATATTGCGTCAAGCCAATATCAAACTGTCAACAATTAGTTTTAAACATGAATACAAGACACCTTTTCTGTGATTTTATGACTACCGCTAGGGGTCGTTTTAGCCTCAAATCTGGCTTTTGTGGTGTTTATTTGGCTATTTTAGCGGAAATAGCATTTTGCCCCTCTTTGGCCCTTTTTCTAACTCGGTTTGACCTTTTCCGCTGAAAAAAACCTGGCAGCCCTGGGCAGCATCTATAATCTCTAGACTTGGAATAACAAAAAAATTGAGAAACATTTTTTAACACTAACATGTCTAAGTTTTATCAAACCCCCTTCAAAATGGGGTCTTGACCCCTTGAAGACACTAATGACCAGCACAAGAAATGCCCCCTCACTGACTTTTCCTTAAAAAATGCCCTGATACCAGGGAGACTGTATAGTATAGCCAAATCGGTCTCATCTATCGATATCAGGGCCTCCTGAATCGCCCTCAAGGTCCTCCTTGATCGCTCTCAGGGCCTCCTGGATCAACCTGAGGGCCTCCTCTATCACTAGCAGGGCCTCATCTAATGACAAAGGGCCTCCTCTGCTGCTACCAGGGCCTCCTCTATCTCCACCAGGGCCTCATCTATTAGTTAGTTAGTTAGGTATAGGCTTTTTATAAGGCGTTCTGTGCAAAGCACCTTTGCCCGCCTATAAAGTGTGGGGGAGAATTTGCCGGGAGGGGTGTTTACTTTAATGTCGCAGAACAAAGGGGTGAAGCTTATTTCAAAGAATGGGTCGCGAAGTGTAGCAACACTTGCAAGGGAAGGGGATTGCTACGGCAGAGATGCCGAGCCTGGGGCACAGATAGGATTTAAAAGGGTACGTGAAGATGATTGCCAGCGTAAAGATTAGTTTTTTTAATTTTGTTCCTTGTTATCGAATGACCGTTCTGCTTACGTTACTCGAGTTCTTCCATTGAAAAATAATAATTTTGGGTAATTAGAAACACCCGCAAGTACCATGACGTGATGCCGCGGGTATTTATCCTGAAACCAGGAGGTGAGGTTACAGCACCATCTCTGGCTGGGTAGCCGCCGCATAGAGGAAGAGAGAAGGGTAATAGAACAGATAGAGTGTTAGGGAGGGGTGTGAGTTGGTTAGTTGTGAGTCTTAGATATGGTTAGTAGTTAAGTAGTCCTTAAGTTAGGGTTAGTTGGTTAGCAAACATGAACGGATGGTTAGTTGGTTAGTTGAACTTTTTTTGCCTATGGTGGGAGCTTTTCTGAGTCTACCATACCTTAGGACCAGACAGTTAAAGCCTAGTTTGAAGCACCTATTGTTGAAATTTGTCAGGGGGGACGTGTATGGTGTAATTGGTATTTCTTATATGAGGGGTGCTCTTCGGATGCAGGTATTTTTAATACCTGCCACCATAGACGTTTGTTCGGTACGTTCAGATAAAGCTCTCGAGCCTAGAAGCCTTCAGGAATGTAAAGAGCTTGTCCAGCAGCTCAGGGTGATCATTGCCGAGAAGAGTGGAAAGGTTTACTGGGATGTTTCTGATGTGGCAATAATCTAGCTTGGGCTACCTATGGGCATCATGCTGGGGACAGTCGATGAGGATATGATAGGGATTTTCCATGGCAGAGCAGGTACCACAGGTACCTACACGCCCATAGGCATTTCATTTGGTGTGTCCGCTTCTGAGTCTGGTCAGGATGACCTCACGCCGACGACTGTTTTGGTTGGAGCTGGGCCAGTAGCCGATGTTAGGCTTTATATGGAATAAATGGGCGCTGTGGTTAGTTGTCCAGTCATTTTGTATGTACTTCCGGATATGGTTCTGGAGGAGAGCTTTACTATCGTCTCCAGGCCATTTGAGAGGTGCGACCTCTCTGAGTTGTAGAGACTTTTTGGCCTGTTCGTCGGCTTTTTCATTTCCGAGAATTTTGCAGTGGCCCGGGATTCAAAGAAAAGAGACATCTGGGATATCGTCGATACCCTTCTGGATGTCTGCTATTACGTGATGGCTGGGATTGACTACGTTATTGATAGCTTGCAAGACAGATTTAGAGTCTGAACAGATGACGGCTGAATTAATATTTAGGGTTATAATCCGGACTAGTGTATCTAGAGTGGCGACAGCCTCGGCAATAAAGATTGAGCAGTTGTCCGGAAGTCGTTTTTGGAGGCAAATATTTTGCCCCCAGATGCCGAGGCCTACTTTTTCGCCTTTTTTAGAGCCGTCTGTGAAGATGAAGGTTTTGCCAGTGTTGTTAGACTGGAACTCTAAGAATTTTTGGGAGATCTCCTCTGTGGTGAGGTTGTCTTTGTGTGTGGTGAAAAAGAAACTCGACTTTGGGCTGTTTGCGAGTCCAAAAGCGGGAGAGTGGGGGTTTGCCTATGGCTTCTGGGATCGCAAGGTTCAGGGTTTCCTGGGTCTTAGCTACTCTATTCTTAAATGGACGGGAGGTTGTCCGATTAGATTTTGATACGGGCCTCCTATATCACCGCCAGGGCCTCCTCTATAGCTACCATGACCTTTAACAGGCCGAGTTGTCTTTCTTTATGCGTTTTCTGTGAAATTATCGTTTTTTTCGGGGAGGGGTCTCCAGCTGAAAGTTGGGGGGACTGTCCTCCCCTTCGCCAAAGCTGGGGGGGACGTGTCCCCCCGTCCCCCAACCCCGTGGCGGAGCCCCTGGTACTTTGGAATTGCTGAATAATCAGCCTGGGACTGAGTGATAATTTGGAGTTTGTTCTACCAATGTGCTCCACCTACTTGGTCCCCGCCGTGCAGGTCTATTATGTGCATCTGCGCTGTAGGCCCGGCACGGACACCCCACCATACTCGTCGCCACCGACCAAAAAAGTGAGGGGCCACTCAGCCTCCAGCCTGCTACTGACTTCAAACTGTTCTCTTTAAGATAAAAAGCTCGTGGGACTTGGGCTAATTTTTACCTTCCGCATTGACTGGCCATAATATTTTCCGTTTTCTTCCCAATTGACCTGAAATCAGGAATGTTTCGCATGCAAAGTAGGATGCAGACCCCTGGCTCCTCTATTCTGACGCGTACTCCCTCGACCTTTACAAATGATTCAGTTGTATTTTGGTTGTCATCAAGTCTCCCGCTGTGCTTGGAGGACTTGCTGAGCTGGTACGCCGTGTAAGTGTGGCACGTCGGTCATAGTGGGGCACGCCGCTGAGCCGGACTCGGCTGTGTGTTAACACTTGAGTGTGCTTTGCAGCGTTCAGGGGCACACTTTTGATTTTTACCACTGTTTGCTACCTCTGAAAGGATAACGTTCTACACCTTGGCAATTACCTAGCTCAATTAGTTTCGGGCCGCGCTGTCGTGTGTCTGTAGAAACAGACGCACGAGAAAACTCTAGGTAGCAGCATCATTAATTGTCAGGAGGCATGTATGGGGTTGTGTTCAGTTGTGCCGCCAAGTCTTTAAGTTTAGATGCCTGCTCAGTTTTCCGTCTCCATATGTCGGTCAAAGGCGCGCTAGTGGTTGATTTCGCGGTCGTGCTCCGTGGCGCAGACGCCTACTTGTCAGCCCTCGTCCAGATCTGGCCTGGGGTGCAGTCCCACCCGGTGGTGCAGAGCTGTCGCCGCTGGGACGTGCGCTGGCCTACTGCGACAGAGACGTATCCGCCGTTACTCGCGGAGGCAGCTCCCGGGCCACCGTCGGCCAGACGTCATAAATAACGCCGCTGCGCGCAATTACCGAGTGCGCGTAATCCTTTTACGCGGTCTCTCATGTGCGCGGCGGCTGGAGTTGCATATGGAGCAGCAGGGTAACGCAGTTTGCCGGCGTTATCGCGCGCGGCTGCCTTTTCACGCGGCGCCCACTGATTGCTATCGCGCTGACGAATTCTGTCGTTGGGGGAAACCGATGTCGTTAAGCCTTTTACGTAGGCTGGTGCAGCCGCTCGGCAAATCCACTGTGTACCCGGCCACTGCCAAATGGTGCCGCTGGCTGTGCGCTGTATCATATCGCTGCGATAGACTGCGCCGCCCGGCATGGCCTGAGGCCCTTGGCGTGGTCGGCGGCGGTGGATAAATGACTGTGTGTCGATGTGTAGCATATCATAACACGCGGCCGAGCCGCCGCTCCATCTGCATAAAAGGACAATCCAATCCTTTGATACCGTTGAGTGGTTTGGGTGATTATGTTGCGGGCAAGTCTGAAAAATGGCGGCGCGCCGTCAGCGCCCCCTCCCTTCTGAGAGGTGGGGAAGCGTCGGCGTCGACGGAGTATGGTCGCAGAACGCCTGCGCTCCCGAGCTGATCCAGCGTCGTCCTCTGGAGCTGCTTGTGACGGTTTGAGGTGGACGGTATGCGAGCTCGGTGCCGATGTTTGTATTGGGCTGCTGAGATGGTGTTTCACAATGGACAGAGCAGGCGGTCACCGGTGACTTGGCTCCACATCTGAATGTCTGTCGCAGGGGCGGACGCAAACCAAAGTTTGGGGGGGGGGCAAACCCATGTCTGCCTCTCCTCCTGGGGGGAGGGGGTGGTGGGAGCGAATATCTTTTTTTGCTCTACAGACCTTGCGTAAACACCTTTCTTCAGTGCTCGACAGACCTAGTATAAGCTACCCCTACAAGTACATGATCGCTCTCCGGGGGGGAGCGAATATTTTTTGCTCTACAGGCCTAGTTTAAACACCTTTTTAAAAATTTCTCCGGCGTTTGGGGTGGCCAAAAGATAGTTTGCCCCCCCCCCTCCAGCGCTTGGGGGGCCATGGCCGGAATGGCCCCTCCCCTGCGTCCGCCAATGGTCTGTCGTCCCTATAGTGGAGACCCTGCGACGGGCCGCCACCTCAAATTGGCTTAACAAACACCATTCAACTAATCTCATAAAAATTGTTCAGGAAACGAGCATGATTCTGAGAAATTCTAAGTGTGTTGGCATTTGCTCCTGCCTTTTCACTGGCTTTGTTGTGTTGTTGAGGGCCGTTTGATGCCGGCTGTTAATCTCGTCGGCCGCGGTGCAGAGCAGCCGGACAGCGTCGGCCGGCTGTGAGCTGTTTTGTTGTGCGTCGACTGCCCAGTGCCGCGGACGTGGCCGCAGCCTGCCGCCACCGCCAGCTTTGACGGAAGTCTTATAATGCTCCACCAATCCGTCCTACAATTTCCTCCGGCCGCACCGCTGGAAAAAGCCAATTGGCGGTCAGAAAAAGCCGGCTTTCGAAGCAGCCGAGTGTCGCCCGGTTTTGATTTCTGCTATCATTGCCCCAATCAAACGGCTCGATAGGGAGGATGCGCCTTTTTACCGTGGGCTGCTGACATTGAACCGGCCTTTTTGCCGGACCGGTAGTCGCTGGTGGCTTTAAAGGCCCGGTCTGTCGTGCCAGTAATGATCAGCTGCTGCCATCGGACCCACCGTTTTTGCCTTGGCTAAAAACCTAATTATCGATAGGCCGATCCGGCGACGGTGGTTTATGCCGGGAATGCCTCCGATGCGGGCCTGTTGTCGTTTGTTTATATTGGCGGTGCTGAGGGCCGCCGGTCAGCGATGCCACAGACACCACCTCGGCCAGTCCCCCACCAATACAACAATTAGCACTGTTTCCGGCCGTGATCGTGCCGGGCCTGTCACAACAGCGCAGCGGCCGATCACTCGGCGCCGCTAAGTGGGCACATTTGGCTGTCGCCGGCCGGATGTACCGCGACTGTCAGCGGCGACTGTCCCTTCAGTGGCGTGGCGTTTCCTCTAACCCGTTGTCAACAATATGCCGGACCGGCCGCGCCCGCTCAACAGGCCACTAGCGAGCCGGCAGCGGAGTAGCAGCGTCGCCAGTCCCGGTGGCATTGTAGCAGCGTCGCCAGTCCCGGTGGTGTTGCAGCGTCGCCAGTCCCGGTGGCGTTGCAGCAGCGTCGCCAGTCCCGGTGGTGTTGCAGCGTCGCCAGTCCCGGTGGAGTAGCAGCGTCGCCAGTCCCGGTGGTGTTGCAGCGTCGCCAGTCCCGGTGGTGTTGCAGCGTCGCCAGTCCCGGTGGAGTAGCAGCGTCGCCAGTCCCGGTGGTGTTGCAGCGTCGCCAGTCCCGGTGGTGTTGCAGCGTCGCCAGTCCCGGTGGCGTTGTAGCAGCGTCGCCAGTCCCGGTGGTGTTGCAGCGTCGCCAGTCCCGGTGGTGTTGCAGCGTCGCCAGTCCCGGTGGCGTTGCAGCAGCGTCGCCAGTCCCGGTGGTGTTGCAGCGTCGCCAGTCCCGGTGGTGTTGCAGCGTCGCCAGTCCCGTTGGCTGCTGCGGCAGTGGGTGAGGGGCTGGGGCGCCAGTCTGCGGCAGTGGGTGAGGGGCTGGGGCGCCAGTCTGTGGCAGTGGGTGAGGGGCTGGGGCGCCAGTCTGCGGCAGTGGATAAGGGGCTGGGGCGCCAGTCTGCGGCAGTGGGTGAGGGACTGGGGCGCCAGTCTGCGGCAGTGGGTGAGGGGCTAGGGCGCCAGTCTGCGGCAGTGGGTGAGGGACTGGGGTGCCAGTTTGCGGCAGTGGGTGAGGGGCTGGGGCGCCAGTCTGCGGCAGTGGGTGAGGGGCTGGGGCGCCAGTCTGTGGCAGTGGGTGAGGGGCTGGGGCGCTAGTCCCGGCAGTGGGTGAGGGGCTGGGGCGGCCTTTTGTGACAGTGGGTGAGGGGCTGGGGCGCCAGTCTGTGGCAGTGGGTGAGGGGCTGGGGCGGCCTTTTGTGACAGTGGGTGAGGGGCTGGGGCGGCCTTTTGTGACAGTGGGTGAGGGGCTGGGGCGGCCTTTTGTGACAGTGGGTGAGGGGCTGGGGCGCTAGTCCCGGCAGTGGATGAGGGGCTGAGGCGCCAGTCTGCGGCAGTGGGTGAGGGGCTGGGGCGCCAGTCTGTGGCAGTGGGTGAGGGGCTGGGGCGGCCTTTTGTGACAGTGGGTGAGGGGCTGGGGCGCTAGTCCCGGCAGTGGGTGAGGGGCTGGGGCGACCGTCTGTGACAGTGGATAAGGGGCTGGGGCGCCAGTCTGTGGCAGTGAGTGAGGGGCTGAGGCGCCAGTCTGTGGCAGTGGGTGAGGGACTGGGGTGGCCGTCTGTGGCAGTGAGTGAGGGACTGGGGTGCCAGTCTGCGGCAGTGGGTGAGGGGCTGGGGCGCCAGTCTGCGGCAGTGGGTGAGGGGCTGGGGCGCCAGTCTGCGGCAGTGGGTGAGGGGCTGGGACGCTAGTCTGTGGCAGTGGGTGAGGGGCTGGGGCGGCCTTTTGTGACAGTGGGTGAGGGACTGGGGCGGCCGTCTGTGGCAGTGGGTGAGGGACTGGGGTGCCAGTTTGCGGCAGTGAGTGAGGGACTGGGGTGCCAGTCTGCGGCAGTGGGTGAGGGGCTGGGGCGGCCGCGGGTGACCCTGCAGAGACGGCCGTACAACGGTGCCGGGTTTTTCGGTGCAGTGTGGACGGTGGCCAGCAGTCACGGTTATGGGGCGGCTGACAGGTGAGGGGCGGTGACATGACCTCTCACTCAGCCGGCGTTTGTCCGGCATCGGCAGACGGTGCTGACACCGACCCCTACTTACCGGCACCATTGTCTTCGGGCGCCGGTGTCGCGGCGCGCCGGGTCAGCCCGGGCCTCGCCGTTATAGAGGACACAGCCTCCCCCCGCCTGCAGGAGCACTGCTTCAACAACACCGTACTGGCCTGGTGGTGCACTGTATCGACAGCGCAGCGCTGCGGGGTAGATTAGCCATTTAGTGGCATATACTGGGGCTGCAAATTTGCGATAGAAATCAGTTGCGTTCTTCTGTGGGTTGCCAACTTCCGGTTGGTGGCCTTGGAACTATATGTGTCACATTAAAAGTGACAACGGAGGTGTTTTCTTCCCCTGTCAGTCAAAACAAAGACATTGGTGGTAATGCATGCTTGCGGTATGAAGACGCATGTAGGTATGATTCATAACTCTGTTCTGTTATTGTATACACACCACCTGGAAAGCATTTGGTGCAATTTATACTTACTCTTAGCTCCATTATTTAGTTTGTACTGGTTAACAGATTAAGGACAGACTACGTAACCTATCGGCCAGAATAAAGATGTAACAAATTTTGACCACGCAATGAAGTAGTTGATTTTCTCTTGGGTGTGACTCGCTGCTCACCTAACATAAAGGCAGTTTCAGGTCCATGTGACACCGCGGGAGCTAGTACATCGAGGTGCCGTGCAGCTGGCAGCACTGAATCGTCGGGAAAGCCAAATGCTTTTGGGTATGGTGCGTTTTAATCGTCCAGACTCTGAAGTGCTTTTCCCGACCAGGTGACACGACTGGATGTCGGTAATTGTCTGGCACTGCTGGCGGCCTCTCAGCGTGCATGCCCTGTCAAGTGGACCGCTGAATGTAGTCGAGATATGCCTGTGTGAGCTGTTGCTCCGCTTTATCATTGTAAAACACTGGGTTCTCTGCTTCGCCCGGGGGTGGGCGGAAACAGAGCCTAGTCACGGCGCTGCCGGCCGGTCCCCCGCGGTCTGACGTAGGCCGTCGCCCCGACTGCTTTCTCGGCTCCATCATTTCTGCCACATTTAAACCAAACCGGCGCTCTGTGTGCTTGAACGCATGGCGGCATAACTAACATCAGCTAAAATCATATACTGCGTGCCCAACCAGCCTGATGTAACAGCTCTCGATGTGATATACCAGACGGGGTACGACACTCGGAGGCCGTCACCGCCGGATGTATGGGGGCGTGTTTGCGCGGCCAGCTGGCGTGCACTGCCACAGATTGCCCCAGTGTGCGTCAAATGGTCCGTGACCGGCGCTGCAGGCCTGCGGCGGCGGCGTAACTCGCGCGCCTGCAGATGTCGCGCCGTCCGTCACCGCGCCGCATCGACGCGACACAGACGACGCCCGCCACTCCCTAATCACGCCCGGTGTTGTCTTTGGCCGGCCACTATGGTGATGCGGTGTCGCGCGCGACGCTGAAGTATGGTGGTCGGCGACACCGCCGAGAATAAGCGGCGGCTGGCCGCACCGGTTATTTGTCGCCGCCGCGTGTCACCGCGCCGCGATTTATAGCACCCAGGGCGCAAACCGTGCAGCAGCGAGGCCAGCCGCGACCCGGCCCGTTTGGCTGCTCAGTGCTGGTGCTGCGTCGCTAGCTCGCTGCTGATTTGTGTCTGCCCTCCGCGACTCGCCGACCGGTCTTGTCTCTAGGCTGGGTGCCGCGCCATCTCTCTGCCCTGGCGCTGCTGATACACTGTAGCGGCACGTGTGCAGTGGCTCCGGGCCGACTCCGGCCCGACTCCGATATCATGTGCTCCGACTCCGGCCCGACTCCGGCCCGGCTCCGACCCGTCCCGGCCCGGCTCCGGTATCATGTGCTCCGACTCCGGCCCGGCTCCGACCCGTCCCGGCCCTGCTCCGGTATCATGTGCTCCGACTCCGGCCCGACTCCGACCCGTCCCGGCCCTGCTCCGGTATCATGTGCTCCGACTCCGGCCCGACTCCGTCCCGTCCCGGCCCGGCCCCGGTATCATGTGCTCCGACTCCGGCCCGACTCCGACCCGTCCCGGCCCTGCTCCGGTATCATGTGCTCCGACTCCGGCCCGACTCCGTCCCGTCCCGGCCCTGCTCCGGTATCATGTGCTCCGACTCCGGCCCGACTCCGTCCCGTCCCGGTCCGGCTCTGGCTCAGGCTCCGGCTCCAGTGTCAGGTGCTCCGGCTCCGGTGTCAGGTGCTGCGATGCCGAGTGGGCCGACTGTGGGAGATGGATCGGCTGCCGTCATTACGCCGTCGCCGGCGACAGGTGCCGTCGGCCGGCGGTGCCAGCCGCTCCGGTTTCCGCGGGAACCGCCGCCGCAGACCGTTCACCCCTTTCAGCCGCTCCACTTGCCCTCATTCCCTACCGCCGGCCGTCTATAGTTTTGCCGCTATTTCTGGATATTAAGTTCAATCATCGGGTGGCAGATGGGTATGCATATTCATCGCCGGCTGTTGGCCGGGACGTCTCGCTGTCTCCGGCCTGGCTGCTCTGCTTTTTACCGGCGCCCCCTACCCTCCGCCTCTGACGGCGCGCTCGCTGACGACGCCAGCCCAGCCGGACAGACATTTTTAAACCGATAGTTACAAGCAATCAGTGCGGGCTGGGGTGCTGCAGTCGGCTGTCCCTGGAGAGCAGTCGACGGACGGTGGCTGGCGGTGCCGGCTGCAGTCAGCCGCCCGTCGGGTCGCGCTGCAGCTGTCCCGAGACAATGGCAGCGGGACGCCGCTGCGGATACGGCCAGAAATGGTGACAACATTAAAATCCAGAACCTTTCCTTTTACAACACTAGCTGTTAAACAAACACCACAGGCCTGCTTGCTGCGTGTTCTAACTCATCATAGCTCGTGCTCGGTGGCGACCTCTGAGCTTGAGTGACTGCTGGTTCGCTTGAGCTGTCTAAGTGGGCTATGTCTCCGGCGGGCTATGAGCCCGCCGGAGTCGTCTGAGCTCTGAGTGACTGCTGGCTCGCTGGAGCTGTCTGAGCTCTGAGAGGTTACAAGCCCGCCGGAGTCGTCTGAGCTCTGGTGACTGCTGGCCCGCTGGAGCTGTCTGAGCTCTGAGAGGTTACAAGCCCGCCGGAGCTGTCTGAGCTCTGAGTGACTGCTGGCCCGCTGGAGCTGTCTGAGCTCTGAGAGGTTACAAGCCCGCCGGCTAGCCTGTGGCGGTGGCGTGGAGACGAGTAGCAAGGCCTGCCGCTGCGATAATTGCAATCCCATTGCACGGGCGGCTCGGCATTACAACGCGGCTCCATGTGAATTTATTTCGATTGGACGGCGCAGCAGCGGCGGTAATTACGGGGGTTCAGATGCCGCGCCAGTGAATCATCCTTTACTTAATTGTAATTGACTGGCGGGAATGAAGAGTTATGGGGGCGGCCAGGGAGAGCGTCGGAGCAACGCCCTCAGGCGGCCACCGCCTTCATTAAGCAACCCTTCCCCGTCTGCGGCATTATGATTTTTATATCAGATTCCATTAAGACAATACAGTCTGTCTAATCCGCTGGTTTCTTTGGTGTGCGTCGGGTGACGTCTCCCCTCGCCCTCTCCCTCGCGCTGTCGCAGATCAAATGTGAAATGCCCTCCGTGTCAGCGATAGAAATGTCGCACAAAAACCATCGAAATGCGATACAGGGGATCGGAGCGCTATGGGAAAATCCCAAAACGGCGCCACATGGCATGCCGGCGGCAGCTCGAAACACCCACTCTCCCACAGCCGCGCCGCGCCCCCGCCCTCCTGCCAGTCGCCGCCTAATTCATTCCTGCGTCCTCTGGCCGTTTTTGTCACAACTTTTCCGCCGGCTGTCGTGGGGAGCGCGTGTGCGCTTGCGTTTGCAGTATTTATGAGCATCGGCGTCGACAACTGAACTCATTTACATGACTTTTCGATCCACCTGTGTCGGCCCCGGCCCATTAATCATAGCCGCTGTGTTCTGCGGTGGTCGCTGCCGACGTCAGTGACGTGTGGTGACGGACTGCCGACGTCAGTGACGTGTGGTGACGGGCTGCCGACGTCAGTGACGTGTGGTGACGGACTGCCGACGTCAGTGACGTGTGGTGACGGACTGCCGACGTCATTGACGCGTGGTGACGGCTGCCGACGTCAGTGACGTGTGGTAACGGCTGCCGACGTCAGTGACGTGTGGTGACGGACTGCCGACGTCAGTGACGTGTGATGACGGACTGCCGACGTCAGTGACGTGTGGTGTTTTTTCCGTGGGTAAATGTATTTCTATTTTGTCACCATTTGTACCGATGGTGACGCCACTACCAAAAACAATCAGTGAAGTAAGTCACCATCTTAAGAACAAAAACAAATATTTTTTTGCTACACGACTGGACACATTCGCAAAAACGTTCACCTGTTAAGCTTCTCCTAACAAAAGTACAGGCTTTCCAACGATACAAAATGTCTTCCATATATATCATTTTGAGCAAACTTTCCATTCACGATTCATTTGAAATGCTGTGCTTTGAATTATCGAGTGCATCAGCTTTTTAATATGACAAAGGACATGATTGTTTAACGGCAAAAATATCAGCACTCTTGAGAGCACAGCATACCTACGTTTCGCACGTACACTAGCATGCGGTTGCATTGCAACGAAAAACTATCGAAGCCCTAATTCAAAGCCGGGTATGCATGAAAATCTGATGATCCCACACATTCGAATTTATCAGCCATGGATAACTACGTATTCGTATTCTGACCGGTGTCTAAAAGGCGTCAGACTATCTCATTTGCCATACCGCTCTATTTCACCTGTATCTACATTTTTCAGAGCAGTATCGCGGAAAACAAAATATGTTGGTGAGCACAATCTTCCAGAAATGTATTAAAATTTATACTTTTTGAATAGCCAAAATTGAACCATGACCATGCTTAGGAGTGTGAAACAGTTGACTAAATTCTGTTTTTTTTAACTATAAATTACAATACACCTCCAGAATATCATGCTCACCGACATTTTTTCTCTTCTCATTATGTCTCTGCCCTACTTGCTCCACCCTTTGCAATATTTCAGCTTGGGACAATAGTTTAGCGTCCATACCACCCCCAGCCACGTAATTCTTCCGGCCCACCCCACTGGGGAGAATGAACCCCGCGAGCAGTGCAGTCAGGTTGCATTCTTTTTATTTTCCGACAACACTTACAAATATCCCATTTCATTCAGCCACCATTGAAACCTGAACAATTCCGTGCCATTGTGTGCCATTCCCTCACATTTTCCTAGGTTTATCCGGGTGTTCGTCCCATCATTGTGTCCCATTTCCTCCCAAACTCCCACTTCTATCCGGGTGTTCGTCCCACGTCCCACTCTCCTAGTCCTATCTGGCTCTTCGTCCCACCATTGTGTCACATTCCCTCCCATTCTCCTTCTCCCCTTCGGGTTTTCATCCCACCATTGTGTCCCATTTCCCCACACTCTTCTAGTCATCTGCGGGTATTCGTACGACACGGGCAGCTAACCTACCTTCACATTTTTGTCTAATTAAGGTGCCACTTCAGATGACCAAATACAACGGTACTCCCTTCATTGCGCCGCCGGTAATAAGTTAGGAACTTTCCCATTGTGACACACTTCAGCACACGATCCGCGCGCCCATTGTCTGTCGCAAAACTGTGCACACAGTAACTCCGCATCACGGCGATTCACCGTCGGCTGAGCCCGCACGCTTCAGGCTAACGGAGCCATCCCTTCGGACGCTTCAGTCCGACAGAGCCATTCCCAGGACGCTTCAGTCCAACAGAACTTTCCCTCCGGACGCTTCAGTCCGACAGAGCCATCCCCGGACGCTTTAGTCCGACACTCATCGTCAGACCCAGCAGACGCCGTTGTTCACCCTGCGTGCCGGGAGCTCCCCGATGTGGCGGCCGTGCCTGGTCACGTGCGGGAGCGGCGGCCGCGGCCGGAGTGCGGGTGCGTCTCCTGGTACCGGGCCACCTGATCGTGGAGTGCGTGCAGACCCTCGTCGGCGAACCGCGAGAAACGCTTGCCGACTCCGAGGGCGGAACTGCGATCTCGCGGGATGAAGCCACTGTAGCCTGGAATCGGTACAGGCTCCTCCTCTTTGGTCCATTCACCCATCTCCACCGTTGTCGCCAACACGGCTGCACGCGTCACCTGGTGGCCGCGGCGTTACAGCGACCGAAGACCGGGCCAAGCTAGCAGAGGCAGACTCAGCGTCCGCCCGTGGGGCGGCTCCCGGCGCTATCGCCGATACAGCCTGCGAGACGACCGCCAGCGGAGCAGATGCAGGAGCCGAACCAGAAGTCGCCACCGGATCTTCCATCGCCTCGACGACGGAAAGCAGACCAGTTCTATTAGGAGTAGCTTCCACCGATCCAAATCGCTGACGTGGCACCGCTCCTGCCCCCACCGCCGGCTCAGTGGAAACCGACCGGGAGCCTTGCAACCAGCGAGCTGCTGGGAACGTCCGGCCGGTCGACCCTGACCCAGGCGCGGCCGCAGAGGCGCGGCTCGGCAACCGTCCACTGCCGGAGGGCGCTCCGGCCATCGGGTCGGCGGGGCGGGGAGGGGCTCCGGCTGCACGTCTGACAGGGTACTTTCCAGCGGAGGGAACCATACCCATGAGCGTGTCCAGCTGCTGTAGTGAGTGGATACGTGTTGGCGCCGACTCCGGCGTCAGCTTGAACGCCGGAATTCCTGAGTTTGTGAACGCAGTCAAGATTTTTCCTTCTCGACGTAACTTGAGAAGGGCAGCAAATATCCCTTGCTTCGCCTTCGTCAGTGACTCCCTCACAAAGAGGGCAGGGCCGTCGGTTTTTGCTGGCGCATCCGGTCTTTATAGATAGCATTCCTCAGATTCCGATTGGTGAATGCGCAGATGACTTTACGGTCACCCTGAAGCGGATGAATTGCGCTGAAATCATGTTTGGCCATTGATTTCTCAGGAAAACGTTCTTTCAGCAAAGCGATCGTCGTTGCTTCGATATTCTCACCAGGCCTCCTTCGCCCCAGGCTATCACACTCTATGATCAGGCTGCTTTTCCGGGAATGCCGCTCTAACTCTTCTAACTGCTCAGCCTGGTCCATAAGCACCTTTTCATTGCTCTGTAACTTTTTCTCCAGCTGATCAATACGTAAGTCCCTGTCGAAAATACCACTCTCCAAAATCTCGATCCGGTTGTTGAAACCAGACAGTTTTAGCTCCATTTTCTCCCACAGCTTACCCATTGCACTCTCGATGGAATTTTCCACTACGGTTTTGATCTCGCCAAGAAATTCAGAGCTCACATCTCTCTGCGGAGCATCGCTCTCAGTACGGATTCTCTTGTGCTCCAGCGACTTTATCATTTCGCCCATAGACCGTTGGCGCTTTTTCTCGGTCCGTTGTTTTGGCGTTACCGTCTCCTCGGCGTCACTAAATTCCGAAGTGGACTCCTGGTGATCTCTCCTGTACGGTATGTTTCCACTAATCTGATCGCCCTATAAACATAGCCACACTAAATTTCACCCGGATTTGAATACGCTTTCATGGGTTGCCATCCCGAAGCCGCGAGCCACTGTCCTCTCACAATCAGCCCGCCATCTGACCGCTCGGCACGCCGCTGGCGGAACACCGACCTGCACGACCGCTCGCCACCGGCACCTGGGACTGACTGAGTGACGTGTGGTGACGGACTGCCGACGTCAGTGACGCGTGGTGACGGCTGCCGACGTCGGTTATGTGTGGTGTGATGCTTTTATGTGGCGCTTCGTTTCGACTTTGCTCCAGATTTTTGGGGAAGGTATAAATAATGTAGAGAATATAATTTTGCACTGAATGTAATTATTGGCGGCTATAGGGACAGCCTCCGTCCCAAAGTGCGCCAGTTCGAGTCAGGAACGGATCAAATGGTGTCGGTGCCGCTCTCCCCCATCCTCCCCTACGTCCTCTCAGATGCCCTCGGACGGCAAGGGCGCCCTAAATTGACAGTCAAATGCCTTAAAATTCCGATGTTTTGCGGGATATCTGCCTTCTATTGGACTTGAGAAGGCGGCCTGGTGAGAAGCGCCCTTTTCCCCGACGTCCTTCATTGAGTCTGTCCTCCCATTGTCATCTGCAGACCTCCGTCCCTCTGTATGGACTCCCTTTTGGAAAAATAAGATTCTTTGCTTTTCGGTTAGACTAATGAAACACCCGCCCTCAGGAAAAAACAACGCATGAAAATGTCATAGGGAATGCTGCCCTCACAATGACCAAATAGCGCTCTCCAGGTCATACATTGGCGCCTCCTCCTAAGACTGTGCCCCTCCCCCTGGGTTAAGCCCGGGAACCGCCACTGGGTTGAGTCCGATGACGCCATTTCGATTCGACTAGCTACTTCAGCGTGCTTGGTCGTCCACTGACTGCTCGCTGCCTCAGCGTGCTTGGTCGTCCACTGACTGCTCGCTGCCTCAGCGTGCTTGGTCTTCCACTGACTGCTCGCTGCCTCAGCGTGCTTGGTCTTCCACTGACTGCTCGCTGCCTCAGCGGGCAGGGTCGTCCACTGACTGCTCGCTGCCTCAGCGTGCTTGGTCTTCCACTGACTGCTCGCTGCCTCAGCGTGCCTGGTCGTCTTCTGACTGCTCGCTGCCTCAGCGGGCAGGGTCGTCAGCTGGCGACCAGCTGTATAGGGCTTGTCCGGCTCAGTGTGCAGCTCCCGGCAGCACACATTGCTGCGGCCCTCACAACGCTGGTCCGACCGCGGTGTACCACCCTCAGCTCCCGGCAGCACACATTGCTGCGGCTCTCACGGCGCTGGTCCTACCGCGGCGTGCCACCCTCAGCTCCCGGCAGCAAACATTGCTGCGGCCCTCACAGCGCTGGTCCGACCGCGGTGTACCACCCTCAGCTCCCGGCAGCACACATTGCTGCGGCCAGGGCATTTTTAAGGAAAAGTCAGTGGGGGGGGCATTTCTTGTGCTGGCCATTATAGTGTCTTCAGGAGATCCAGGGGCGGACGCAGACCCGAGTTTGGGGGGAAGGGGGCAAACCCATGTCTGCCTCTCCTCCTGGGGGGGAGGAGGGAAGTGGGACGTGCATTTTGGGTGCTCGACAGACCTAGTATAAGCTACCTCTCCGAGTGCATGATTGATCTCCTGGGGGGAGGGATGGGGGAGCGAATGTTTTTTGCTCGACAGACCTAGTGTACGCACCTTTTTTCAAAAATTTTTCCAGACTTTGAGGGACCAAAAGATAGTTTGACCCCCTCCAGCGCTTTGGAGGGGCAATGACCAGAATGCTCCCCCTCCCCTGCGTCCGCCAATGAGGGGATCAAGATCCCATTTTGAGGGGTTTAATAAAAATTTGACGCGTTAGTGTTAAAAATATGTTTGTTAATTTTTGGGTTATTCTATGCCTAAAGATTATAGATGCTCCCCAGGGCTGCCAGGTTTTTTTCGACGGGAAAGGTCAAACCGAGTTAGAAAAGGGCCAAAGAGGGACAACATTTTATTTCCACTAAAATAACCAAATAAACACCACAAAAACCAGATTTGAGGCTAAAATGACCACTTGAGGTAGTCATCAACGTGCAGAAAAAGCGACTTGTATCACTGTTTAAAACTAATTGTTGACAGTTGGACATTAACTTGACGCAATACTTTTAGCACACTACCCATCTAATAGGAAGCCAAGGGTGCCCTTCCAACCCCGCGTGGCCATCGAATGAATTTATCCACATAACCATAACATTTCTTAGCATCATCAATCACCTTCCCCCTCTACATTTTGACCAACAATTTCCTGATCTCAGTCAAAATGGGGAGTAAACTGGAAATTTGTATAATCAGCCGCTGCGGAAGGCAAAGAGGAGCCCAAATTGGGGAAGTTTTTGGTACTAACGTGGAAAGTTTGCTGTCAGCATCAGGGTCAAGTTTGGCTGGCCCCTTTCTTTTTTGCCGGTGGCGATGCTTATGTATGCTACCACCACAATAATAAATAAAAAGGCTAAGAACTTCATACCGCCACACCAGCAACCAGTCTTACGCACTTTGACTACACCGTGTCCCGTCTAATCCATGAACGAGAAGCGCTGACAACTGACTGCGTGTGAAATCATCATGCAATGTCACGGTACTGGCTGGGATGTGGGCTTCCGGTTGGATAGAACAGGATGTTTGATTGGTATAGGCCAGCGTTCATCTCCAGCGTTGTGATTAGTTGATGCTGAGGTTGTTTTGCCGGGATTTCCCGTAACTACGCACTTTGTTTCGTCTTCGCACGATGGAGTAGGCAGTCACGGACGGAATTTGTTAACTGAATCATTGTGGATTGCCAATTTTGGACCAGAAATATAATTAACTTAAAATCATCGGGTGATGTTTTGTCTTATTTTCGTTAGGTGGATCTGCATTTGGTCAATTTTAATTCATCCGTCTATTTCACTGGGGGGCCAATTTCCGGGCACGGGGGCATTTCGGACGACTGGGGGGGGCAAATGCCCTCCCAGTTAACATGTTAAAAAATGGCCTGGCTGCGGCCCTCACGGCACTGGTCCGACCGCGGTGTACCACCCTCAGCTCCCGGCAGCACACATTGCTGCGGCCCTCACGTCGCTGGTCCGACCGCGGCGTGCCACCCTCAGCTCCCGGCAGCACACATTGCTACGGCCAGGGCATTTTTAAGGAAAAGTCAGTGGGGGGGGGCATTTCTTGTGATGGCCATTATAGTGTCCGGCTCATATCTCATATCTTGTCCGGCTCAGTGTGCAGCTCCCGGCAGCACACATTGCTGCGGCCCTCACGTCGCTGGTCCGACCGCAGCGTGCCACCCTCAGCTCCCGGCAGCATACATTGCTGCGGCCCTCACAGCGCTGGTCCGACCGCGGTGGAACGCCCTCCCACCAACGCCGCTGCACAATGGAAATAGCTCTGTCCTCTCGGCCTATTGAAAACGCAATTGGCAAAAAGTGCAGAGGCTGGGCCATAAATTCAGCTATTGCATTAGGTGGAGAGAGTCGGGAGCGGGACAGGGGTGGTTTCCAGCGAACCGGGTGCCATCTGATGGCGCAGCACCCCTGGCCACGCTCCGCTGGCTGCTGGCCGCTAATACGCCCATCAGCGTTGTGCAGGATGCGCGCGACCTCCATGGCATCGCCGGCAGATGCGTGGCGGGTCCGACCTGTTTGAGGGGCGTCCGCTGAACGGTGACCGCCTCACGGAGCCGCTGGAGCGGTAGGTGCATGTGGGGGATGCTGACAGAGGTGTGACGCCCGCCGGAGCCGCTGGAGCGGTAGGTGCATGTGGAGGATGCTGACAGAGGTGTGACGCCCGCCGGAGCCGCTGGAGCGGTAGGTGCATGTGGAGGATGCTGACAGAGGTGTGACGCCCGCCGGAGCCGCTGAAGCGGTAGGTGCATGTGGAGGATGCTGACAGAGGTGTGACGCCCGCCGGAGCCGCTGGAGCGGTAGGTGCATGTGGAGGATGCTGACAGAGGTGTGACGCCCGTCGGACCGCTGGAGCGGTAGGTGCATGTGGAGGATGCTGACAGAGGTGTGACGCCCGCCGGAGCCGCTGGAGCGGTAGGTGCATGTGGAGGATGCTGACAGAGATCTGACGCCCGCCGGAGCCGCTGGAGCGGTAGGTGCATGTGGAGGATGCTGACAGAGATCTGACGCCCGCCGGAGCCGCTGGAGCGGTAGGTGCATGTGGAGGATGCTGACAGTGGTGTGACGCCCGCCGGAGCCGCTGAAGCGGTAGGTGCATGTGGAGGATGCTGACAGAGATCTGACGCCCGCCGGAGCTGCGGCAGGCTCGGGGGCTACCGTCGTGTGCGGCGCCCCGGTCTCCGCTGCGCACCGCCACCTTTCCATCTCTCCTTTCCCTTTGCGGGCCGACGGCCAGCCCATGACCGCATCGCCGATATCCCATTGTCCTTGCGCTCTTGTTATCGCTTTTACAGATTACAGGGCCTCTTATCAATGTATTCAGAGCTTTGTGTCTTAGTTCCAACATTTTTACATGTGTTTCTTTCTGTGGTAGAATATGCACGCCGTAAAGCACACCGGATCCTATCACCGGATCCTATCACCGGATCCTATATGGTGAGCCGAGATTGTCACCGTCATCCTCCCTCCCACCGGTGAGCTGTAACAAAGCCCGCTGCTCTGGCCGCTGCTGCTGCAGGGCTGCCCACTCGGCCCATCCGGGGCGCGCCCCTTGCCTGCCTTTGTGCGGTAGCTCATCGGTCACAGTGGAGTTAGGGGTGACGTGTCGCGGGGGGGTGGCCACAGGTCACGCGCGGGGGGACTCCCTGCCCTCAGGTGACTGCCTGTCCACTAGTGTCATCAATTAGGTAGCATTACAAAGGGAAGCTCACTTTATTGGCAACTGCTTATTGGCATTGCAGACCAACCAGCGTATATACTCTGGAAAGCCATGTGTTAGGTCTCACCGGTGAAAGATGACTTAGTGAGGTTGGCACGTTATGCATCAGTGGTAGACCGGGTATGCTAATGTTTGGAAAGGCTCACTTGTGTGTTCTGCTCCTTATTTCCATAATTAGAGAGGAGGGTGTTCGGCTCCGTTGTGGCAACCAAGAGGGCTGCGATGGACCCCTTTTCACCTTTTCTCCTATTTGACTCGCTGGCCCCTCCTGGTTGTTGCATTGCATCGCTCTCGGGTATCATTGCACCGGTTCAACAGTGTTGAGCTCGGGCCTGCGGGGACGATCTGTTTGGACAGGGCGTCCCGCGGTCACTCCCCGTGGCTGGCGGAGTGGCTGACCCCGCAAACTGAAGTGTGGTAACGTGTCGGCGATGGAACAGTGAGCCGGCGGCATCGATCCGGGCGCAGGGTTCTGAGGAGGTGTTGGTGGTCCGGGGTGGAGGGAGCGGTGCAGGGTTCTGAGGAGGTGTCGGTGGTCCGGGGTGGAGGGAGCGGTGCAGGGTTCTGAGGAGGTGTCGGTGGTCCGGGGTGGAGGGAGCGGCGCAGGGTTCTGAGGAGGTGTCGGTGGTCCGGGGTGGAGGGGAGCGGCGCAGGGTTCTGAGGAGGTGTCGGTGGTCCGGGGTGGAGGGAGCGGCGCAGGGTTCTGAGGAGGTGTCGGTGGTCCGGGGTGGAGGGAGCGGCGCAGGGTTCTGAGGAGGTGTCGGTGGTCCGGGGTGGAGGGAGCGGTGCAGGGTTCTGAGGAGGTGTCGGTGGTCCGGGGTGGAGGGAGCGGTGCAGGGTTCTGAGGAGGTGTCGGTGGTCCGGGGTGGAGGGAGCGGTGCAGGGTTCTGAGGAGGTGTCGGTGGTCCGGGGTGGAGGGAGCGGTGCAGGGTTCTGAGGAGGTGTCGGTGGTCCGGGGTGGAGGGAGCGGCGCAGGGTTCTGAGGAGGTGTTGGTGGTCCGGGGTGGAGGGAGCGGCGCAGGGTTCTGAGGGGGTGTCGGTGGTCCGGGGTGGAGGGTTCTGAGGAGGTGACGGCTGTGCTTGAGCTGCTGGCCGCCCTGAGTCAGCCGGCCGGCGTGTAACCAGCTCGTTGTGCTGATACTGGAGCCGGCCGTAAGGCAGTAGATGCCAGCAGCGGCCACGGCCCACCGCCGGGCAGCAGAGCCCTGCTGTGGTATCGACTGCCAGACTTACTCTCTCCATCCACCGAAGTCCCCCTTCAGTCGTCTGTTCATGGACGAATTATGGTACAAAGCTGGCAGGCTTGGAAGCCGATTTTGGCGATGTAGAGAGTGCAGTAAGTGCTGCTATTTTGGGAATTAAGCGTTACATTACACGGTTTTCGTGATTTGGTTGAATGTTGAAGCCCGCTACAGGGTGTGGTGGCACATAGTTGTACTAGGAGGCACACGGTGTCGCCCGACAACGGCGGTGCAGCGAGCTCATCCACTAACATTGTGTTTGGACTAACACATATAAACCATTCCTGCAATTAACCAGAGGAGGATTGGAGAACCCGGCCGATCCTCGGGCGTTGCGTGAGAAGTCTAATATTCCCCGTGTTGAAAGAGGTGTCCCGTACCTCCCGCAAGGGGGGATGGGTGGGTGTCGCTTTCGTGTCGATGGAAAGGTGCGTCTCTCTGAAAGTGGTTGGTTGTGTCCATGTTCGCTCTGCCCTGTGACGCACGCTTTTGACATTTTAAGACACAAGCAACGGAAGTCACTTGCGGCCGTGGTAAACAGTTTTGTCGGAGGTGTATTGGAAAGTATATGTTCCTATTATGCCATCAAAACTGGGACCGCCCGCCGCCCCTGGCTCTGCTGCCGTGGGGCCGGGCGTACCTGCTCTGAGGTGTTATTGTTTGTGTGTGTGTGTGTGTGTTTGTGTCGGTGCTGGTGGTGACGGTGTGCCGTGGGACCGGGCGTACCTGTTCTGAGGTATTGGTGTTTGTGTGTGTGTGTGTGTTTTGTGTCAGTGCTGGTGGTGACGGTGTGCCGTGGGGCCGGGCGTACCTGCTCTGAGGTGTTTGTGTGTGTGTGTGTGTGTGTGTTTGTGTCGGCGCTGGTGGTGACGGTATGCTGTGTGTGTTGCAGAGGGCTGCACTGGCTGAGCGCGAGGTGGTGAGTTTGAAGGAGCAGCTGGCGCTCAGCGTCAAACGAGCCCAGCTGGCCGACGAGGGCGACGTCGGCTGCGACTCGCGACGCTCCGCCACCGAACGACAGCTCGCGTCCAAGGACAATGAGGTGAGTCGGCCGTCCAGCTCAGCTGCACTGCACCGGCCCCAGGCTCCGACCTGCTTTTCACCTGCACAGGCTCACAAGTCCTGGCCGTTTCCGCTTATCATAAATGGTTACCGACGGTGGCGGATCCAGGACTTCATTTCGGGGAGGGAGCTGGGGGCTCGGGATTCCCCACCACTTTCTTGAATCAGCCTCCGCCTATACATTAACTATAGGCACTGTGATATTTCGGGGAGGGGGCTTCAGCCCTCCTAGACCCCCTTGTGTCCGCCATTGGTTACCGATCACCTTTATTTAAGCGGATCACTGTTGGTTTCCCTTGCTGCAGTGTCGCTATGTGCTCAAACAGCTCGTCGTTAGGGATCCGTTTCTGTGGATGCCTCACGCCACAATCGAACATTACACATAGCACCGGCGGGTGCAATATTGGCACTATAATTACACATTGCCGGTGGCCGTGCAGTGTGCAGCGCAGGCACGGCCGGGTGGGTACCGCCGTACCGTATTGACCGCGGACGCCGTCAACGCCGGTCTGGAACCGGCTGTGGCGGCGGCCCTTACTCACTGGACCTGATCGGTGTCAGTACCGGTCTGGTACTGCGTACTGCACTGGGTACCAGTCAGGTGCTGCGAACTGGACTCGGTACCGGTCAGGTGCTGCGAACTGGACTCGGTACCGGTCAGGTGCTGCGTACCGGACTCGGTACCGGTCAGGTGCTGCAAACTGGACTGTAGGTACCGGTCAGGTGCTGCGTACCGGAATCGGTACCGGCCAGGTGCTGCGAACCGGACTCGGTACCGGCCAGGTGCTGCGAACCGGACTCGGTACCGGTCAGGTGCTGCGTACTGGACTCGGTACCGGCCAGGTGCTGCGAACTGGACTCGGTACCGGTCAGGTGCTCCTTACCGGACGGCTATCGGCCCCACTCAGGCACTCTGTATCGGACTCCGGGCACTGTTCTGGCGCTATGTACCGGACTGTCGGTACCGATCAGGTGGGACCGTCGCCAGGGGGTCGCCGGTACGACGTTGACCGGGTCGCTGATCCGTGGACTGGGGTGGGGGTGCCGTTGTGGGAGAATGTGTCGGCGGCACGGTACCGGTATGGGCACCTGTGCACTGGCCGTGCTGGAAGCGCTACCGTCCGCACGCTGAAGTCAGCCCGGCACTCGGCTAATGGCCGCCGCCGTGTGTTATAATTGTTGGGGCCGTTCGTCCGATGAGGCATCGATCAGTGCTGACGTGCAAACTTGGAGTGGCTGCCACTGTCCGATGGTCGCTTGGCGCTCTAACGGCCAGTATTGCTGTCACCCATTACATGGCGACATCGGACAGTCGCCGACCTCGTTGACTTGGAGCTGTGGCCAACGCCTCGCCGGCCTTGCCCCCTCCCTTCCAGTCAGTTTCTCAAAGTCTGGGTCTTATCGGGGTCCCGTTCCGTCCCACTCCTCGCATTGCGGCTGCTGCTTTACTCCCTATTGGCCGTCTTAATTATGCCAATTGCCGCTCCACCAAATTTACATGTACAATGAGGCCAGCACAATGACGACTTTAATTGGCTGTTTTTGCGGCAGTGGGGTTTTGAGGCGGACGCTGGACAGAGCCGGAACGTGTCTTATCGACCCGATAAAATGGAGTCGTTCTCCGTGGCCGGGCCGTCGGCAACTGTGGCCGTTCTTGCAGGTCGTCACAGTCGGCGGCTGCGCTGAAAAAAACCCGGTTCAGAACCCTCCGGGCGGCAGGCTTCGAAACAACACATCTTGTTGTCGCGAAACTGCGAAAACATGTCACATATTTTCAATGGTTCATTCTTATATTGTACTCTCATCTTTAGGAAGCTCATGAGGTAAATAGATGATGAGCTAGTGCTTCAAACCATGTATTCATGCTAAATGAAGTGCACATTTGGCAGTTGAAAGAAGCAGTCACTAATGCAGCGGCTCACTAATGGCGTCGGTCCAGTCAGGGAAGCAGCGTGCTGCAACAGCCTGGCGTGACCGGCGTCTGACGGCGGACCCACCCAGAGGGGGAGGGTAGCCACAGACCAACTGAGCACCGTTGTATGGACCGCAGTCGCCGTGGCCTGTTCAACTGTGGCGAATTGCTCTGGGGTCGTGCACTTTAGATCGCCGCGAAATATAGTCTTAGTGGCAACTATTTCGAAGGTACTGAAAACATGTGTAGGCCCCATACTTAGTAAACGCTTTCTAACAAACGAAGGCGTGAAACGTGTGTGTCCTTCTTTGTTGCCTGCCAGGCTGAAGTGGAAAAATTTGTTTTCTGTCGGTTTTAGCACTGGGCCTTTATTTGAGCACAAAATGTATTCCTGCTTCCACCGTATTTTCAGACCTCCTCAACGGCTGCCGGAGACCATATACAACTTTGGGAGTTGCTAGCTCCCCAGTTTTTCTCGGGCCCTATGGGCCCAACCTAGTACAGCTGGGCTGCGTCGCAGTCTGACGGGCATCTACTGGAAAAAGACTGGAACACTGCTGCCGCTCTAAAGGCTGAGTCGAGCAGTGTCGAGCGCACCAAGGCCCAGTCCTCGGTGGCGACAGCGCAGACCCACGCGCTGGCCGGTGTCGCCCACTGATTGGCCGATCAGCTGTCGTCGGCCTCCGTCATTGGTCACCCGCACGCAGACGGTGTGTACGCTCATGGAAATTGTAATGAGCGGCGATGGCGGTGGGTCCGGCCTGGAAGCCGCTGGCCGCCGCCGGGTCCACTTCCAGCCGTCCGACTCCACCGCCAAACTGGGAGCAGGCTGTCGGCGCCGACGCTGCTCTCGTTACAGCGACGCTGGCAATCCCGCGTCACTGATCTTCCGTATCATGCCCAGTTTATTGTACTCACTGGTCCCATGTTTTGTAGCCACAAGTGATTAGACGTTCTGGGCTTTACTTTGTAGAAATTCATGCCTTTCTAATTGAATGCGGGTTTGTCTGGGACGCTCGGTTGTCTGCCACTTCAACGTGTGGTGACGTTGATCAGTTGCCACATTCCAGCTGTCCCTCCTGTTTTCCCTGGTTCGTTGTGGAGTCTGTCATGAGAGTCATTCGCCCACTAATCTCCCTGTGGATCTGTTCTATTCCGATGATTCCAGCCGAAATTGGCCGATGTGCCTTTGTGTAGCTGGCGGCGGCTAAATTGCGGTCGATTGCTGAATAAAAAGGCCGGGCGGCAGCTGCGGCGGCGGCGGCGCCGACCAGATCCTCTCTGCTCCCCTGCCACTAAAACACGCCCCTATCGCCCCATCACTATTGATACTAATTGTGGCAGATCGGATAATTGACGGCTGGTGTGGATGTGGTTGCGATAAGGTTGCATCTGCCGCGGCATCGGGCGCCGCGCCGCTGCCAAAGTCTGCAGGGCGGCGCGGCGTCACTGGGGCGCCGCCGCTGGACGTGACGGCGCCGTTTCGGCACGTGTCCTTAACTGAGACACGGCCCCAGCCACTAATTGGCACGTGCAGCGCGCCAGTCCCCGCGGCGCTGAGACACCGCTGCAGGGCCGTTCCAGGAGAGGCTTCTGCCCAATGGGTTCCGGCGTTTGGCTCTGGTGGCCGTAGGTCGCGCTCGGGCGGCGTGCCGTTCGGGGAGGTATCGGGGCGGCCGGCCGTGAAGGGCTGACTCCGGAGCCGCCGTTAACGGCCTCCGATCGCAGCCAATGCGGTCACGCCGCGCCGCGTCCGATGGCGACACACAAACTGATTTATGCGGCGCTTTATTGTAAAAAGGCCGTCTGGCCGGCCGGCAGACGGCACTTGGTCGCGTTCAATTGCTCGGACCATCCGAGTGTGGAGGGGCTGCGCTCGGACGAGCAGCGGCGCTGCCTTCGCTTTGTGTGGCGCCGGCGCCCCCGAGCCGCCGTTCCGGTCACTTGAACTCTGAAGGGTGCGCACTGGTTTCGTGCAATACCTGCGAGGCCCATCAGCGCACATATGCGGAAATTGGCCCGGGGAACGACAAGACCATATGTGAAGAGAGGGTATCGAGACATAGAGCTCTGTTTCTCAGCACAGTAGGTTGTTGAAACTGGGACGGGTCCCAATCATTTTTTGCAGGGGTGCTAAAACTGCAGGAATCGTTAAAGAAATTTGGTTTAAAAAAGGTCTAAATCTGGCAAATTGTAGGCGCTATAGGGTGGCCCATGGTCACATTACCACCTCCCGGCGGAGTCCTCCCTGGCGTTGGGAATGAACGCTTGGTCTGTTGGCAGAGTGGATAGTGGTGGCATACACCTGGTACTGGCTGGGGATAGTCGCGGCAGTGGGCCGGCCCCCGAGGCCACGCTGTTGGCCTCTAGCTCATACCCACCAGCAACGCCACCGACGCGCCACATCCACGCGCTGCCGCTTCAAGCGAGAAACCGCTGCGTCGAGCACGTTAGTAATTGCTGATGCAGCGTCGCGTGTAGTAGGAGGCCGCCCTCTGGCATATTCGGGAAGCCCTGTTAGCCATGTCTGACAGCGGTGCGCATGTGTCCTGTTTGCTCGGGCCAGGGACAGCTCTGGGTCCAGTGGGGCCGTCGTGCGAGACGATCGGACCCGCGGCTCGTCGTGGGCGCTCCGCGGCGCTGACCCGGCGACTGCGGGCTGCTCCCCTCTCTGCCCTCGGGCGGTGGCGGTGCACGGTGGGCCAGGTGGCCCTCAAAATCGCTCTTTATTCAGATAATCAGCCGAAAGCATCATCGAGGTGGCCAGAGGGGTTATTGGGTGCCCTGAATTCGATTTCAGTATTTATTTTTGTGTGGGAGTTACCAGTTGACCTCACCAGCCCTTTTAACATTGCGCGTTTTTAGTTCGAAATCAGTCATAAGGTCTGCTGTCGGATTTGTGTAAGTTTAAGGTCGTTTTTGGGATCATTGAGTTTTAAAGAAAGTTTATATTGTCAACCATGGGTGAAGACCCGGGGGGGATTGGGGGTCAGGACCCCCCTGATTTGGAAATCGAGAGAACCTGGGGGCGTCAGCCCGGGTCCTACACCTGCTCTCAAAAAAATATTTTCTAACCCATGAGTAATAATGGTTCAATTCGCGGTATTTGTTTAATCGGCTGAATCATAATTTGACCTATATGTCCCTTTGCATCTTCTTTGTAGAGGGGTACTAGAGACCATGGGTGACGCCACCGCTTTCCGTCACGACTCTGTGTCAGGGAGAGTACAAGCACCCGAGCTGGTCTAAGGTCCCTCAGCTGAGCTAAGCAGTACCCAAAGTCGGTCTTTCACAGAGGGTGAGTGATGTAGTGTTGGGCCATGTGTTCTTACCTTAACATGCGCAGTGGAGAGGGGTCTGGCGTGAACGTGCAGTGAAGAATCCTGAAGTGCCCACCC
Organism: Lepas anatifera; assembly: GCA_034440635.1. Classification (NCBI taxonomy): domain Eukaryota; kingdom Metazoa; phylum Arthropoda; class Thecostraca; family Lepadidae; genus Lepas; species Lepas anatifera. Next base: position 504,060 of record JAOTON010001033.1, on the reverse strand, counting down.
CCACGCTGAGATCTCGGAAACCAAGAGGGTCAGAAATCGCCCGTTGGGAGGTGCGTGAGGGCGATAGTGATTTACGTTATGGTTAAGTTTCGTTGACCTAGCTCAGTATCTTCAAGTTCAAATGAGGTTGTAAAGGTCACATATGAACCTTGCTGGAAACATATTGGGAAATGCCGTGATTATGCCGAAAAAGCGGTAATACACTGCGAAGGAACTAAGGTCATAGGGGGAGGGTCCCACTCAATGTCCTCTGAAAGTTTAAGTCAAGGTCATTCAAGGTAAATGACCTATTATTGACAGAACCTACTCCCACTAACGTACAATATAACTGGCACTGTAGCAGCCTATGAGCCGGAAATGAGGGTTGGCCTTGAAAAAGACTTTGACCTTGTCCAGTGACATCGACCTTGACAGTAAGTAATCTTGACTATGAAGTCACAGTTAAGCATACGTTATACAGAGGAATGCCATCTGTCTGGAACACTGGGTTAAATTACCTTGACATGTGACCTTGACCTTTATATAGGGTGATTGACATATAACCCGATTGTATGACCTTATTATTTTATCATTTATGGTTCATAGGCGCTCTGAGCTTAGCCCTTTTGTCCACCTCTAAAGCATCGTGGGAGAATTGAAATTCGAAACAATTTAAGGGAAAAAAGTAATTTAGAGCCTGGTCATCTTCAATATAGTGGAGTAATTTTAGCCTAATTGTTTGCAATATTATATGACATTATAACGTCACCACTTGGTCTACAGTGCAGGCGAACTGATGCGACCGCGCGATTGCAGAGATCTCAAAATATGAGTCTGAATTGTAAAGCCTATAGGTAAAAACATTGGACCAATTTTCAACTCCACTCACCAATTGATGCGCTCATGCTTTCTCTGAGTAGCGTATATTGGCAGTATTCTTATTCCGAGTAGCGATGTCCCAGTAGCGCATTCTGGCGGCTAATGGTTCTCCGGCCACCTTGGAACAATATGGGGGGCACTTTAAAACCCCCTGAACTTCGCGTGCTAAGGTCTCCGAGCGGTGTCAGGACCCCTGAGCTGGTATGGGCCCCGAGTTGATTTGGCGCTGCTTGAGCCTATTCAGGGCCTCTTAGTTGGACTGGGCCTCCGAATTAGCGTGGAGCTCTCGCGTTGGTATTGCCCCCCCCCCACCTATGAACAGTGTTTGGATCCCGTGAAGTTAAGCTGGTCTGCGGTCCCTGAAGAGGACTAAGACCTCCAACTCGTTTGAGCCACTGGGATGGTGTGGGCCCTTGAACTGGTCTGGGCTCTTTGCATGGTCGGGTCCCCTGCAGTGATCTTGAGAAGCCTGGGCTAAAGTTGAGCCCTCAGAGTTGGGGCATGAGCCCTTAAGCTCATCGTGGGCCCATTTTCTGGTCCGGGTCCCTGAACTGTAATGGAGCCTGCCAGGTAGTCTTCGGATCCCTAAGCTGGTCAGCACCCTGAACTGAATTTGTGCCTCCTGAGATAAAAATTTCGTAGGTGGCTCTTGGGCCGTACTGGGGGCCACTTATCTTGAGACACATGGGCTGATATGGACCCCTGGGCTGACACTGGGACCCCTGAGCTCTTTGGGGGCCCTTTATCTTGTCTGACCCTCCTGAATTGGTATGGGGCCTCCCTTAAATGGGTTCGGGACCCCTGAGATGTTCTGGAATCCCTGGGATGTTCTGGAACCCCGAGTTGGTTATATGCCTACTGAGACGGAGCTTCACTAGGGGCCCCTTGCTGTTCTGGGCCCCAGAGAGACTCTTGCACAGGGGGTTCTAGACTTGAGATTGAGGCCCTAAGTCGGTATCGTCTTCTGAGTTTTTCTGGATCTCCTGACCAGACGGGTTTGCGGTCCCTGAATAGGCCTGGGCCCGCTGAGTTCTTGGTGGGTCATCTGACGTGATATTGAGTCCTCTCAGCGGATCTGGGCCCCTTTAGATAACTAGGCCCCCACATTGATATTGAAGCCCATGTGTTGGCACTGGAGTGCCCTGCGCTTGTCGGGGCCAGTTATCTGGTATCAGCTGGTCTTGCGACCCCTGAGTTGGTTTTGAGCCGTCGGAGAGGAAGTTTTGCAGGTAGCCCCCTTGGGCTGTTCTGAGGCCGTGAGAGGATATTGCACATACGGCTACTGGCTCGGCGTTAGACCCTTAGCTGGCTCAGGGATCATGAACTGGTCTAGGGCCCCTGAGAGGATTTATTCAGGAGGTCCCTGGCTTGATCGTAAGGCCCATAGCTGGATTGGTATCCCTTTGAGCTGGTTAGGGCCCCTGAGCTGGTATTGGGCCCTTTACCCGGGTATGAGCCATTTGGCTTGTCCGGGCCATATTGTGCTGATCTAGGTTCCTTGAAATCGTCGGGGCCTAACTGGTCTGGCCCCTGAATTTTTCTGGGCCTGCTAAGCCAATTTAGAGTCCTCACAGCGGGCCTGGCCGCCTGAGCTAATCCGAGGCCCTTTTAGATGTTCAGGGTCCCCTGACTGATCTTGAAACCCCGGTGCTGGCACTGGCGCTTTTTGAGCCGTCAAGGGCCCTCTCAGCTGATCTTGAGCCCCGCTGAGTTGGGTTTGGGCCTCCAGAGAGAGAATTTTCCAAGGGGTCTCTGGGCTGATCTGGGACTATGAGAGGGTATTACACAGGAGGCCACTGACTTTGTCTTGGGGCGCAAGCTGGTTTGAGGTCACTTTAGCCGGTAAGGACCCCCGAGAGGCGCTACATTAGAGGTTTTTGACTCGGTCCTATGGCCCGTAGCTGGATCAGTGTCCCTTGAGCTTACAAGTGCCCCCTGGGTCGGTATCGGGTCTGTTTGACGTATGGGCCCCTTTGGCTTGTTTGCGGCCCCATTGTGCATATCTTGGGCTCCGTGAACTCGTCTACGCACCCCGCTGGTTTAGCCCTCTTAGTTTGTATAGGCCTCTTGAGCTGCTTTTGGGCCCCTTCAACGTATCTGCACCCCCTAAGCTGCTTTCGGGCCCCTTCAACGTATCTTCGCCCCCTGAGCTGCTTTTGGACCCCCTCAGCGTGTCTGCGCCCTCTGAGGTGAAGCTTGGCTCCCTGAGCAAGTGTTGGTCCCCTGAGCTTATTTAGGACTTGTTTAGATGGTTAAGCCCCTGCGCTGATCTTGGGGCTCTTGTGTTTGCCTGGGCCTCCTGAATTGACATTGGGTCTTCTGAGAGGGAGTTATGCAAAAGGCCTCTGGGCTGTTCTGGGTCCTTGGGAGGTTATTGCACAGGACTTCCTGGAGTGATATTGGGGCTCAAGCTGAGATTGGGCCCCCTGAGCTAAAAAGGGCCCCTGAGAGGAATTATGTAAGAGGTTCCTGATTTGGTCCTAGGGCCCCTAGATGGATTGGTGTCCATTGAAGTGGCATTGGGCCCGTTTAACTGTTATGGATCCATTTAGTTTGTCTGGGCACATCGTGCTGATCTGGGGACTCCTGAGCTTTTTGGGACCCTTAGCTCCTCTGGCACCCTGGTTTGGTGATGGGTCTATTTAGCTGGCCTAGGGCCCACTGAAAATATAATTTACAGAGGGTTTCTGACTTGATTGCGGGATTCCTGAGCCAGTAAAGGGCCCCCTGAGAGACCAAAATGGGCGTCTGTACCCACAGTCAGGTATTGGAAAGAAATTGTGGTTGTCATTGGTGTGTTTGCAGGAGGCCCGTTTTTTATTGCTATATCTATGTTATTCGCTATAATGAGTTCAATACTCAGGACAACATAATGGGACCCTGCGTGAAAATTGACGGGGAAGGGGGACAAAACATAATCCGTCCTCTTCCACTCTCAAAAGTGGGGGTTGCGTATCCCCGTCCCCCTGGCGGCGGGACCCATGATTCTACACACGAAAAAGTATCACGAAAGTGATTTAGTATGCGCATTGACGGGGGTCTGAGGCACCTCCGCTTTGACGGGGGTGGGGTGGGTGCCCACCCCTCCCCTAAAATCTCGATAAGCATGCTAGGTAGCGAAAAACGATAAGCGGCGTTAGGTAGCCCATCCACTTCTCCATCGAAATAATTGAACTATTTCTTGTCAGGTCATATTTAAGGTCACTAGAAGTCAAAACATGCCGTCAAAAGGATAACATGTAAATGAACGTTTTTGGTCATTGCATCTGAACAAGTAATGATAGGGCAAAACAATTTAGAGCACTGAAATACCCGCAGCAAGCCGAATCGAATTATGTATAATATGACCTTACTAGGTCAAATCAGGTCAAGGTCAAATTAGATCAAAGTGCATATCATTAGATCCGCAAAGACAATGACAATCAGATAAAGCTTAAATAAACACTCTGTCACCATGCATTATCAAGTTATTTAGATTTCCCATGTTCCCACTTTTCCCCATGTATTTCCAATGGATAGGTCATGGCTCGTACATGGCCTTCGGTCATCGATATAAAAAATACCGGACCAGATTTTAGAGAACTCGGGCCTATTATGTGATGAGTTTCAATCGGATCAGTTCTCCCTATTCCGACTTATGCTATCTTAAACTTTTTTTAGCTCAGGTCACTTGACCTGCACTGATGACCTGACCTGAGATGACCTAACCTTAGAATTTTGACAAAAGTTGTAAAAATGATAAGAAAAAAGGCATGCCAAGTACGGCGGCGCTACGCACCGCCGTTTTTACGCTATCTCCAAAAACACGAGGGGAGCGGGTACCCGCCCCCGTTAATGCGCGTTTTAACACGCACTCCGCTGGGGGAATTCGCCCCCTCCTGGTTTTTTCCCAGATAGCTCAAAAAGGAAGACACGCAGAACAACGAAACTTACAGTACCTTATCCCTAATTAATTTCACACACCTTACCTAATTTTTTAGCTAAGGTCAGGTCAAGGAGTTATTCAAGGTCAAGTGACCCGACCTCAAAACCTAAAATCACGAGTTTGAAGCGGCGCCCAGGGAACATCAGCGAACCGATCAGGTTGAAACTTCCACAATATGATAAGGCCATTAGGGTCTACAAATCTGCTATCTCGGAATTTTGATATTGTTGACCTAAGGTGGGGTCAATTTTTGGTCACCCCATTATGTCTATGGTGAAAAATAGAATGGGCTCATTTTCAGTAAATACTGGATAGATAAAGCTCAAAATCCTCAAACCGTCTATTCTTAGCACGATCTTGACCGTAAAGTTGAATTTTTGAGTATCTGACCTCTCAAAGGTCATATCAGGTCACGGGAGCATAGAGTGATTGTTTTGCCAATAACTTTTCACTGAATTGAGAAAAAGCTCCCATTTTGCTTGCATTGTGCTTATATTATCACGGAGAGTCGATTGATATGCACCATGACCATACCAGGTCACTCTGACCCTGACGTAGCTCGAGGTCAGGTCATTTTCATTATTTGACCTAGTAAGGTCATATTATACATCATTCGATTCGCTGCGATGAGAGGAATCCAATGATGCATCAAGATTTGCTCTAGCTGTCCTGAGGGCAGATCTGGATAGAGAAACGTACACTGCTCTGTTGTAAGCCTATGGAACCTTCGTCTCTCGAAAATTATCTTCGTCTTGTCAAGAGCTTTCTAATGTCACCCGTAATTTTCCTTTAGCTTTCGTGGGAAACGAGATACGGAGGGGAGGGGTGAAAAACGCCCCCCAGCGGGGCGCGTCATGCAAGGGTTTACGTAGCGGGGCGAGTGTTAATAAAAACTGTTGAATTGTCCACACATTCAAGGCAGGAACTTTCGTGGCATTTTTTATTTTATAAAATTTCGTTTGATGTATAGTGCAGTTTTTCTTGGAATTGTAGAGGAAAGACCATAAAGTGAGTGAGACAGGGGAGAAAGAGCGTAGAAAATGTGCCAATTTTGTGGAAACAGCATATTGGACCTAGCTATCGCCATATTGTAGCATGGCTCATTATTTTTTGGTGGTTTAGTATATCATCAAAATATATGTGTTGTAATAATCGTTTTAGGCGATAATGATGCACCAAATGCTGGGGTCATAAGACTTCTCAGAAGGGAATGCGCTAGACTTGAGCATTGAAATGTATTTCATTTCACACGCTGACGTGTCTGCTGCTAACACGTTTTCATTGAGGACCAGATTAAAAAGCGCACGGTACGTTATAATCGCTATCCTTTCAAAGACCGAGTCAACGGCAGAGGTTTGGACCCGTATCTCATATTGAGTTTCCAAAAAATCTGATTAAATGCTCGAAGTGTGTTGAAATGTACATACATGTCGATTTTACCTCCCGAGGAAGTCATGATCCGGCTCGTGTAAAAATCCCACCATCATAGGGCTTCTTACGATATTTATAGGCATTGCCTGAATTTTAGTGTCTTCATTTTTTTACGAAAAGCATCCACTCCTGTGGCCCCGACCGGACCGGAACCCCCCTGGTTTGAAAAGAGATCTCCACCCCTGTTGTCAACTAAACTTAGAAGACTGAGACAAGTTAGACTTAGTGATTGCGTTGTAGGCGTTTTATGAAAAATAATATCAATATTACCTATCTCATTCTCTCACGCGTGAATGCTACCAAACGGACTTCGTCAGTAAAAGACTACTTGTGATGTCACGACTAAACGTCAGCCATAAAGAATTTGGCTCTGGACCTGTATTTGTTTCTATGATTACAAAGAGAACGCTTTTCATGAAATCAACGCCCCGCTTAAAGGGAATGTGGCACCTTCACAACGTGATTTTAACTGAGATAGCCAAGTTGTAAAGCAGGTGGGAAAACCCGGTACTCCATATTTCATTTGTCTTGGAACTCGATATTTCCGTAGAAAAAAGCTAAAACCTACCTGACACCAGCCCCCTCAGCCCCCGTCGCCGGCGGCCATTGTTGTGAGCTACTGGTGTGACGACATATGCTGACGTCACGATGAGCATCAGCCAATCGAAGCCCTTGAAGCGTTTCAAGTATGGTAGTGGTTGCCAGATCGTGACATCATCCACAATCTGATATTTATTTCTTTTTCTAGAGGATTATTTTTAAAAACCAAATATTGAGCTTATTGTACATTTTTCAGAGAAATCATGAGTGGTTTCATTAATTTTGACTAAAAAGTATGCCTAATTACACTAAATTCCAGGATTCGACCAAGGTGCCAAATTCCCTTTAAGGTGATATGGACCAACCTGAGGTCATTGTGCGCTGCTTATTCCTCATCACTCATGTCCGAATCAATGCTCGGAGCTCCAACCGCTGCAGACGTGGAAGGAGTTGATCTTGAAAGCTCCAGGGAGATGTCCCTACTCAGGAGAGCTAGAGCATCAGCTGCAAGCCGGTGCTTGTTTTGAGCTCTTCTCCAAAGGCGCTCAGGCGCAGAAGAAGAGCTCACGACCAGCAGCAAAGACTGCAGAGGTACCGCGGCCCGGTTGGGATCCACATTTATACTGTCGGGTAAACTATCAGCTTTGGCTTCCCGGATTATGTTGTATGTGGGATAGACATATGCACCTTGCTGCTTTGCCGACAGTCGGGTATATTGCCACGTGGATTTGGTGTGCCGAGCATCGATAAATACAGCCAGGGCCTCAACCATGCTATATATACGAGGCTCAGACACAGAACGTTGCAGTAGTCTCCGCACTTTAGAGGGGAGAGAGGGTGTCACTGTTGCTTCCTTTAATACGTAAGACAAATCTCTTCTTCCTTCAGACCTTGATCGCCTTTTCGCTGCATGCAAAGTTTATCAGCACAGTGCGTGGATAGCTTTGCTGTTGCACGTCACTTGGCGTTCGCTGACTTCAGTCGGTCAAAATAGGAACGGGCCGTCCCCGTATGACGGAGGTAGTTGCCTCTTGAGGTGCAGAAGATCCCATAAATATGTCTTCCAGTTCTGAATCAAGTCATGCCTTGTTTTTGCAAAAAAAAAACGCTCCTTGTGCCGTCCTGCTTCGTTCCAACGTGCTTTTGCCTTTGTCAGAAAAACACGAAGTGCTGCCTTGCATTTGTGGAGCTCGGAACCAGATAAGTTAGAACCTCTTTTGCTGTCAACATAATATAGCAGGTTTTCCACGGTCACTTTATTTACACCACCACTCAGCTCGATGCATCCAATCAGTTCCTTTCTCAAGTGTTCCTTAGCGGTAGATTCCTCTTTAGATAAAATGGTTAGTTCACAATATTTAAAGCAGGTGTCCTAGTCATCGACAACGCTGGGAGAACCTCATACCACTGCAGTGCCAGAGCAACTGACTAGCCAGCAAAGGCATACGATATACGAACGAACCCCATCGATATCGTATTTGTTCTGTCCGTTGACCCTAGTTGTCTGACAAAAACAGAGGGGACACTTCTAGGTTTCTCCATACGGCGCAATCACAATCAGACGCCCGTGACTTATCTCCCTGTGTGCGTCGGTCACATATCAAACACACCCTTTGTTTGAACTAGTCATCTGAACCCGCCAGGGAAGACAGAAAGCCCAGGAACCATAGAAAGGCTCAATAAGACAAGTCAGTACAGGTCAAGTTCAGTGAGAAATACGTACTGAGAGACAGCGCTATACTCTTGGAATCATGTCCTAATTAATCCCTTTGTGTGTTCCCCAAAACAGAGTGCCGGAAACAAACCCATTCATGACTTATATTTGAGATTGCCATTCAATGACTTATTCTCTCCACCTACAGCAATTGAAATGTTAAGTAAATAGCTTTAGCGATATCCAGTGCTTGGCAGTAGTAGAGCAAACCGTCGCAGCTTAATGGGACGCGTGCCCAAGGGCCGCGCGCATGCCACCATTAAAACCCAAATATTTCGAATTGGCGCAAAAATGCGCAAAAAATAATTGTTCATCCATCATGGCAAGATGTTTCTGGTGCCAATGACGTTACAAAACCTCTTGACACCCATGGAACATTTTTTGAAACTCTATTTGTATTTGGAAAAGTGTTAATGAATTATGCCCTTGAACCTGTATCCACCAAAGCCGCAAAAAGTAGGTTTCATTTTACAAATGTATCGTCTTTTTGCTTCCAGATCATAAGTTAACCAACAGCTGTGAGCAAGTCCAGCAGTTATTTACTTTTTACCAACATAATATACGGAGCAGGAGCGGAAGAAAGATGGACCGCGATTTGTAGGCTTGGGAGGCTGTCTCGGAACAACACAGAATATGTTTACTTTGACAGCGTTTTTCAGCAAGAAGATAATATTTCTGATGAAAATAAATAGTACCACGCCATGCACCGTTCATTTCGACGTCGGAAACTGCCAACAAAATTTGCAAAGCGGAAAAGTCGATTCTCGATTAAAAAGCGATTTTGAAGCCGACCTGGCCCATCGTGCGGTGGCCGCCGGGGGACTGAGATGGCCGGGGGCGCCGACCCGGCGTTTTTGCTCGGTGCTGACTTCCTCCGGGGCGGGGCGGGGGCGCGTTCCCACGCGTCGCCGGCGGCGGTTGGCCCGCGGGCTCCGCTCGGGGTGGCTCAGCGCGTCGACAGCGTCGACAGCCCACCCTAATTAGAATACACCGGCGCCCGATTAACCGTTAGCTGAGTCTGGAAGCCGGGCCCGATCGGAGTCTGCCGCCCGTTCGTCATCATTATCGGCCGCTAATAGCCGCGGCGGCGGCTGCAGCTCACCCGCCACTGCAGGCTGCAGCTCAACTGGCACAGCGCCGCGGCCCACGGCATAGCACTAGGACAGCGCGGGCTGCGGCCCACGGCATAGCACTGGCACAGCGCCGCGGCCCACGGCATAGCACTGGGACAGCGCGGGCTGCGGCCCACGGCATGGCACTGGGACAGCGCGGGCTGCGGCCCACGGCATGGCACTGGGACAGCGCCGCGGCCCACGGCATAGCACTGGGACAGCGCCGCGGCCCACGGCATAGCACTAGGACAGCGCCGCGGCCCACGGCATAGCACTGGCACAGCGCCGCGGCCCACGGCATAGCACTGGGACAGCGCGGGCTGCGGCCCACGGCATGGCACTGGGACAGCGCGGGCTGCGGCCCACGGCATGGCACTGGGACAGCGCCGCGGCCCACGGCATAGCACTGGGACAGCGCTGCGGCCCACGGCATAGCACTAGGACAGCGCCGCGGCCCACGGCATGGCACTGGGACAGCGCCGCGGCCCACGGCATGGCACTGGGACAGCGCCGCGGCCCACGGCATGGCACTGGGACAGCGCCGGCCGCGGCCCACGGCATAGCACTGGGACAGCATACGCCCCAACGCTGGGAAAGTGCCGGCGACGGCTCACGGCCCTCTGGGAGAGCTTACACCCCAACACTGGGGCAGAGATAGATCTCTCAGCTGACCCCTGATGTGTGCGTTCCGCACACCTCCCAGCTGTTCGTGTTCCAAGACCCGTGTCTGACTCCTACTCTGTTTATGCCGCAGATCTGTCAGCTGACTCCTATTCTGTTTCTGTGGCAGATCCCTCAGCTGAATCCTACTCTGTTTCTGTCGTAGATCTCACAGCTGACTCCTACTCTGTTTGTGTTGCAGATCTCCCAGCTGACTCCTACTCTGTGTCGCAGATCTATCAGCTGACTCCAATTCTGTTTCTGTCGCAGATCTCTCAGCTGATTCCTACTCTGTTTGCGTTGCAGATCTCTCAGCTGTCTCCTACTCTGTTTGTGTTGCAGATCTCTCAGCTGACTCCTACTCTGTGTCGCAGATCTATCAGCTGACTCCAATTCTGTTTCTGTCGCAGATCTCTCAGCTGATTCTTACTCTGTGTTGCAGAGCTCTCAGCTAACCCATACTCTGTTTCTGCCTCAGCTCTCTCAGCTGACTCCTACTCTGTTTGTGCCGCAGATTTCTCAGCTGACTCCTTCTCTGTTTGTGTTGCAGATCTCTCAGCTGACTCCTACTCTATTTCTGTCGCAGATCTCTCAGCTGACTCCTACTCTGTTTGTGTTGCAGATCTCCCAGCTGACTCCTACTCTATTTCTGTCGCAGATCTCTCAGCTGACTCCTACTCTGTTTGTGTTGCAGATCTCTCAGCTGAATCCTACTCTGTTTCTGTCGCAGATCTCACAGCTGACTCCTACTCTGTTTGTGTTGCAGATCTCTCAGCTGACTCCTACTCTGTGTCGCAGATCTATCAGCTGACTCCAATTCTGTTTCTGTCGCAGATCTCTCAGCTGATTCCTACTCTGTTTGCGTTGCAGATCTCTCAGCTGTCTCCTACTCTGTTTGTGTTGCAGATCTCTCAGCTGACTCCTACTCTGTGTCGCAGATCTATCAGCTGACTCCAATTCTGTTTCTGTCGCAGATCTCTCAGCTGATTCTTACTCTGTGTTGCAGAGCTCTCAGCTAACCCATACTCTGTTTCTGCCTCAGCTCTCTCAGCTGACTCCTACTCTGTTTGTGCCGCAGATTTCTCAGCTGAATCCTACTCTGTTTGTGTCGCAGATCTCTCAGCTGACTCCTACTCTGTGTCGCAGATCTATCAGCTGACTCCAATTATGTGTCTGTCGCAGATCTCCCAGCTGGTTCCTACTCTGTTTGTGTTGCAGATCTCTCAGCTGACTCCTACTCTGTTTCTGTCGCAGATCTTTCAGCTGACTCCAATTCTGTTTGTGTCGCAGATCCCTCAGCTGACTCCTACTCTGTTTGTTTCGCAGATCACTCAGCTGACTCCAATTGTGTTTGTGTCGCAGATCTCTCAGCTGACTACTACTCTGTTTGTGTCGCAGGTCTCTCAGCTGACTCCAATTCTGTTTGTGTCGCAGATTACTCAGCTGACTCCAATTCTATTTGTGTCGCAGATCTTTCAGCTGACTTCTTCTCTGTTTGTGTCGCAGATCTCTCAGCTGATTCATACTCTGTTTGTGCTGCAGATCACTCAGCTGACTCCTACTCTGTTTGTGTCGCAGATCCCTCAGCTAACTCCTACTCTGTTTGTGTCGCAGATCTCTCAATTGGTGGAGGACGTGCAGAGGCTGCAGACGCAGCTTACCGAGCTCGAAAACCAGTCTGTCTGTCAGAGAGCCCGCCTCGAGGAGGAACTGGAACAAAAGAATAACGTCATCCAAAAACTTGAGGCCATCATTGACCAGCAGAAGGACTATGAAGAGCTCAAAAGGAATTCTCGTGAGTCCTGAACTTTGGGAATAGTTTTGGCTGCACCCAAGCCCGTGGTGATGCCATTTTAGCCAATTTTTGCGCGCAATTGAAATGTATTTATGGTATTGTGTATGAATATTGCATGGTGAGAAAGTAATACTTAAATGGAGGTCAAAGTATAGTTGTATGTTTGCCCTGGTCGTTTTCGTCTTTCGGCATGATTCCTGCAGCAATCTGCACTTCAAATATGGAGTTGGGCTCGGTCCCAGTCTTAACGTTGTATTTGGTCAACGTTCCAGCACGATGGTAGCTAAACGTTGCACCACAACTGTTTAAGCGAGCAAACCCTTACATTTCTTACTATGGAGTTTTGTTGGAAAACAAGAACAGAATGTTGGGTAATTGTGTTTGCTTTAAAGTATTTGCATTTATGTTCAATAACCTTATACGCCGGTCAAAGCTGTCGCAGTCAATCCAGTGAAGTTGCTATAAACGAACCTTTCATAGCCTGCGACTGAGTATATGCGATTCCAAGTCCCGCACGGGTAAGTGCGGAACTTGGAATGTTGGGTCGGCAGTAGATTGTGGAGGTGTGTTGCCGGTAGGATATTGAAGTCGATCGAGTTCCCGGGCTCGTCCCAGCCCTCGGCCAGCGATGAGAGCCCGGCGTCGGCCGCCAAGCCGCTCGAGGTTCTCATGCTGGAGAAGAGCAAGGCCATGCAAAACGAGAACACGGCACTCAAGGTCAAGACAGCCGACCTTCAAGGTAAGTGGCCCGGCCGCCCGGGTCAGGTCAGGTCACTGTCCTGACATGACCTGACCCGGCCACCGTCGGGTGCCGCCTACGATGGCACAGTACAGGGAGCCGGATGCGACCAAACGATGAGCCCGCTAAAATAATAGTAAAGACAGCAATCGCGTGAGCTACATATAATGTGACGCTCAACTTTTGTACCAAATGGTCTGAATCGTAAAAATTGTTGAGGTTTAATAGCACATCAACGGCTAGTGTTATATGGTGTCACCAACTGACGCCCTGATGGCAGGGATGGGGACAGATCACCTTTTGGGGGGGGGACATGCCGGGACGTGAACCCGGGACAATTTTGCCGTGAGCGGGCGCTGAGAATTCCCGACTCCTCTCCCCCCTGAACCGGGCACAATTTTCCCAACACGCGGGTACCCAGAATCGCCGATTCCATCTTCCCCGATCTGAATAAATAACGTGAAGAGATAATAATATCTGGATGGCTATTCATTAGGACTAAAAAATGTAGACGATATATTGAGAACATTGAGAGTAAGCTTCCTTTTACTAGCCGTTGTGTTTTCTGATAGGCGTTGATTTGGAACCACCATGCGACCCAACTAGAGCACCTAGCCGGTGGCTGGATTTCCCCACCGATAAAAACACGGCTCTAATCCGTTCTATTTGAAAGATTGCTGTATCGGTTTTGTTTTGCCAAGATGTTTTGGGTTGATGGTTGGGTCTTTTTCTCTGTTTTCACTCGGTCGCTTGAATAAAGCCGATTATGGCAGCATTACCGGGCTTCGACGTCGCACCCGACTCTCTGTCAGTGGAGCCGTGACGTGCCGGCCTGCGGTGCCTGGATGTGATCCGTGCTGCTGATGTTCCTGTATCGGTTACACCCGCCCCGTCTCCCGCACCCCCGGCGGCGCCTGTCAGAAAAAGGTGCGCTGAGTTCCGCTGGCTGTCTCCCCGCCCGCCGCTCCGAACCCGGCCCGGCTTATATTCGGCGCGGCGCGCGCAGCTTCCCGCCTTTTTTGTGCTTGCTGCAAGTGACGCGACGACGCACAGCCTGCCGTCTTACGCTGCTGCCTCCCTGCTGCTCTCAAGCTTCTGCATCTCTCCTTTTGCAATTTCATCTGCTTGTATTTGTTATACAACTTCTCTAAGCACTTCATTTTCCGCATCTGCCCATATTGTTTTCTTTCTGTTTTCCTTACCTTTAACTAGCTCAGTGTCCCCTGATGCATGGTTGTCCTGGGTGTTTCCTGGAACAGGAAAGAGTTTGCTTGGTAGCACGATACTCAGTGATTGCGGTGTAAGAGTGAGAGTGGTGGTGGCGGGTCACTGTCTCAGCCGACACCGCGCATCTGGCCGCGCTGACGGCCGCAGGCGGGGCGGACGGCGGTGGAGCAGCGGCGCGAACCAGCCCCTTGTCTTGCAGGCGCGCCCCTCCCCCACCCGCTGGGCTTCGGGGAGCAGGCTCTCGGGGGCGGCACCGCCTACCTGCCGACGGCGCCCGGCTTCGGCTGCGCGCCGTTCGCGACGGCCAGCGGCGCGCTGGCATCGCTGGCCTCGCAGAGTGCGGCACTGGCGCCGCCGCCGGCCTCGTTCTACCAGCCGCCGGCGCCAGTCACCTCGGCTGAGCGCGTGCACACCTGTCTCATAGGCGGCAGCGACGACCCGTGGCCGCGCGCCGGCGGCGCCACGCCGTCTCCGCCGCAGCGCGAGGACGCCGAGCCGGAGGAGGGCAGGTGCAGCCCGGTGGCCGAGTCGCCATCTAGTTCTGGCGCCGCTGCCGACCCTGCCGCCGCGCTGGCCGCCGCCGCCGCCGCCGCCTACCGCTTCGACGAGACGGACCGCGCCGACCGGCTCATCCCCAAGGGCGACCCGATGGAGACGCGCCTGCAGGAGATGCTGCGCTACAACATGGACAAGTTCTCCAACCAGAGCCTGGACACGCTGCAGTTGGCGCGCCGGGTGCGCGAGCTGCTCAGCATGAACAACATCGGCCAGCGGATGTTCGCCCGCTACATCCTGGGCCTGTCGCAGGGCACTGTCAGCGAGCTGCTCAGCAAGCCCAAGCCATGGGAGAAGCTGACGGAGAAGGGCCGCGACAGCTACCGCAAGATGCACGCCTGGGCGGTGGACGACGCGGCCGTCTGCCTGCTGAAGGCCGTCATACCAAAGAAAGGTGGGTACAGCGGGTGTGCACTTGGGCGTCGCTACCGGAAGGGAAGGGCCACTGTTTACTGGTTGATGGCAAACTGGGGGTGGGCAGGTTTTGTCAAGAGTAAATCAATAATGATCCAAAATGAAGAGGACCTTCGGTTTTATGGCAACAGTTTTCCTCCGCAGGGACTTCCGAGACTCACTTACTCACCTCTCCTTTTATTCCGGTGGCGACGCCCATTATGATAATTCTTCCAGCAAATTTTCCTTGTTATTTTGAAAGTTTACTGTCCTTTAGCTTTATTTCGTGTGATATATATATATATATATATATATATATATATATATATATATATATATATATATATATATATATATATATATATATATATATATATATATATATATATATATATTTCGACGCCTGATTCAGAATATGTTTCAGCCACTTCGAGGCCTATTAAAAAAATTACCAAACACACGGGTATCGAAAGTCTGAAGTAGCGTATACAAAGGGGACCAAACATCCGCACAAATCGCTGACCCAGAAAATAGTTATTAGTTCGCATCACGCAGAGACTACCTCACAGAGCACGGCATTGCGTAGGAATGCCGCGAAGGTGCCGGGCTGCAGGAACAATAAGACTCAACCTCAGCGGAGGCCGGGGTCTGCATGGTATCCAGTTGTGGCCTCGGACACCTGTCCGGCGCCTATGGTCCGTTTTCTCGCCTCAGTGGAGGGGCCTTGGACACCTGTCCGGCGCGCCTATGGCCCGTTTCCCGCCTCAGGGGGGCCTTGGACATGTCCGGGGCGCATATGGCCCGTTTCCCGCCTCAGCGGAGGGGCCTCGGACACCTCTCCAGCGCGCCTATGGCCCGTTTCCCGCCTCAGCGGAGGGGCCTTGGACACCTGTCCAGCGCGCCTATGGCCCATTTCGCGCCTCAGTGGAGGGGCCTCGGACACCTGTCCGGGGCGCCTATGGCCCGTTTCGCGCCTCAGCGCGGGCTTATGCGGAGGATCAATGGCGATTGGGGCCGTCCGCTGCACTCTTTCGTGGGTTTGACGTTTGATTGCTGAATGGCGTCGGCGAGGCCGCCTCAATCGAACGGTGGTATCTGTGCAGAGCCGGCCGCCCGGTTTATGGCGGGGTGCCGATACAGGCCCTGAAGTGTCTGGCTGTGATACGCCCGGGGCTGACCCGATGCGGGGCTCAGCACCGGCAGGCAGCACGCTGTCGGCAGAGGAGACGCATGGTTTCAGGAGGAATACGAGGGCGGCCGCGGCTGCAGAGCCGCTGGCTGCTGTGAGTCCTGGTGATGCCGTTCGCCCTGTGCGGTCCTTTCGCAGCGGCCCGGTGACGGCTGGGTAGCCAGCTGAACCTGACTGTTCGTCAGTGCTCTCCGTTTGAGTAGGTGTTGCAATTGTCAGCAATGAGAGGAAACATAACCGAATACCTCCCACTGAGCCTCCACATGATCCATTATCTCTCTGAGCTGGTCCGTGGTCCGGTAAGGGTGGACGGCTGAAGAGGCAGGTGTTGAATACTTCTTATTTCATTGGATTTTGCTGACGCCCTCTGTATCAATAGCCTGTTAAATGGGTTCCTCTGTACGTGCCATTACATTTAGTGTCCTTAGCAATGTATTTTTGTGACGAGTGATCTCTTTTCGCAATCACTGATGTAGAAAATGACATACATGTCTTATTAAGTTTGCGAGTATCTGCCGTCTGTTGAGTGGCTGAGTGGCAGGCCTGGTCCGTTTCCCAATGATGCAGTGTCGTTGCGGTGTGGGAGTGGACGGTGGTGCAGCCAGCCTCTCTCACGCCGCCGGTGGTTGGCGGCAGGGCGATCCAGCGGCCGGGCCAGCGCCGACGCGCCGCCGACGCCGATGGCCCAGCGTCGCTGTCGACTGCAGGCCGCACACTCTCTAGGTAATTACCGGCCGGCGTCGGTGACGTGATGGCGGGTGTCGCGGATGCCCCCGCCGTCTCGGTTACAGCCGCCCGCTCTATCAACATCGGGCCCGGCGGCGGCGCCGCGCAAAACAAAGTCGTAAGCGGCGGCGGAGATGACAGGACCGTATGCTCTGGCGTCATTAGTTCGGGCCCATTGACGAGCCGGGTGTAGCCTTGACTGGCGGTGACTGCACAAATATACAGGGCGGCTGTGCTGCCGGGCCGCCTCTCCGCCGCGCCCCCGCCCGGCCGCGATTTATGAAGGGCCGTAAATCTGGTATTGTTTCGCAGTTTATTGGCTGCAATATTTTATAGGGCGACTGCTTCTTATCGCCTGTGCACGATAATGAGCCTGCTATTGACACACGGGGGCGGTGCACGATTGATAGTCTGCCAATGCAGCTGCACGCACCGGCGGAGCCAGGCCACCATGTCGACGGAGCCAGTCCAATCACTGACGGAGCCCGTCCAGTCTCTGACGGAGCCAGTTCAGTCACTGACAGAGCCAGTCTTCCCCTGGAGGAGCCAGTCCAATCACTGATGGAGACAGTCCAGTCTCTGACGGAATCAGTCTACCCTCAGATGAGCCAGTCCAATCACTGACGGAGTCGGGCTACCCCGGAGGAGCCTGTCTAACCACTGACGGAGCCAGGCTACCCCCGGACGAGCCTGTCCAACCACTGACGGAGTTAGTGTCTACCCCCGGAGGAATCAGTCCAATCACTGACGGAGTCAGTCTACTCCCGGAGGAGCCAGTACAACCACTAACAGAGACAGCCCCCCCTCCCTCAGGGCCCAGGCTCAACACAATCGCTCAGTGAGTCTATTCAGTTATTTACGGGGTCATAACAAACACTCACAGAGCATGTTCAGTCACTTTAGGAGCCTGTACAATCGCCCGCGGATTTCAGTCACTTACAGAGCCAGTAAAATCGCTCACTAAACCGATTCAGTCACTATCGGGGTCAGTCCTCCATACGGTGGAGCTATTTCAACCAGTGACGGAAGCCAGTCTTATCACTGAAAGACCGTCCACTCACGGGTGGAGCCAGTCTTATGCCTAACGGAGCTAATCCAATCAACAATGTGCATTTAGTGATGTTCCCGAAAATACAAATAGCATGCATAGCGGAAACGGGACAAGGCAGAGACCTCAGGAGTGGAGATGGGTCCGCCGTCGATGCTGGGCAGTGTTGTCAGTTGTTACGGTACTTACCGTCACTTATTCCCGGCTGAGGCAGCCCCTGATGGAAAACCGTCACAAACCCGCACTGCTCTCCGAAGCAGGGGTGGAGATCTGTTTTCAAACCAGGGGGTTCCCGGTCCGGTCGAGGCCGCAGGAGTGAATGTTTTTCGTAAGAAAATGAAGACACTAAAATTCGGGCAATGCCTATAAATACCTTATAAAGCCGTATGATGGTGGGATTTTTACACGAGCCGGATCATGACTTCCTCTGGAGGTAAAACCGGCATGCACATTTGAACACACTTCCAGCATTTAATCAGATGCTTTCCGGAAACTCAAAATGAGATGCGGGTCTAAACCTTTGCCGTTGACTCGGTCTTTGAAAGGATAGCGATTATAACGTACCGTGGCTTTTTAACCTGGTCCTCAATAAAAACGTGTTGGCAGCAGCCAACATCATCGTGTGAAATCAAAATACATTTCAATGCCGAAGTCTAGTGTATTCCCCTTCTGGGAAGTCTTATGACCCCAGCAATTGGTGCATAATTATAGCCCCAAAAATATTATTAAAAGAAAATATCTTAATGATATAAATAAACGGAATCTGAGACATGCTACAGCATGGCAATAGCTCCAGTATGCTGTTTCCGTAAAATTGGCTCATTGTCTAAGCTGTTTCTCCCCCTTTCTCTCTCACTCGATGGTTTTGCCTTCTAAAATTCCATGACAAAAAACTGCACCATACATCAAAGGAAATTGTATATAAAAAAATTTATGCCGCGAAAAGTCGTTCCTTGAATGTGTCAAAAAATCAAAAGCTTTCATTAAACCACTTTCTTGATACTTGTTCGTGTATAGAATCATGGGTCCCGCCGCTGCGGGGACGGGGAGATGCGTCCCCCACTTTTGAGAGTGGGAGAGGACGGATAATATTTTGTCCCCCCTCCGCCCACCACTTTTCACGTAGGGTCCCATCACGTTGTACCAAGTACTGAAACCAAAGCGAATAAGAAAGAGCGGGTCTCCTGCAAACACCAATTACAACCACAATTTCTCTCCGATACATGACTGTGGGTACAGATGCACAATTTGGTCTCTCATGAGCCTTTCACTGGCTCAGAGATCCCGAGATCAAGTCAGAAACCTTCTGAAAAATATTTTCAGTGGGCCCAGGTCAGCTAAATGGGCCCAGCACTAACCCAGGTGCCAGACAAGCTAAGGGCTCTAAAAAGCCCATGGGGCCCCAGATCATAACAATGTGCCCAAACAAACTAATTGTATCCATACTAATTAAACAGGCCCAATGCCACTTCAATGGACACCAATTCAGCTAGTGGCCCTAGGACCAAGTCAGGAACCTCTTACATAATTCCTCTCAGGGGCCCTAGACTAGCTCAGGACTTCCTTTGACATTCTACCTCAGGGGCCCTTTTTAGCTCAGGGGGCCCCAAACCAGCTTGAGCCCGAATATCACTCCAGTAAGCTCCTGTGTAATACCCCCCCGAAAACTCTCTTGCGAAACTCTCTCTTTAGAGATCCAGTATCAATTTAGGGGGCTCAGGCCAAGACACTAAGCTCAGGAGGCCCATACAAACTAAGAGGGCTAGACCATCTGGGTGCCTCGACGAACTCACGAAGCCCCAGATAAGCACAAGGGGCCGCAAACCAACCAAAAAGGCCCATACATTAAACGGACCCGATACCAACCCAGGGGCACTTGTAAGCTCAAGGGACACTAATCCAGCTAGGGGCCATAGGACAGAGTCAGAAACCTCTTATGTAGCTCCTCTCAGGGGCCCTTACCAGCTAAGGTGGCCCCATACCAGGTTACGCCCCAAGACAAAGTCAGTAAGCTCCTGTATCCTGACCTCTCTCAGAGTACCAGCTCAGCCTAGGGACCCCTTGCAAAACTCCTCTCAAGAGTCCCAAACCCAACTCATGGGACCAAAGATTAGCCGAGAGGGGCCATACCAGTTAAAAGGTTCCAGACCAGATAGGGACCCCTGATGGTTCAAAAAGCGCCAGTGCTATCACCCGGGTTTCAAGATCAGGGAGGGGACCCTGACCATCTGAAAAGGCCTCAGATCAGCTCCGAGGACAATACCCGCTGTGAGGGCCCTAAATCGGCTTAGCAGGCTCAGAAAAACTCAGTGAGCCAGACCAGTTGGGCCCCCGACGATTTTAAGGGACCTAAATCAGCACAATAGGGCCTGGACAAGCGAAAAGACCCATACCCATTTAAAGGACCCAATACCAGCTCAGGGGTTCTTGCCAGCTCAAGGGACACCAATCCAGATAGGGGCCGTATGGCCAAGCCAGAGACCTCCTTAGTAAATTCTTTCAGGGGCCCTAGACCAGTTCATGGCCCCTGATCCAGCTCAGGGTCTAAGGCTGAGCCTGTAAGCTCATGAGTAATATCATCTCACGGCCCCAGAACAGTCCAGGGGCTACGTACAAAACCCCCTCTCCGGCGGCTCACAACCAACTCAGGGTGCTTAAGACCAGCTGATACCAATTAAAGGGTCCCGACAAGCGCAGAGCGCTCCAGTGCCAACACATGGGTTTCAAGATCATTGTGGGGGCCTGGCTATCTAAAGGGACCCCAGATCAACTGAGGGGACTCAATATCACGTCAGAGGACCCACCAACAACTCAGGGGCCAGGCCTGTTCAGGGACCCCAAAGGCAGTCAGGGGGTTCAGACAAACTCAGAGGACGATACCGAGGGGCCTCAAGCTCAAGTCTAGAACCTCCTGTGCAAGAGTCTCTCAAGGGTCCCCAGACAAGCTCACGGGCCCCTAGTGAAACTCCATCTCAGTACGCATAAAACTAACTCAGGAGTTCCAGAACATCTGATGGGTTCCAGAACATCTGGGGGTCCTAAAAACATCTGAGGGAGGTCTCATCAATTCAGGAGGGTAAGGCAAGATAAAAGGCCCCAAAAAGCTCAGGGGTCCCAGTGTTGACTCACGGGTCCATATCAGCCCATGTGTCTCAAGATAAACGGGCTCCAGAACAGCCTAACGGCCCCTACGAAACTTTGATCTCGGGAGGCACAAATTCAACTCAAGGGTGCAGACCAGCTCAGGGGTCCAAAAACTATCTGGCAGGCCCCATAAAAGTTCAGGGGCCACGGACCAGATGAGGGGCCCGCGGTGAGCTCAGGGCCTCATGTCCCAACTCTTGGTAACACATGGTATGGGTCCAGTTTAGCCCAGAGTTCTCAAGATCACTGCAGGGGACCCGACCATTTAAAGGGTCTAGCCCAGCTCAAGGACCCACACCATCCCAGGGGTCCAAACCAGTTGCAGGTCTTAGTCTATTTCAGGGACCGAGGACTAGCTGAACTTCACGGAATCCCAAAACTGCTAAAGGAAGGGGGGCAACACCAGTCGCGGGGGCTCCACGCCAATTCAGAGGCCCAGTCCAGCTAAAGGGCCCTGAATCACCTCAAGGAGCGCCAAATCAGCTCAGGGGACCCATACCAGCTCAGGGGTCCTAACACCGCTCGGAGACCTTAACGCGCGAAGCTCAGGGGTCTTAAAGTGCCCCCACCTATTTTCCAAGGTGCCCGGGGAACCGTTCGCCGCCAGAATACGCTACTCGGCCACATTTGAGAGAATGCATGAGGGCGGCGATTGGTGAACGAATTTAAAACAATTGGTTCCATTTTGTTTACTTATATACTTTCAAATTCATGCTTATTTTTTGTGACCGTCGCAATCGCGCAGTCGCACCAGTTTGCCTGCACTTTCAGTGTATTACCGCCTTTCTGCATAATCATGGTATTTCCCAATAGGTTTTCAGCACGGTCCATATCCTCGGCGAACGACCGACTTAGGGTGCTGCTTAATTCAGCTGAGGGACCTTTACAACCTCCTTTGGCCTTGAAGACACTGAGCCAGGTCAATTAAAACCTAGCCATAACGTAGATCACCATCGCCCTCACGCACCTCTCAACGGGTGATTTCAAACCCTCTTGGTTTCCAAGATCTCAGGGGGGGCACTTCAGGACCCTCCACTGCACGTTGACGCCAGACCCCTCTCCACTGAGCGTGTTAACACGCGCATTGACGGGGGGCGGGTACCCGCCCCCCTCGGGTTTTCGGAGATAACGTAAAAACGGCGGCGCGTTAGCGCCACCGTACGTGGCATACCGTTTTCCTCATCATTTTTACAACTTTTGTCAAAATTTTAAGGTTAGGTCATCTAAGGTCAGGTCACCAGTACAGGTCAAGTGACCTGACCTCAAAAAAGTTTAAGATAGCATGAGTGGGAACAGGGTTAACTTATCCGATTAAAACTCATATCACATAATGGCCCTACCAAGTTCTCTAAAATTTGCTCCGGTATTTTTTATATCGATGGCCTAAGGTCAGGTACGAGCTATGACCTCTCCATTGGAAATACACGGGAAAAATGGTTTTAGCTGAATAACTTTGTAATGAATAGATATAAAGCGTTTATTTTAACTTCATTAGATTTGCCTTGTCTTTGGGGTTCTAATGATATGCATTTTGACCAATTTGACCTTGACCTGACCTCAGGTCAGGTCAAATCATTGATTTGACCTAGCAAGGTCATATTATGTATCATTCGATTCGGCTTGCTGCGAGGATTCATATAGTTTAAATCGTTTTGCTCTATCTTTACTTGTTGAGATGAAATGGCCGAAAAAACTTAATTTACATGTTATCCCTATTACGGCATGTTTTGACCTCTTAGTGACCTTAAATGTGACCGGACAAAAAATTAATTCAAATGTTTTCGATGGAGAAGTAGATGGGCTATCCAACGCCGTTTACGTTTTTCGCTACCCAGCGCGGTTTTTGAGATCTTAGGGGGCGGGTACCCGCCCCCCCCTCGTCAAGCCGAAGGTGGCTCAGACCCCCGTCAATGCGCGTGTTAAGTTAAGAGCATGGCCCAACATTAAATCACGTATCCTCTGTGAAAGACCGACTTAGTGTGCTACTTAATTCAGCTGAGGGTCCCTAGACCAGCTCGGGGGCCCGTACTTTTCTTGACGCATGGTCGTGACGGGAAGCCGTAGCGCCGCCCCTGGTCTCTAGTACTCCTCTACAAAGAAGATGCAAAGGGACGATGGTCAAATTATGACTCAGGCGATCACACAAATGCCGCGAATTGAACTATCATTACTTATAGGTTCGAAAATATTTTGCGAGAGCAGAGGGTGTAGGACCCGGGCTGACCCCCAGGTTCTCTTGATTTCCAAATCAGGGGGGGTCCTGACCCCCCCCAACACCCCCGGGATCTCCACCCATGCTTCGAAGGGTTACCCGTTACAAACCCGCATTGCTCTCCGAAGGGTTACCCGTCACAAACCTGCACTGCGCCCCGAAGGGTTACCCGTCAGAAACCCGCACTGCGTCCCGAAGGGTTACCGGCACAGTGGAAGGTATATGCATCTGTCTGATTGATTCGGGGGTGCTGGAGGAATATGACGGGACGTATGATCCTACCGCAAGGCATTCTGGCGCAGGCTGATCAGGCTTGTTCGCTGACACGATCCCCCGACAGCCTTTGCTGCAGTGATGTTAATGGTGAATTGGTGGGATGGCCTGCTCTGTGAGGTCATGCGCTGGTAATTGAGTCCTCGTCGGAGGACTTGCTCTGTGACGTCATGCAGTCAGCGTGCCGCAACAGAGGGCTTGCGAGTGATCCAATGTCACCAAACATGTTGGTGCTGAGTGCTCGGTGCTGGTTTGCTGCCACTGGTGGTGAGGTCAACATCGGCTCGGATAACCGGCCGGTCGGGCGGACTCTGCCGAGTATGTCCGCTTCCGCTGGCGGCCGCGGCAGGGGACGCTGCACGGCGTTCCAGGAAACTTCCTGGCGCGGCGTCGTCTGTAGTCTACAGTGAGTCATAGCTGCCTCAAACTAGCGAAGGGAACACGCTGCCTTAGACTGGCCATCAGTACAACCGACCACGCTGCAATACAACCGACCACGATTCAGTACAACCGACCACGCTGCAATACAACCGACCACGATTCAGTAAAACCGCCCACGCTGCAATACAACCGACCACGATTCAGTACAACCGACCACGCTGCAGTACAACCGACCACGATTCAGTACAACCGACCACGCTGCAGTACAACCGACCACGATTCAGTACAACCGACCACGCTGCAATACAACCGACCACGATTCAGTACAACCGACCACGCGGCAATACAACCGATCATGGCTCTGTGCAACCGACCACAATTCAGTGCACCCAACCACGATTCAGTACAACTGACTTGCTGCACTACAACCGATCATGACTCCGTCCAACCGACCACGCTGCGATACAACCGACCACGATTCAGTACAACCGACCACGCTGCAATACAACCGATCATGACTTCGTGCGACCGACCGCAATGCAGTGCAACTGACCACGGTTCACTGCAACCGACCACGCTGCAATGCAACCGACCACGATTCAGTGCAACCGCTCATGCTGCAGTACCTACGAAGCGCAGGTGAGAATTTCTCCTCAGGGAACGTTATTCAGACAAGACAACGACACGGTGTGGAGGGTTGACGCTGGCGCCTGACACCCGTGCCGGCGGCGGAGAGTCGCCTGACATCCGTGCCGGCGGCGGAGAGTCACCTGACACCCGTGTCGGCGGCGGAGAGTCACCTGACAGCCGTGCCGGCGGTGGAGAGTCGCCTGACAGCCGTGCCGGCGGCGGAGAGTCGCCTGACAGCCGTGCCGGCGGCGGAGAGTCACCTGACACCCGTGTCGGCGGTGGAGAGTCGCCTGATACCCGTGCCGGCGGCGGAGAGTCGCCTGACACCCGTGCCGGCGGCGGAGAGTCACCTGACACCCGTGCCGGCGGCGGAGAGTCGCCTGACACCCGTGCCGGTGGTGGAGAGTCACCTGACAGCCGCCGCGTCCCGGAAGTACATTAGTGCGCTGCGGTCCTGCAGGCCTCCTCCCAAACCGGCGCCGCTCTATATCTGTTGCAATGTGCTACCAGGGCACGTGCGACCCACGGCCGCCGCCTCCGTCACTGTGGGTATGACCAGACGCGCTCAGGTCCTGTTCTGAGCAGCTTCGCCCGTCACCTCCAATCCGCCCACTGATATCGCCGAACCGGCTAAGGTAGCTCACGCAGTTGCTCAGCGGCTTAGTGGACAATTTTTGAAGTGGCCTGGTCAGTTTGGAAGCTGCTGGAGTGCACTTATCGAAGCCGGATGTGCGCTTTGTAGCCGCCGTAAGCCGGGCGGAGTGCATTTTCCAACACGGATCTGTATACGCCAAGTTACTGGCTATTTGTCGTTCTTTGAGCGGAGCAGGTAGTGTGTTTCGCAGACGGAAGCATCGCGAAGGACGGACATCAGCGCTGGGGCAGTCCGAATTTTGTGGTTTGGGCAGTATCAGCGTGTCCAGTTTTTACGATGCTGTGCAATTTAGTCCATGTTGAAAGAGTTAGTAGTATTGGAGGATGACGGTCAGGTTTCTCCAGCCCATTCTGTGAGGATGTGGATGGGCTTTGACGTAACCTGCTTGAACGTTGTGTGGAAAACATTTTCCCTGGAATAACGCTGCTGGGGCCAGTCATGGTATTAAATGCTTTCACGCGCGATATAGCCTGGACGCTGAAGCGCCCTAAAACCACAAAACGCGCATAAATGCTTTCACCCACCTGCCTTGCTAGATTTCCTGGTGGTAAGAAGTACAAATGACCAGTCGAAGAAGCTAGTGATTTTTAGAACGACCTGACTTTCCTGAATCTGTGAACGGTCATTGCACATGGATTGCAAGTGTCTTGATTTCCACATACAAACTGTATCCGAAGTTATCACCTCTTAGGAACGTTCCATCACAGTTGTCATTTTGCAGAAGTGTCGTCGGTCAGGTCACTGACGGTCCCGACGGCTTCAAGGATGAACATTTTCTTATGCTACTTGGTCAGTATGGTTCGACTATAGAGCGGGCGGTAAAGATGTCCAGAATGTCATCGAAATTCACGTTTGTTTTAAGAGGAAGAACGTTTCGATAAGAGCAGTCGGGTTTTTGAGCTGGTTATCAGCCGCCATATATGTTCCAGTCGATGATGTGGCCCCACGAGGGCCTCAGCAGACGGTGAGGCTCGAGGAGAACAAAGACTCATGGCTGTCATTGCTTAGTCGTTCCCTCGCAGTTAAAGCCGAACGTGAGCACTCTGATACACACGTTACCTGCTAAATTTTTGCCTTAATGTTCGCAATCCAGTGAGCCTGTTCTCCTTGCTTTGCCTGGGGTTTGTGGAGGATGAGACGTAGGGTAGAGTGGGGTAAGACGCATACGTTAATTCGTCTGTACCGATCATGTGTGGACGAAATTACTTTATTTTTCTTCGTTAAGTTGTTCCATCGTTTGTCTGCACTCATATCTTAATGTGTGATTCTGACATGATGCAAAGTGTGCGAAGTTTATTTTTTCTTGAGACCATGTTAAAAGGCGTTTTACCCCGATAGTGGGGTAAAACGCCCTATCCCCGGATTAAAAGGCCGTCATATAACTCCCAGCGTGTATTTTATATCTTGCTTCACGT
This sequence comes from Lepas anatifera, assembly GCA_034440635.1. Classification (NCBI taxonomy): domain Eukaryota; kingdom Metazoa; phylum Arthropoda; class Thecostraca; family Lepadidae; genus Lepas; species Lepas anatifera. The sequence continues at coordinate 477,438 of JAOTON010001033.1, read as the reverse complement.
GAACAAATAGAAAAACTATTAGACTTACGCCGTAAGATAATGTTGTGACAAAGTTGGAAGGGTGAGCGCATTTACATCGCATAGAGTATAATTGCAGCTTTGGGATAGCTTGTTTTATATCCGGAAGTGCAAAAAAAACAACAAATGTGTACTGAAAAATGCCAGAGTTCGCCAGGCGCGTCCAATCATGCCTAGGACGGGATCAGAATGGCCGCTACCAGAACAAAATACTAGATGGAAGCTACAATTCCTACATCAGCCTGGACATGGTAGTAGGCGTCTTACCCAGGTGGACGCGTTACCCCACTCTACCCTAGTGTGCTCCACGTTTTGGTTTCTGCCAGTTTTCTCGAAGTTTTTTTCGAAGCTAGATCAGAAATACTCAACCCTTACTTCGCTTAAGTTTTGTACAGTGTTCTTATGGCTGCCGTCTGCATTTCATTTTATTTGTTCTTTATTTTGATGGAGATTATGAAAAGCTGAGAAAGAAGTTGGTAAGAGAAGGTAGCGTATTACCTGGAGTGGTCGTTATCGGCACAGCCGGGAAGGTGGCCTATTACTTGGATTGGTCGTTATCGGCACCGACGGGAATGTAGCGTATTACCTGGAGTGGTTGTTTTGGCACAGCCGGGAAGGTTGCGTATTGACTGGAGGAGTCCTTATCGGCAAAGACGGGAATGTAGCGTATTACCTGGAGTGGTTGTTTTGGCACAGCCGGGAAGGTAGCGTATTGACTGGAGGAGTCCTTATTGGCAAAGACGGGAGTATAGCGTATTACCTGGAGTGGTCGTTATTGGCACAGCCTGGAAGGTAGCCTATTACTCGGATTGGTCGTTATCGGCAAAGACGGGAATGTAGCGTATTACCTGGAGTGGTTGTTTTGGCACAGCCGGGAAGGTTGCGTATTGACTGGAGGAGTCCTTATTGGCAAAGACGGGAGTATAGCGTATTACCTGGAGTGGTCGTTATTGGCACAGCCGGGAAGGTAGCCTATTACTCGGATTGGTCGTTTTCGGCACAGGCGGGAATGCAGCGTATTACCTGAGTGGTTGTTTTGGCACAGCCAGGAAGTTTGCGTATTGACTGGAGGAGTCCTTATTGGCAAAGACGGGAGTATAGCGTATTACCTGGAGTGGTCGTTATTGGCACAGCCGGGAAGGTAGCGTACTACCCGGAGTGGTCGTTATTGGCACAGACGGAAAGGTTATCTGGAGTGGTCGTTATCGGCATCTACGGGAAGTTAGCGTATTACCTGGAGTGGTCGGTATTGGCACATACGCATGTTGCTCGCGGCTAGTACGTAGAAAAAAACTAAAGATAAGGACTGCAGGGCCCAAAAAACTGCGCCGACACCTGTGAAATCAAATTGGTGGATTGTTCAGCTCCGTATTATTTCTGTGTTTATTAAGTTCAAATCTAGATTGGTGCCAACCCATGGATCAATAGATACCGTTGTGTGGTGTTTTTTTCTGTCGATCTTTCGATTGATGAACAATATAATCAAATGGTTGGGCTTCTGTGAAAACGTGGCGACATTCTTATTGATGGCTATAGCTAAATAATTATTTCGAGCCTGGACCCGTGTGACCGACCGAGCTATCAAGTGCAGCCCAAACAGCTCACTCAGTGTGGCGCACTCTCCCATCCCACGATGTGCCAGGGTAGCCAGCGCACGCGGAGAGTCCGCAGAGTCGCCTTGCCGCGGGCGGTGGAGGCGGCAGCATGTGTGGCTATGTAGTGGGCGCTGACAGCGGGTCTATTACCGGCTCATCAGTCGGGTTAGCCTGCTAAAGAGGTTGTTGGGGCTGGGGTCCGGTGGACGAGATGAGCCGGCGTGCCGTCTTCATCGGTCACGGCTGGCCATTTGCGTCAGCCGCTGCCCGGTTACGTCGTCAGCGCCGACGTCCGCCTCCTCCCCACGCCAGCCGGCTAATGGGTCAAATGGTAGGTGTGTCGCCCTGAACGGGTCAGTTGGGTCTGCCGGGCCGGCTGTCAGACGCACTTGTCCGCAGGCGCCTCGGCCCATGCGCCAGAGACGGAGCCAGCCGGCCGCTGTCGGTCCGGTTGACCTCAGCCGCGGGTCGTATCCCGCGGCTGAGGTCGATAATTGGAGTTTTAGGGCACTGCAGCTGCAGAGGCTATATGTGCCCGTCTGTACCATATCAAATCATTCGATCAAGATTCCAAGATTGTCTTTATTAGCTAGGTTGGCGTATACAGAGGGTGTGATATCTAAAAATGTCTAATAGGGCTGTATATTACATCAAAACGAACTTCTCTTAGGTACGATAAAACCTTCCCAATATCCACTACTGTGTCATTACCTAGAATCTGTCCCAGCGGAACCGGTGGGAAGAATCGCCGCTGACTTCGACTCAGCTGGTCGCAGCTTTCAGTAACAGATAAAACATGCTGCACAGTGAGGCGGCTGCCGCAGTGAGGGCATGTACTAGGTGCGGTGCTGTTCAGATAATGGGCGTGTGTGGCATAACAGTGTCCGATGCCAAGCCTAGTGAGGCTCACCTCCTCCGTTCTGATTCGCCTGCTGCTTGATTCCCAGGGTTTAATGGATGGTCGCAAACATTTAAAAAAAAACAATCTGGTTCTGCAGTCCACCTTGTCTGCCACTCGTCATCTACTAACATCTTAAATAATGATTTCAGGTCTGTGGCTGGAATTTTAAACTGGCGCGAGGGGGCAACTGACACGCATCCTTCGCAACTCTATCGACTTGTTCATTCCCTGGAATCCCAACGTGGCTCGGCACCCAAAGGAAACACACATCAGTACCTCGCGAGGCAATCACTGTCAGAAGCTTTCGGATAGTCAGTACAAGCCAGTTCTGCTGTGTGTGGGGAGACTGGAGGGCTGTCAGAGAGCTTATAATTTTTGGGGCTTATCGAGCACCAACTGCCAGGGTCATATGGCGTCGCCAACTCTTTCCCTGTTGAAAGGGTTTCTCGGGAGCCAGCTTGCTCCTTGTTCAGGGAAGTGTCAGAGAGCTTGCTGAGTCACTTATTATAATACATCTTTCCTCAGGAGTGCGCCTGATGTGTCGTAAAACCCGCAAAATAGCGTACAGTTCCGTGGTAAAAACTGAAACCATTGCTGGCAGGCTAAACCCCCGGCTTTGTCCCTCTCCAACAAATGCACTACCAGCACCAGTGGCTTCCTTTGAACCGTCCGTGTAAAATCTTTTAAAGCCTGAATAGGTTCCAATTTTACGCAATGCCAGGTTTGAGAACTCCAGGGAGATGTACCTGCTTTTTTGTGCTGCAGTAATTCCATGTCACACTTTGCTGGAGTGAGGCGCCATGGTTCAATGCGCTGCGCACGTGCTTCGGCTATTACCCCTAGGTCGATATCCGAACCTTCCAGCCATTGCTCAACTCGTACGCAGAGTGCCAGTGATGACGTCGGCCGCGTCGTTCTGAGGGGAGCTGTTAGCAAGTCGTCGAATATCCACTTGTAAGTTGGGTGCGATGGGAACTGGCGTATTTTGCTCGCGTATGTGAGTGCTAATCGCTTCCGTCTCAAGTCTAGTGGAGGCCCATTAGCGTCTACCAAAAGGCTGGCTCTGCGGGAGGTACGGAAAGCTCCTGTGGCGACACGTATACATGCGTGGTGGACAGCGTCCAGAGGCTGTTTGACGCTTCTCAACGCGCTGTTGTATGCGACTGAACCATAATCTAAAACAGAGCGAACAAGTGCACGATAAAGCCGAAGAAGAGTCACCCTATCAGCCCCACACGACGTGCGAGAGATCATTTTCAAAATATTCATGCGTTTGAAACACTTATCTCGCAGTAACGATATGTGGTGGTTGTATGAAAGCCGTTTGTCAAGCGTCATGCCTAAAAACTTGGTATCCGACACAGTCGGTACCCTTCTGCCATATAAACGCAAGTTCACATCAGTACACACTTGGCGACGGCAAAAATGCATACATACAGATTTCTCCGTCGAAAATCTAAAGCCATGAGTAACACTCCACTCAGACAACCGGTCAATACATATCTGAAGCTGTCTCTGGGCTGAAACCGATGTCGAGGTGCTTAACCACACCGCAAAATCATCCACAAACAGTGATTTCTCAACTGTGGGAGGTAAAGTGCTACATATGTCATTAATTAAGATGCCGAACAAGGTCACACTCAGCACACCACCCTGGACCACACCGCTTTCCTGGCAGGAGACATCTGACATGCTGTTGCCTACCTTAACGCGGAAGTTCCGTCCTTTCATAAAGTTGTCGATGAAATGTCCCATATGGCCCTTGATTCCTGCTCGACGGACTTTTTCTAAAATTGCGTGGCGCCAGGCTGTGTCATATGCCTTTTCAATGTCGAAGAACAGGGCAAACACATGTTGTTTAGAAGCGAACGAGCGGCGTATCGACGAGTCAAGAGATACGAGGTGGTCAGTGGTGGATCGCCCTGCACGAAAGCCACATTGAGCGTCTGAGAAAAAGCCATTGGTCTTCAGGTACCACACCAGGCGCGCATTCACCATACGTTCAAACAGCTTACAAACACATGAAGTCAAAGCAATGGGTCTATAGTGCAATGGGTTACTGCCATCCTTGTCAGGTTTTAAGACTGGGATGATGGTGGCCTCTCTCCAAGCAGTAGGAAAACCATGTGTAGCCCACAGAAAATTGAAGAACTCCAGCAATGCAACAAGCGACCTTTCACGAAGGTTCTTGATCATATCGATGTGTACACCATCCGGACCAGCAGCTGTGCTTCTCGCCCGCCTGAGCGCTGTTTGAAGTTCATCAAGTGTAAAAGGTTCGTTAAATGGTAGTTCGTCAGCTGAGCTAAAACTGGAAGACGCTCCCTCTGTTGTTTGTGTCGTGCAAACCTTGGGTCTGTGCAGCCAACATGCCAGCGAGCAGCCCAGGCCCTCCCGAAAGCATTGGCTACTTCTGTAGGATTAGTGATCGTGCCGCCGGGCTGGGAAAGTGCAGGCAGAGGCAAGGCGGAACCGCGGCCGGAAAGGCGATGTACTCGCCGCCAGATTGTATTGAGGGGTGTAAATCTATTTATTGCACTAATATACGTGTTCCATGATTTGCGTTTGGCTTCTTTCACAGTGCGTCTCGCCAGTGCCTTGGGGCGCCGGAATCTAATCAAATTATCTGTTGTTGGTTGTCTTTTAAAAAATTTGAAGCATCGCCGTCGCTCTCTGATGGTTATTTTACATTCATCTGACCACCAAGGTACAGGAATACGCCGGGGGAGTTGGCTAGTTTTGGGGATATAACTATCAGCGGATTCGATTATGCGGGAGCGTATCTCATCGTAAAATGTTGTGGCAGTTCCACCCTCCTGTGGCATGAAGCTGAGAGCGCAGTCGGAGGTGAACCCTTCCCAGTCTGCTCGCCGGAGGTTCCACTGTGGCGTTCTTATTCCTGGGTGGGGGGTCTCTGACCAGAGCCAAATCGGGTAATGGTCGCTGCCACACGGGTTAGAGTGAGTGCGCCATATAAAACGATCGCCTACCGATGGGGAACATAGCGACAAATCAATGGCTGATGTGGCTCCTGACGGCAGAGCAATATGTGTCGGGTGGCCGGTGTTAAGGATACATAAGTCATGACGTAAAAATATGTCCTCTAATCGTCTTCCACGTCGGTTTGTACGTGGGCAGCCCCAAACAGTGTTGTATGCATTGAAATCGCCTAGTATGATATTATTCCTGGGTAGCTGGCGCACCAGATCCTCAAACGCGTCCGCTGGAAATTCATCTGTTGGGGGATGTAGACTGAAACCATTTTTATTTTTAAGTCGGTGAGGTCTACTGTAGCGGCCACTGCCTGTAAATTGGTTTGAAGGTGGAATACGGTTGATGGAATGCTATAGTGTACAAGGAGTGCTACTCCACCGTGGGCGATCGTAACGGTAGGAGCATCATAACGATGTGTTTTATAGTGATGAATGTTACATATTTGTTCTTGTTTTAGCTTTGTTTCCTGTATGGCTATAACCGCAGGGCTCTTGGAGGCTATCAACGCCTGGAGGTCGGTTACGTTGGCCCTAAAGCCACGCATGTTCCACTGTAGGATACTGGTCATGAGGGAAAAAGTGATGAGTAAGAGAAGTCTGCAGATAAAGTACATCTTATTCATGGTCTGTGATTGTGAGCTTGGAAGGGCACTCCTCCGCTTAGCATTCCCGTACGACCGTAACTAGAGTGTCGCTCCTGGTGTGCCTGTCTCTAGAGATGGGGCGCCTGGTGGGGTGAAATTCCCTTGATTGAGATCGGTATCTATCCTTATGGTCTAGTGTGACTGATCTGTGAGCGCCCTCGCTCTCGCTCGCGGTCTTGTCCTTGACCTGAGGTGTGAAGGACTTTGGGGTTGACATTCAGGCAACTGCGAAATGTTCCCTCTGCCTGAGGGCTCCGCAGAGGATTCCCCACGACGGGGGCTGGTGTCGTCGGCAGTGAAGGAGGGGTTGGCGGCGGAGGCATCTGCGAGTTATGGCTTTGAGGACGACTGGGGTGTGCTCGGCAGTCAAGGGAGCAGCAGCCGCATTTTGCTGTGTGCCTGCCACACTATCTGCTGCGCTAATAGAAGCGCCGGTGTTTGGCCCACCTAGATCTGAGCTGTTTGCCTTAATAGCGTCTATGCGAGGGATGGCTATGCGGGCTCGCTTAGTGCCAGCAAGCTGTTCAGGGGGCACATGGGTGGAATGCACTCCGGCGTTGGAGATGAGGCGACTGTGTTTTTAGGGGCTGCGATTGTGTTGGGGAGTCTTCCCTAGCTCGCTTAGAGGATGTTTCTCTTTCTATGATGTGATAGTCAGCTGCGCACGCGGCCTGAGGGGCCGACTGTTCCATGTTGTGCGTCTCAAATTCCTCCAGGTCCGCACCTACTGCAGCGTCTCGGCACTCCAGTGGTGAGGTTTGCATCGCTTTGTCGGCTTTGATTGCAGAATTAACTGGTGTTCTGCGAGGTTCGTTCTGCATGCGGGGGACAAGCTCAGCTACCATGGCAAGGAATTGGCGAAGGGATAGGTCCATGAACTGCGAGATACTCGAAGCTATGTTCAAATCAGGGCGTGTCTCGGAGAGGTTTTCTGCTTGTGGTGCATCGTGCTGAGCCCCCATCAGTGCGTCTCTGTAAGGGGCGTGGTTGGGAGCAGGATTTACCTTGGGCGCTGTGGACGTGGTCGCTAGTACAGGTTTTGGTGGGGGCAGGGCTTTCCTTCTTTGGTCCTCCTTGGCCTTGGTCAGTTTTGGGCAAGACCTACTCCACGCCTCGTGTTCTTCTCCGCATCCCGCGCACCTCGGTTTGACTGCCTGACATGCTGTCGAGTTGTGGCCTACCTCAGAACATCTTCCACACCGCTCCCTACCCTTGCAACTGCCCGCGATGTGGCCGAACGCCTGGCACTTAAAGCACCGAGTGGGGCTAGGCACGAAGGGGCGGACTTTGATTAGCATCCATCCCACACGAACTTTCGCCGGCAAGTTTGTGCCTGAGAAGGAGAGCATGAAAGTACCATTGTCAGAAGCCTCACTTTCACCTCTCCTAAACATTTTTTGACCGATGTAGCACCCTGATCTTTTAATCCCGAAAGGATCTCCTCCTCTGGAACGTCGCACAAATCTCTGCAACTAATCACACCTCTACAGCTGTTTTTTGTGGCATGTGGAGACACCTTAATCGGTACAGTCAGGGGCCTGCTGGCCGAGCGCACTTGGAGGGAATTTGTTGCGAGCAACTTCTTCGCGTCACGTTCACTGGCCATCTCAACTTCTATTCGCCCATTGCGGTACCGGAGGGTTCGTTTGGGCTGAAACTTTCCTAGAGCTACGTGGAGCTGAAAGGGGTTTGGCTTCACCGTACTGTCCTCGATGCAGATGACAAGAGTCAGAGGAGTGACATGCTCTGGTCGAGTTCGCGCGGGGGGTTCAGCTTCCGAAAGGTTCATCGCGGCGGTGGTGTCAGCGGGTGGACAAAAGATGGTCGGTGTCGCGGCGGGGGTAGATCATGCGGTCGGTTCAGAGAGTGTGGAAGCAGAAGAAGAAGCCATGACGGATCAGTTTACCTTCGGCTCCCCGGGTTGCCAGCTGTCAATAGCTGGGCCCGGGGCTGGTACAGTGCCTACGGGGGCAGGTGCGCCCGCCTCAGAGGGGCGAGAGATACTCACACAACCCCTCCGATCAAAACTCACCCACCCCCTTGACGCCACCAGCCTAGTGGGTCGGCAGGGTCATGAGTCGGGACGAAGCAAAACGCAGCAGCCCTCACGCAGCGGAGACTGCGATCCACAAGGCGCGCGCAACAGGCCGGAGTCTCGCAAATCGACGGTTTCCGAAACCCCGGCCAGCGTCGCGCCGGGCAAGAACTATCACAGTTCCCACCGCAAAGGGCGCCGCGCCGCACGCCCGAAACATAATCCCCCTGCCCAGCTGGACCGAGCGACAGTGCCCGTAGACACTGCCGCGTAGCTAGGCCGCCCGCGGCAGCCTACGGACGGCTTACTCCCGGTTGGATCGAGATATCTGAGCCAATGGGGGCGTGTTGGAGCCCTCGGGACTGACCCACCCGAGGGGGACCTCAACCCCCCAGGATCCCGTCAATCTCGTCGCCTGTGCTCGAGATAGTCCTCGAGTGGACGCCTTACACCCATAAAATGCCGAAGAAAGCAAATAACTGTGGGGGCAACAACTAAGGCATAAAAAGATGACAGGAACTAAAAATAATAAACAAAATAAGAGAACAAAAAACAAACAGGAGCTGCATACTGGGAGGTGCAGGACAGAGCTGACCCGATCCAATACGGTTACCGACCAAGTAACAAAGGGCCCGTAAGGCAGCCATCAGTATCGCCGCGGGTCTCATCACCAGAGCCACCGACGACAGACGCCGACTCTAACCGACCGAAGTCGGAAGAGGCGGCGGCCGCCGGAGGGTCAGAAATGCTAAGTCCGCACTGATGCGACAACGTTCCCTCCAGGGCTGACTGGGGCCCCGGGCGCGTCACTCCCCGTTGCTCCATTTTTTACTTGCCGGACGAATCCGGCAAGTGAAGATCGGTCCCCTGAGGGGCCGCGGGTGAGGTCAGCCGCGGGTCGTATCCCGCGGGTGAGGTCAGCTGCGGGTCGTATCCCGCGGGTGAGGTCAGCTGCGGGTCGTATCCCGCGGGTGAGGTCAGCCGCGGGTCGTATCCCGCGGGTGAGGTCAGCCGCGGGACGTATCCCTCGTATGAGGTCAGCCACGGGTCGTATACCGCTGATATTCCGGGTTTGCCGGGGGCCAGACTCCTCATTCTGTCGGCTGAGCTTTGGCGTGGTAACGGCTGTGTAGCTGAACCGTTAGCATCCCTTGTTAGTACGAGGAAGGGACCCCCGTGTCCCTGCCCAAGGGACCGGCATCGTCGGGGTCTCGCCAGTACATTGCCGAGGTGACCTAGGGCACGCAGGGATGGGTTGGCAAGTCATGTGCTGAGTGTGCTGAACGCGCCTGCTTAGTTTCCGATCCCCTTTTCGTCAACTCTAGCAAAGACCTCGGGTATTTGTTGCCGAACAGTAGATTATTGCTGATAAAAATGGTTTTCAGAAACAGCTCTGAGTTGGAATAGAAGATAAGATTTCCCATTATAGAAAGACGTTCCATCACTTCCCTTTTGTTCCGTTTCTAAGAGACCTGAATGATGGAACATACAAGAATTCCTGCGATGAATTGAGAAGCTGGGTGTCAGTCATTGGGTCGGTTATCAGTACCCACTCGGCAACCTTCGCTCGGCCTTCTTGGGATCTGTATTTAAAACAGCTTGGTAAGCTTGATGCCCCACCCAGTTGAGGCCATCGTTGTTAGACAGTCCTATCGTGATTTTCATATCATGGCGCAACTTCGTTCTTGTCGAGTATGAGTGCAGTCCTGAATTCTTAAAACGGTTTCTCCAGGTACCTCTGCAGCTGGCCACAGGGTTTTTTCGCCACTTCCGGCAGTTCGGAGCGGTGTGTTCCGTGTGCCAGGTCCGTTGTGTCGCTGGCCAAGCCCGTGCACCTCTGACCGGGGCTGTAATTGCCACATGGGGGCCGGGTCCGCTGACGCCGCCGCTGCTGGCGTCAGCGGAGACTGGGTCCGGTCGCCGCCACTCCAGCCCCGCGTACAACCAGTGCCATGCGGCGCCGCCCGCCCTTCAATCGCCGACTGGGGCCGGACCGATCGGGTCACAGGGGTCGCGACCGGACGGTGATGGCCCAGGGGTGGTCCGGCCCCGTCTCAGTCCGGTTAATTTCCGTTCGGCGGCCGACGCGTCTCGTTAACACGGCCCGAAAAAAACGCTGCGGCTGGGGCGCGTGCCTGCACTGTGACCGGCGCTGTGCGCTCTGCACGCTCCCCGCCGCCAGCACACACTCACCGTCGCTCCACTGCGCCCACCAACTCGCCTGCTGTAGGCTCACCAGGAACAATTCGAAGGTTTGCTGACTCACTCCAATTGGGCCCCAAAATGTGTCGTGCAACACCGTTTTTTTCTGCTCCAGCATGCAGCGCGCTGCAGCGGGACTATTTAGGGGTAAAACGTTGGTCCGATTTGCGCAGTGTTGGGTCTCCGCGCAGTGCTGGTGCTGCGAGACTCGGCGGAGTGCGGCTGGAGCGCGCCCGGTCGCACTGCGACCTTGCAGCCAATTTCGGCTGCGTGTCAGGAGCCTGCATACAGCGCCGCCGAGATGGTGCCACCCCGACCCCGTCTGCGGGGGCCGTGACAGTGCCTTCCCTGGTTGGCGGGGAAGGACCGAGTGTGACTGTGGCGCTGGGCGGAGGGGCGGCTGTGTTGGGGAGGACCGAGTCTGACTGTAGCCCTGTTCCAGCTGTCAGCACAGTTTTGTCAGCACCAATCAGCGGGCCGCGTTGCGCCTACGTCACAGGACTGTAGCCTCTTCCCGGGAACTCAGTTCTAGAGGTTTTACGAGCCGATGGCCTGCTGTTTGGGCTGATGAAAAATAGCAAGTGCACGAAGTGGCAGCCTAATATTTTTTAATGGTATAAAGGTTGAAGTTCCCTTTGCTTAGCACAAACTAGAGGCGATTATGGCGCTGATATTACTTTTCTGGAGGAGAGGTTAGAGGTCCTGCTGACAAAACTGTGCTGACAGCTGGAACAGGGCTTGTGGCTCTGGGTGGAGGGGCGGCTGTGTTGGGGAGGACCGAGTGTGACTGTGGCGCTGGGTGGAGGGGCGGCTGTGTTGGGGGAGGACCACCCGTGACTGTGGCGCTGGGCGGAGGGGCGGCTGTGTTGGGGAGGACCACCCGTGACTGTGGCGCTGGGCAGAGGGGCGGCTGTGTTGGGGAGGACCACCCGTGACTGTGGCGCTGGGCGGAGGGGCGGCTGTGTTGGGGAGGACCACCCGTGACTGTGGCGCTGGGCGGAGGGGCGGCTGTGTTGGGGGAGGACCACCCGTGACTGTGGCACTGGGCGGAGGGGCGGCTGTGTTGGGGGAGGACCGAGTGTGACTGTGGCGCTGGGCGGAGGGGCGGCTGTGTTGGGGAGGACCGAGTGTGACTGTGGCGCTGGGCGGAGGGGCGGCTGTGTTGGGGAGGACCGAGTGTGACTGTGGCGCTGGGCGGAGGGGCGGCTGTGTTGGGGGAGGACCACCCGTGACTGTGGCGCTGGGCGGAGGGGCGGCTGTGTTGGGGAGGACCACCCGTGACTGTGGCGCTGGGCGGAGGGGCGGCTGTGTTGGGGAGGACCACCCGTGACTGTGGCGCTGGGCGGAGGGGCGGCTGTGTTGGGGAGGACCGAGTGTGACTGTGGCGCTGGGCGGAGGGGCGGCTGTGTTGGGGAGGACCACCCGTGACTGTGGCACTGGGCGGAGGGGCGGCTGTGTTGGGGAGGACCACCCGTGACTGTGGCGCTGGGCGGAGGGGCGGCTGTGTTGGGGGAGGACCACCCGTGACTGTGGCGCTGGGCAGAGGGGCGGCTGTGTTGGGGAGGACCACCCGTGACTGTGGCGCTGGGCGGAGGGGCGGCTGTGTTGGGGAGGACCACCCGTGACTGTGGCGCTGGGCGGAGGGGCGGCTGTGTTGGGAGGACCACCCGTGACTGTGGCGCTGGGCGGAGGGGCGGCTGTGTTGGGGGAGGACCACCCGTGACTGTGGCGCTGGGCAGAGGGGCGGCTGTGTTGGGGAGGACCACCCGTGACTGTGGCGCTGGGCGGAGGGGCGGCTGTGTTGGGGAGGACCGAGTGTGACTGTGGCGCTGGGCGGAGGGGCGGCTGTGTTGGGGAGGACCGAGTGTGACTGTGGCGCTGGGTGGAAGGGCGGCTGTGTTGGGCGGAGGGGAGCAAGGGGCGGGTGTGCTGGTGGAAAGAGTGGGTGTGTTGGGGAGGAGAAAGGGCGGCTGTGCTGTTGGGGGAAAGAGTGGCTGTGTTGGGGGAGGAGAGAAGGGCGGCTGTGCTGTTGGGGGAAAGAGTGACTGTGTTGGGGGAGGGGCGGGTGTGTTGGGGTAGGGGCGAGGATGACGGTGCCAACCCGGTTTTGTGGGGAGGGGCGGGTGTGACGGTGCCAACCCGGTTGTGTGGGGAGGGGCGGGTGTGACGGTGCCAACCCGGTTGTGTGGGGAGGGGCTGGTGTGACGGTGCCGCCCCCGGTTGTTGGGGAGGGGTGGATGTGACGGCACCGCCCCGGGTTGTTGGGGTAAGGGTGGATGTGACGGTACTGCCCCTGGTTATTGGGGTAGGGTTGGATGTGACGGTACCGCCCCCGGTTGTTGGGGGAGGGGCAGGTGTGACGGTGCCGCCCCCGGTCGCCGGGGAAGGGTTGGCGGCGGCTGCGGTGCTGTTGACGGTGCAGCGGGTGGTACGGTCGGGTACCCCCGCTCCGCCGTCTGATGAGTTCATTTGCTGGCTGTCGACGACGACGGCGGCCCGCACGATCGTCAGTCAGAGCGCCGCGCACCAATAGGGCCAGCTGATTGGAATGGGGTTTACGGGCCCGAACTTAATGGCCTCCTCTTACACGCGGGCAAGACTGCCTGCTGCCCCTCCCTTTTCTATTGTCTGGGAAGGAGACTGCTCCGGCCTCCAGCCCACGTGCGACGATCGTACGTAATCAATTTGCTTAGCTGATTATTGGTAGTTGAAGTTGGGGTGAAGTCGTCTCCGGCTGGTTTGGACCGCCGTGAGGTATCCGGATTCATGTGCAGTTCAGACGGGAAAGTTGGGTGGTCGGTGGGCTCTGAGGGTTGCTCGGGAGCGCGTCTTTCAGGGCGATCATCCAAGAGAAATGCCTCGGTCTAGTATAATAGACAGATGCGACTGTACTCCGAGATCGGTAATGCATGTCTATATGATATATATATATATATATATATATATATATAGCATACATACATACATATATATCTTGTTTCCGTCGAGGCAAAGTACCTTTTCTGATTGGTTTGTACATCATAAAAATATCATGAATCATGCAACTTTACGTGAGATGCATCAGTGCGATAGTATTGATGTTAATTGTTCGGGATGTAGTGCCTACTGAAGTCTCGCTACGACCTGACATATAGAAACGAAGCTTGTGACCAACTTCAGAGGTGATCGGCTTTTCTCAGATGAGCCGGTTTCTTTGTCCAGCATAGCCGGTAGAACCATTGGCGGATACATGGGGGCTAGGGGGCTGAAGCCTCTCCTCCAAATGTCAAGAGTACCTATAATAAATGCATAGCAGGAGACTGTTCGGAGGCAATGATTGGGTAGGCTTAAGCTGCTAGCCCCCTCCCCCGAAATGAAGTACTGGATCCGCCACTGGGTAGAGCCACCTCCGCTGTGGTGAGCTATGGTCGGTACAGATGCTGCCAGCACGGCCAAGGTCCTAGAATCCCGAGCTGGTTCAAGATTTATGCAGCTTTAACCGCCTCTGAAGATAACTATATGAACCCATTCTGTATCGAATAGACCCAGAGCTTTTGAACAAAACCACTTTCTGTGAAATCTAAGCAGTAGTTAAGTTTCTATATCGGCCCAAAACACTAAGTCCCCAAATGTTCAGGCTGTAAAACGCCTGCGGCACTGTTTAATCACGCCATGCAATTTAACATTGACGGAAGCACTGCTACCGGAAAAATAGATCGGGAACTGAGTATCGCCACCTCCCCGGTGATGAGCTGTGACCAGTGCTGCTACAGCCACCTCCCCGGGGATGAGCTGTGACCAGTGCTGCTACACTTACCCGCCCGCTGATGAGCTATGACCAGTGCTGCTACAGCCACCTCCCCGATTATGAGCTGTGGCCAGTGCTGCTACAGCCATCTCCCCGATTATGAGCTGTGGTCAGTGCTGCTACAGTCACCTCCCCGATTATGAGCTGTGACCTGTGCTGCTACACTCACCCGTCCGCTGATGAGCTATGACCAGTGCTGCTACAGCCACCTCCCCGATTATGAGCTGTGGCCAGTGCTGCTACAGCCATCTCTCCGATTATGAGCTGTGGTCAGCGCTGCACAGTCACCTCCCCGATTATGAGCTGTGGCCAGTGCTGCAGACCTCCCCGATTATGAGCTGTGGCCAGTGCTGCTACAGTCACCTCCCCGGTGATGAGCTGTGACCAGTGCTGCTACAGCCACCTCTCCGGTGATGAGCTGTGACCAGTGCTGCTACAGCCACCTCTCCGGTGATGAGCTGTGACCAGTGCTGCTACAGCCACCTCTCCGGTGATGAGCTGTGACCAGTGCTGCTACAGCCACCTCTCCGGTGATGAGCTGTGACCAGTGCTGCATAGCCACCTCTCCGGTGATGAGCTGTGGCCAGTGCTGCTACAGCCGCCTCCCGGTGATGAGCTGGACCAGTGCTGCTACAGTCACCTTTCCGGTGATGAGCTGTGACCAGTGCTGCTACAGCCACCTCCCCGGTGATGAGCTGTGACCAGTGCTGCTACAGCCACCTCTCGGTGATGAGCTGTGACCAGTGCTGCTATAGCCACCTCTCCTGGATGAGCTGTGACCAGTGCTGCTACAGCCACCTCCCGGTGATGAGCTGGACCAGTGCTGCACAGCCACCTCTCCGGTGATGAGCTGTGACCAGTGCTGCTACAGCCACCTCTCCGGTGATGAGCTGTGACCAGTGCTGCTACAGCCACCTCTCCGGTGATGAGCTGTGACCAGTGCTGCTATAGCCACCTCTCCGGTGATGAGCTGTGGCCAGTGCTGCTACAGCCGCCTCCCCGGTGATGAGCTGTGACCAGTGCTGCTACAGTCACCTTCCGGTGATGAGCTGTGACCAGTGCTGCACAGCCACCTCCCCGGTGATGAGCTGTGACCAGTGCTGCTACAGCCACCTCTCCGGTGATGAGCTGTGACCAGTGCTGCTATAGCCACCTCTCCTGTGATGAGCTGTGACCAGTGCTGCTACAGCCACCTCCCCGGTGATGAGCTGTGACCAGTGCTGCTACAGCCACCTCCGGTGATGAGCTGTGACCAGTGCGCACAGCCACCTCTCCTGTGATGAGCTGTGACCAGTGCTGCTACAGCCACCTCCCGGTGATGAGCTGTGACCAGTGCTGCACAGCCACCTCCCCGGTGATGAGCTGTGACCAGTGCTGCACAGCCACCTCTCCGGTGATGAGCTGTGACCAGTGCTGCTACAGCCACCTCTCCTGTGATGAGCTGTGACCAGTGCTGCTAAGCCACCTCCCCGGTGATGACTGTGACCAGTGCTGCACAGCCACCTCTCCGGTGATGAGCTGGACCAGTGCTGCTACAGCCACCTCCCGTGATGAGCTGTGACCAGTGCTGCTACAGCCACCTCCCGGTGATGAGCTGTGACCAGTGCTGCTAAGCCACCTCCCGGTGATGAGCTGTGACCAGTGCTGCTACAGCCACCTCCCGGTGATGAGCTGTGACCAGTGCTGCTACAGCCACCTCTCCTGTATGAGCTGTGACCAGTGCTGCTACAGCCACCTCCCCGGTGATGAGCTGTGACCAGTGCTGCTACAGCCACCTCCCCGGTGATGAGCTGTGACCAGTGCTGCTACAGCCACCTCTCGGGTGATGAGCTGTGACCAGTGCTGCTACAGCCACCTCCCCGGTGATGAGCTGTGACCAGTGCTGCTACAGCCACCTCTCCGGTGATGAGCTGTGACCAGTGCTGCTACAGCCACCTCCCCGGTGATGAGCTGTGACCAGTGCTGCGGTCGGCGTCCCCAGCTCGTTACGCGGTGTAGCGCTGGCTCGTATCACCAGGGTTTGTTTAGTGTCGGCGCGGGTTCCGCCGGCGCGCCGAGTCCGGAGCGCTGGGCCGCGGCTGCCTCCCATCGATCTTGTTTGTAATTATGATGGGGGGCGGTTTTTTGTGAAGGGCGCCGATGCAGTGTCTGATGGATCGCTGGTCCGTGTCAGACCAATGGCGTGCGACACTCTGTTACCACGCCTCCGCTGTTTGCTTGTTCTGGCCATGTGATGTCTGCACCGGCCGTCTTCTAAAACGTACAGCATCCGGTCTCTCATCTGGCAGCCAGCACCACTCAGCCTCATCACGGTTCGACTGCTGACTCACATACCGGTCTGTCAGTACAGTCAGCACTTCACGTACAACTCCGTCAGCACGGCACGTACAACTCCGTCAGCGCGGCACGTACAACTCAGTCAGCACGGCACGTACAACTCCGCCAGCACGGCACGTACAGTACAGTCAGCACGGCACGTACAGTACAGTCAGCACGGCACGTACAACTCCGTCAGCACGGCACCTACAACTCAGTCAGCACGGCACGTACAACTCAGTCAGCACGGCACGTACAGTACAGTCAGCACGGCACGTACAACTCCGTCAGCACGGCACGTACAACTCAGTCAGCACGGCACGTACAACTCAGTCAGCACGGCACGTACAACTCAGTCAGCACGGCACGTACAATACAGTCAGCACGGCACGTACAGTACAGTCAGCACGGCACGTACAACTCCGTCAGCACGGCACGTACAACTCCGTCAGCACGGCACGTACAACTCAGTCAGCACGGCACGTACAACTCCGTCAGCACGGCACGTACAGTACAGTCAGCACGGCACTTACAACTCCGTCAGCACGGCACGTACAACTCAGTCAGCACGGCACTTACAACTCCGTCAGCACGGCACGTACAGTACAGTCAGTACGGCACATACAACTCGTCAGCGCGACACGTACAGTACAGTCAGCACGGCACGTACAGTACAGTCAGCTCGGCACGTACAACTCCGTCAGCACGGCACGTACAACTCAGTCAACACGGCACGTTCAGTACATTCAGCACGTCACGTATAATTCAGTCAGCACGGTAGGTAAAGTACAGTCGGCACGGCCCGAAAAGTAGGTACAGTCGGCACGGCCTCAGCTCACAAGCCATTGGCGCGTGGGGGGGGATTGCAGACGCGCGTGCGTCCGACCCGGTCCGGCGTGTGACGGCCGCGAGTGTGACGTGACGTGACGGGCGGACATCCATCGGCGTCACGCGTGGCTGCACCCCTGATTAGCCGTATTTGGTGTTGCGGCGCGGCGGCAATATGGCCGTTCGCCGCCCACTCGCCAGCCACACGGGTTGATGCTGCAGCTGTATCGACTTCATTAAGTCATGTTACTGGCCTTCTCATTTCTGCGCCTTCGGTTGTGAAGTCTGGACGAAGTGAGCCGAGGTCGCCACGGCCGAGTCTGTGGTGGCTCTGCTCCCAGTGCCGCTCCCCTCCTTTGGAGCCCACCGTCGCGTCTGCCCGTGCACCTTTTGCAGCGGTGCTCCCTTTCAGACGTACTCACGCTTTCTTGTCGGCTGACACCGCTCATAAATAATACTTAACTCCCGGCGCGCGGATTTGTACTTTTTACACCATTGGAAATGTGTCGAAATGGGCGCGGATAAGGCGGTGTAATTTACGTCCATTGTGGCGTGCTGAATGTGGGATCAAAGAAAAATCGACACCATATTTTACGGTGGATCGGGCGGGCGCTGGGATGGGTGCCATTTGCCGAGCGCGCGGCGTCAGACGGTGCGGTGCTGAGCGTGGCTCAGCCGCGTTATGGCCGGGCGCTGCTGGACCGGTGATTAGGGGTTTGTGATCAGTTTTCAAGACCAATAAACGGCCGGGCCAGCTGCGGTGCGTCGCGGCGCGGCGTGATGACGGTTGTCATCTGGTGCTCTGGCCGCCGCCACCTTTTTGGCGGGAGCAAAAAGGGCGCGCCGACTCGGCCTGCTCGTCGGCGCGGCCGGCAGGCAGATGCCAGCATCTGATGACGCCGTTGCACCAGGCCCCCAGCTGCAAAACCTTTTGTGACATTTTTGCAGCATAGGGGGGGCACATTTGTATCATGAGCCTTCAGATGGCAACGAAATATTCAAACGAAACTGTTGCGTCCGTTGGTGATAACCCGTTCATTTTCAAACCTTTCTTTGCGTGCAATTTTGAGCATTTCCCGCCGGAATTCTGATCTGAAACCATTCTGCAGTGTGTCGCCGGACCTGGTGAACTGCCCGAACCGGCCGCGTGACGTCGCTTGGCAGTACAATCTGTGAACTGTGGGGACGGATATATGAAACACCCTATAACCCGTGATATGACTGCCTAACGTAACCAGTGTGCGGGCATGCGCTGTTTTGATACCCGAGACACGGGGCCTTGTTGCGTGCCGGCGTGGTGCAGTCTTGGCCGGCGGAGTGGTGCAGTCTGGGCGGGCGGCGTGGTGCAGTCTCGGCTGGCGGAGTGGTGCAGTCTGGGCGGGCGGCGTGGTGCAATCTGGGCCGGCGGAGTGGTGCAGTCTGGGCGGGCGGAGTGGTGCAGTCTGGGCCGGCGGCGTGGTGCACTCTCGGCCGGCGGAGTGGTGCAGTCTGGGCGGGCGGCGTCTGCCGTGCGCGACATGTGCCAGTTGGGACCGGCGACGTGGTGCATCTGGCGGCGGCGCGGCCGCTTTGATAGTGCTGCGGCGCGACTGAGCGTGTCTAACGCCGGCCGACGTGCACCCGGCCAGGCGGCCGCTGGTGATGCCACTAAGCCGCTTGTGCGCGGTGGTCTGGACTGCGACCGGTCCCGGCACTGCCGCCGCCAGGTCTCACTCACGGACGGTGCCAACGCCAGAGCCGTGGGTCCACTGGTCCCGGAGAGAGCTCTGTCGGTCCCAGCCAGGCGCCGCTGGTCCCGGAGAGAGCTATGTCGGTCCTAGCCAGGGCGCCGCTGGTCCCGGTGAGAGCTCTGTCGGTCCCAGCCAGGCGCCGCTGGTCCCGGTGAGAGCCATGTCGGTCCCAGCCAGGGCGCCGCTGGTCCCGGTGAGAGCTCTGTCGGTCCCAGCCAGGCGCCGCTGGTCCCGGAGAGAGCTATGTCGGTCCCAGCCAGGGCGCCACTGGTCCCGGTGAGAGCTCTGTCGGTCCCAGCCAGGCGCCGCTGGTCCCGGTGAGAACTCTGTCGGTCCCAGCCCGGGCGCCGCTGGTCCCGGTGAGAGCTCTGTCGGTCCCAGCCAGGGCGCCGCTGGTCCCGGTGAGAGCTATGTCGGTCCCAGCCAGGGCGCCGCTGGTCCCGGTGAGAACTCTGTCGGTCCAGCCCGGGCGCCGCTGGTCCCGGTGAGAACTCTGTCGGTCCTATCCAGGGCGCCGCTGGTCCCGGTGAGAGCTCTGTCGGTCCCAGCCAGGCGCCGCTGGTCCCGGTGAGAGCTCTGTCGGTCCTATCCAGGGCGCCGCTGGTCCCGGTGAGAGCTCTGTCGGTCCCAGCCAGGGCGCCGCTGGTCCCGGTGGGAGCTCTGTCGGTCCCAGCCAGGGCGCCGCTGGTCCCGGTGAGAGCTCTGTCGGTCCCAGCTAGGGCGCCGCTGGTCCCGGAGAGAGCTATGTCGGTCCCAGCCAGGGCGCCACTGGTCCCGGTGAGAGCTCTGTCGGTCCCAGCCAGGGCGCCGCTGGTCCCGGTGAGAACTCTGTCGGTCCCAGCCCGGGCGCCGCTGGTCCCGGTGAGAGCTCTGTCGGTCCCAGCCAGGGCGCCGCTGGTCCCGGTGAGAACTCTGTCGGTCCCAGCCCGGGCGCCACTGGTCCCGGTGAGGCTCTGTCGGTCCCAGCCAGGGCGCCGCTGGTCCCGGTGAGAACTCTGTCGGTCCCAGCCCGGGCGCCACTGGTCCCGGTGAGAGCTCTGTCGGTCCCAGCCAGGGCGCCGCTGGTCCCGGTGAGAGCTCTGTCGGTCCTATCCAGGGCGCCGCTGGTCCCGGTGAGAGCTCTGTCGGTCCCAGCCAGGGCGCCGCTGGTCCCGGTGGGAGCTCTGTCGGTCCCAGCCAGGGCGCCGCTGGTCCCGGTGAGAACTCTGTCGGTCCCAGCCCGGGCGCCGCTGGTCCCGGTGAGAGCTCTGTCGGTCCCAGCCAGGGCGCCGCTGGTCCCGGTGAGAGCTCTGTCGGTCCTATCCAGGGCGCCGCTGGTCCCGGTGAGAGCTCTGTCGGTCCCAGCCAGGGCGCCGCTGGTCCCGGTGAGAGCTCTGTCGGTCCTATCCAGGGCGCCGCTGGTCCCGGTGAGAGCTCTGTCGGTCCCAGCCAGGGCGCCGCTGGTCCCGGTGGGAGCTCTGTCGGTCCCAGCCAGGGCGCCGCTGGTCCCGGTGAGAGCTCTGTCGGTCCCAGCCAGGGCGCCGCCGATCATGTTGACGACTGGCCTTAGTGGTCACCGCTGCACTGGGAGTCCCCGCCGCCCCCATGTGCACGCCTACGGAAGTTCATGGGTGTGGATACCCATTGACTTATGGATGAATGTGGGCTGTAATCCTGTTTTAAGCTCTCAGCCTTGTGTTGATTAGCGGACAGTGGTGGTGGGGTTGACCGATTGGGGGCAGTCCGATGCCGATTCGTCTCTGTGTCGCTGACGTTGTTCAGCACACCGCTCCTCGACGGTGGCCCGGTTCGGAGGACGGAGCACGGTGTCGAGTGTCTGGTCCTCCACACTCAGTGTTGGCTACCCATGCGCTGCCCTTCCGGGACGCTCCCGTTCCCCCGTCGACGTCGACGCCGGTGACGTCACAGGCCGTCGAACCTGGCCCTCCGGCGTGTTAATTGGCTGCCGGCCGCCCGCTGAATTTCAATTGATTGCATATCGATCGCGATTTCAGCTGGCCGGACGGTGGGGAGGCTCACAAAACAAAAGCGGCCGGCGCAGGGCGGCACAACCAACGGGCGCTGTCGTAATCGCCGCCGCCGACGCCGCCGCGCCAGCCTCCGATTAATAAATCCGTCAGTGGAGGCGAGACGGGGCCGCCACCGCCCAAGCTGCTCCCGCGGATAATAAATTAGCATACCGAATTCATCGGGAGATACGTCTTCCATAAAACAGCGAGAGATCCTTTCTGCGATATGATATTAAAACATGGGGGCGGTCTGCGGGCCGATGGTATCGGGCCCAGTTGAGCGGCGCTGCTCTTTGCGGGTCCGCTGTTGTTTCGGTGAGATCACGCTGCGACGCTGTCGCCAATGCCACGCAGAAGTGTAGTGAAGCGTCGGGGGAAGTTACCGTACCTGGGGCGAGTGTCCGGAAGGTCAGCAGACCCGGCCTTTTCAGTGCACACCGCCTGAAGTACGACCGCATTGTTGGACGGTGGTGCGTCCATGCTGCCACGCTGGGTCGCCTGTTGCCGCCGCCGACGGTCGGCGCAGCTGCCGCGTCGTTTTGGTTGGCCGGCAGCGCTGCCGCAGGTAATCGGTGTCGCCGCCGATGAGTCAGTGCTGCCAGGCCGGCCCGTCTTTCTCGGCTGGCCGCAGCGCACCCGTGCTGGCAGCCCCATTGTGCCGCCGCCCCACCCGCCATAACTCGGCGTCCGGCGGCACCGGCGCGGCCGTCCGTCGCCGGCGACGAACCGCCGCACCTGGCGACGGGTTTCGACCTCGACGGATGGCGGCGGCGACGGCGGCCACGCCCGCCTCCGCCTGCTCGGGCGACGCGCGGCCGCCGCCGCTGTGCCGCCGGTGACACTCGCTCCCCCGGGGACTCTGTGGCCCGGAGGTCTGAATGAAATAGGAGGCAGGGTGGTAGTAATGGGGCGGGATGGCATTTGAGGAAATTTCCCAACTTGCATTTGACACGGGACGGAAAGGGACGATCTTTTCTAAAATTGGATCGTCCGGGATCCTAGGAAAACACAGAGTCGGCCGTGGCGGGACCCGGGACAGAACGGGACTGGACCGACTTCAAGGGACGGAGGGGATGTTTGCTAAACTGTAGTCCCACGCTGGAGTGTAAGGTGACGCCCTGCACACCGTCGTTGCTCCGGTCGCGTAAAACGGCCGCGAGAGGACAAGTCCGGGCGTCGAAGCTTGCTTGTACCTGATATCTTTGATAAGTCCTGGAGCCCCCGAGGCTGCTGATGCTATCTGCACTGGTCTGACTTTGTTTTGAGGGAGTGACCTAGGCAATTGCATACTGCAGTTAGCCTCTGGTGGCTGCCTTTGTCCGTGCTTACGAGGTGTCGTCGTGTGGTGACAGTTGTAGCGACTCGGGTCGCAATTGGCGTCTGTTCCGCGGCAGGCGCTGGGCTGACATTCGATCCGCTCTTGTTTACAACAGCCCGTGTATAAAAACAGTGATGGCTCTCTGATGACAGAGTCCATGTGCCCGGCCGGTTGTCAGATCTCCTCCGACCGTACATAGCCGTTTATCGTCCCGACTTCTTTATCTGCCCGGCTCCGGTGATTTGCGAGTCTGGCTTGTTTCATGTGCTGCTGTTTACATCTTCTGATACTGCCGGTATTTGACGCTTGGCTTAATCGTGCCTGCTGTGATTAGCGAGGGCATTGTCTGGGACAGCTGACCTCGTGAAGGACTGGACGGCTCCAACATGTTGGACTGTTGCCAGCAGCTGTGACTGGGCTCGTTTGGCACTCTCAGTCTCGCCCTCTCCAAGGCTGGCCAAGAGAGCCTCCTTCCGCTGCAGTAGCATCCCCATCAGTGCTGCCACTGCTGCATCCGCTGCATTGACTCGCATACCTGTGTGTCAACTATAGACTAGCCGGCGGTCAGGGCTGCGCCGGCGGGTCGGTGTATCAGCTCGGTGTACAGGCGGGTCGGTGTATCAGCTCGGTGTACAGGCGGGTCGGTGTATCAGCTCGGTGTACAGGCGGGTCGGTGTATCAGCTCGGTGTACAGGCGGGTCGGTGTATCAGCTCGGTGTACAGGCGGGTCGGTGTATCAGCTCGGTGTACAGGCGGGTCGGTGTATCAGCTCGGTGTGCTGGCGGGTCGGTGTATCAGCTCGGTGTACAGGCGGGTCGGTGTATCAGCTCGGTGTACAGGCGGGTCGGTGTATCAGCTCGGTGTACAGGCGGGTCGGTGTATCAGCTCGGTGTAACAGGCGGGTCGGTGTATCAGCTCGGTGTACAGGCGGGTCGGTGTATCAGCTCGGTGTACAGGCGGGTCGGTGTATCAGCTCGGTGTACAGGCGGGTCGGTGTATCAGCTCGGTGTACAGGCGGGTCGGTGTATCAGCTCGGTGTACAGGCGGGTCGGTGTATCAGCTCGGTGTGCTGGCGGGTCGGTGTATCAGCTCGGTGTACAGGCGGGTCGGTGTATCAGCTCGGTGTACAGGCGGGTCGGTGTATCAGCTCGGTGTGCTGGCGGGTCGGTGTATCAGCTCGGTGTACAGGCGGGTCGGTGTATCAGCTCGGTGTACAGGCGGGTCGGTGTATCAGCTCGGTGTACAGGCGGGTCGGTGTATCAGCTCGGTGTGCTGGCGGGTCGGTGTATCAGCTCGGTGTACAGGCGGGTCGGTGTATCAGCTCGGTGTACAGGCGGGTCGGTGTATCAGCTCGGTGTACAGGCGGGTCGGTGTATCAGCTCGGTGTACCAGGCGGGTCGGTGTATCAGCTCGGTGTACAGGCGGGTCGGTGTATCAGCTCGGTGTACAGGCGGGTCGGTGTATCAGCTCGGTGTACAGGCGGGTCGGTGTATCAGCTCGGTGTACAGGCGGGTCGGTGTATCAGCTCGGTGTACAGGCGGGTCGGTGTATCAGCTCGGTGTGCTGGCGGGTCGGTGTATCAGCTCGGTGTACAGGCGGGTCGGTGTATCAGCTCGGTGTGACAGGCGGGTCGGTGTATCAGCTCGGTGTGCTGGCGGGTCGGTGTATCAGCTCGGTGTGCTGGCGGGTCGGTGTATCAGCTCGGTGTACAGGCGGGTCGGTGTATCAGCTCGGTGTCCAGGCGGGTCGGTGTATCAGCTCGGTGTCCAGGCGGGTCGGTGTATCAGCTCGGTGTACAGGCGGGTCGGTGTATCAGCTCGGTGTGCTGGCGGGTCGGTGTATCAGCTCGGTGTACAGGCGGGTCGGTGTATCAGCTCGGTGTACAGGCGGGTCGGTGTATCAGCTCGGTGTACAGGCGGGTCGGTGTATCAGCTCGGTGTACAGGCGGGTCGGTGTATCAGCTCGGTGTACAGGCGGGTCGGTGTATCAGCTCGGTGTACAGGCGGGTCGGTGTATCAGCTCGGTGTACAGGCGGGTCGGTGTATCAGCTCGGTGTGCTGGCGGGTCGGTGTATCAGCTCGGTGTACAGGCGGGTCGGTGTATCAGCTCGGTGTGCTGGCGGGTCGGTGTATCAGCTCGGTGTGCTGGCGGGTCGGTGTATCAGCTCGGTGTGCTGGCGGGTCGGTGTATCAGCTCGGTGTACAGGCGGGTCGGTGTATCAGCTCGGTGTGCTGGCGGGTCGGTGTATCAGCTCGGTGTACAGGCGGGTCGGTGTATCAGCTCGGTGTGCAGGCGGGTCGGTGTATCAGCTCGGTGTGCTGGCGGGTCGGTGTATCAGCTCGGTGTGCTGGCGGGTCGGTGTATCAGCTCGGTGTACAGGCGGGTCGGTGTATCAGCTCGGTGTACAGGCGGGTCGGTGTATCAGCTCGGTGTACAGGCGGGTCGGTGTATCAGCTCGGTGTACAGGCGGGTCGGTGTATCAGCTCGGTGTACAGGCGGGTCGGTGTATCAGCTCGGTGTACAGGCGGGTCGGTGTATCAGCTCGGTGTACAGGCGGGTCGGTGTATCAGCTCGGTGTGCTGGCGGGTCGGTGTATCAGCTCGGTGTACAGGCGGGTCGGTGTATCAGCTCGGTGTGCTGGCGGGTCGGTGTATCAGCTCGGTGTGCTGGCGGGTCGGTGTATCAGCTCGGTGTGCTGGCGGGTCGGTGTATCAGCTCGGTGTGCTGGCGGGTCGGTGTATCAGCTCGGTGTACAGGCGGGTCGGTGTATCAGCTCGGTGTATCAGCTCGGTGTACAGGCGGGTCGGTGTATCAGCTCGGTGTACAGGCGGGTCGGTGTATCAGCTCGGTGTACAGGCGGGTCGGTGTATCAGCTCGGTGTACAGGCGGGTCGGTGTATCAGCTCGGTGTACAGGCGGGTCGGTGTATCAGCTCGGTGTGCTGGCGGGTCGGTGTATCAGCTCGGTGTACAGGCGGGTCGGTGTATCAGCTCGGTGTACAGGCGGGTCGGTGTATCAGCTCGGTGTACAGGCGGGTCGGTGTATCAGCTCGGTGTACAGGCGGGTCGGTGTATCAGCTCGGTGTACAGGCGGGTCGGTGTATCAGCTCGGTGTACAGGCGGGTCGGTGTATCAGCTCGGTGTACAGACGGCGCTGACCGGCCGGTATGCGCTGGTGTGATTTAGCCGCAACATAGGCCGTGCGTTCCGCGTGACCGTGGCTGGCCAGTAAACCACGCCCCGCCGCAAAAAGCCACGATGCTGCGTCCGATAAGCCTACTGTGCCGGCCGGCAACAGGTGTCACCGCTCGATAAAAACGCGCCAGCGCCGCCCCTGTTGATGAACAGCGACGTCCGGGTGGGCTGGCTCCGCGGGCCCGTCCTCAGCTGTCTGGTGCCCTGTCTGCACGGGGCCCGTCCTGGCTGGTGCCCTGCCTGTCCGCCAGGGTCTCGGCTCTGCGGACCCGTCCTCAGCTGTCTGGTGCCCTGCCTGTCCGGGGGCCCGTCCTGTCTGGTGCCCTGCCTGTCCGGGGGCCCGTCCTGTCTGGTGCCCTGCCTGTCCGTGGGCCCGTCCTGTATGGTGCCCTGCCTGTCCGGGGGCCCGTCATGTCTGGTGCCCTGCCTGTCCGGGGCCCGCCCTGTCTGGTGCCCTGCCTGTCCGGGGCTCTGACGCTCATTGCCGATTGTCACACTTTGAAGAGCGACCTCTTGAATTTATCCGACATGTCTTCTATAAACCACACATTTTCCCGAAAAATAACGCCGAAATCTGGATACCTGACATTGTTGTGCATGGAGTTAGTGCTCCTTCGTGAGATGTATGTCATGGCTGAAAACTACCTATTTTGTTGCAAAACATCCGTTGTTCTAACTCTCCTAGCGAGGAGCTGGTATTTGTTTGATTTTCGTCAGTCTGCTTTTTTACATATTGCCTTTTTACATTTGAGAAGGGTGGGGGTAAACCATCCACCTACCCATACTCGCGTAAGGTAGAGATCATGTGCCTGGCTTCCTACCTGGTTTTGTTTTTAGTGATTCCCGAGTGGGCTTGCAGCGCCCACGAAATATTCACGAGATGTGGATGAAATTTAACATGTATGTGTTCGCATATGCTCAACGCTCATATATGTGCGACAAGGCTCGATCTGGCCCGACGCCACCCGCTGATGAAAAGCTTATATCTTGGTATGTTATTTGCGCTAGCAGAACTAATGCACGATATCAACTCCTAAGACTACGCCTCATGTGCGCACGTGTATGCCTCTTGAATAATGGAAATGCGGTATTTTGGGAAAATTTCAAGGACATGCTATATGACCTAAGCAACCACTGAGGTGAATTCTGAGGCATCTTGGTGGCACAGTCGGTTAGCGCGCGCGCTCGGCTCGGCCCACGGTATGTGCAGAGTGTCGCGGGTTCGAACCCGCCCAGAGGCAGGATTTGATGCTCCGTCCTAGCTCAAGCCTAGCTTACTCTCGTTCCCCGTCATCTGACGTCATATGACCTCAGCAGTTTGGTGCGTCGTTAAACCTAAAAAATATCATTATGTGAGATGAATTCTGAACTGAAATTGGATTTCCTTATGAATGTTGGCTGTGCGGTGGTGCCGCATTGCGCGAGCAGGCGCATTCACCATTCAGAGTGGTAGCTTCTTCGGGATAGGGGATGTGAGCCCAATTGTTTAGCCTGCTCGTTGCTCTAAAACTAGGGTTCCGTTTCAGTACAATTTTTTGAGGATTTTTCTGTAATTGGTGCCCACTCTATTTTTGGTTCCCACCAGCGTTTCGCGGGGGAAAATATGCTGAACGGTCAGAAATCTTATTGGCTTCTCTGCCGATTTTTGCAGACGGTGTCGTTGACCGATTTGTAGCAGGACCGTTGAGAGCTGGCCGACAGGCCGAGACACCTGCTGAGAGGGATTTGTCGTGTGGATGGAGCCGACTGGGTACTGGTTGGGACACTCTGCACGAGTCGGCGCGCCGCAGCCGTCGGCGTGGCAGCCTTTGTCGCTTGACGAGCTCTGGGTGCCACAGAGAGGTCGCCAGCCGTGGGTTAGACGGGTCACCGACGGCCAGACTCGTCACCTGCTGCTGCGGGCACCGCGCCATACCGTGAAGAGGCGCCAACTGACGGCTTCTTGTCAGAATTACGGTACACGACAGTGATGAAATTAGTGTCACATTCTTCATTATAACTCGGCCCTGATAGGGTCAGGTCGATAATGATGGTTCAGCTCCTGACTTCGCGCAGTGCAAACGGAACTATTTTGGCACGTCCGCTCATTGCTTCATACAAGGTGTTGGTCCAGGGAAGATGAATGGCCCAGCAGGAGAGTGGTTCGCTACTGAGTCACCAGTTACCCTGTCCCGGGCATCCACTAAAGCCAGGATGAGTGTCGGCGACGCCATACAGCCAGGCGCGGATACAGCATTCCGTTCAGGTGGGGGTGGCTACGGGTGTAGCCAGAACAATTTTGACATTGTTTTGAAACAGACAAAATTGCAACAACAAAAACAGGGCTTGCAGAGTCAATCAAGATCAGCCAATTTGCTTACGCCTCCTGGTGCTTGGTGTAGTCTTCTGAGCCGCGACAGGGGGGGGGGGCAGCACGCGATTCTTGTATCCGTGCCTGATAACCTCCCTCGTCTGTGCTGGTTGACCCCAGCGGGGTTCACCTCGAGGCACCTATCGGCTTGCCGCGTCAAGAGACTGAGCCGAACCCCCGGTCAGGAGTGTTGGATGGTTTCACTATTCAGCGCAGCCAAACCAGGGTTTCTGTCGACTTGTGCCAGTCTGTGGCCGCTAGCGGCGTCCGCCTGGTGTGGGGCGCCCCTGGGTCAGTGAAGGCGCCCGCCTGATTTTGTAGGATGCCCCTGGGCCGGTGGAGGCGCCCGCCTGATGTAGGACGCTCCTGTATCGGTGGAGGCGCCCGCCAGGTTTAGGACGCCCCTGTATCGGTGGAGGCGCTCGCCTAATGTAGGACGCCCATGGGTCAGTGGATACTCTCACCTGATCTTGAAGGACGCCCCTGGGTCAGTGGAGGCGCCCGCCTGATATAGGATGTCCCTATAGGATGTCCCTGGGCCGGTGGAGGCGCCCGGCTGATATTATAGGACGCCCCTGGGCCAGTGTAGGCGCCCGGCGGATATTTTAGGACGTCCCTGGGTCAGTGGAGGCTCCCACCTAATGTTGTAGGACGGCATTGGCTCGATGGAGGCACCCGGGTAGTGTTGTAGGACGCCCCTGGACCGGTGGAGGCGCCCAGCTGGTGTTGTAGAACGCGCGGCCGCCGCTGATGGGTTTTTAATCACGGCTGGCGCTAGCTGACTTGCAGGTTTGGCGCTTCCATGCGGAGGTTTGCAGCTCCGGGCGCTGCACTGGAGGAGTGAACAGTAACAGTCCGATGTAAGGGTGGTGATGTAAGATGGAATGATATCATTAAGCTGAGTGTTTCCGCCCCAAGTGCAGAAGGTGGTGGCCACCAAGACTCTAGGTGGCCACTTGTCCTGACCTTTTGGGCACCAGTGCTGGCTCCTCACCAATTTCCAAATCGAAGTGAAAGGTTCAACGCCGGAGGAAAACAACTTGCCGCGCCTGTTGTACGATTGCTCAGTTATGTGGACACTGCCCGTGGTCATTGCCTGGCGGTGCGGTTCGTTGATAAGACTGCATGTTGCGGCGCCGTTGAACCAGCGATGCCCGGATGTGGTTTGCCGGGCAGTAGCTCTGTTCTGAACATCTGGCAGCTGGGCAGTAGCCCTATTCTGAACATCTGGCAGCTTAGCAGTAGCTCTGTTCCGAACTTCTGGCAGCTGGGCAGTAGCTCTATTCGGAACATCTGGCAGCTGGGCAGTAGCTCCGTTCCGAACATCTGGCAGCTGGGCAGTAGCTCTATTCTGAGCATCTGGCAGGTGGGCAGTAACCCTATTCTGAACATCTGGCAGCTGGGCAGTAGCTCCATTCTGAACATCTGGATGCCGGGCATTAACTATACTCAGAACCTCTCTCGTTGCCAAAATGGACTCAGCAACGTTCATGTAATTCGCCAGCAACCAACAGCAGCGATTCCGCCCGAGAGAAGTTCGTTCTCCGCATCCAAAAGTGGCCGGCTCGTCGCTATCGACAGTTTACCCACTCGGCGGGGATACTAGAACGGCGCTGCCCACTCGGGCCGCATCGGGGCGGGTGTGACTGTGATCAGCTGGTGGTGTCGGGGCGGGTGTGACTGAGCAGCTGGTGGTGTCGGGGCGGGTGTGACTGTGAGCAGCTGGTGGTGTCGGGGCGGGTGTGACTGAGCAGCTGGTGGTATCGGGGCGGGTGTGACTGTGAGCAGCTGGTGGTGTCGGGGCGGGTGTGACTGAGCAGCTGGTGGTGTCGGGGCGGGTGTGACTGTGAGCAGCTGCTGGTGTCGGGGCGGGTGTGACTGAGCAGTTGGTGGTATCGGGGCGGGTGTGACTGTGAGCAGCTGGTGGTGTCGGGGCGGGTGTGACTGTGAGCAGCTGGTGGTGTCGGGGCGGGTGTGACTGTGAGCAGCCGGCGCCGCTGTCGCAGTCCGGGACCGCCCGTTGCACGGCGCCGCTATCTGCAGTGCCGGGAGTCGTACCTTTATCGCGACAGTGCAGGAGCCAGCGCGTGCGAACACCCGCGTGTGTGACCAGGTCCGACTGCCACGCCCCAGGGGCATCTGCCGCCACCAGGGGTCGCCATGGCCTGAGCCACCCATAGGATAATCCTCACGGGTTAGGGCTGAGCCTCAATCGGTGAGAACCAGTGGGTTCTGTGCTTCAGTCCAGCCCACTGATTAAACCGGTGCGGGGTTGATCTGGTTGCTTTAACCCAGTGGGCCGCCAGACATCCTCTTCTACGGAATGTTGCTTGGAAACAGAGTTGTGCGCCTCGCGAGTCAGAGTCAGAGTTCAACTCAAATTCCGACTCATTCGACTCTGAGTTGAGTTGAGTCGAAAAAATTGAGAAGTGAGTTGAGTTAAGTCGGTTCACAACACATCAGTGAGTTGAGTTGAGCTGAGTCGAGTTGTGAAGACAGCGAGTCAAATGAGTTGACGAAAAAAGTTGGCTCAACAGGTAAACATGATGTCAAGTAAAAGTGTTTGAATTTGCCCACCTTTTGCAAACCTCCTTTAACCCCCTTTAAGTACTTCTTCCCTCCAGAATTTCATTTTTTAATCAAAATTTTACTTTGTTTCAATATAGCAATAATTATATGGTTCAATTGCTTATTTTAAAGGCTGATCCGGTCTGAAGAAATCCCTAGGCACAAATAATACATATGCTCAAAAAATGTAATAGGTTCCCATCAATGGCCTTGTCTTAACCATTTGAAGTGGTAGGAAAGCACCACAAAATACATTTCAAATCTTTCAAAAACTTTTCATCTTCAATATTTGATATTACTTCTTTACTTCAACTACTCCAACAACACGCGTCGTCGTCGCTGATTGTTGTCGTCAGTGGTCGTCGTCGGAGAATAGTGTGTGCGGCGTTGCTGTCTTTGAAGAACAAATTCAACCGAGTATAAGTTCAAGCTTAACTAGCCTCAAGGCAAAAAGTGTGAACATCACGTGATAATTCATAAAGCCATGCAAATATTTGTAGGTATACCTACATGTTATATTGTTTCTTTTGTCCTAAATGCGCCGTCTGCCGCCGCTCTTTTCATTTTGCCTATTAAAAGCAAATACTGATATTAGCATCGACAAATTGGACCTCTGATTGGACAGAAATGTTGAGACGCCTTTATCGCAAGAATCAGAGGAATTATTTCATGCTACTGGTTTTGTCTGATCAGAGACCCTCGCCTGGCGTCCGTGTTTTATTTAGAAAGCTATAGATTATAAATTTTCTAAGAAATCTTGCTTCAATTTTGAAGAGGGATAGGTATGTACTGTATTGGAGGTTCTCAAGCTAAAACTTGGATTGGGTTTAAAATGTGAATATGCTAAAATCCAACACGTTGATAGAATTTCCATTTCTATTGTCCTTTGTCATATATGGTATACTTTTTCTTAGGGTTTGCTGTAGTTGTTAGAATAAGCAATTGCAACTAGATGCTATAGTAATTATTCTTTAACTTTTGAGAAAACTCATGGCATAGTAATATTTAATTTATAAAAATTACCTAGCATCGTTCTTTAACAGAAAAAACGAAGCCTAAACCATCCCTACAAATACAGTTTATATCTTGCTTTTAGCTTGGACCTTTTTGACAGTATGGAGGCTCAATTTTTGCGTGTGGTGGTGTAACCTTAGCCATTTTAGGTTCCTTTCCATTTCATTTACCTAGTTGACGAGTTGACGAAGTGGAGGAACGCACCACATGCAATGCTCATACAATTTTTTTAATTCCCCTACCCATAATCAGGTAGGCAGGAGTGCCCTTCTCTTTCCCGTGTGCCCAATTGTAGGTTGGCCTCTCGCCGAAAAAGAAACTAGGAATCGTTAGCTGCTACCTTCAGCATTAAATCAGGTATCTCCTTGGACACCACGCAAGACCATAAGCAAGCTTGTAACGTTTGCATGGTGTCCAAGGATACTTAGTCATTGGGCAAAAAATGGGACAATTTTGTTACTGAAACAAATTGGCGCGGCTAAGCACGAACAGAATACAGAAATTTCAGTTTTCTAGGCATTTTTGCGTACACACGGAAAAATGAGACGGTCAAAAAAATAAACAAAGACAGACACACATACATACATACATGCACACTTTCAATTATAATGGCCGAGACAATGAAACAAACAGAGTGACCACCAACCAATAGACGGCTGGTGGAAAGCACGAGAGTCAGACACGAGACAATAGGCAAGACAAAAAGAAAGAAGAGAGCAATGCAATATGCAATGCTCCTTTTAGAAATAATTTCAACCTGTGGTAGTTTTTGGCCAGTGACAGTCTGGAAGAATTAAAAAGTTATTCATGGTTGCTGGCTACTTGTTAAACAATGTTTGAATGCCAATTAATTAATTCTGCTTCTATTAACACGCGCATTGACGGGGGTCTGAGCCACCTTCGCTTTGACGGGAGGGGGCGGGTACCCGCCCCCCTAAGATATCGAGAGCCACTCTAGGTAGAAAAAACGGTAAACCGCGTTGAGTAGCCCATCCGCTTCTCCATCGAAAATATTTGAACCATTTTTTTGTCAGGTCACATTTAGGTCATGAGAGGTCAAACACATGCCGTCATAGGGATAACATGTAAATTAAGGTTTTTGGGCCATTACATCTGAACAAGTAAAGATAGAGCAGAACGACTTAAACTATATGAATCCTCGCAGCAAGCCGAATCGAATGATATATAATTTGACCTTGCTAGGTCAAATCAAGGATTTGACCTGATTTGAGGTCAGGTCAAGGTCAAATTATATAAAGTGCATATCATTAGAACTGTAAAGACCAGGCGAGTCTAATGCAGCTAAAATAAATGCTCTATCGCCATCCGTTACTGATTTATTTAGTAAAAACCATTTTCTCATGTATTTCCAATGGAGAGGTCATGCCTGGTACCTGACCTTAGGTCATCGATATAAAAAATACCGGAACATATTTTAGAGAACTCGGTGGGCCCATTATGTGATATGAGTTTCAATCGGAGAAGTTCACCCTCTTCCAACTTATACTATCTTAAACTTTTTTTGATGTCAGGTCACTTGACCTGTACTGGTGACCTGACCTGAGATGACCTAAACTTAATTTTTTACACAAGTTGTAAAAATGATGAGGGAAAAGGTATGCCAAGTACGACGGCGCTACATGCCGCCGTTTTTCTGCTATCTCCGAAAAACCTGAGGGGGCGGGTATAACCCCCCGTCAATGCGCGCGTTAATCTTCCGCTTCGTGTCAGACTTTCTGAACAGCTTGTTTTTTGCTGGTTTATTGTTTTATTTCTTAATTTTGTTTAAAAATGTTATTTTTATGTTTATCATTTATTTATTTTATTTTGAAAACGAGTCGAAGTTTGAGTTGAGTCGTGAGTTGAGTCAGAGTTGAGTCGGATGAATTTAGTCTTGATTCGGAGTTGAGTTGACTCACTGAGCTCTTGATCATGAGTTGAGTCGGGGTTGAGTCAACTGCTCTCAGCTCTTGAGTTGAGTTGAGTCGACTCAAGAAAATTTTGAAACGCATAGCTCTGCTTGGAATTTCCCCAAACCCGAATAGCTCCATACACCAGGCTGCCGTTTTTCAGTCACCGTTCGTGAGCAGGACCGGCCCACTAGTGAGCAGAGGTGGCCCACTAGTGAGCAGGGGCGGCTCACTAGTGACCAGGGCGGCCATTAGTGAGCAGGACCGGCCCACTAGTGAGCAGAGGTGGCCCACTAGTGAGCAGGGGCGGCTCACTAGTGACCAGGGGCGGCCATTAGTGAGCAGGACCGGCCCACTAGTGAGCAGAGGTGGCCCACTAGTGAGCAGGGGCGGCTCACTAGTGACCAGGGGCGGGCCATTAGTGAGCAGGGCCGGACCACTAGTGAGCAGGGGTGGCTCACTAGTGAGCAGGGACGACCCACTAGTGAGCAGAGGCGGCCCACTAGTGAGCAGATCAGGTCTACCAGTGATCAGGACCCAGGGGGAGGTTCAAGTTTAGTATACACTAGTCTGGCAACCCCTTTGCCTACGTCACCCCCGAGGATGCCCGAGGGCATTTAGTGCTGTAGGTGTGGCAGGAAGGTGGTTTTCAGAAAATATTAAAAATAATTATAGACCGTTTAGAGATGTTATTTTTGTCAGCATAGTGCTGTAGCATTTTTATTTCCAAAACTGACCTCAAATAGTGCTAAACAGACGTAATTTTTGATCTGGAGGCCTCGATCTTGAGGCATGTCTGGCCGCTCTTAAGGCCGACTTTCAACATATTCCGAGGGCAGTATCGCCCTTAATGGTTCTATCTTCAGTTAGAGAGATGAGACTACTTAACTCAAACACGGTCAACACGGTTGACCAATGCGATACGTGGGAGAGCTGCGGGTTGTCTGCGAGAGGAAGGTCGCGAATGATCAGCAGAGGCGGATACAGGGAAAACGACGGATGCGGATAGCAGAGTGGATCGATGGGAAAAGGCAAACAAGGGCTGATGCAGGAACAGAGCGGTTGGATAGGTCAGAGGCGGACAAAGAGGCAGAGGCGATGCAGGGGCAGGGGCGGATGGAGGAGCAAAGGCAGATGCATAGACAGAGGCGGAGGCAGGGGCAGGGACGAATGGAGGGGCACATGAGGATACAGACAGCTGAGGTGGATGCAAGAGACAGAGCCATATGCTTGAGACAGAGGCGGATTCAGGAGATAGAGGCAGATTCAGGAGACAAAGGCGGATGCAGGCGACATACGCGGATGCAGGAGACAGAGACATACGCGCATGCAGGAGATAGAGGCGGATGCATGAGATAGAGACAGAGACGAATGCAGGAGATAGAGACAGAGGCGGATGCGGGAGATAGACAGGAGATAAGACAGAAGGATGCAGGGATGGACAAGGCGATGCAAGAAGAGGCAGGCAGGGGCAGGGACGAATGGAGGGCACATAGGATACAGACAGCTGAGGCGGGCAAGAGACAACCATATCTTGAGACAGAGGCGGATTCAGGAGATAGAGCGAATGCCGAGATAGAACAAGGCAGATGCGGGAGATAGACGCATATGCAGGAGATAGAGACAGAGGCGGATGCAGGAGATAGAGACAGAGGCGGATGCAGGAGATAGAGACAGAGGCGGATGCAGGAGATAGAGATAGGCAGATGCAGGAGATATAGACAGAGACGGATGCAGGAGATAGAGACAGAGGCGGATGCGGGAGATAGACCAGATGCAGGAGATAGAGACAGAGGCGGATGCAGAAGATAGATAGAGAGGAGGATGCAGGAGATAGAGACAGAGGCAGATGCAGGAGATAGAGACAGAGGCGGATGCAGGAGATAGAGACAAAGGCGGATGCGGGAGGTAGAGAAGTAGGCGGATGCAGGACACAGAGGCAGATTCAGGAGCAGAAGCAGTGGTAGTCGGGTGCAGTGGCAGAGGCGGATGTATGGGTGGATGCAGATAAAGGGATAGAGGTGGATGGAGAAGCAGATGAAGATGCACGAATAGAAGCGGAGGCAGGGGCAGAGACGAATGGAGGGGCACATGAGGATGCAGACACCCGAGGCAGATGCAGGAGACAGAGGCAGTTACAGGAGATAGAGGCAGATGCAGGAAATAGAGGCGGGTGCAGGAGACAGAGGAAGATTCAGGAGCAGAAGCAGTGGCAGAGGCAGATGGAGTAGGAGAGGCAGATGCAGTGGTAGAGGCAGATGCAGTGACAGAGTAGGATGAAGGGACAGAGCCGGATGCATGGGTAGAAACGGATGCAGGAGCAAGAAGTGGTGCAGGGGCAGATACGGATAGAGGGGCAGATGCGGATGCAGAAGATAAGAGGCCGATCTGCAGTCAGGGGCAGATGTAGAGGGCAGTGGCAGATGCATGAACAGAGGCGGATGCAGGGGTGGATAAAGATAGAGGGGCAAAGGTGAATCCAGATGACTGACGCCAATTCAGGAGATAGAGGCTGAGATACAGGTAAGGACGGATGCTGATGACGGAAGAGGATGCAGGAGGCTGAAAGTTCCTTCACCTCACAAGCTTATCCATAGCACATGGCAATTCAGCATTATGGGCAAACCCCTGTTGTTAAACTAATAGTCAAAACTTCTTTTGTCACAACAGCTTAGAGTTGATATCTGCATATGCTAAATGATGTGAATGTTTTTATTGCATTTAACTCACATAATTTTTCATTTTCTTCATCAACGTATATGTTCAGTACTTTACAATGGCAATTAGAAAGCTTCACTTTTATTGTGGGTGACCATAATGCAAAGAAACTATCTATTTGTATTTTAACTATTTCAATTTGTATTTCTGATTTTGAACCTATTTGGATGTGCTTGAGTTTATAAAATTGAATTAACAGTAAGTTGGTAAATTGTTTATTGGTTCTTACTTCTGAGTGCACTTGGTACCCTATAGTGTGGCTAAGCAGACATGTCCAGCTGTAACACAGAACACCTGCCCCTTGTCCTCCCGGTGACTATATTTTTAAGCTTATTCTTAACAAGTTTATGATTTGTGCTATGTGATGTGGAATATACAAGTACAGATAGAGACTGAAACCAAAATATTCAGTGTGATTATGCATTCTGAGATAGCTGTCAATCAGAATCCTCATGTTGGCAACAGATGACCAGAACAATTATTTGTCATATTGTGAGTAGTGGCAGGCAGCAGCTCACTGTGACAAATAATTTTCCTGACTGTTTGAACGGGAACAAGTTGTGGGCCACATTGTGAGAACATTTTCTGATCAGCTTTTGCTTATCCGAAGGTTCTGGTGGGTGGCTATACCTGAATGCATAGTAGCCTGGTCCGGATTTAGGTTTTTTTCTTCAGAAAGTAACGGATCGTTGTTCATTAGATGCATTTTTTGGTGCTGATTACGATGCGCTCATCAGAAATGCAATTTTCGAAGAACTTTTGGTGGCCCACTCAAGTTGAATATTTTTCATTTTGCCCAATTTTCCACTTTTTGGCTCACCATCAACCCATACTACCAACGAGGTGCAAAAATTGCACTGGGCTGGTAGTTTGCGTTCATTGGTGTTCCATTCGCTTTGTTTTTGTTGTTATAACCTGCACACATAACGGTTATTTTTTGCTTATCATATCCGCTTTTAGTTGAGCTTGCATTGGCTCTCCATAGATGGCGCTAGCGGCGTGACATGGTAAGTGAATACTGATTTCCTCGGGGACCGGGAATGTGAACAGCAACGTGAAAGGTGAGAAACAATTGCGAATTGGATTGTATAAACGCACTTAAAGAGCTGTTTTCAAGCAGCACTGAAGTTGTTAACACTGTTTCTCAGGTATTTTAAGCATGCCATGTCCAAATATGCTGCTGCTGCTGAAGTCCCGACCATAACCCTTTACCAATAGACACAGGAACCGTGGGGGCTGTGGTGGTGGCTGTTGCACCCAACTTTCAGAGTGTGGCAGCAGCTCCAACCCCCTCCCCCAGTTTCTCTGTTAATATTTAAGTGATATGCCTAATCACCCCCGGCCATACCAACGCGGAACTCCCTTCCTCCAACTTACACCTTTCCTCCGACTAAAATAGTCTCTCCGCCTATGCCTTCACCGACTGAATTCTTCCGTATTTGCGCCAAAAAGACTCTGCAGTAACCCTACTTTGACTGAAGAGAGAGGGCATCAGTTTTGAGGCTAGTGACCTCTAGCCCAGTCTCCTCTGACATATTTAGAGGTCGTTGTGGCCCAGAGGAGAATTATATGTTTTACGTATACGGATAGGATTGATAATTTTTAACCTTGTGGTCCAGCAGAAAAAAATCGACCGGTTTGGCATTATGCAAACATTTTATTACAAACATGACATTGGTCACCAGGTTTTAAGGACCGAAGAAAATATGTTGTATGAAATCCTAAAATTTCCAACGACTTCCAACGACTAGACATCTTGCACTAGTTGCATTGAATAATTCACATACCGGCATAATCCAACTTCTACGTTATGTTCTCCTTGCAGTTTTATGTTTCTTCTGAACAAAATTCAACATGGACGGACGGTAATATTTGCAAAAAACAAAAGAGACTGACCGTGAGTTGGTATGTCATAGGGCACCTTGTTATGACAAGAATTTGACTCATGGAGGAGCGGAGCAAAGATGAATGTCATATTCTTATGAAAGTATCAATAACAGGGTAACGGCTGAGATTATGGATGTATTTGCAAGCGTATCACTGACTACACGTGCAAAACAGGCCGTGCTGAAGGAACTAAGAGGGCTTTAGAAAGAATGAGAGACAAAAAAGAAGCATGTAAACAGGTTTGGCAAGCGAGCTGCTACATCAACTGCTGCGATGGATTAGCTGATTGATATCAGCAGCCGAGAACGTGAGCCTGAACTAGTAGAAGACAGTGTATCTGGCCGACTAGCCAAGTGCCAGACGTATTCAGACAGGCAGCCTCGATCAGGAAACCACAGCGCGATGGCAGAGAAGAGCTCAGCGAGCGGGTTGAGCAGTCATAAGAAGAGCAGCCGTCACCTCCCCGAGTCAACAGGCGACGGCCGAGACAGCAAACACGCCTGTGGAAACTGGTGTTTCAGGTAGCGCTATCATCTGCTAAGCTATAATGACTTGGTAATCCTGATCAAAGGGATATTATCTGTGTATGAACAATGCTATTATCAGAAACCAGTCTGCTCATAAATCCTATCAGAACACCCACAAGCTATATATTTATACTATATTTTTTAAACACTGCCCAAGTCGTTCACAGTTCATTACTCACAAACCACAATGAAGGATAGGCCGTAGAAGAACGACAAGTAATGCCTACCATTTTTTATGTTTTATGAGTTATGGAACCGTAAGGAAGGATAAGAGAAGGACAAGCAATACGTACCATGTCTTATGGTTTATGAGCTATAGACTGTGAACGACTTGGACAGTGTTTTGAAAAATATATATATATACATATAGCTGGTGGGTGTTTTGTTAGAATTGATGAGTAGACTGGTTTTTGAAAATAGCATTGTTCATACACAGATAATATCCCTTTGATCGGGATTACCGAGTCATTATCGCCGTCCCTGTGCTTTGTGGGACGTTAAACTTTGGCTTCTAAATTAACCCTCCATTGAGGGAGTTGCTCGTTCGGGTGGTGGGGTCGGGGTCTTCGTGACAAGTCCCTTGATGACTTTAGTGAGACTCCGACTCCAGCAGCCTTACCAGGAACAACTTGAACAAAATTTAAAAAAAAATAGCTTAGCAGATGATAGCGTTACCTGAAACACCAGTTTCCACAGGCGTGTTTGCTGTCTCGGCCGTCGCCTGTTGACTCGGGGAGGTGACGGCTGCTCCTCTCATGACTGCTCGACCCGCTCGCTGAGCTCTCCTCTGCCATCGCGCTGTGGTTTCCTGATCGAGGCTGTCTGTCTGAAGGCGTCTGGCACTTGGCTGGTCGGCCAGAAACACTGTCTTCTGCTAGTCCAGGCTCAAGTTCTCGGGTGCTGGTATCAAACAGCGAGTCCATCGCAGCAGTTGGTATAGCAGCTCGCTTGCCAAACTTGTTTGCATACTTCTTTTTGTACTCTTTCTTTCCAAAGCCCTTTTAGTTCCTTCAGTATGGCCTGATTTGCACGTGTATGGAGTGATACGCTAGCACACACATCCATAACCCCAGCCGTTACCCTGTTCTTGCATTCTTTCATAGGAATATGACACTCATCTTTACTCCGCTCCTCCATGAGTTTAATTCTTGTCATAAGAAGGCGCCCTATGATATACCAAACTCACGGTAAGACTCCTTTATTTCTTGCAGATATAACCGTCCCTCCATTTTCAATTTCGATCAGAGAACTGAAAGGAAAAGGTAATGTAAGGCACTTAGATTATGCCGATGATTATCGATTATCATATGATTATAGATTATTTTCCAATGCAGCTAGTGCAAGGTGCGTAAACGTTGGAAAACTTATTTTGTGATTTCATACAACATATTTCCTTCAGTCCTTAAAACCTGGTGACCAATGCTGATACCCTCGCACTTCAGTCAAAGTAGGGTTGCTGCAGAGTCTTTTTGGCGCAAATACGGAAGAATTCAGTCGGTGAAGGCATAGGTGGAGAGAACCATTTTAGTCGGAGGAAAGGTGTAAGTTGGAGGAAGGGGCTTCCACGTTGGTATGGCCGGGGGTGATTAGGCATATCACTTAAATGTTAACAGAGAAGTTGGCAAACTGGAGGGCGGGGTTAGAGCTGCTGCCACACTCTGAAAGTTGGGTGCAACAGCCACCACCACAGCCCCCACGGTTCCTGCGTCTATTGGTAAAGGGTTATGGTCGGGACTTCAGCAGCAGCAGCAGATTTGGACATGGCATGCTTAAAATACCTGAGAAACAGTGTTAACAACTTCAGTGCTGCTTGAAAACAGCTCTTTAAGTGCGTTTATACAATCCAATTCGCAATTGTTTCTCACCTTTCACGTTGCTGTTCACATTCCCGGTCCCCGAGGAAATCAGTATTCACTTACCATGTCACGCCGCTAGCGCCATCTATGGAGAGCCAGTGCAAGCTCAACTAAAAGCGGAGATAATAAGCAAAAAATAACCGTTATGTGTGCAGGTTATAACAACAAAAACAAAGCGAATGGGACACCAATGAACCAAACTACCAACCCAGTGCAATTTTTTGCACCTCGTTGGTAGTATGGGTTGATGGTGAGCCAAAAAGTGGAAAATTGGGAAAATGAAAAAAACTTCAACTCGAGTGGGCCCCCAAAAGTTCTTCGAAAATTGCATTTCTGATGAGCGCATCGTAATCAGCACCAAAAATGCATCTAATGAACAACGATCCGTTACTTTCTGAAGAAAAAACCTAAATCCGGACCAGGCTAATGCATAGGTCATCACATTGAAATTTCTACACTTGCCTCCAGGGTTCACTGGGGAGGGCCAAAGAACAACTAATCAACTTCTAATACTTGTTAGTGCAGCACTGTTAAAGCCTACCCACTAAGAATTATAGGCCCTGGTATCAGTGTATCAGTATCAGTGTATTGGGTATCAGTGTATGTATAATATGTGTGTAATGTGCGTAATGCCAATATATATGTATTGATGTAAAAGTTGTTGGTTCTGAAATAAAAATAAATCTGAAAAATCTAAGGGACTTGACCTCCACTCTCTCCCATTAGGGCTGCAAAGCTTAACCTATCATCGCATGCAAGATTCTGAATTTTAAACTATGATTGCTTCTTGAAATCAGTCCCCATTAATGAGCATATACCTACAACAATTATATTAAATATTTTATATGTTTTAACACACATGCTCCCGTTTAGTTTTAGTGTTTCAGCCTTGGTTCTTGACATTTCTGCATCCTAGAACAGCGCAGTAGCGCCCTATGCTCATGAATACCAGAGTTATAAGGACAAAAAATGTAGCCCCTGATACGAAGTGAATTTTCCAACCAATTAGTAGCATTTGCCAAGATACCTTGCCCCGTTCACCGTCAGCACAAGAAGCACAACCACAGGTAATCACTCTTTACAATTCCGTAATAACACACTAAATATTAGATGCGAAAGGTATGCCCACGGTTAGTAGAGACACTAGGTTGCGCTACTTCAGAACGGAATGTTAAATTCCATTTTAATATCCTCCTCTATGCAATTTTTCGACCTAAAATAGAGTTTTGAAAATTCATAGTATTAATTTAATGGGAAAACGCTGTATTAATATAGATTTCTTTTGGAAATTAAATGGCTAATGAGGACTAAAGCTATCAGAATCCAGCAAAGAATTATATCCTCACCCACCTTAAAACTATTTTTTCTAAATTTGAACTTAAATAATAGCGTATATTAACTAAACAGTTGTATTAATATAGCTATTGTTTAAAAGTTATTCTCAAACTTTTTAAGGCCATTATTTTACTCTTTGTTTAGCCTTCTGAGCGCGGGAAGCTTCCGCATGTTAATTCGCCACGTCTCAGCGTCGCAAATGCCGTGCGATGCGATGCCGTGGATGCATTTGCTTCTCTCAAAGCCCTTGCATTTGCTCTCTCTATTGGTTTGGGTGCATCGTGCCCTCATCCATGTTGTTCTATTATAGATTATTGCGTTGTTGCGCGATTTTGCAGCAGTGGTAAGAGTAAACGGTAAAACCACTTGAAATACCTGCGGCTGCCGCGCGTGTGTGCAGCCGTTACAGAATCACAGACTCCAGAATTGCAGGA
Source organism: Lepas anatifera (assembly GCA_034440635.1). Lineage (NCBI taxonomy): Eukaryota > Metazoa > Arthropoda > Thecostraca > Lepadidae > Lepas > Lepas anatifera. The sequence continues at coordinate 435,270 of JAOTON010001033.1, read as the reverse complement.
TCACAGGTAAGATAAGGCTCTTACACACATAATTTTTGCTGATGTATCAACTTACACTTCCTACCCAAGTCCCTACCGACATTTTTTCTGTGGCTGAACTTTTTAGAGACTTAAAACTTGGTGTTTTGCTTAAAAGTACTTTTTTCCGACCAATTAGTATTATTTGTCCCTTTTACCTTCAGCACCAGAACCACAAACACAGACGACCATTTATTACAATTCCGTAATAACAACACACTAAAGATCAGATGCGTAAAGTTATGCCTCTTTTATGTGCTTATTTTATGTGCCGGGCATCTATTCAAAGTTATGATGCTTGTTGGAAGTTTAAATTCAATTTGAACCCAACAAGCTCAGATTACATGTTTAACTATTTGCACGTCTGCAGAACTCGGAATGAAACTAGACAAGGTGATTTGGGCAGCTCAAATTCTGCCCAAAATTGAGAGGAAATTATGTGACTGGGGCAGCATTGCCTTCAAAGTGGGTACCTACATTGCTATAATGTGGCTTTCCCGCCTTATTTCTTTGTTTGAGTTCAAATTCCAAGGAGTATTGTGAAATGAATTATTATTGATGACATTAGAAAAAAACTTGCGTTTCCATAATATATATATATATATATATATATATATATATATATATATATATATATATATATCACACAGAAACAGGATTCAGTTGTACTTTTTATCTATCTTAATTTTCTTAACTTTCTTTTTCTGTCAATAATAATGATACTTTGTGATGTTTTCAATTTTCGGCACTGTTTCAGCCTTAAGCGTTGTCACCATAAAAAGTGAGGGGACCAGTCAAACTTCAACCTGATGGGACCAAAACCTGTACAAATTTGGGCTCCTTGCTGCCATCACAGGGGATGGGTATAGAAAGTTTGAAGTGTAACTTAGTCAGAAGTGAATAATCAATGTAATTTGCACAAAACTATTCAAAGCAATCTTTGAATTTTTTAATTTCTTTCCCAGAGCTCAGCTTCACTCTCCAGCAGCCACCTCATCAACACCAGAGGTGGAATGATGTGGTACGACCCTGCTGGATGCGTAGTCCCACCTCTCAGTACTCGCCGCACATGTGCCAGAGGCGGGCTGACGATGATGTCTCGAGCTGACGATGACCAGGGTGGAAGGCATATTCTTAAAAATACGGTTGCATATGTAACACCAACGAGATGCACCTCACCAACATTTATGCAGATTTACGGACCAAGATATGAGAAACAAAATGAGGGGTTTCCGTGCAAGTATGTCGATGTCTAGAGATTCTCTCTAATTCTCTTTAAACAATAACCCGCCTGCATACACATCGGGGGGCAAGAGGCCTGTCTCCCCCGATTTTTCATCCCAAAATTTCCCACTTGAAGTATAATTTGAGTGATTGAGATAGGGAACAAGGAGTCTAAATAAAAAGTTGTGTTTCCTCTAACTTGTTTCGCCCGCAAGAGTTTGAAGACTTACCGAAACCATCACACTCAGTCCCGATGCTTATTTGTCTAGTTTTCTAACTTCTGACCTCGGCTACCAATGGTGAGTTGAAAATCGTTCGTTGTGTACCCACGTACCAATGAGCAAGCGGGATTCTCTCCACTGGTAGAGGGGTCTACTAGGTGGGGGATAGCGGCTCGTTTCTGGTGGTACCTCTCATCGGAGAGCGAGGAGAGTCGCACTAGACTTTGGAGACAGTACTTCTGGGCCGATGGTTAGAAGTTAATTTCTGCTTCTTGGATCTGCCCCTGCATGATTTGGGGTCCAGGCATCGAAGAGGGGAGGGACCCCCCAACTCGCGAACCAGGAGGGAATCGCCAAAATTTGAGGGCCTGAGTAAATTTTTTTGCATTTTCTCCCCATTGTCTGCATGAACCCACGGAAATGTGCTGGTACAGTGTACCGCAGGCAGCGTTTTCCGGAGACAGCAAAAATATTAAAAAATATCCTCACTTCACCTATGCGCGCCCAAGCCCCTGGTCACCACCTCCATCGCCTATACCTACATGTGATATTTTGCCACCCCCCTCTCCCCGGATCCGCTTATCCGATCAAAAATGACCCACCGGCCATAGGCGGATCCAGTATGGCCAATCGGGAGGGGAGGGGACGCCATCCGATGTTTGCATCGGGGGCGGAAAGCGACATTTTAGGGGGCGCTAACGAGCTTTTAGGGGGCGCCGTGAACATTTCACGGGGTACCAAGGATTGATAGGGGGCACGTGCCTCCTGGATCCGCCTATGTCGCCCGCACAAAATAAAAAAGGGCGGAGTTGTCACCGAATGGTGGCCTCTCGCGATATTTTTAAACTCTGTGAAATCTGGACAAGAAAATATTTAGGGTGGAGCGGGTGGTGTGTGTCCCTATTCCATTCTAAACAAAAAACAAGTTCGAATTTTCTAGTGCATCGGCATTGCTTAATTGATTTAGTTTTAACGGCTTTGAAATAATGGATAAGAATCATTTTTAGATAGATTGGTCCGGCAACAATACGGCATAAACTTTGTTTTATATAAAACACATTTTATTTAGCTTCAGCATGCCTTTTAGTGAGCATCTTCTAAGTGAAAGTCCATTCATCAGCTGACGCACCGTTCTTTTGATGCGCCAAAGTGGCCGAAGTCTGGGTATGCCTCAGTTGCGCACAAATAGCAAATGTGGCAAATCTAGCATCATACCAGCCCAGAACATACCGGATCTGCAAAAAACCATACTATTTTCAAATAAAACGTTATAATACAAAATAAAGACTTTATTTGTCTATTATATTCCTTTTTATTATAATCCATTTAAGAAATCATTGTAAATATTTTGTTTTAGGTAAGATTGAGACAATTTACGGTGAGGTGCTAGTAGCTGGTTGGTAGGAAACATGGACCAGCCTTATCTTTTAGGGCCTTGATCAGGACCAGTCTGCTGGTGAGCAGAGCTGATCCGTATCTCCCGGCAGGCGGTGCCAAACAGCACTGGGCGGCGGGGCGGCTGGGTGGGATGCGCCGGGCCTTGGCGGTGCAGTATCTGATGGGAGCCGGGCCGGGCCCTCTGGCGCCGCCCCACTACCCTTCGCGTCCGTGCGTATCCAGTTCCCTCAGAGCCGTCGGCCCGGCCGTGCTGAGGGAACGGAGATGGTGGCTGGCTGCAGCATCTCTGTCGTCCGGGGGCCGTCCCCTCCTGTGCCCGCGCCCCCAGACCGCCCCTCTCACCGCCGCAGCCCGGGTCGCTTGATGCCATTATTTCTAATGCAAATGAGCACTATCAGGGGCTGGGTACCAGTGGGGAGGGGCCGGCGCAGTCGGTTGGGTACGTGGCGGGAGGGCTGCGGCCGGCCGGCCGGCCCACCCCGGCGCACCCGCTACCGTGCACCTGTTGGACCGATGATTTGGTATCAGGTCTAATCGCGGTAAGTGGCACCCGATCGCCTCCGCCGACGTGTTTATGAGCGGCGGCTGGCAGCGGGGTCGCGAGCGTGCCGGCGGCCGCCCGGACGGCTTACCGGCTGCTGCTCGGTAAATCAGCGCCGCTCAGCCTCTCAGGCCGACCTGTCCGGCGCGCAGTCCCACCGCCGCGCCGGCACTGACTGCGGCTATTCCAGGTCGGCTAGGTGTACTGGAACTGGCCCCCGCGCCTGCAGCTTGTGTTTCGCGCGGACCCGATGTGTCAATCGTTGTCCGGTCCTGGGCCCGGGCTTTTACGTCCTAAACATCTTTCGTAGAGCTTCCCAACTCAGAATGTCCAGGTTTCCAATGTGTAGCCTGAAGAACCATTCACCAGCACTAGACATCTGAATGTAAGTTTTGTTCGCGGGATTTCGGACGAGAGTTTCATGCCGAGGTGTTCGATGGGCTGTACCTGGCTTTGGCTCTGTATGGGCTGTACCTGACTATGGCTCTGTATGGGCTGTACCTGGCTATGGCTCTCTATGGACTGTACCTGGCCATGGCTCTTTATGGGTTGTACCTGGCTATGTCTTTCTATTGGCTGTACCTGGCTATGGCTCTATATGGGCTGTACCTGGTTATGGCTTTCTATTGGCTGTACCTGGCTATGGCTCTGAATGGGCTGTACCTGGCTCTGGCTCTGTATGGTCTGTACCTGGCTTTGGCTCTGTATGGGCTGTACCTGGCTATGGCTCTATGTGACCTGTACCTGGCTATGGCTTTCTATTGGCTGTACCTGGCCATGGCTCTGTACGTCCCGTACGGGCTCCCGCCCCGTGCATTTGTATCAGAGCTTGGCTGCAGGGTGGAATGGTTTGCCATATCTGTATTTCTGTTTTACATCGGATTTTCACTATAGCTGTTACGGTATTGATAATTCATCGCAAAATTGATGATTTTGAAGTCGGCAATTTTTAGGGCAAACAATGTGTCGAGCTTTGGTCTGAATCGGAGGCACGATGAAAATCGTAATCGGAGCGGTAATCGGTTTGCAAGTCAGGAAGCGGAAACATGGCGCCACCAGCACGCGCTGCCGGGTGGTTGTGGACATTGAGCCGCTGCCGGCTGGTGGCTTCACTCTGCGGCGGCGCTCCGCTTCGCTGCGGTGTCAATCGCCTGTTCAGACGGCCAGCTCCATAACTCACAAGCCTCGCCCGGCCAACTCCGCATCAGCCAACGCTGCAGCGACGCCACCTATGTTTTCTTTGTCTGAGTGCGGCATAAATAAAATATGAACGCCACCCGGCACGATTATGAATATTTTGTAGCGCTGATACAGTGGCTTGGCACATTTCATTTGGGAATTGAACGTTCTCATTATGAAGCGGAAACGCTACTGTAATATGAATGCGTCGAATCGTGCGGATATGTCACGCTGTCGCGTGCATTTCCAGGATTTATTGCCAGTCAAAGCCAAACATCTGTATGGCGTCCAGACCAACGCTCATTTAGAATTTCAGATATGATTGATAGCATCCAATTTCCCCTCAGAATATTGCCAGAATTTCAGAGCTGTAAGTTTATGGAATGTCGATTTTTTCTTCAAATATTTAACATATATTATTAGATTAGCCTCTCATATCCCGTTATCTAGCATGATGCCATGGTGTCCATGCCTTTTGTGACCGTTTCTATGAATCCGCAGCGAAAGACTCGCGTCCGTCGCTGGCCTCGGGCGGCCGGTCGGAGGAGGCCCCTGTCGCCGCCGACGAACGCATCGCGCACATCCTCACCGAGGCGTCGCAGGCGATGAAGTCGGAACCGGGCACGCCCGCCGACGACAGGCCCCCTGCTGACACGGCCAGTCCCTCTGCCCAGGTGAGAGGCAGGCCACCAGCCCCTTTTCCGGGTTAGAGACTGTCCACTAGGCACGCTGTCCAGGTGAGAGACTGTCCATCAGGTCCTCTGAATAGGTGAGAGACTGTCCACCAGTCTCTCCGTCCAGTTAAAGGGAATGTGGCACCTTTATAACGTGATTTTAACTGAGATAGCCAAGTTGTAAAGCAAGTCGGAAAACCCGGTACTCCATATATCATTTGTCTTGGAACTCGATATTTCCGCAGAAAAAAGCTAAAACCTACCTGCTATGTACCCTTCATGTACCCTTAGCAGCAAGTCACAGTTGATAGCCATGTTGGTGTGACGACATATGCTGACGTCACGATGAGCATCAGCCAATTGAAGCCCTTGAAGCGTTTCGAGTATGGTAGTGGTTGCCAGATCATGACATCATCCACAGGCAGACATTTATTCCTTTTCTCAGAGGAGTATTTTAAAAATTAAAATATTGAGCTTATTGTACATTTTTCAGAGAAATAATGAGTGGTTTCATTATTTTCGGCTAAAAGTACGCCTAATAACGCTAAATTCCAGGATTCGACCAAGGTGCCACATTCCCTTTAAGAGACTGCCCACCAGGTCCTCTGTTCAAGTGAGAGACTGTCCACCAGGTCCTCTGAATAGGTGAGAGACTGTCCACCAGTCTCTCCGCCCAGTTAAGAGACTGCCCACCAGGTCCTCTGTCCAAGTGAGAGACTGCCCACCAGGTCCTCTGAATAGGTGAGAGACTGTCCACCAGTCTCTCCGCCCAGTTAAGAGACTGCCCTTCTGTCCACCTGATTAAGTGAGAAACCGCCTGCCAGTGCCCCCTCCCCCTCCGCGCCTCCAAAACAGTGTAGGCGAAGCGGGGCTCCACATTCTCCAAAAGGCTATACGGTAGGTCAACTGGTGGCGGATGAAATAATTAAGTCCTGGAACGGACGTTAGTGGTCTATCGCACGTTGCAGCACAGATCTGCTGCGTCATGCCAAGCGAAGCGCCTGGCTTTTAGTGGTAGTGGAATAACTGGACGGGGGAGTCGTAAGTGTGGAAATGTGGACCGTGTGGCGTGACGGAGGCGATCGTTTTGCACAAGGTTGTGGGAGCATTGGATGGGACAGGTGGGAAGTTTGAGCGGCGGAAGCGATCTGAGGAGCGCCGCCGCCTGCAGGCACGCTGCAGCTGACGGCCCTTGAAAGCTCTGATCGGTAGTTGAACGACTTGCACTTCACTCCCAAGTGCAAGGTTGTGCCACAAGATGCCTTCGCATTGATACCATTGACTTGGTTCAGTCAACTTTAAGGGAGAGAAGACGTGTCGCAGCCTCGTTATCTGAGAGCAGCGTGTGAATGTGTTGACTGTGAGCACTGGGCACCAAGGACCACCCGAGCGTCGAGAGCGTCGCACTCGGCTGGGTCAGGGCCACGTGATCCGACCCTGCTGATGACGCCAGCCCTTCGCCCGCCACCTTTATCGGTGGCGATTTACGGACGGGGATTTTCATATTCAATAAACGGTGAGGCCGGCTGTGGCGATTTATTGATGGCTTAAATCAGAAGATTAGCCGGCTGTGGCGCCGCTGCCATCGGATGCAGATTTATACATTGATTATTGCGGTGAGTGTGTATTGACGGAGAGCGCGAGCGGTGGTGCGGGTCGATGGCGGATTTAATAACGACGAAGCCGACGGCTCCCACCCGCCAGTAATTAGTGCTCTTTGCGGCCATCGACCGCCCCAGCACTGCTAAAACAAATACCGGGCCGGCGAGGGGGCCTCCAGGGGTCACGGCACCCAGCCGGCCTCCCGGCAAATACCCACGTTGAAAATGAACAATGCAACGAAAACATGCCAATCCATACACATGCATATAGTCATAATCACAGCACACACTGGTGAAACACACTCTCACACACTTCAGCAAACTTGGAATGGGGTAATAGGGTGAATGGCATCCGACGTTAACACAGAGCCGCTGGTCATGAAGAGCCGATCTGACCCTGAGCTCGTCCCACGCGGTATGGTAGAAAACTGCGGTCACGTAGACCTCGTAGGAAAGTGTGATCGTGGTGTAGGAATATCGAGCAGTATCAGCGCGCATCGATATCGACAGTATCGAGCGTGCAGAATGCCGGCCGTAAAGTATCAGCATTAGATATTGATACGGGAAAATATAGAAATGAAACATCTCGAATGTAATATACCAAAGTGGGAAAATAGCAAAGTGAGAAATGTCGGATCGATAGTTATGGGAAGAATGTTACCGAACGAAAAAAAACGTTAGTGTGATTCATTGTGTCCTGTCTTACAATCATCTTCTTAGGCCTTCTCCACTTATCTGTGGTAAATGAGAGCTGTCTTTGTTTTCACACCCTATAATTTACTTTTGGTTTCCTTCATTTGTTTTTTATTTGTGCTTAGTTCTTATGCAAAAAGCAGAAATGTGGAAATAACACACTTGTGTGCTGAGGCGTTTTCGGCCGGCTCAACACACGCTGATACGGACAGTTGAGATATACACCGGCCAAGAGACGCACACACATCAGTCGGCGAAACATGCGCCGGGTATTGTTAGACTGGAGTCCCATAAACATTGTGAGAGTCCATGATCAACATATATTCGGCGCACACTCCCGAAAGGAAGCAGAAATAGTCGAAAATAGATGCCATCTCCATCAGAGAGCCAACTAAATTCCTCCCGAATTAAATAAATGCTGCAAGGTAGGCACTTTTCGAATTCAACACAAAAAGTGCTAAATTCAGTTTTCTCCCAAAAATAGTGTAAAACCACTCTGAATTTAGGTTTGAAATATGCAAGATAAAACATTATTAAAGAAATTAGACTTCGAAAACGGCATGGGCGTCCTTATTTGTCCGAAAAAAACTTCCAGCCTTGTACCCTGCCATGGACAGCTCAGAACTTCAGAAGAGTGGAAAACAAAGTGATTTGCTGGCAGCAGTGGAGTGTCGGTATTTGAGGGCCGGGCAACATCAAATTTCCAACTCATTTTTTCCAGTCAACGCCATATAGCTGATGCTGTTTATCATTTCCAGGGATGTCAGTTTGCCCCGAAGTCTCCTTGCTAACTCCCTATGGTGCTGACCACTTCAACCGCTTGGCCGTTTCTTGCATTCTCTTATCCTTTTTCGTATTTAATGTTTTTCATTTCGATATTTGCCATTATCGTAAATACATGATGTCAATGTTTTGTTTTCGTCCTTTTTAGGGCTGATGTGTCACACTTTAACCAAACATGTTTCGCTCGATATCTACCTTCCCCTCAATCCATTTTAATTTGCAATTGCATGGATCAGTATTTGGTTCGGTAACGGTGTCACAAAGCGGCCGAACTCTGGAGAGACATTCTGCCGGGCCGGACCAGACCGGACTGCCGGGCCGGACCAGACCGGACTGCCGGGCCGGACCAGACAGGACTGCCGGGCCGGGCCGGACCAGACCAGACTGCCGGACTGGACCAGACCAGACCGGACTGCCGGGCCGGACCAGACAGGACTGCCGGGCCGGGCCGAACCAGACCGGACTGCCGGGCCGGACCGGACCAGACCGGACTGCCGGGCCGGACCTGACCAGACCGGACTGCCGGGCCGGGCCGGACCAGACCGGACTGCCGGGCCGGACCGGACCAGACCGGACTGCCGGGCCGGGTCGGACCAGACTGGACTGCCGGACTGGACCAGACCAGACCGGACTGCCGGGCCGGACCAGACCGGACTGCCGGGCCGGACCAGACAGGACTGCCGGGCCGGGCCGAACCAGACCGGACTGCCGGGCCGACCGGACCAGACCGGACTGCCGGGCCGGACCTGACCAGACTGGACTGCCGGGCCGGACCAGACCGGACTGCCGGGCCGGACCGACCAGACCGACTGCCGGGCCGGACCGGACCAGACCGGACTGCCGGGCCGGACCTGACCAGACTGGACTGCCGGGCCGGACCAGACCGGACTGCCGGGCCGGGTCGGACCAGACCGGACTGCCGGGCCGGGCCGGACCAGACTGGACTGCCGGGCCGGACCAGACCGGACTGCCGGGCCGGGTCGGACCAGACCGGACTGCCGGGCCGGACCAGACTGGACTGCCGGGCCGAGCTGGGCCGGCCGAGTCGTCGCCGACGTTGAAGCGCCCCGGCTGAGCCGTCACAAGCACGTACCTGATCGGCTCCTGTTTGTGAACGGGCCGTAATTACATCGCTGAATATGGATAATCAGAACCCATTCACAAACAAATCTATAGCCGGCTCGATCAATGGGCATTGAGGCGGGCTAAAACAAATGACACGGAAATTACCGGCGCGCTGCACTGATTACAACTGAATGGCGGTCGTGGGCGGATCAATAGTGTCACTCACCCGGAGCACCGCGGGAAGACGGCCGGGGCACCGCCACAGGGCCGGCACAACTGCTGATGCGTGAAAACCCCGCCAGAAATAATGCGGCGGCTGCCGCTGATGAGCTCAAATAATCGGACGCTGCTCGGCTCATTGAAGAACGGCTGTCAATGTGGTCCCGTATCAACGGAGCTGGGGTCAGCCCTGCGGGGCATTTTGTACACGCCGTGCGGGGCACCTCTGTACATGCCATGCGGGGCACTTTGTACACGCCGTGCGAGCATCTGTACACGCCGTGCGGGGCACCTCTGTACACTCCGTGTGGGGCACTTATGTACACGCCATGCGGGGCACCTCTGTACACTCCGTTCGGGGCACTTCTGTACACGCCGTGCGGGGCACCTCTGTATGCCCTGTAACGTAGAGTGAGTGGAGGCGCGGTCTAGGTCGTCCAGTGGGGCACCGCTGTGCAAGCCTTGCGGGGCACCTCTGTGGCCTTCACGCGGGGCGCCTTTAGGCGGGCTCCTAGGCAGTCATTATTAGCTCGCTGCCCACGAACGTCGACAGCGAGGATCTGACTCTGCCCTTCACCGAACCGGCTCCTACAGAGGCTTCAGTGGACGGCTTCCAGTCTGGTCAGCCGGCCCATTTGGTATGGCGTAAGGGACTGGAGCCAAAATGGCAACCTGTTGGCAATGCCACCATGCAGGGGCCCCCGCGAAAGTTATGCGGTGCCTGTATGTGGCAGCCGTTCGAAACAGCAAAAACTGACGAATCTAAAGGGAGAGACTGCGACCTGTCTGTCTGACCCTGGACGTGGGTCATTTCCACCACCCTCTTCTTTGTGCCTGGCAATGGATCAGCAGCAATGACCATATCTATGGAGTTGGGCAGAAGGAGGTAAGCCAGTCACTGTTTTGCCGGGCGGAAGAGCATGCATTTGGGCGGGTTTGAACCCACGACCTTGCGATGAGAACCCTGAAGTCAGCGCCGGCTGCACCACCCCACACGCCTTGGATCACTCGAGCACCGTCCGGGGATCCGCGGTCCTTCGACAGCTGCACTGGCCTGCGGGAGAGTCTGCCCCCCACCCAGTGGAGAGACGCCCCTCTCCCACACTGCGGTCCGCCTGAACAATCTATGTAGACACTGTCGGCCCGTTTTGTTTGGAAATTCCGGGAATGTTCGGCTGCTTTCTGGGTTGATGTAGAGATATGGAGATGTCGCAGTCCACGGCGCATTCCGTTATGACGGCGGCGGCCTCCGGAAGCGCCGTTCCGATTGCATCGGTGTCGTGCCGCTGGCGGCGACGTGCCAGCTGCCGCGGTGGCCGCTCGTTACCGCAGTTGAGCCCCGATCGACTGTCTAATCCGCCGTTAATCAGTTTGTTGAGTGGCAATATCGGCGACGGTGGCACGCACCTGGAGCCGGCGGCGGCGGCGGCGGCAGCTGTCTGCCGCCGGGCCGGCCTCACCTGGTGGCCGTGATACGGAGCACCTGCGCGCCGCCTGCTCCGGCCTCGCCGCCCGCGCCGCCTCCAACCAAGTGGCTCACCCGGACCAAGTGGCTTCACCGATTGGTCACCGACTATGCCGCGCTCCGATTGGATAGGTCATGATCATCGGGCTCCATTATTCTGAGCCATACAGCATATGCGTCTGTCTAACCGGATGAAAATAGTCGGTCTCGTCATGGAATATGAACCTGTTTTTGTGCATATTATTATAACGAAGGTTCGAGTAGGATGCCGAAGTGAGGATTACAAGTGTCTATACATGTTGCAGCATCAGACTGTTCCGCCCTCTGTTCACACCGGATATGTATTGTCGCTGCATACTTCGAGTCGAGTCCTTGCGCTATCTTTCACGGACAGTGCAGTCATACTTGGATTTGTGTCGCCTTTGACTCCTCCGATATCACCCAAAACTCGTCTCGTTTTTTTTCATGAATGCATCATGCACATTGCCCATATGTCCCGGGCGGGGGTGAGTCATGATCCTATAGCTGGCAGCGGGTGATCGCAATTGACCAGCGCCTGGTCTGGCAGCCCCTACTATTCCGGTCCCAACGTCTGTATTCGGTGAGGTGCGGGCTCGTAATTATGAACGACCGGCTGGCAGGCAGGACTGTGTGTAAGCGTGTAGGACGGCCGCTGCGGCTGTGTGTAAGCGTGTAGGACGGTCGCTGCAGCTGTGTGTGTGTATGACGGGCGCTGTGTTTAGGAGTGTAGAACGGCCGCTGCGGCTGTGTGTAAGCGTGTAGGACGGTCGCTGCGGATGTGTGTAAGCGTGTAGGACGGCCGCTGCGACTGTGTGTAAGCGTGTAGGACGGCCGCTGCGACTGTGTGTAAGCGTGTATGACGGCCGCTGCGGCTGTATGTAAGCGTCTAGGACGGCCGCTGCGGCTATGTGTAAGCGAGTAGGACGGCCGCTGCGGCTGTATGTAAGCGTGTAGGACGGCCGCTGCGACTGTGTGTAAGCGTGTATGACGGCCGCTGCGGCTGTATGTAAGCGTGTAGGACGGCCGCTGCGACTGTGTGTAAGCGTGTATGACGGCCGCTGCGACTGTGTGTAAGCGTGTAGGACGGCCGCTGCGACTATGTGTAAGCGTGTATGACGGCCGCTGCGACTGTGTGTAAGCGTGTAGGACGGCTGCTGTGGCTGTGTGTAAGCGTGTGGGACGGCCGCTGTGACTGTAAGTAAGCGTGAAGGACGGGCACTGTATTTAGGAGTGTAGAACGGCCGCTGCGACTGTGTGTAAGCGTGTAGGACGGCCGCTGCGACTGTGTGTAAGCGTGTATGACGGCCGCTGCGGCTGTGTGTAAGCCTGTAGGACGGCTGCTGCAGCTGTGTGTAAGCGTGTAGGACGGCCGCTGTGTTTAGGAGTGTAGAACGGCCGCTACGGCTGTGTGTAAGCGTGTAGGACGGCCGCTGCGGCTGTGTGTAAGCCTGTAGGACGGCCGCTGCGGCTGTGTGTAAGCCTGTAGGACGGCTGCTGCAGCTGTGGGTTGGCAGGTGGCGACGGTGGCTCGTCGTGTTGAGGAGCATCGCGCTGCTGCACCTCCAACACAAACACGCCGCCGCGACCCAGCCGTCCCCCGCCGCGCCGTTGCTCTCCGTCATTGAGACGGCGGCTCTGGGACTGTCTCCCCTGACCGCGTGTACCAGGCTGCCTCCACTGACCACGGATCCGAGACTGTGAGACTGCCTCCACTGATTACGGATCCGGGACTGTGAGGCTGTCTCCACTGACCACGGATCCGGGACTGTGAGGCTGCCTCCGCTGACCACGGATCCGGGACTGTGAGGCTGCCTCCACTGACCACGGATCCGGGACTGTGAGGCTGCCTCCACTGACCACGGATCCGGGACTGTGAGGCTGCCTCCGCTGATCACGGATCCGGGACTGTGAGGCTGCCCCAATGATCACGGATCCGGGACTGTGAGGCTGCCTCCGCTGGTCACGGATCCGAGACTGTGAGGCTGCCTCCACTGACCACGGATCCGGGACTGTGAGGCTGCCTCCACTGACCACGGATCCGAGACTGTGAGACTGCCTCCACTGATTACGGATCCGGGACTGTGAGGCTGTCTCCACTGACCACGGATCCGGGACTGTGAGGCTGCCTCCGCTGACCACGGATCCGGGACTGTGAGGCTGCCTCCACTGACCACGGATCCGGGACTGTGAGGCTGCCTCCACTGATCACGGATCCGGGACTCTGAGGCTGCCCCCACTGATCACGGATCCGGGACTGTGAGGCTGCCTCCGCTGATCACGGATCCGGGACTGTGAGGCTGCCTCCACTGATCACGGATCCGGGACTGTGAGGCTGCCTCCGCTGATCACGGATCCGGGACTGTGAGGCTGCCTCCGCTGATCACGGACCCGGGACTCTGAGGCTGCCCCCACTGATCACGGATCCGGGACTGTGAGGCTGCCTCCGCTGATCACGGATCCGGGACTGTGAGGCTGCCTCCACTGATCACGGATCCGGGACTGTGAGGCTGCCTCCGCTGACCACGGATCCGGGACTGTGAGGCTGCCTCCACTGATCACGGACCCGGGACTCTGAGGCTGCCTCCGCTGATCACGGATCCGGGACTGTGAGGCTGCCTCCACTGATCACGGATCCGGGACTGTGAGGCTGCCTCCGCTGATCACGGATCCGGGACTGTGAGGCTGCCTCCACTGATCACGGACCCGGGACTCTGAGGCTGCCCCCACTGATCACGGATCCGGGACTGTGAGGCTGCCTCCGCTGACCTCCGGTTCACTGACAGGTTGGAGACTATCGCCACTGTCTTGGCGTGCTCTTTTTACCCTGTTTTTCTTCACGAAAGTATTATTTTTGTTATCCCGTGGTTGCTATGCACGGTTGCATGCGTGATGTGGCGTTCAACTCAATGGTGTACTCCATTGATATGACAGCGTGCTCCACTGATGTGACGGTGACCTCCCTGATGTGGCGGCGTGCTCCATTGATGTGACCTGGGCGGCCGGCGGCTGAGTTGATGGCGGCGACATTTTCTGTGAGCTGGGGACAGGTTCAGGCTGCCTGGTGACTCAGTCGCCCCGGCCGGCCATATCTTTGTTGCAAGAGTTGGATGGTGACCAGATGACTGCAGCGTGCACTGTTAATGAGCCGTGCACAATGAAGCCCCTGCGCGACCCACGGCGTCTCGTGGGAGGGGCGGAACCGGACGCTGATCTGTGAAAACATTGCCTGAATCGGCGCCCAACAAAGAGCCGACATGGGTGTCGGGTGACGAGGGCGTCGGGGGCCGGCAGGCAGTGTGACGGCCCGGTGACGCTGCACTGTCGCCAGCCGGCCCGCCCGCCATCTGTCCTGCACTGTCACAACACTACCATGTGTCCGCCGCCCGCCTGATGATGTTTATCCAACGTCAGTCCCATTGAGACAATATCGTGGACAGGCCACCGCCGCTCGCCAAATAGTGGCGCTATACGGCGGCCGCGCTGGCTTTGGGTCCTCTGGTGTTAATCTGGACCAGTGATTAAGTACATATTGGTCAGGTCGGCTGTACGTTACATTAAATATTTTCATTGGATTTTTAACTTGCTGATCTCAAAGTTAACTTCTGATAATCGGATGTGGGAATTACCGTCGTACAGCAGCATTCTACTTTGCCATTTGTGTTCGATTATTCTCCAACTGACACGGACGTCCCCGCGTCGGGTAGGTGATTTTTGACGGGTGCAGTGAGAGCGGTGGTGACGCGGAGTTTCTGGGCCTTCTGGGTCGGATCCTTCCCCGCAACCACGCTGCGCTGGTTGGTCTGGCCATCGGTGAATCAGTCCCGGCACTCCGCTCTGGGACTATATTCAGCAGCATCGCCTGGAGCGACCTGTGCCGCGGCACGCGACCGGCACCCTTGGTCCCCTTCAGGTTATGGCCGTTGAACTAACACACATCTCCAGCATCCCATCTAACATATACGTCCGCTGTAAGTGTCTGGGCCATCACCCATCACCAGATACCGTGAACCTGTTGGACAAAATACCTGTTACATGAGCGTGCGGTTCATCACCCGTGGCAGGATAGAGCGGTCCATCACCTATCAGAGGAGAGTGCGGTCTTGTACTCGTCACACTCTGCCGGAGTACAGCGCCCATCAGAGGAGAGCGTGGCCTTGTACTCGTCACACTTTGCTGTAGTGCAGCGTCCATCAGAGTGGAGCGCGGTCTTGTACTCGTTACACTCTGCCGGATTGCAGCGCCCATCAGAGGAAAGCGCGGTCTTGTACTCGTCACACACTGCCGTAGTGCAGCGTCCATCAGAGGAGAGCGTGGCCTTGTACTCGTCACACTCTGCTGTAGTGCAGCGCTCATCAGAGGAGAGCGTGGCCTTGTACTCGTCACACTTTGCTGTAGTGCAGCGTCCATCAGAGTGGAGCGCGGTCTTGTACTCGTTACACTCTGCCGTAGTGCAGCGCCCATCAGAGGAGAGCGTGGCCTTGTACTCGTCACACTCTGCTGTAGTGCAGCGCTCATCAGAGGAGAGCGTGGCCTTGTACTCGTCACACTTTGCTGTAGTGCAGCGTCCATCAGAGTGGAGCGCGGTCTTGTACTCGTTACACTCTGCCGTAGTGCAGCGCCCATCAGAGGAGACGTGGCCTTGTACTCGTCACACTCTGCTGTAGTGTAGCGCTCATCAGAGGAGAGCGTGGCCTTGTACTCGTCACACTTTGCTGTAGTGCAGCGTCCATCAGAGTGGAGCGCGGTCTTGTACTCGTTACACTCTGCCGGATTGCAGCGCCCATCAGAGGAGAACGCGGTCTTGTACTCGTCACACACTGCCGTAGTGCAGCGTCCATCAGAGGAGAGCTCGGTCTTGTACTCGTCACACTTTGCTGTAGTGCAGCGTCCATCAGAGAAGAGCGCGGTCTTGTACTCGTCACACTGCCGTAGTGCAGCGTCCATCAGAGGAGAGCGCGGTCTTGTACTCGTCAGACTGCTGTAGTGCAGCGTCCATCAGAGGAGAGCGTGGTCTTGTACTCGTCACACTCTGCCGGAGTGCAACGCCCATGACACGTGGCTTGGGCTCGCCTGTCTGAACTACAGAGTTTACGTCACTTGAACTGTTGAGGTCATATGGCAGCACCAACTTCCTGTCGAAAGTGAGATCGCAAGTGGCCGGCGTGGGATTCGAACCCACTCATGCAGTTCATCAGTCTGGTGAAGTTCCAATGAACTTCTCGACCTCTCTAATACTGATCAAATGTCTCCGCACCTCAGCGAGGGGACTACTCGACCTCTCTGATACCGGTCAAATGTCTCGGCGCCTCAGCGAGGGGACTACTCGACCTCTCTGATACCGGTCAAATGTCTCCGCGCCTCAGCGAGGGGACTACTCGACCTCTCTGATACTGGTCAAATGTCTCGGCACCTCAGCGAGGGGACTACTCGACCTCTCTAATACCGATCAGATGTCTCGGCACCTCAGCCAGGGCGACGGCGGCCTTTTTGTCACGTCCAGCCAATATGCGGGTGAATGTCGGCATAGATTGCCGATGTATAAGTGGGAAGATAGGTGGATGTCAATGAAGAGCGACACTGGGAAGTGAGGTGACTGTCGCCGCCTTGACTGCGTGAAGCGCACACGGCTGCAGCGGGCCCGTCTGGGCCGGCGGTCGTTGACCGTTCGGGCCCATCAGCCTGACGAGCTCAATTGATGTATTGTCTGCCGGCCTGGGACTGGATCGGCTGCTATCGATTAACTGGCCCCTTTTCAAACGACACCAGCCGGCGCTGTATGTGAAAGCAGCCCGCGCTGTGCAACCGAGTGCTGAAGGTCTCGGCTAATTCATAACGATCAAGGAGCTATTTCATTCGGCTACATTATTCAATTTGGTTGTGTTATGGCGGAGCTGGTAACGGCATTCCTCCCGGTTGACTCACGTGACGTTGCACGGGGCCCCGCTGAGTTTAGCTCGGGGTATCAGCCTGCAACACAACTCGCCGTTCCGGTCCGGCCCTGAATTTAGATGCCTTTTCGTGCTTGGTTCCCAGAATAATCAGCTACGTGCAAAGACGCGTGATGCTACAGTGCTTCAGGTATGGGGACAAGATAATGAATAATTTAGCCAGTTGTTATGCGTTTCAAGAGGAGCCACCCGTAAGTTCATCTAGCGCGTATACACCGAGTCTCCGTATATTTATGCCACCAGTGCTGAGATCGGTGAAGCCGCAAGGCCCTCACCAGGTCCCCTCCTCCTCGACACCTAAGGCCAGAATTACCCGGCTTCCTTTGCAGGCTCTTGGCGAGGGTGCGCTTCTGTGTGTGGTATCGTGGTTGCTACTGGACGATTTGTTCAGATGAGGAGTAAGGTTTGCGTAGCTCCGATGGGGATGAGAGGCACGTGCGTTGCTGCTGTTAGGCTTCGACATCCTGCTGATAAGAACCTACCTACCCTTATATAATGATAATCAACCCTTCAAATTTGGGCTTCTTATAATGCTCAGAAAGCAAATGTTACTTCGATGTTTCTGAAGTCAGGAAAATTCGGATCAAGAGCATGGCACCAAGCCCCCACATACCCCACTACTTTTGCTCGGAAGCTCAGGGGGGGCGGGGGCTGGGTAACGCCAGATGTTCTGTCTTGTCTGATGAGGAGGGGTATAGGCCACCCGCTGACTCACGCAGTTTGACCCTAGCCTATCTCGCTTGGAGACGGCCGCGTTTGAGTTGACTCTGTGTAACTCACTGTCTCTGCGCCGGTGGGTGGCGCCTGAGGTGTCTACACGCGCGTCGGAGTCAGCCTCTGCTGATGCGGCTCGTTACTCAGAACCATCCCCCTCGGAGCTCAGAGGTGTTCCGCTACTGGTGATGTACCATTTCTCTCATTGGCGGGTCCTTCTGTCAATGCGAGGGCTGCGCTGTGGAACCGGCTCAGAAAAGAACTGGAATGGAGATCCGACGTGCCGGCATTGTGAATTTGTGAACCTCAGTAAAAGGAAACTGCCCGCGTCTCATCGACATCGGTCGGTCACATCAGTCCCTGCACCGGCCGTCTCGTCGGCATCGGTCGGTGCAGGGACCGTTGCAGGGACTGGTGCAGTAGGACTGGGGTGGATAAGGGACCGTTGCGGTGGGACGGATGTTAATGAGGGACCGGTGGGGTGGGACTGGTGTTGAGGACCGGTGGGGTGGGACTGGTGTTGATGAGGGATTGGTGGGGTGGGACTGGTGTTGATAAGGGACCGGTGCGGTGGGACTGGTGTTGATGAGGGATTGGTGGGGTGGGACTGATGTTGATAAGAGACCGGTGGAGTGGGACTGGTGTTGATGAGGGTGCGGTGGGACTGGTGTTGATGAGGGTGCGGTGGGACTGGTGTTGATGAGGGTGCGGTGGGACTGGTGTTGATGAGAGACCGGTGGGGTGGGACTGGGGTGGATAAGGGACCGGTGCGGTGGGACTGGTGTTGATGAGGGACCGGTGGGGTGGGACTGGGGTGGATAAGGGACCGGTGGGGTGGGACTGGGGTGGATAAGGGACCGGTGGGATGGGACTGGGGTGGATAAGGACCGGTGGGGTGGGACTGGTGTTGATGAGGGACCGGTGGGGTGGGACTGGGGTGGATAAGGGACCGGTGGGGTGGGACTGGTGTTGATGAGGGACCGGTGGGGTGGGACTGGTGTTGATGAGGGTGCGGTGGGACTGGTGTTGATGAGGGTGCGGTGGGGTGGGACTGGGGTGGATAAGGGACCGGTGGGGTGGGACTGGTGTTGATGAGGGATTAGTGCGGTGGGACTGGGGTGGATAAGGGACCGGTGCGGTGGGACTGGTGTTGATGAGGGATTGGTGCGGTGGGACTGGGGTGGATAAGGGACCGGTGGGGTGGGACTGGGGTGGATAAGGGACCGGTGGGGTGGGACTGGTGTTGATGAGGGACCGGTGGGGTGGGACTGGTGTTGATGAGGGTGCGGTGGGACTGGTGTTGATGAGGGTGCGGTGGGGTGGGACTGGGGTGGATAAGGGACCGGTGGGGTGGGACTGGTGTTGATGAGGGTGCGGTGGGACTGGTGTTGATGAGGGACCGGTGGGGTGGGACTGGGGTGGATAAGGGACCGGTGGGGTGGGACTGGTGTTGATGAGGGATTAGTGCGGTGGGACTGGGGTGGATAAGGGACCGGTGGGGTGGGACTGGTGTTGATGAGGGATTGGTGCGGTGGGACTGGGGTGGATAAGGGACCGGTGGAGTGGGACTGGTGTTGATGAGGGACCGGTGGGGTGGGACTGGGGTGGATAAGGGACCGGTGGGGTGGGACTGGGGTGGATAAGGGACCGGTGGGGTGGGACTGGTGTTGATGAGGGATTGGTGCGGTGGGACTGGGGTGGATAAGGGACTGGTGGGGTGGGA
Source organism: Lepas anatifera (assembly GCA_034440635.1). Lineage (NCBI taxonomy): Eukaryota > Metazoa > Arthropoda > Thecostraca > Lepadidae > Lepas > Lepas anatifera. The sequence continues at coordinate 415,783 of JAOTON010001033.1, read as the reverse complement.
CTGGTGTTGATGAGGGATTAGTGCGGTGGGACTGGGGTGGATAAGGGACCGGTGCGGTGGGACTGGTGTTGATAAGGGACCGGTGCGGTGGGACTGGTGTTGATGAGGGACCGGTGGGGTGGGACTGGGGTGGATAAGGGACCGGTGGGGTGGGACTGGTGTTGATGAGGGATTGGTGCGGTGGGACTGGTGTTGATGAGGGACCGGTGGGGTGGGACTGGGGTGGATAAGGGACCGGTGGGGTGGGACTGGTGTTGATGAGGGATTGGTGCGGTGGGACTGGTGTTGATGAGGGACCGGTGGGGTGGGACTGGGGTGGATAAGGGACCGGTGGGGTGGGACTGGTGTTGATAAGGGATTGGTGCGGTGGGACTGGGATGGATAAGGACCGGTGCGGTGGGACTGGTGTTGATGAGGGACCGGTGCGGTGGGACTGGTGTTGATGAGGGACCGGTGCGGTGGGACTGGTGTTGATGAGGGACCGGTGCGGTGGGACTGGTGTCACCGCAGCTCGCTCACCTGGCCGATCAGTGCAGCCGCCGTAAGCGAGCCCGGTTCTCTCCTCGCCGGACCCGGTAATCGGCAGCCGGCTCCCCTCGAGCGCACCGGAATGTGATCGGTAATACGGCGTGGGTAATGTGTTTGCGGCGGCGGTGGAACCGACTGGCCCATTTTCAGGCCGAGACGGCTCCGGCGAGGGTGGACAGAGCCGAACTCACCGGCACGTGGCCGGTGTCAAGGCTCGGACACCGTGCTGGATCCTTGACCTCCGACTGTGGCCGGCCCACCGCTGAAGCAGTTAGGCCTGTTGCGCCAGTGATCAGCAGCTCTGAGCGGCGGTAAGCCCTCGTGACTGCAAGCCTGGGTGGCTGCCTGATCGGAGTGGCGCTCACTTTATGGACTACATAGAAGGCACCGCTCGGCTGATGGATGTCTTGATATCGCAGTTGCGCTCACAAGTACCTGGCCGCGATTTTGTGGGTAGTCTTGTCGGCCTTATCCTGTCGGAATGCAGCTGACATCCGCGAAAATCCAGTCCGGGAAGATTGACGTGGGTGGCGAAGACGTCAACCAGCCTGAAAGCTCTTTACGTGTTACTTACAAGATTGCAAGAAAACCATGAGGTGGAAGATTGTTTCTGTGAAAGTATGGTCATTGGCCCTATTGTGCTTTTATCACATTTCTCAGGCCCAAATTTACAAGCGGTTCTACCTTGGGCTCTGTCACAGTAATGTTTGCTGACTTTTGTGGTCACCTTAGGTGACAGGAAACCCCGACCGTTGCACCTGGTCTTGTCGTGACTGCCGTTGTGCGCTGCCGCAGTCGCCGGAGTCGCGGGACCCTTTGCAGCGGTTGCGCCGGCTGGGCAGCTGCCCCTTGCCAGCTGCCGAGGATGGTGCCAACACCCAGGAGAAGATCGCACGATTGTACCAGGAGCACCTAGCGAAGATGATGGGACACCGACCTGAGCTGTCCCCCGCCTACAGCATGGACCACTACCAGCGGTAAGCAGCTGCTGACCGCTCAGCAGGCCCCGGAGCTCACCCATACTGCTCTGTTTACCGATTCTCCCCGCTCTGGTAGTGGCTGTCAATTGGTTTCCGCATGAAATGGTCCCATAATGTTAGTTCTCCTGCGTTCCGGTTACTTTGTCTGGTACTTTGTCTCGTATTTGACTGTGTTCCAAAGATCTGTTGCGCTGGAGCAGCTGCGGTGGTGGGCTGCAGCTAAGAGCCGAGCGTATTGGCGGAGTCGGCGAGCAGCTTACCATGGTTAACGCCCAGCCTGAACATGCTCTCCAGTCTGCGGACCCCGGAGGAGCTGCGCAGCGCCATGGACTTCTACAACCAGGAGCTGGTCAAGCACGTGCAGCATCAACAGCAGCAGCAGCAGCAGCAGCAGCAGCTGCCGCCGTCAGCTGTGACCCCCACCAGCAGCGGGGGCGGCCTGGACGGCGCTCCATCCCGGCCCAGCGACGCCTGTAGCGACGGCGCTGAAGAGACGAGCGGCTCCAACTTCACCCTGGTGCGGCCTCCCTCCGGCGACGGACTCAAAGGTCAGTGACCCGGCACCCGGCTGCTGCAGTGGTGGCTATGGAGGAGTGCAATGGAAACTGGACGCTTGAGATGTGGCTGGCACTGTTGATTTTCCCTTCGATTTGGTACATTCACCCTCTCACATGGTATCAGTATTGGTAGATACAGGGTTGGCATTTTTGCCAGTTGAGAGGGGTTTCTGCCGCCAGCCGGTTTTTACCGGTTTAAACCGGCAAAAAGTGGCAGAAAGTGGCAAAAACTCGGGGAGGCCAAATTTGCTATTATTTATGGAAACTGAACCTTAGGCGTTTTCCAATAGTTATTACCAACAGCATGCTGATAATTACACTGTATTTCCGGTATTCTGATCATCTTATTTAGCATTATATATTTTCTAGTCTTAGTCTTAAGCCTTAGTGCAGCAAACGCAGATAGGATCGCATGTTTTGCCCATTTGAATCAGTTCAATTGTTAATCATCGATAATATTATCAGCTGAATCAAACAGGGGCTAATTCGGATGTCTGGTGGTAGTCAAGATGAAATAAGACGGTTTTCCCGACTAGAAGGTGAAGCCGCTCGAGCTCAGTAAGAATCTAGCCCATGCGTTGGGGTCCCGATGCAGTTCTCCATCGGAGGCAAGGCAAGCACCTTTTAGGTGCACGACATATCACTGCGAAGACCGTTATTATTTTACGTGTCGTATTTGGTGACAATTTTAAGTGTTCTTCAACGCAAAACAGTGGCGAACATTAGAAAGGGTACAAGCTGGGGATTCTCAACCCCCACCGAGTGACTGGTGTACTGACTCTTTTATGGCGAAGGACATTATTTCAGCCTGAATACATGGAAACTGCATTATTAGCAGTACTTTTGAGCTTCTGTAAGCTACACTTATCAAGTGAAGATCAGCATTGACTGCCCTGTTCTGGTGAAAACATTCACCTTTTTCAAACACGTTGTCTCCTCGAGCTACTTTGTTCGTCTCTTCTGATCGTAAGCTCTCAAACCTAGTGGTTGGTACCCCCAGTGGTCGGTTATACCATACATTTATCTCTTGGCAGGCGCGCACCCAGGATTTTCGTTTGAGGGGCGGCAGGCTGATGGGGGCGGCAAGTCACGCGCAGGATTTCTTTCCCTGGTGAGATGGCGGCAGTGAGATTCCGAAGGAACAGGGGCGGCTTGAATCACATATTGGGCGAATGCTTCAACGCAGGGGCGGGACGCTAGGGGCAGGGACGGCAAGGTGAGAGTAGAACTGGTACTAAAAGCCAGATCAGGCTCATTTCTGCCCCCCATGGGTGCCTGCGTCTGCCTCTCCCCCTTGGATGGGCTACCGTCTCTTCGAATGAAATGTCTGAAATAAATTATATAAGATAAGATAAGGTTGAATGGACCAAAGTGTTATTTAATCATATGCATACGATTTCTTGCGATTAGAGGACAAATCTTTATATTGACATACTTACATTTCTGATGTGGTATTTCACTTGTGAAGTCATCTAAAATGTATGTACCGGTTCCCAGGGCAATTTTTAAGGAAATATCAGGGGAGGGTATTTCTTGTGCTGGCCATTATAGTCTTTTCAGGGAATCAAGACCCCATTTGGAGGGGTAGGGGTGTTAATAAAACCTAGGCGCCTTAGTAATACAAAATATGTTCCCAATTTTTGTTTTATTCCAAATTCCATAATTATAGATTCTGTTCAGGGCTGCTAGGTTCTTTTCGGTGGCAAGAGGTCAAATCCGAGTTAGAAAAGCTCCAAAAGGGTTAACATTTATTTTAATTGAAATAGCCATATAAGTAAATCAAAAATGCTCACAAAAGCCTGATGTAATGCTAAAACATTCCCTAACAGGAGTCATAAACCCACAGAAAAACGACTCCTAACGCTGTTTAGAACTAATTCAGCATCATCAGTTATCTTGGCCGCACCACTCCCCGCCAAAATTTAATTTTCCTGCTTTTCCAATTGTGAATTTCTTGCTCTTGAACGTTGGGAAATCTATGATTTTGGTAAGTGGGGGAGGGTGTAGCCTCAGAGGGCGCACTTTGTCATCAGCTTTTCACCCAAAGGATGCTGAGCAGGCCGGCCCATCCATCGCGGACTGGTCTGGGGCCGGTCATCCCTGAGATCGTTCGGCCTTTGCCAGAGACATGGAAGCAGACCAATGTTGGCCGGAAGACCAAAAAGCGGAAATTCTTACTGAAACACCCGAAAAGAGAGCGCTGGAGTTGGAAAACGGGCGTACAAAAACAAAAAACACAAACACACACCGAACAATATTCCGAGCAGGCTCAGCCTACGCAAGGAAGAGGACGAAAAAGGCACAGAAAGCCAGAAACAAAAAGGCCCAGAGAACACCTGCCAACAGTAGAACCATTGATGAGAAAGAAGAGGATGTCTTCTGTATTGTATGCATGAAGAATTTCAAAACCAGCAGGGCATAGAAATATTGGTCCAGTGCCAGTTATATTCTTTATGGGCCCACGAGACATGCATCGCGATCGGAAAGAACTGGACGCATGGCTTTAATTACAGTTGAACCCTGGGGTGTTACAACTGACCCTTGATGAGGTCAAATGCAACATTTTAAATAAGCTTTCAAAGCCAAGTTTTGACAAATAAAGGTTTTTATTTTTCTATAGTGCTACAGCTGCCAGATAGCCAAAATGTCAAGGCTGCTAAAAATATGAGGTAAAGTTGTCCAGCACAAAGCACTGCCCTTGCTGAAGCCGAAAAGTAAAAATTGTTACAGTTGATCCTGGTCTCCCCTATCAAGTTTACAGAAAAAAGTGATGCAACGACCTCACTTGGATCTCACTATAAATATCACGCATGCTACCAACACATAATAAATAAATGGTCTAAGCACTTCCCACCGGCACACCAGCAACCAGTATGACGCGCTTGGACTACACTGGGTCCCGCCTAATCCACGAACGAGCTCTGAGCTCTGACAACCGACCATTTCTGAAATGAGAGCATCATGCAATGCCACGGTACTGGCTGGAGCGGGGCCTCTGGTCGGATAGAAAACGATGTTTGATTGGTTGTAGGCTATCTCCAGCGTTGTGGTTAGTTAGATTTATGCTGAGGTTACCTAGCCGGGATATTCCGTAACTACTTGCGTTGTTTCGTTTTTGCACGATGGAGTAGACAGCTACTGATGGTAGTTTTTGAACACAATCTTTGTGGATTGCTAATTTGGGACAGCAATAGAAGAAAATTAAGAAAGTAGGTGGAGAACTGTTGGCAGCAGCATAGTTATGAGCTTACAAGTGGTGTTTGAAATGACCATTATCTGCCAAATCGTTTTTATTTATTTTAGACCTAAACTAGCACAGAAAGTATAGATACAATAATAATCAGAACTTTCCGGGACGTCGCAGAAACGAAGGTCAAGGAATCCATATTTATACGTAATCTTGAACCGAAAATGAATACCATGTCAGCTTCTTGGCCTATCACCCACAAATCACCTTAAAATAAAAATAAAAATATAATAATAACAATTAAAAAAACATCTAGTTGGTCTTGTGATGCGTGATATATGCATAAATGTATATATATATATATATATATATATATATATATATATATATATATATATATATATATATATATATATAACTGTTTAAGGAAGAAAATAGAAAAAGAAATGTCTAAGATTGATACGTATACTGTGTGAAAATGTGTGTCTTTTTTGTACTGTTAACCGTTCCATATAATTCTGCAGGAAGTGGTTGCTCCTAAGCGTGAGATAGTCTTATTTAATTTTTGTGCCAAAAAAAGTGTATCATAGCTGAGGATGACTTGAAGTCGAAAGCTCCGATTATTATTGTATCTATACTTTCAGTGCTAATTTAGGTCTAAAATAAATAAAAACTATTTGGCAGATAATAGTCATTTCAAACACCACTTGTAAGCTCAGAAGAAAATTATCATGAGCAGGTGGTGTTCTGTTTTATTTTCGCTAGGTGAGTTTGCATTTACTCTTTTAAGTAATACTTGTCTATTTCGCTGGGGGGCCAATTTCCCGGCACTGGGGGGGGCGATTTCGGCCGACTGTGGGGTCAATTGGCCCCCAGATAACATGTTAAAAACTGGCCTGCCGGTTCCTAACTAACAATAGAAGCAACGACACTTCATCCATTGTAAAAACCCTTCATATCAGAAAGGTGAGGTGACTTGGGGATCCAGGCGGTCCGTTTGGGGGCGGGGCAAACTGATCGGCAAAAAAACTGATCCCACATGGGGCCGGGTGGCCAAGTGGCTTCGTTGCCATTCTTCGGATCGGATAGCATGGATTAACGTGGGTTCAATCCCCACGGCGGGAAACCGCCTTCCGTGTCCGATCTGACCCGGTCGAGAGGATCCTTAAACACCCACGCCAATACTCCCTGTAATTGGGCAAGTGTGCCTGTTGGGAGTGGCCCTAAATAAATAAATAAAAAGCCGACGAACAAAAAATGTCACACAGCCTAAATGTAAGCTGACTGCTTCTAAAATTTATTGCTGCCGGCCGTGGGGGGGGGCAAAAACACTATTTTCGACTTTGAAAATAGTGCCGGCCTCTTCCCTCCCCTGGATCTGCCAATGGATTGGTTCCAGCCATAAATGACCATTCGGTTTGAACAGATTATTGAAGTTGTGTGATGAAATGGAAGAAGAGAGTGCTGAAGCCTCCCAATACACATTAATATACGTTTTCACCCCAGAAGATGCCCTTACATTCATATCTAACGCGAATATCAGCTAATATTTAGTATTTCATAGTTTTTCCCCATTTTTTGCCACCGGGTTTATGCCAGTCGGTTTAAACCGGTTTAAACCAGTGGTTTAAACCACTTTCTGCCGGCTGCTGCCAACCCTGGGTAGATATTTGATTGAGGTTGAGGTGGTTAGGTGCAGGTGCTGTTCCCGTCTTCTCTGTTGTTCTGTATATGTCGGCCCTGTGTCGGCGGCGCTGATGAGGCCTCTGTCGCGGCAGCGGTGACCACCTCCAGTCCAGGCCCGCTGACCGGTCTCCACCCAGCCAGTCTGTTCATGCCGGCGACGGCCTCGGCTGCTGAGGAGGCCGTCACCTCGGCCAGCCCGCTCCAACGCATGGCCAGCATCACCAACTCCCTGATCAACAGCGCGGCGCTGCCTCCGCTGGGCGCCCACCCGCCCAGGCCCATGAAGGCAGTGTTGCCGCCCATCACGCAGCAGCAGTTCGACCAGTTCAGTAACCTCAACACCGAGGAGATCGTCCGCAGGGTGAGCCTCCGCCACGCTGACTGCACCCATGCATCAGCCAAATCAGCCGTCTCAATCTCATCGTTCACATTTTCAGCTGTAAGTGCTTTTGATTTTTAAGTGCATCCATACTCCGATACTCGCCAAACATTCAGAAAATTCAGCTGGAAATTCTGGTATGCAATTTCACCTCGATGGGAGGGTGAGGTGTCGATAGTTTTCCATTGTGAAAAGGGGCGGTGATTGACCGAGCTGACCTGGGAACGGCGCCTGGCCCTCAGATAAAGGAGCACCTGAGTCAGTTCTCCATCTCGCAGCGTCTATTCGGCGAGTCTGTCCTGGGTCTCTCCCAGGGCTCAGTCTCCGACCTACTGGCGCGACCCAAGCCCTGGCACATGCTGACCCAGAAGGGTCGCGAGCCCTTCATCCGGATGAAGATGTTTCTGGACGACGAGAGCGCCGTGCATAAGCTGGTGGCCAGCCAGTACAAGATCGCGCCGGAGAAGCTGATGCGCACTGGATGCTACAACGGAGGTAAACCCTCCGGTGGGTGTCCGTCACCTGTTCTCCAGTTTACACGCCTTTAATCGGCACAGGGAAACCAGACTACGGTGAAGGGCGGGTGGACCAGGAGGGAGTGGGCCATGCAGACTGAACACTCGATTCAGTGTTGAAAAAGGACGGTGTTCAAAAGAAAACAACAGCTTGTCGTGATTAAGCCGAGCTGCCACGAACTGTTCGATTGTAGTTCCCGGTATTCCGGTTTCCCTTTACCGATTAAAAGCTTCAATGAGCATTGACCTGGGAGTAGCTTTGCATTTGTCTGGAAGTGTCCGCAGTAGATTCAGTTGGTGCTTTGATACTCCTAACCGTGGGAAATGGTCAGAGAAAAGAAAATGCGGTTTAGGAAATGAACAAAGCCGGTCCCATGTTTGTTCAGCTGTCCTGGCAGTGAGATAGGGACATGGGTGTCACCAGGAAAGGCTAGAAAAAGTAATATTTCGGTACTATTTCAATGTATAATAATCCCTTATTTTGTTCTGGAAAGCTTTTCGTTTGCTGCGAGAGCAGTGGTCTGATTTTTATCAAGGTTCTAAATACTGCTTTCTATCATGGGCTTTAGCAGTTGGTGTATCGACACGAATGAACATAAGCTACCAGTAAATGCGTACCATTTTCTGATGCAATGCAACCAATTTGAGCACCGACCAAGACTCGATTGAGTTATCGCAAAATCTGCAAATGGGCCGAGCGCGGTGTTAGTGCGGTAGTGGCACGACATGAGGCGGATGATCGCCCAGTCACCGCAGTCCTTGGTTTTGGAAATGAGTTGAAAAGATAGCATACAATAGATAGTATAGTCCGATCAGCGTGCGACTCTGATCTACTGCAGTCCAGCTTGGGCCAAGCCGTCAAATGCCGTGTGGAAAGGCTTTGCCCTACGGATTTTTGTATGGAGAGCTTAGCGTCAACTTGTTTCCGGAAAAGTGCGATTTGTGCCTGGCTGATAATGATAATACGAGATGCGTGAAGTGCTTCTATGGGACAACACTAGAAGCCGATCAGTTAGATACGGTGTTCAGATGGGAAGTTGTCACGAAGGACCTATTTCTGTTGTTTGTGAATTACTTAGGTCTCGTCTAAATTCCTCCGTCGATGGCGCTGGTTGGGTTCGGCGGCGTCTGACGGCTTCTGTGCGACTCAGGCTTCCCGAAGATGCCGCTGAAGCTGCCGGACATGAGTAAGCCGCTGGAGGCGCCGCTGCCGCCGGCGGCGTCGCTGGCCCAGTTTCCGGTGCTGCCGCCGGTGTCGTTAGGGTCGCGGCTGTCTAGCATGGACCCGCTGATCAAGTTCGGACTCCGCCTGCCGCCCGGACAGATGGCCATGTCTGTGTACGAGACGGCCGCCATCACCCCCGAGCTGGACACCATGTACATTACCACCAAGATCAAGGAGGTCCTGCTGGCCAACAACATCGGGCAGAAGGTAGATATGACAGGCCATCCAGCACTCTCACTGCCGCCACAGGTGTTGGCACGTCTGCAGGGCAAGGGTAAGGTCAGTGACGCTGGGTCTGCGGGGTCGGGTCTGTGGGGTCGGGTCAGTGACGCTGGGTCTGCGGGGTCGGGTCAGCGACGCTGGGTCTGCGGGGTCGGGTCAGTGACGCTGGGTCTGTGGGGTCGAGTCAGTGACGCTGGGTCTGCGGGGTCGGGTCAGTGACGCTGGGTCTGCGGGGTCGGGTCAGTGACGCTGGGTCTGCTGGGTCTTGTCAGTGACGCTGGGTCTGCGGGGTCGGGTCAGTGACGCTGGGTCTGTGGGGTCGGGTCTATGACGCTGGGTCTGCGGGGTCAGGTCAGTGACGCTGGGTCTGTGGGGTCGGGTCAGTGACGCTGGGTCTGCGGGGTCGGGTCAGTGACGCTGGGTCTGCGGGGGCAGGTCAGTGGGGATGGGTTGGTTGGGTCGGGTCAGTGACGCTGTGTCTGCGGGGTCGGGTCAGTGGCGCTGGGTCTGCTGGGTCGGGTCTGTGACGCTGGGTCTGCGGGGTCGGGTCAGTGACGCTGGGTCTGCGGAGTCGGGTCTGCGGGGTCGGGTCAGTGACGCTGGGTCTGTGGGGTCGGGTCAGTGACGCTGGGTCTGCGGGGTCGGGTCTGTGACGCTGGGTCTGCGGGGTCGGGTCAGTGGCGCTGGGTCTGCTGGGTCGGGTCTGTGACGCTGGGTCTGCGGGGTCGGGTCAGTGACGCTGGGTCTGCGGGGTCGGGTCTGTGACGCTGGGTCTGTGGGGTCGTTTCAGTGGGGGATGGATTGGAGTTTGGGTCGGTGGAGCCGGGTTGGGTGGGTAGGTTTGGGTCCGCCGTGTTTGTTACTCCGGCGGTATTGACTGGGACGGAAGGGCTCATTGGTAGGGTTGGGTGGGATTGGGTCTGCCGTGTTATCTGGCTGGGACGGCAGGGGCTCATTGGAAGGGTTGGGTCCGCCGTGTTTGACTGTTACTCCGGTGGTATCGGGTGGGACGGCAGTTCTTCTGTGCGGCCGCCCACTGCAGTGGCAGCGGGAGGATGCTCGCTACTCAGGCCACCATCGAGCGCCACCCTGTGGCGTGACCGCACCATGCCGTGTAGATAGCGGCGTGCCGGCTACCGACTTATCGTTACTTTCGGTGGCATCCGTTTAGGGGAGACTTAGTTGGGCTTTGCCGTTGTCGGCGTGGGCTGTTTGACGTCAGCCGATAATACGCGGCCCTGAGCCATCACGCCGATCACCATGGTCGTGTCATGGATTCGGTGGTGCGCGGAAGCCGATCAGCGGACTAGTCTCCTGCCGCGCCTCTCGCCTTGAGAGCCCTAAGCCTGCAACCGAAGTCGCACCCAGCACACCTTTGGTCTTAAACGGGCTGTGTCGGCATGTGACAGCGAGCTGTTACCACTCTAACCCCTGCAGCCGATATCCTTGTGCTGTGGGTCGCGTCAGGTAGCGTGACACTGACCGCTGCTCCCCCAATCAGGAGTGGACAGTCCACACGTGACACTGACCGCTGATCCCCCAATCAGGAGTGGACAGCTCACAGTGACACTGACCGCTGCTCCCCCAATCAGGAGTGGACAGTCCACACGTGGCACTGACCGCTGCTCCCCAATCAGGAGTGGACAGCTCACACGTGACACTGACCGCTGCTCCCCCAATCAGGAGTGGACAGCTCACACGTGACACTGACCGCTGCTCCCCCAATCAGGAGTGGACAGCTCACACGTGACACTGACCGCTGCTCCCCCAATCAGGAGTGGACAGCTCACACGTGGCACTGACCGCTGCTCCCCCAATCAGGAGTGGACAGCTCACACGTGACTTTGACCTCTGCTCCCCCAATCAGGAGTGGGTAGTCCACACGTGACACTGACCGCTGCTCCCCCAATCAGGAGTGGACAGCTCACACGTGACACTGACCAATCAGGAGTGGACAGCTCACACGTGACACTGACCGCTGCTCCCCCAATCAGGAGTGGACAGTTCACACGTGACACTGACCGCTGCTCCCCCAATCAGGAGTGCACAGCTCACACGTGACACTGACCTCTGCTCCCCCAATCAGGAGTGGGTAGTCCACACGTGACACTGACCGCTGCTTCCCCAATCAGAAGTTGACATCCCACACGTGACACTGACCAATCAGGAGTGGACATCCCACACGTGACACTGACCAATCAGGAGTGGACAGCTCACACATGACACTGTCCGCTGCTCCCCCAATCAGGAGTGGACAGCCCACACGTGACAATGACCGCTGCTCCCCCAATCAGGAGTGGACAGCCCACACCTGACACTGACCGCTGCTCCCCCAACCAGGAGTGGACATCCCACACGTGACACTGACCAATCAGGAGTGGACAGCCCACACGTGACAATGACAGCTGCTCCCCCAATCAAGAGTGGACAGCCCACACGTGACACTGACCGCTGCTTCCCCAATCAGAAGTTGACATCCCACACGTGACACTGACCAATCAGGAGTGGACATCCCACACGTGACACTGACCAATCAGGAGTGGACAGCTCACACATGACACTGTCCGCTGCTCCCCCAATCAGGAGTGGACAGCCCACACGTGACAATGACCGCTGCTCCCCCAATCAGGAGTGGACAGCCCACACCTGACACTGACCGCTGCTCCCCCAACCAGGAGTGGACATCCCACACGTGACACTGACCAATCAGGAGTGGACAGCCCACACGTGACAATGACAGCTGCTCCCCCAATCAGGAGTGGACAGCCCACACGTGACACTGACCGCTGCTTCCCCAATCAGAAGTTGACATCCCACACGTGACACTGACCAATCAGGAGTGGACAGCTCAAACGTGACAATGACCAATCAGGAGTGGACAGCTCACACGCGACACTGTCCGCTGCTCCCCCAATCAGGAGTGGACAGCCCACACGTGACAATGACCGCTGCTCCCCCTATCAGGAGTGGACAGCCCACACGTGACACTGACCGCTGCTCCCCCAACCAGGAGTGTACAGCCCACACGTGACACTGACCGCTGCTCCCCCAACCAGGAGTGGACATCCCACACGTGACACTGACCAATCAGGAGTGGACAGCTCACACGTGACAATGACCAATCAGGACTGGACAGCTCACACGTGACACTGTCCGCTGCTCCCCCAACCAGGAGTGGGTAGTCCACACGTGACACTGACCGCTGCTCCCCCAATCAGGAGTGGGTAGTCCACACGTGACACTGACCGCTGCTTCCCCAATCAGGAGTGGACAGCTCACACGTGACACTGTCCGCTGCTCCCCCAATCAGGAGTGGGTAGTCCACACGTGACACTGACCGCTGCTCCCCCAATCAGGAGTGGACAGCTCACACGTGACACTGACCGCTGCTCCCCCAATCAGGAGTGGACAGCTCACACGTGACACTGACCTCTGCTCCCCCAATCAGGAGTGGGTAGTCCACACGTGACACTGACCGCTGCTCCCCTAATCAGGAGTGGACAGCTCACACGTGACACTGACCTCTGCTCCCCCAATCAGGAGTGGGTAGTCCACACGTGACACTGACCGCTGCTCCCCTAATCAGGAGTGGACATCCCACACGTAACACTGACCAATCAGGAGTGGACAGCCCACACGTGACAATGACCGCTGCTCCCCCAATCAGGAGTGGACAGCCCACACGTGACACTCACCGCTGCTTCCCCAATCAGAAGTTGACATCCCACACGTGACACTGACCAATCAGGAGTGGACATCCCACACGTGACACTGACCAATCAGGAGTGGACAGCTCACACGTGACACTGTCCGCTGCTCCCCCAATCAGGAGTGGACAGCCCACACGTGACAATGACCGCTGCTCCCCAATCAGGAGTGGACAGCCCACACCTGACACTGACCGCTGCTCCCCCAACCAGGAGTGGACATCCCACACGTGACACTGACCAATCAGGAGTGGACAGCCCACACGTGACAATGACCGCTGCTCCCCCAATCAGGAGTGGACAGCCCACACGTGACACTGACCGCTGCTTCCCCAATCAGAAGTTGACATCCCACACGTGACACTGACTAATCAGGAGTGGACATCCCACAGGTGACACTGACCAATCAGGAGTGGACAGCTCACACGTGACACTGTCCGCTGCTCCCCCAATCAGGAGTGGACAGACCACACGTGACAATGACCGCTGCTCCCCAATCAGGAGTGGACAGCCCACACCTGACACTGACCGCTGCTCCCCCAACCAGGAGTGGACATCCCACACGTGACAATGACCAATCAGTAGTGGACAGCTCACACGTGACACTGACCGCTGCTCCCCCAACCAGGAATGGGTAAGTCCACACGTGACACTGACCGCTGCTTCCCCAATCAGGAGTGGACAGCTCACACGTGACACTGACCGCTGCTCCCCCAATCAGGAGTGGGTAGTCCACACGTGACGCTGACTGCTGCTTCCCCAATCAGGAGTGGACAGCTCACACGTGACGCTGACCGCTGCTCCCCCAATCAATAGTGGACAGTCCACACGTGACACTGACCGCTGCTCCCCCAATCAGGAGTGGGTAGTCCACACGTGACAATGACCAATCATGAGTGGGTAGTCCACACGTGACAATGACCAATCCGGAGTGGACAGCTCACACGTGACACTGTCCGCTGCTCCCCCAATCAGGAGTGGACAGTCCACACGTGGCACTGACCGCTGCTCCCCCAATCAGGAGTGGGTAGTCCACACGTGATACTGACCGCTGCTTCCCCAATCAGGAGTGGACAGCTCACACGTGACAATGACCAAGCAGTAGTGGACAGCTCACACGTGACACTGACCGCTGCTCCCCCAACCAGGAGTGGACAGCCCACACGTGACGCTGACCTCTGCTCCCCCAACCAGGAGAAGACATCCCACACGTGACGCTGACCAATCTGGAGTGGACAGCCCACACGTGACACTGACCGCTGCTCCCCCAATCAGGAGTGGGCAGTCCACACGTGACACTGGCCGCTGCTCCCCCAATCAGGAGTGGGTAGTCCACACGTGACACTGACCGCTGCTCTCCCAACCAGGAGTGGGTAATCCACACGTGACACTGACCGCTGCTTCCCCAATCAGGAGTGGACAGCTCACACGTGACAATGACCGCTGCTCCCCCAATCAAGAGTGGGTAGTCCACACGTGGCACTGACCGCTGCTTCCCCAATCAGGAGTGGACAGCTCACACGTGACACTGACCAACGCTGGTTCACTCTCCAATCAGGAGTGGACAGCTCACACGAGACACTGACCGCTGCTCCCCCAATCAGGAGTGGGTAGTCCACACATGACAATGACCCCCCCCAATCATGAGTGGGTAGTCCACACGTGACAATGACCCTCCAATCAGGAGTGGACAGCTCACACGTGACACTGGCCGCTGCTCCCCTAATCAGGATTGGACAGTCCACACGTGACACTGACCGCTGCTCCCACACAACCAATCAGGAGTGGGTAGTCCACACGTGACACTGACCGCTGCTTCCCCAATCAGGAGTGGACAGCTCACACGTGACACTGACCGCTGCTTCCCCAATCAGGAGTGGACAGCTCACACGAGACACTGACCGCTACTCCCCCAATCAGGAGTGGGTAGTCCACACGTGACAATGACCAATCATGAGTGGGTAGTCCACACGTGACAATGACCAATCAGGAGTGGACAGCTCACACGAGACACTGACTGCTGCTCCCCCAATCAGGAGTGGACAGTCCACATGTGACACTGACCGCTGCTTCCCCAATCAGGAGTGGGCAGTCCACACGTGACACAGCATCCCGTCCACCGTACACGCGTGTGACTAGGTCGGCCAAAAGCTGTCATGCGGTACTGTTCAATGCCCTGGACCATCTAAGCATCGCTGCATATGTGTCTCAGTCTATGTTCATTGCCACTGTCCCGTCGATACAGTTTTTGCTATCGTGTATATCCATAGCCAGTTGGTAGTGGTTGAGGGGTGGGCAGGATGCGCTGTTGGTCGGAGTGGGGGATGTGTGCTGACCTGGGATGCGCTGTTGGTCGGAGTGGGGGATGTGTGCTGACCTGGGATGCGCTGTTGGTCGGAGTGGGGATGTGTGCTGACCTGGGATGCGCTGTTGGTCGGAGTGGGGTGTGTCTGACCTGGGATGCGCTGCCGGTCGGAGTGGGGGGTGTGCTGACCTGGGATGCGCTGTTGGTCGGGGTCGGAGTCGGGGATGTGTGCTGACCTGGGATGCGCTGTTGGTCGTTGTGGGGGCGGCTAGGGCGCCCCCCTGAGGGCCCGGAGGGCCCCCTGAGGATACCGGCCGTGCGAAGCGCGGCCCGCTCGCACTATCTTCTGGGGCGAAATGTGGGACTTCATACCAGACAGGGCCTTCTTAAGCCCTCTCCAGCACTCTATTGTGTGACAATTAGGGCCGTTTTTACCAATCAAATTCGTCAGTAAAAAGGTACCCTTTTGAACCACTGGTGGCCAGGGCCCCCTATCCAAAGTAGGGCCCATTTTGGTCATATAGACCCTGCTTAATCGATAAAGCCAAGATTGCTGGCGGGACTATTTGGGCAAAAGGGCACAATGAGACTCACAGGCTGTCAGATCCCGGTCTATAGCCGCCAGGGACCTGTCTGACCAGCTGGGTCCTCTTTCAGTGAGGAGGCTGTGTGGCTAGTCGGGACCATTTTAGCCCGCAAGGCCCAGTCTGACAGTCAGTACCCTGTTTAACTAGAGAAGCTTTTGAGCTAGTGTAACCGTCTAGTCTCCGTAGGGCCCTCTGTTCAGCTGGGCCCTCTACATAGGAGTAACCAAGTAGAAGCGGCCGGTGCTGTGGCCCCCTTGAGGGCCCGGAGGGCCCTTCGAGGATAGCGCGAAGCGCGGCCCGCCCGCATTATACTCTGTGACCTGCCGTGGAATTACATGCCCAACAGGGCCCTAAGTCCTCTCCAGTACTCCATTTCTGTGACAAGTAAGGTTTTTTTACCACAGTGTCCCCTAAACCACTATCAGCCCCCCCCACCCAAGGCCCTCGTTGACAGTAGGACTATCTCTGGTCAGCCAGACCATCTTCAACCGATAATACTGCTAGGGCCATCAGGGCTTTTGGTCCACGGGGCCCACTGCGAATCGCAGGGTCAGCTAAAACCTTCAGGGCCCTGTCGGACCAGCTTGGCCATCTTTAAGTAAGGAGGCCGCTGTGACTTACAGGGATCGTTTTAGCCCACAAGGCCCACTCTGACTGTGAGGACCCTCTTTATCTAGCAAAGCCTCTGAAATAGTATGGCCGACTATTTTCCGTAGGGCTCTCTATAGCTAGCAGGGCCCCTCCAGAGGCGTAGCCAAGGAGAGGTGATTGGGACGGTGGCCCCCTGAGGGCCCCCTCGAGGACGCGCTGCCCCTACCCCATCGTACTCTGTGACCTGCCGTGGAACTTCATGTCAGACGGGGCCATCTCAAGCACTCCACAACACTACATTCTGTGACAAGAAAGGCCCTTTGGACAATCGAAACTCTTTTAAAAAGAGGGTCCTCTGAACCACGTGGTCCCCAGGGCCCTGTGTCGAGATTTGGGCCCTGTCTGGTCAGGTGGACCCTCTTTAACGATAAAGCCACTTTGGCCAGCAGGGTTTTTTTTGGCCGCGGGGCCCACTGCGAGTCCCAGGGCCAGCTAAAACCGTCAGGGCCCTCTCGGACCTGCTGGGCCCTTTTTAAACGAGAAGGCCATTGTGGCTAGCGGGAACCACTCTGACCACTGGCATTGTGGTCATTGGTCCACAGCACCCATTCTGACTATCAGGACCCTCTTTACCTACAAAGGCTTTTGAACTAGCAGGACCGACTGCTCTCCACAAGACTCTCTATCGTCATCAGGGACCTCTCTGGTCAGCTGGAGATCCTACAGAGACATAGCCAAAGAGAAGATGTTGGGGCGGCAGCCCCCTGGAGGACGCACTGCCCAGCTGCACTATTCTCTGTATCCCGTCGTGGAACTTCATGTTAGATAGGGCACTCTCAAGCTCTCTCTCTCTAGTTCTCCATTCTGTGATAAGCGGGGATCTTTTGACCATCAGAACCCTCTGAAAGAGGGCTCTCTGAATCATTGTGACCCCCAGGATCCTCCTGTCGACAGTAGGACCCGCTCTGGTCAGCTCAGTCCGCTTAAACCGACAAAGCCACCATGGTCAGCAGGGTACTTTGGGCACCAGGGCCCACTGCGACTTGCAAGGTCAGCAATGGCCAGCAGCGCTATAGCTGACCCTAAGCAGCTGTCCATGGCTGTCTGAACAGCTGGGCCCTCTTTAAATAGGAATCCATGTGGCAAGCAGGGACGTTTTTAGACTGTAGGACCCACTCTAACTATCAAGACCCTCGTTAACAGCGGAGCCTTTGAACCAGTGGGGTCCACTGTTCTCCGTAGGGCTCTATATCGTCAAAAGGGCCTCTCTAGTCAGCTGGGCCTTCTATAGACGATTCCGAGGAGCCGTCTGGCCCTCTAAATCCACCGAGGACCTGTGCAGCTTGTAGACTTACTTAAAAAAGCAGACAATTTGTGCCCCGCAAGATGTTTTGTGGTTATTATGCCTCTATAACCCATCAAGCCTATAGCCAGTATGGTCCATTGTAACCCACAGGGCTGTCCACAACCAGCAGAACCAGCTGGTACCTCCTTTGAACCCTCGCCCCAGTGGGGGTGTTTGAACACCCCCTTGGGGTTTTCCGGTGGCACGAATAAACGGCGGCGTGAAGCGCTGCCATACTTGACACAGCTTATTCTTGATCAATTCCGCAACTTTCCCCAACATTTTAAGGTTGGATCATCTCAGGTCAGTTCGCAAGTACAGGCCAATTGACCTCACCTCTAAAAATGCTTAAGGTGGCATAGGTAAGGAAAGGGTGAATCTATCCCATAGAAACATATCCACAAAGTGAACCCATCGAAGTTTGCAAAATATATTCCGGGAATTTTCATATAGATGACATAGCGTCAGGCACGGATCATGACCTCTCCACTTAACAGGCATGGAAAAAACAGAAATTGGCCGAAAAAATTGCTCTATTTCTGTATATACCGTTTGGAATACCTTCGTATTCTCCAAATTATTGTATCCTAGGCCCTTTTATTGGTTCATGTTGCAAGTTTGGACCTGTTATCTATGAGAGGTCATCTGGGGCTACTTAAGCAGGGTTTCAGACTTGGGTCAATAACTGTGCAGGACATTAGGATAAAGCTAATATTTTGATACCATTACGTTGGATTGTTATTTTGAAGCGAATGATATGCATATTGCCTATTGTATAACAGCGATTGACAGGTATTCACCTTTCAACAGCTGCTGTTTTGGTTGAAATGTGAATATTGACTATGCTAGGTTAGATAACGACCTTGAGCTGACCTTAGGTCGGGTCATTTTTATGTTTTGATCTAGTATGGTTATATTATACATCATTCGACTGGCGGTAACGAGGTGCATAATCGAAATGGTGCTTAAAAATGATTATAACTGAACTCTATCAGACACAACCCAGAAACTCCGACCCTAACATGCCACATTCTTGGCCTGTGAGGACTTCAATATTGACCTGACCCAAAAAAGTGACCAAAGCAGTTTTTTCGCTATCCTGCTTAGGATCCATGTTCGAAGGGGGGATTTGAAACCCCCCACCAGGACGAAGGTGGCTCGGAGGCCCACCGGCCACCGTGGTTATAACTCACCTCCCTTTGTAGCCCGCAGGGCCTACTGAGACTATCAGAAGAAGCATATGTCACTATAGGACTCTTTGAGACCAGTTGGGCCCACAATGGATCGTATACCCCGTTATCAATGGGAGAGCCCTTTTTAGTCAGCTGGAAACTTCGTAAATAGATTCGAAACGTCCTGGTGGCCCTCTGCATCCAGCATGGTTATCTGTAACTAGTTACAGAAGGCCCGCAGATACCAGCAGAACACTTTGTGACCATTAGGCTCTCTAGAACCAACAGAGCTCTTTCTGACCAGCTGGGCCCATAATGGTCAGCTGAGCTCCCTTTGTCCGCCACTAAATACCATTTTAAGTGTTTTTTTCGTTCGAAGGGAGCCACTTTGAAGGTGAAAGAAGCTCCTAGAAAATGTGTTTATTACCAACCTATATTATGCCATACCTTAGTCTCATCATTGTATTGCGAAATTTTAAGTTATTTAACGCCACATTCTGCCATTGAAAAATTGAAAAAAACACTTTACAAGAACTAAACAGCATTTCTGGCGGACAAAGCACGTACCCTGCTGCCTTTTTCACTTCCTCGGCCGGTACTTCCTTGACACAGGCTTCGTTAATGTGGCACCAACCAGCCTCCGACTGGTTCCAGCAGAATTCAGTGCAGTGGCTCATCTGCGGGGCTGCCATGGTGTACTACCGCTCCATACAGGTCAAACACAAGGCTGTCAGATATCTGCGGATGCCGGAGGGTCTTTCAACTGAGGTCCAGATCGCAAAGGGGAAAAGTCCCGTGGGCGAGGGCTTCGAACGATGGGCTGCTGTTGTAGGTAAAACGCGTAAGTTGCATAATCACCATATGTGGCAGGCGCCAGGCATCAAACTTAAGTTATTAATTGGCTTGTATCCTCAAATCCTGGAATAAAATAGCAAAAAAGCAAATGTATCGAAACAGCCATTCCTCAGAGTCTTCATGAAATGTATTGGTTGGAAAAGCTCTTGATCATGATGTGAGCTGAGACCTGGAATTTCAGATTTCACCAAATTTCAGAAATTTTTTGTTCTTTTGCTTTATTATGAATCTGGATTTGAAGAGATAGATTAATGACCAACTTTTCTACGGATAATTATGCTCCTCAGTGGAACACCCCGAAATCCATCTATCTTTGAAAGAAGTTTCTTCCGAAGAGGAAGAAATACTTTCGGCCATTTTCGCTTTTGGAGCACGATTAGCTCTGAAGTAATTTGGTAGGCACACAAATTACTTGTCATGGTGATATCTTAGGGTCGCTCTGATTTAAAGCGACCTTC
This sequence comes from Lepas anatifera, assembly GCA_034440635.1. Classification (NCBI taxonomy): domain Eukaryota; kingdom Metazoa; phylum Arthropoda; class Thecostraca; family Lepadidae; genus Lepas; species Lepas anatifera. Next base: position 395,484 of record JAOTON010001033.1, on the reverse strand, counting down.
TTTAGATCAATTGACGCCAAAACCGCGGTGAACGTTTTTTTTTGCTTGCTTGCTGAAATTTTTGGGGGCCCTTTTGGCGGAATTTCAGGGGCCCCTTTTGACCGCCGCCCCGCCCCCTCCCCTGAGCGAAATCCTGGCTACGCCCCTGGTGGGGATGTGTGCTGACCTGGGATGCGCTGTTGGTCAGAGTCGGGAATGTGTGCTGACCTGGCTGACCTGTGTCGGCAGCTGTTCGGCGAGGTTGTGCTGGGCCTCTCTCAGGGCTCAGTCAGCGAACTGCTCTCCAAGCCCAAGCCGTGGCACCTGCTCAGCATCAAGGGCCGCGAGCCCTTCATCCGGATGAAAATGTGGCTGGAGGACACGCCGCGCAACCTGGAGCGGCTGCAGAGCATCAAAAACGACCGCAAGGAGAGCAACAAGCGACGGCGCTCCCAGATGGACGCTGCCAGCGAGAGCAACGACAGCTCGGACGTCTATTCCACCATGTCCAACAGCCCGAACGCCAAGAAGTCTCGCGTCCTCTTCTCGGACGAGCAGAAGGAGGCGCTGAAACTAGCCTTCGCCATGGACCCGTACCCCAACATGACGTCGGTGGAGTTTCTCTGCCAGGAGCTGAACCTGACGCACCGCACCATCACCAACTGGTTCCACAACCACCGGATGCGGCTGAAGCAGTCAGCGGCGGGCGGAGAGGCTCCCTACCTGCCGGGCGCCAGCAGGGACGGCCAGCCGCTGGACCCGCTGCAGTTCCGGCTTCTGCTGAACCGGCGGCTGCAGGAGCTGCAGCGGGAGAAGGGCGGCGGCCCCCTGCCCGGCCCTCTGCCCTTCCCGGGCATGCCTGCTCCCCTGCCCTTTCCTTACAGCATGGACGCCCGGCTAGCCGAGCCGATGAGCGGTCTCGACCTCAGCATGAAGTCCGACAACGACTTCGACAACCAGAGCGACGACGCGTCGAACCTGTCAGAGGACGCCGGCAGCCCGCCGCCGGCTGGCTCTCCGCGGGAAGAGGAGGAGGAGGAGGCGGCAGAGAAGGCCGCCATGCCGGCGGCGGCACGCAGCTCGCGACGCAAGCCGGCGGCACCGCAGTGGGTGAACCCGCAGTGGGCGGCCGAGCCGCGCCGGCCGCCCCAGCAGCTCATCAACGGCGTTTGTGTGGTGCAGACGGGACTGGAGGCGGCCGCTGGTGCCGCTGAGACTGCCGGAGACCCTGCCGCCACCGCTGCTGCTAATGCTGATGGCGAAGCTCACGCGGCCGAGGCGGGGGCGGCAGGGTCTCCCCCCGGCGCCGACGGTGACGCTGCTGCTGCCGCCTCTTCTGAGCCAGAGGGCGGCAACGACGGACTGGCGGAAGCGGCGGAGCGGCGCGAGGGCCAACCGGACGGCTCGGAGGCCGAGTAGGGCCGCCCTCTCACGTGCAATCGCCGCGCCCTAGTTGTCGCGAGTTTTCTCATACCTGTATCATCAGTCAGCCAAGTTCAGATGCCAAGTGATATGTCAGTTCGACTCTAAACAAGCGCCTCCACAGCCACCGAGTGGCTGGGTGGCCACCGCCGGCCGCGCCACGCCTGCTGTTCTTCTCATCCCATATTTTTGTATGTGTGCGTGTGTGTATATGGCTGGTACATAGCCGGCGTCGGTTTCAGGCCGTAGAAGGCGCCACATACAAAAGACAGGCCGGCAGGCGCGACCCCGCGCCGCTGCATTGTTGGTTCGTGTTGTCTGTTTTTCTTCTCACGTTGTTATTACCGGCCGTGTGTGCGTGTGACTGTGGCTGCGCGCTTCTGCGCGGCTCAGTGTGAGGAAGTGGGTGATGCAGTGGCGTGTTTTGTTAGCGGGTGCAGGCTACATCGAACCGGTTGGTGCGTCGCCGCATCCGCCCGGTCCGTGATCTCGACCGCTCCCCAGCGTCATCTGCTGGTGCCGTGCCCTCCCTCCCCTGTCCAGCACAAAACCTAGTAAATTTGCAATCACTGGAACTGGTCCGGTGCCGTGGTTCAGTACAAGTTGATGGTGGTGCGGGCAGCATCTGTTTGTCAATTCTATTGGCACTGAGAGTCAAATTAATACGCTCCGTCAAAGAGAGAGAGGTCACCACGCTGGGAAACAATCTGCCGAAAAGGCGAACTTTATTTATATCCATTCCTCAACGTTAGACCGCTACGAACCCTCCCAATTAGTGGTGTATGCGTGCTCGCGTATGTTATAGTCCGAATGTGAAAGCGTGTGTTACGAATTCCATGTAACGCCATGTGTCACACTTTATTGATCCCCGTTGCAATGTGACCGAGCATGCGTTGACCGGTGTGTATCTGTAAGATAATTTACGAACCGTGTGATCGGTACTGGAGCTGTAAGCTTATCTACAAAATACATTTCTCGCTCGGACGGTGGTGGAGTTTGGTAAGGTGCGACTCGGCTTGCCGCGGGCTGCCAGTGACAGGTAAGCACCCCAAGACAGAGTGCTGCCATCTCTGAGGCAGGAGTGCTCCTGATTCCCTGTCTGACGCCTGTGGAGTCCTGCGCCGCCTCGGCTCCTGTTCATCCCTGCCTCACGTCTCCTCTCCCAACACTGAATTATATGTCAAACTGCGCAGCATTTACTACTGCCGCCTAGCCTGTTCAGAAGAGATATAACTCAAATTTTCCGCTTCTCGCTTAGACTTACAAGAAAAGCGTGACAATTGTTAGATTGCAGGAGACTTATCAGGTGCATTGTTTAAAATCTAGCGTCTGTATTCCCATCTCTCTTGCTATTTTGAGCTTGTTCCGCGCATATCTCCAAAATTTAGCATTTGACCACGCGACCATTTCGGGACTATTCTCACTGGGCAGAATCTGCTTACCGAAATTACAAAAACACGCGAAGAGATTGACGACAAAGTGAGTATTGGCAGATTCTGCCAAGTGCGAATAGGCCCTAAGAACGAGGATGTCAATATTTAAAGTAAGCCATGAATCGAATGAAAAACGCGAAAGTGTGCTGGAGGTTGGTAAACTACCACTGCTCAACTACTTTGCCAGTATTCTGTTCGCATTAAAACAAGCTACACAACGAGGAGAGAAAAAGACAAAACGGTTGAGAAAGGCTCTTTGTTATCGCCGGGAGATGTCGCTCGTATATTTCTTGGTCGCCATGGTTATGTCGGAAACAGTGCTGGCCCAAATACTTTTTCATGGCCGATGAAAACGCAACACTTGTGCCATGAACCGACCAAAGATCTCCATTACAATCCAATTATACTGTCTTAGAAGGGCTCTTTGTCAAAATATGGGCCATTTCAGGACAAATCGTCCATGTAGGCACCAAAAAGTTCATCATGACACCTCAGATTTCCACCAAATGTTGTACCCAAGGTCCCCTATACATACATTGGGCCCATTGTCAGGTCCCAGTGCTCGCACTGTGGTTGCATGGTGTTGAGGTGGGAGGATGGCTTTTTACGCTCTTCTTCTACTCTCTACCCTATTCATGAATCAGGGGACCCCCCCGCCTAAAAAAATCAAGCATCAGCTTAGTTTGTTTGCATTCTCTCCATGCTACCTGTGTGAATCTACATAAATGTGTTGAAGTGCATCGTTGTAAGTGTTTCATAAGCTGCTGTAATTCGCAGAACCTAGCCCTGTTCCAGCTGTCAGCACAGCTTTGTCAGCACCAATCAGCGGGCCGCGTTGCGCCTACGTCACAGAACTGTAGCCTCTCCCCGGGAACTAGTTCTAGAGGTTTTACGGGCTGACGGCCTGCTGTTTGCGCTGATGAAAAATAGTAAGTGCACAAAGTGGCAGTCTAATATTGTTTAATGGTGTAAAGGTTTGAGTTCCCTTTGCTTAGCACAAACAAGAGGCGATTATGGCGCTGATGTTACTTTTCTGGAGGAGAGGTTAGAGGTCCTGCTGACAAAACTGTGCTGACAGCTGGAACAGGGCTCCTGCCTCCCATCCCCCGTCACCGCCAGTTCGGGATACGCCCCCCCAGCAAAAATTAAATGACGATGCCCCTGGCTGTGACCCATACCAGACACATACCATTTCTATACACGTCTCGAAAACATCCCTGACGTGACTCCAGGAAAATAAGTGAAAGGGTGCCACGTGATTTTTTCAGAAAACCTTGCTTTTTCGCACAATATTCAACGCAGGGTTTTCATTGGGACAACCGTCAGTTTTGGGAATACATCCATATGTTCTTTACACTTGTAAGAGCTAGCAAATGTTCTGTTTTAGTTCTGATTTTCTCGTGCACAACACGCGGCAGTCGCAACCTTTCAGTCTGTACTAATTCCACGCATCAGAAACTCTCATCCGGACTTCCAAAAGCTATATTAATTCCCAGCTGGTTGCGCCGGATAGTTTAAAAACCGGTACAACTTTTCGAATATCCGTCACCATCAACCGGATAATGACATTGAGCGCGATTGGTACTTTTTCACCATTTCACACCGAACAAAATGCGTGTGATGGTATCAGTGGCTCTGAAGTGTGCCGTGTACCGCGTGGGTCTTAAAATAACAGTGAATGAAAAAAAGTATGCGCCGAATAATTTTTTGCTCACTGCAAAACAAGACTCAGGGATAAGATTAAGTTATTTTCTGGGGCGAGTGCTGTTATAGCCAGTATGGCCAAAAAGCTGGAAAAGCGCTTCCGTGATACCAGGCTGGTAAAAGGCACTAAAACATTTCAGCGCATCGTTCCGATAGACATCCGAACACAAGACCAATTATGCCACTGGGAAATATCACGCTCCATCCACAGGATCTTTGCATGTGTGAAGCATTTTATAACGAGCTGGCGGCCAAATGACTTCAAATGGTAGGCGTCTCGACTATGGTGTAATGTGATAAATTGCAGAGGTGATTCTAGGTCATGAATTAAAGTCACCCAACCTCAGCATGACTTTGTAATGTTCCAACATATCCGAAGCACCATGAACCTGTCGAGCCGTGAAATGAAATCGGTAACGACGTATTAGCGTCCTTTTGTGTTAAATGACATTTAAGGTCAAGCTAAGTCATTTAGTCAGGTTACAAGGGTCGTTTCAGATCCAAGCCGCAAATAATGGTACGAAATATATGGTAAGTATGAGCTTTATTTGGCGAAATAGGTGGTAATATGAGCTTTCATTTGACATCCATATTAGACATTTTATAGCGTATCTGCATGAAAGGCACTTCCAAGGAGCGTTTTGCCGTAGGTGATGACCTCTGTGACCTGTTACTTAATCCAGTTACAAAAAATCACCCACCACTGGTTAGTTTATACCCTGAGGACCACCCAGTGAAGACATGAAAAATGAAAATGAGGCTTTACAAAAATGTTAATTTAAAGAAAAGGTCACGAGTTCAAAACCTGACCTGGGGGCGAGGTTATTTTCCTGATATGGCCCGTTGTATCTTCTATCCATTGATATCCATTTATTTAATTCGATCAGCCACTTTTAAGATACAAAATTATTTCTGCTTCAATGTTTGCGTTGACTTCGAAAATTTGATGGCCTCTATCTGGTGACCTCTTTGCCCGTGGGACCTGAAAATTGGCCCAAATTCATTTTGTTTATTTTTTTATTTTCATTTTGTACCTTGGGTACAAAATTTGGTGGATATCTAAGGGGTGATGCTGAACTCGCCTGGACGGTTTGTCCTGGAATAACCCATATGTCACTTCTGAATCTCATGCTTTTTAGGAGCTGTGAATTTAAAATACTCGAGGTCAGAGGCCATAATAGCCTTGGCTTAAGTACAGTTCATTTTGTCTGTCTTTTCATGAAGCAAATATTTCGTTTTGCACGATGACGTCGGATGACGGAGCAGTTGCAATGGATTAAAATGTAACCATTTTTATTTCAAATTCAAGGTGTTTTAGCACTTGATTTAAAATACAGATATTCGTATTTGTTTGCGGTGTAACTAGAATAGGTATTTTACGTTTAATACATCACGTATCTTACGTTTCTGACAGTACATCACGGTCAGAAATGTGATATGTGTACAAAATGAACAATTCATTCTCGGTCAAATTAGGGCTTATGTTGAGCCATAAAATGCCTTCTCAGTATGCATTTGGCACTGCAATGGAACAATTAGCACCGCACTCTGGTACAATTGATCCGTGGCTGGCGTCAATTGTAACACGTGCTGGGATGTTTTGAAACTCTCAATATGGCATTAATAACTGAATATTTTCAACAAGCTTTTTTAATTCCCCGAGGCCAAAATAAGAAGATATATTGTGATAATGTGCATTTTTCTGCATCTTAAATTATTGGTCCTGGAAACAAATTAGTAAAAAACGTTACAATGGACCCCCCGTCTCCCCTACGGCATAGCCCACCTGTTTGTAAAATCGCATAGGCTTGTAGGTTGTAAGCCTGCTTTTTCTCGCTGTAGATCTGCTTTAGAATAATCGATGTGATGCAGCAGCTTCGCTGCCAAGTGTGGTTTGCCAAGAACACTAGGCTGTTTCCATTTTCCCTGGGTATGGTGAGGGATCATCCTTACATTCTCGCATGCACATTTTGCATCGTGACCCAGATCCACATAACCTTGTGACTATGCAATAACGCCGAAAATGGAGAGTCTGGCCGTATGTTTTAGTCACAGTTGGCTCAATAGGTCAGATGGAACCACGAATGTGCTTCGTTGCCCCCACGCAAACAGATATACAACCTCGGCCTGCGGCCTGGGCTAACGCCCCACCGGCGCAGGAGAGCCGCATGACAATGTGCCGAAAGCAAACCATATTTCGTTCTTAATGTATCTCTTCATAAGCCTGCAAGTCAGTTTTATCATTTTTTTCTTTGAAATAACCAATAAAGAGTACGTGGTCACCACCGGATTCGAACCGGACCTACCTGATCAAGAGACAGGTCCTCTAACCACTAGACCACCGTGCCACACTGCTCATCCTCCCACTAGCTGAACAGCGTGACCCGTCAGGAGGTCACTGGCTAGTACAACTCGCCGAATATGCCGGGCCGCTGGCGCCGGGTGCTGTGCTTGTCCCGAAAAGGCACGATATAAAGGTACTTCTAGAAGACGAACCAAACATTCTTTTGGGCTGAAATTAGTTGTATCGTCGAGCTAGGATCGTAAGCTAGCTTCATGCCAAATTACTTCCACTTCCATCCATTTTAAGGACTTCAAACCATGGTGAGAAGCAAAGGTGGTCGAGAAATTTAGCATCTTGTAATACATTTTGGACTAATTACTCGAAAGCCATTAGAGATAGGTGGTAGTATAAGTGAGCGAAATGACCGCAAGTAACTTTCCTCTTCAGCCATGTCAGTTCTGAGTTTGTGAGTGACATGAGCTTGGAACCAGGAAGATGCAAATAAAAGTTTTTACTCAATTTCTATTTATGCCTATAAAACAAAGAATTTCACATTCACAACTTCCATCTCCAAATATTATCAGGCGGAAGCAATGTTCTTTCATTATTTGAAATGAAAACTCAAATCGGTCAATTAGATTGTGAGATATTAACGTTGAAATGAAATGAACCAAAATTCAGTCTTCCGGAAGAACTGTAAAAAGTAGGTCAAAATTCTGCGTTTTGCACTCAAAACTATGCCTAAGCACTACAAAATTTTCCTAGCTACCCCTAGGTAACTGCCTTTCAGCTAACTGAGGCCTGTCTTCTGACATTTCGAGCGCACAAGTCGGCCATCAACTTTTAGCAGGTTTTTGCTCGCGTGAGAAATGCCGCGTTTTCGCGCAATAAATATTGTCGGATCAGCTCAATTCGTTTTCCCTAGCTGGCCCTTTTTATCTTTCGAAAATGACATAAGTTTCAAGTTCGTAGGTTAAGAAGTAAAAATTAGAAAAATATAAAACAGAAAAAGTTTGAGCCAAAATTTCTCAAAAACTGTTTTGGATTTCGACTCGGGGCATCAGTTTGGGTGTCTGGAGCAGAAGGGCTATCACCCTACAAAATTCCAGAGCTCTGACATCAATTCTCAGGACGGACAGACGCCAACAACAACAGACCACGACGAGACCCGTCTGAGCGGCCAGAATAGAGCCGCTTGAGAAATCTCAATGCGCTTCGCTCCATGGATTTCGTCATGCGGCTCTGACAGGTGGCCTGTAACATCCGTCCGTACAACAGCATCCGCTTCTAAATACAGATCACAAACTTACTGCTGCCCTAGATAGGTAGGCATGCATTATGCACCTACATACCAGTTTATCTCCGTAAAAATGATTCTAAACACCGCTAAATGTGTTCAACGTGTCCAAACAATGTTTACGCTAACTTTATTTTTACCAGGAAAGCATGCATGGTATTATCAGGTGGAGTGAGCAGTACACTGCGCAAAATGAGGACACTACACACAATGAGGACACCACACATAATGGGAAACTACACACGATTAGGAAACTTCACACACTGGAGGAGACCGCATGCAATGACCGAACTACACACAGCGGTTATGACCAGCTGCTCGAATTTCTCAGTGTTCTCTGTACCTATGTAATGCTTGGGAGACTCATTTTCTCCGAGATATGGATTTTGAACACATGGCAGTGTAATCAAGTCAACTCACCTAATCAAAATGATAGTTGAGGACCGGCCGGACGCTGCAATATTATCATTAGAGGAATTAGGGGAAGAAGGTGTAGGTATTGCACCCTTCCCATGAAGGGAAGTCGCTTGGTAGGCGAATGTCTCCCATGTTGTTGCTGATAAAATGGGAAACCCTGATCATTTATTGGCCAGTTAGAAACGTTTCTTGACCTGTACATACCGTTTTTTATTGAGCTCCGGTTTACACAAAACCGTGCAAAAGGAGCATTTGCCAAAGTGTGAGGATAGTTGGGCGCAGGGAAGAACGTATGTGGGTTTAATTGCACCCTTCTCTCATACCATGCAGAGTAAATGGAAGAGAATAAATAAGCATTGCCTTCGTAACATTTGTACAAATGGGGCTTAAGGCTTAACTTACCTTTCAAACTTTACGTCTGCAGTACCCGCAAACTATTTTAAAGTAATATTATTGCATATGTAGGATGTTCCAGAATTAACGAATGCATTTAAAACAGAAGTATCTCAGGTACTTTAAATATGAATATCATGGTTTTGATATCCGGTAAATAATAATTCGTGAAAACTTACGGCTTAGTCTAGGGAAAAAGCATTTATGTTCCACCCAAGTTCCACCTAGAAGGAGGCTTGGTTGCAGTAGCCCATAGGGAACTCCATTCTAAGGCTAAGTAATAACTTTCAGACATCGGGCCCAGTGTCTGGTGCAGGGAGGAGTGGCCATAGAGCTCTCTAGTCCCGGCAAACGTCAGAGAAGTCCGCAAGAATTCACCAAGATCCAAGGATTTCCCTGCGGCGCCTGGCTGGGGAAGTGAAAGTCGGTAAGTCATCAGGTCATCGGATACTCAAGAAAGAGCTCAACCCAAAGTCAGGCAAAATTCCTGGGTAATTCCGTTTTCTTAGCAGCTGCTAAGAAGACGGTTGCCTGGCTCCAGCAGCACATGTCATACCGTGTGAGCGCTAAAGGTGCCGCGGTCGGCTGGCCACCTCACTCCCCTGACCTGAGCACACTTAATTTCTTCCTCTGGAGACACCTCAAGAGTTTGGTGTACCAGAACAACCCTGGAGATGAATGACAGCTCGAACATCTCCGATGGAGTCCGCAAGATCGCCACCCAGACGTGCGTGAGAGAAGCGGAGAAAGTGAAGCGGTGCGCTAGTGTCTGCGCAGTCGGAAATGGAGACAATGGGGAGCATCCGCTTGTGTGATGCCCCGAGTTAAAACTTGTCACGACAAAATACATTTTCACAGAGTTTTCTATCGGGTGGTGAAAGTCTCTTTATTTTAGGACAATTTGGTCAAAAGTTATGACCAAAACAAATATGTTGAGTCGTCTGGGACGCCCTGTGGAATGGGTGGTTAACACGCGCAGAGGAGAGGTCCTAAAGTGCCCCTACCTATTTTTCCGAGGTGGTCGGGGAAATGTTCGCTGCCAGAAAACGCTACTTGGTCACATTTGAGAGAATTGATGATTGCATCGATTGGCGAAGGAATTTTGAAAATCGGTCAATAATGTTTTGGCTTATAGGTTTTTAAAGTCAGACCTATATTTTAAGGCCGTCGCAATCGCGCGGTCGCGCTAGTTCACCTGCACTGGAGACCGAGTGGTGACGTCATAACCGAATATAATTAGGTTAATTTCAAGGTCAACCCATATGAAGGTAAATATTACAGGTCAAGGTCATTGACCCCAGTATTTCTGTCAGATGGCATTATTCACAGTATACCGTATGTTATAATATGACTTTGTAGTTAAGGCTGCTCAAGGTCAAGGTCAAAGGTTTTTTCAAGGTCAAACTCTCACTTCCCACGTAATGGCTGCTATAGCGCCAGTTGTATTGTAGATAATGGGAATATGTCATATTGTTACGTTATAGATTATTGACCTCCAGTAACCTTAAGATTGTGTAGGACCTTCCCTCTATGACCTTAGTCCGCTTTTGGTATATTCCCGGCTATTTTCCGCAAAATCACGGCAGTTCTGAATAGGTCTCCAGCACGGCCCAGATTTGACCTTGACGTCATCGTTTTACCTTGAAGATATTGACCTAGGTCAATGAACCGTGACCATAAGGTAGATCACCATCATCCCACACCGCCCCCCCTCAACGGTCGTTTTTCTAACCCTCTTGCTTTTCAAGATCTCTGGGGGGCACTATAGGACCCCCTCTACTGTGCGTTGGTGCCAGACCCCTCTCCACTGCGCGTGTTAAACGAAAATCACGATCATTCTGATATACAAACTGTTCAATCTTTGCCTATAGGTACATAGGGCGCATTTGGTCTGGAAGCAATGCATTTTTTTTACTAAAATCAAGGATTTCTGCTTTGGAAACTAGCGATCGAGAAAATCTATAGTTGTTATTGTTCTCAGAATATGCAAAATATTTCAAGCATTGAAATAAACACTGTTGCTTTTGCTTTGCAGCATCGGTGATTTTTATTTTCAAATTGCATACCCTATTAAAATTTAAGGAGGGCTGCAGATTTGTCCAGCTGACTAAAGGATATTCCGACGCACCAGTGCTAGGAGCGCTGGGATAAAGCCTGGTCTAGAGATCAGAACTGTTTTAAATTAGCCAAAAACAACTACCACTCGTGACTTTCCCGACCATTAGGGGCAGGGGGAGCGGCAACAATGTACGTACGTTCCGCTATATACAAAGATGCTCATCTCAATGTCGGATATCTCCTCTTTGAGTACGTAATGGTAAAGTTAGTTGAAATTGTCCATCACTAAGTTATGGCCGTTCGTAGTTTCCAGTGGGATTCAGTTGGCGCCGGTCCTTGCTGTTCCACGTATCATTTAGCGTTAAAGTAACAATATTGATCAGTTAAATTGCGACCAAGAGCGAGTGCTTTCATCTGCCGCACTAAAATATAAACTTTTGTGGGAATATCAAGGGAGAATTCAAGCTGCACTTTGTGTCCACCGCTTTCACTGAACCTCACTGTGTAGCCAATATGGCGATTGATTAAGCATGCCACAGGACGCCGTGGAGCAACAGAAGTCGGACTTTTGTGCGTGCTGTTTCTGGCAATGCCTTCGATGCTGAGATTCTAAAAATAGCAGGTTTTCGTGCAAACCCTACATGTTAAGGCAAATCGGCGACGTGTTGTCCTCACTCATCAATGCCGAAAATGAGGAGTCTAATCGTCTTTTACTACGTATTTTCACATTGCAAGCGAAAACATATAAAGCTCCTCCGGTTTCAACAACAACCAAACGTGCAGGACGGGGCGAGGGGGGGGACGCATAGGTTGGCAATGACCAGGGCGGGAGGGGAGACGAATTTAGCAGGCTATCTCAACCCACCGGGGTGGGGACCGGTTTTTGCATTTAGCCGATTAAATGAGACGCGCATCCTTTTGCAGGCATGGAAGGTGATTAATATGACAACTTATGACCAAAAATTGATATCAGGTCAGGTCAGTTCAACGAGTTATGATGTTATTTCGAAACCCGTATAAGGCGATTCTGTTGTTCTAAAATGAGGCTGACAAAACCAGGAGGTACCTCTGTTTTAGAAGCGCTAGATCAAGTTTCTAAAGATCATTCGTAAGATGTTGAAACGACAAATCTGTACGCTGTCATCCATTTTGTGGTCAGGTCAATGCCAAGGTCACTAGAGGTCATCAAGGTCTTGTGGCTTTCTGTGGCTTTCTGTAGCTTTCTGTGGCTTTCTGTGGCTAGATGCTTTCGGCATTGTGCGTCCATAACTTTTGAACGAAACAAAATGAAGCTTTGAACTTGGTATCATAGTAAAGCATGACTCAATGATTCGAATTATATGCAACATGACCTCGAAAGGTCCTTATTTTCCCTTTACCTAAGGTCCAGGTCACCGGATATGGCTAAAACTCGGTTCCAGAGTAGAATACGGGAAAATAACTCTAGTGCCGTTTCAATTTTGCCGTATCACTTCCGGTTCTGAGATCGTACGATACCAACACTTTTACGTACGCCCACGTAGGCAATACCGAGAAAATTAAAAAATCCTAAGTCAAGCTCCAAAATTTTTGGGGACGTGTCCCATGCCCGCCCCCCTCCCCTCCGCTTTCGATGTCATTGTCCATGCATGTGAGTTTTTAAGCGAACAAGTCACCTCGCCCACTGTTCCTACCTGATGTTGCAATTATATAATTACCTGCAATAAGGAAAATATACAATGGAACAGATGTCAAAGGAAAGGTGGTGCCTTCATTATGGGATGTGAACTGAAATGGCCCCATGTGATAGAGCATGCCGGAAGGCACTTGATCGTTATTTCATTTATCTCAGAACTTACCGTTCGCGGAGAAAAAAGTGTTCACATTCACTGTGTATCGACCCGGTCCTGCCCGGATGGTCGCGGGTACGAGGTGGCCTTGAGAACGGGTAGTCAGGGGCTGTTTACTGCCAAATTTGAGGGTGTTCGGACGCCCTCGCCCGCTCGTCAGAAATAGAAAATGACTGACCACCTCCCCAATTCGTTAGCAATCATCTGAAATTGCCAGACAGCAACGGCGCCGCAGACCTGCAATGTTCCAGCGGTACGGGCAGGTGGTAGCAGTGGACACTGGGTGTGACTACGAAACATTCAAGCACCCGCTCTTCAACTACTCTGAGCCTGCGCAATTATCTATCAATAAAGCAATTCCATTACAGTCAATTATCCCCCCCCCACCCTTCAGAAATCGTCAGACCCCTCCTCTTCGTCAGAAAATGTCAGACCCCTCCCTCTTTGGTCGCTGATGTCATATGTGAACAGCCCGTAATGCTCAAGGCCGACTGCGCGGACAAATATTGCTTTCTTGGACCTCTTGGTGGTGCTAAATGCTGGTGGTGATTGGTGCTAAATGCGACTTTAAATGTCCATAGCCTTTTCCAATGACTAGTTTGAAACGTGAAATGTGTCTTGATATTGATCAGGAAAAGAAACAGAAGCTGATAAGTGTCATGTTGGGTCCTGATAGTAACCTCTCCGCTAAAAGGTTCCGTTTGTATTAGTTTTCATTTGCGGCGCAAAACAAACAGCTCCAAACTGGCACAAAGCGATACGAAATCATAGCGACATGCAGATATACAAGGTGTATAAAAAACCGACATATTTGTTTTGTTTATAACTTTTAAAGAAGCCGTCCTAGAATGAAATTTAGACCAAGCGATAGAAAACTATGGAGATTGGCGCAGCCAGGGGGCACATGGGAACGTGCCCCATTAGTTCCCGGGTGCCCTCTGCGGATGAAAGTGTCCCCACGGCCGCTGAAACGTGGGCTTTCTTTTTGGATGTGCCCTTAGCTCAGAAGGGCCCCCTCAATCACTTAACTTTGTACCTCCATTGTGAATTTGCCTCTGAATGGAAGTGCCCCTCGGCCGCTGAAACGTGCACCTTCTTTATGGATGCACCCTTAGCTCGGAAGTACCCCTTAATCACGTAACTGTGTTCATTCGTTGTGAATTTTCTTCTGAATAAAAGATATTTCCTCATTTAGGTGTCTACCTAGAATGGTATAGGTTCACCTACTGAAAGTGCCCCAATGTCTCTGATAATTTTGACTGTTGTTTTAACTTTTACAATTATGTTTAGTTTGAATGTGCCCCTCTGTTAGAGACGCAGCCAAAGGGATCCAGGGGAACGTGCCCCTCATTGGTTCCCGGGCAATGGCGGATCTAGAAGCAACTTTGGAAGGGGGCAAACCACCCGTTTGGGTGGGCCAAATCGGGAAAAAAATCGCGAAACTTTCTCTAATAGAACTTAACGAAGCGGGACATTCCCTTAAATAGCCCCTAGATCTGCTCTGGGCTAACTCAGGGCCCCGTACCCGTTCAGACGCTCAGCTCGGAAGAAAATTGAGTGGCTATGTGAAGCAGCCCATGAAACCCCAGAGGTGCCCTAGTTTTCTCCGGCAGCAGGCTTCGGCCAGACAGACTGAGAAACTCCTCAGCGTTTCCCTGGCGACGTTTTTTTTAGCTAGCAAAAGTGCCCCTTTTCCTCGAAAGTGCCCCTTCATGGTGCTGTGCCCCCTCCCCATACTGAGGCTCTGACTGCGCCCCTGCACAAGTTTTCGGGTTATGTTAGAGGCATGAACGCAGGGTAGCAACTGGCCCAAATCAAACTTGGCGGATTGGCCCAAATTGGTTTTAGAACGAAATTTTGTTGTGAGCAGGAACTTCGAGATTAACTAGCCAACGCCATTTTTTCCGTTGTGGTAACACTCATCGTTGCTCGCTTACCTTCTTGCTGAAAAACTTTCGGATGTCCATTGTTCTCGTCGCTGTCTCCAACAACTGGAACGATGATACAAAACAAACGTTTGCACCACGCCTGCCCCAGCGCTCTGCCAATTGGTACAGGAAAATAATACATCGTCGGCTGATATTTCCATTGTCGCAAATCACTGCGGGTTCTCGCGCGCCTCCGAGCAACGCGAGATGACGTTTCCGCGCGAGCTCAAAATTCAGCTGAAGCCATTCCGGCGGAATCCTCCACTCAGGAGGTGCTAGTTGCGGGCGATTAGAACTTAACTTCTCATCGGCTGAGTCAAGCCCAGTTAGAGCGTATAGGGCACGGGTCCAATTACCTACAGTTTTCTATATGCTGGGACACTACTGAATTACTCATTCTTCGTTTTTAATGATAAATATCACCGCAATAATTCTCAGCACAATATGGTTAAATTTCTGGATGAGCATCTACCTCAAAATATTGAGGGGGGGCAGCTCTATGGTCTGGCCCCCCAACGAGAATATTGGGGGCCATGGCCCCCCTGGCCCTCCCCCCGTTCTTACGCCTATGACTTTGTTGGTTCAGATGATCATTTTCTCATTTTGCGGATTCGAGGAGTGCAGGATCTCGAAGGCATACACGTCACTTCATATGATCTGTGCTAAGACTTCCCTCAGCCATTATTCCAAGATGTTTAAGGAACAGATCCAAATTTTGCGGTATCTTCTGTGGGATTTCAAGTTCAAGTGTTTTTTCAAGGGCCTGAAGCCCAAAGCGCGCTCCAAAATTGTGAGACCGAAAATTGTGAAGTTTTGTCAGGTGCTCTTCCCCGTAAATTTCTTAGCTTGTTTCTTCATTCTCTGGACCTGTTATCTAGCCGTACTAACGCGGACGTTCCTGCTCACTCGGCCGACACGCAAGACTCAAGAGTCGACTGAAGACCATTCTTCACCCGGTGCTTTCCATCCAAAAAACAATCCCGGAATATCGTTTAGCATTCCAACTTGACAGCACGTTCTTATTCCTTACCACATTTATGGGTGATGCCAAGACGGAGAGCTGGCCTCTGCTACGACTCCACGCAGGGTTCCAGGCTCTTACTGATTTTGGAAAAAAATATGGGGAACTGATCTGAGTGGTCATGCTTGCAAAGTTCCTCCAGTCCTAAGATCTGGGAAAACATCGTCAACATTGTACTATGAACGAAAACAAACTCTTGGGACACCCTGCAAATCATGACATGAAGTGCAGATCTGCATCTAGCCGGATTGGAGTGTGTCACCAGCTGCTGAAGTCGTCTGATATGTGAATAAATGATATTAAGGCAGTTTCTATTTTTATCACAGCTACTGAAACGTTCAGCTATCTCAAGGTGCTTCCTTCTTCGTCAGGAGAAATATTTTAATAACACGATATATCATGTGTAATGCACCAATGTGTGAAAAATTGCATTCCAAATACAAAGAACAGCAACCAAAACAGGCAAAATGTGGTTGAGTTGAGAAAACTTTGCGTTTAATTGCTGATAAGGAAGAAAATAACAATTAATAATGCGGTTAAGGCCGGTAATGCACCCAAAACCGATTACGAGTCAATTGACCGGTATGGCCGTTCTAGGAATATATTACGTTTTCTCTTTAAAAAATAAACGGAGGCAGAAAAACTGCATATTGCCGAGGAGGTGATAAGCTACGGAAACTTAAGGAATATTGGCTTCATGTGTTGCCCGGTCTTCGTATAGTTGATATTTTTCCAAGTGTTACCGGTCATTTGACCGGCGCAGCCGTCCAAGGGTAAATCCGGTGTGCGCCGAGTCGCAATTTTCCCAGGGTCCAACTCCCACCATATGCATAAGCAAAATTCACTCATCACCCACATCAACTGTCCTTGCCCTGCATGTTACAGCATTCTAGAGGTCGTTGTTGAAAGTTCTTCGTGGGGGAAAAACGAAAGAAATAATATAGAATGTTGACAGCGTGATTGAGGAATCCGACCAAATTCATGGTTTTTAGGTAAAAAGGTAGGTAACGGTTTTAGGTAGGTAAAAACGCATTCAAAGCTTGCCCCTCGGCGAGGGTTTCGAGTTCCCTTCGAAACCAACAAACTTGGAGGACATCCCGTAAGGTTTACAATAACTCTGATTGTATGCCATTTGGGGTGCATGGCATATTGCTATATACTTGAGGTTACGCCCCACACCTCTTCATTTTCGTTGTATGGTTTTGGCTCATTTCCTTACTATGGCTGACATTTGTGTTTTTTTCAGCAAGCCCAGGTGCCCAGTCCCACTTTCACTCGTTAAAGCACCCTTAGCTGAGGTTATAAGTGTTCACGGACGCGTTTGTTGTAAGGACAGTGCTCCAGGAAAGCGCACCAGCTGCCAACATGCAGAACACGCACATGCTTTATTAACCCATGGTATATCCGAAACAATATGTGAAGAAAGTTGTCCCAAAGCTGTGCGCTCCAGACGAAAATTCGAAAACAAAAGATTATATCTTTATTTGCAGTGATGATAGCCTTGCTTTTAGACCACTCAGTTCAGAGCCATTACTGGCTGTTTTTGCGCTTTGTATTTTCCCTGCCGTTTTGCTGACATCGCCGTCTCAGTCCCTTTCAATTTTACTGTTTAACAAGTTCTTGCTGTGGCGTACCTGACATGATTTGAGGGCGCTTGAAAAACGAATTGCAAAAACGCCAAAATAGCTAGAGATTAATTCGGGTATTGAGCATAATGTAACTTCCCTTTGCTTCGGCAGCACATACAGAGTGTGTGGGCCGAATTTAAGTTATATAGAGGATGCATGTGGACATCGTAATCAATGAGTGTTTCTTTCAAAAGGTGTTTCTTTGTTGGCCTCACACAATGATGAAATATCAAAAAGGTAAATAAACTCGTTTGCTAAAATTGATATCAGTTTGCGTTTGGCGTGTCACCAGGTCGAATGAAGAGACAATTAGTGGCTGACAGTCAAACGGTGCAAACCTCATATTTGTTTTTCATGGACGCAAAAATTACCCACGTGAGTATTTCAACCTGGTCTCCTAGATTCGACAGCGCCCAGTCCCAGTTTAGTGAGCTTTCGAGTCAATATTCCGAGCCCCGAGACTGACGCTCCCCCTCTTCAAGACGGATGCTCGAGGTCCCATCCATACCGACTTCCGGGGGCCCGAGACGAATATTTGGAGGCCCGTGGCCGATACTCCGGAGCCCCTCGATACCAATGCTCGGGGGGCTGTGACCGATACTTCGGAGCCCCTCCATACCGATGCTCGGGGGCCGGTGGCCCATACTCCGGAGCCCCTCGATACCTATGATTGGGGGCCCGTGACCGATACTCCGGAGCCCCTCGATACCGATGCTCGGGGGCCCGTGGCCCATACTCTGGAGACCCTCCATACCGATGCTCGGGGGCCCGTGGCCCATACTCTGGAGACCCTCGATACCGATGCTCGGGAGGCCCGTGACCGATACTCCGGAGCCCCTCGATGCCGGAGCTCGTGTTTAAATTTGCGGTGCAGAAGGTCAGCCCAAGGGGGTGCGTGAACCCCAAGGATCGCCCTGACCACACCGCTGTTTTCATGCCAGGCGTTTTTATTGTGCAGCTTTGCAGTTGATTTTTAATTCGGTGTGTTGTAACCTATCGGCGGTCGACTGTAGCGCCGAATCAACAGGACGGTGGAAGGCGTGGTACCGATGGGCGCCCGTCCAGTTATTCACGCCTCTGTCTGTCCAGATCACGTTAGTGCTGAGAAGCCTGCGTATTGCACCCACTATCGCAGCTCAGGGCAGTTGTCGCCGCGGCCGATCGACGGGCCTGCCTCGTCTCATCAGTCTGATTAGCGCTGCTAAAAACATTGTCAACAGGTTTTACTGGGTACTTATTGAGGCCACTAGTGGAATGCGCATTGACGGGAGTTCAGTATGAAGGGTTTGATTTGTGGTGCCCAGCGGTCCGTGAAGGCGCCGCGCGCTGCTTCTCGGCTGCACGCCCGCCGCGCCGCTGTGAACTAATCTAAGGTGACGTCTGATGCTTGATGATGGAAGCTTAAGTGTATGCCGCAGTCTCTGCTCAAATCTCCAAATACCTGCCTCGCTTTGGGATTCTAAGGGGCACAAATACGCTTAAAGGTATGCAGCGAGATCAGCGGGAATGCGTTTTCTGGTTTCCATTGATAATGGATAGATGTTATTTGGTACTTGTGCAGGTCAGGGACGTTCCATGCGCTGAACACTTTGCTGGTATTCAGCCAGCGCCCCTGGATTTATCAAGTAATCCATTAACCCTGGCGAATAGTTCTTAAGGTGGGGCCATTCAGTCTGTGACCCGGACAGCTCTATCTATGAGCTAAATGGTCCCTGTCCCATCGGGTCATCAGTAAAGTTTGGTGCAGTATCGGGCCATGACAGGTGGCTCTTTCTTGATTGTAACCCCCGGTCCGAAACTTATCTCCGCCTCCCACCATATGCGTCACCAGAGGTCAGGACATTAGAGTGTATTTCCCTCAGTCACAGAGCAGGTTTGTCTCTTGGGCTGTAGCCATTTTGTCAGTTCGCTTTCAGAGTTACGGTCGCTAAGGCTCCAGGAGCATCATCTAATCCTGCAGCATGTAAAGAAGGCAAGGCGTCTCAGAACAGGATACAATGGCTCGCTCCCCTTCTTTGATATGTTTCTGCCCGTGAGTTTGTTTTCCAGTAAAAAAACGCACAAAGAAAAATCCCTGCTTCCCGTTTTCTTCGCAGACCTGCAGACTGTGAGTGAGGCACCACCCGAAGCACTGCTTCCGCTGCGGCCGGCCCCGATGATAGTTAGTCCCGCAGACCTGCAGACTGTGAGTGAGGCGCCACCCGAAGCACTGCTTCCTCTGCGGCCGGCCCCGGTGATAGTTAGTCCCGCAGACCTGCAGACTGAGATTGAGGCGCCACCCGAAGCACTGCTTCCGCTGCGGCCGGCCCCGGTGATAGTTAGTCCCGCAGACCTGCAGACTGTGAGTGAGGCGCCACCCGAAGCACTGCTTCCGCTGCGGCCGGCCCCGATGATAGTTAGTCCCGCAGACCTGCAGACTGTGAGTGAGGCGCCACCCGAAGCACTGCTTCCGCTGCGGCCGGCCCCGGTGATAGTTAGTCCCGCAGACCTGCAGACTGTGAGTGAGGCACCACCCGAAGCACTGCTTCCTCTGCGGCCGGCCCCGATGATAGTTAGTCCCGCAGACCTGCAGACTGTGAGTGAGGCGCCACCCGAAGCACTGCTTCCTCTGCGGCCGGCCCCGGTGATAGTTAGTCCCGCAGACCTGCAGACTGAGAGTGAGGCACCACCCGAAGCACTGCTTCCTCTGCGGCCGGCCCCGGTGATAGTTAGTCCCGCAGACCTGTAGACTGTGAGTGAGGCGCCACCCGAAGCACTGCTTCCTCTGCGGCCGGCCCCGGTGATAGTTAGTTCCGCAGACCTGCAGACTGTGAGTGAGGCGCCACCCGAAGCACTGCTTCCTCTGCGGCCGGCCCCGGTGATAGTTAGTCCCGCAGACCTGCAGACTGAGAGTGAGGCACCACCCGAAGCACTGCTTCCTCTGCGGCCGGCCATCATTCCGCTGCGGTGCAGTCATCAAAACCGATGAACGCGGGCATTGGGCGCCTTGGGTTCTATGCATTCTCGTTTGTTTCTGAATCTTGAAATTTCCTCTTTTCTTAGGAAGAAGGGAATCCTTTCCCTCTGGAATGATGTGTTTGCTGTTTTTATTCTAATGGAATAGTGAAAAATCATGTTTTAACTGTATTGGTACGCAGGGCATTTTTAAGGAAAAGTCAGTGGGGGGGGCATTCTTTGTGCTGGCCGTTATAGTGTCTTCAAGGGATCAATACCCCATTTGGGGGGTTTAATAAAACTTAGACGCTTTAGTGTTAATGAAATGTTTCTCAATTTTTGTGTTATTCCGGATTATACATGCTGACCAGGGTTGCCATTTTTCGGTGGAAAAGGTCAAACCGAGTTAGAAAAAGGGCCAATGAGGGGCAAAATTTCATTTTCACTAAAATAGCCAAATAAATACCACGAAAGCCAGATTTGATGCTAAAACAACCCCTAACGGTAATCATAAGCCCGCAGAAAAAGCAACTTGTATCACTGTTTAAAATTGATTGTTGACAATTTGATATTGACTTGACGCAATACTTCTTTAGCACACCACCCATTTAATACTGAGCCAGGGGTACTCTTCCAATCCCGCGTGATCGTCAAATGATTTCATCCTCATAACCAGATCATTTGTTAGCATCATTAATCATCTTGACCGCACCACTCCCCGCTAATATGTAATGCTTTCTCTTTTTTCAAACTGGGGTATTCCAGGACAGATCGACCAACTTGACACCACCATATCTAGAAAAATCGAAACTTGTCTCCGGGGTAGTTTGGGCCAGAAAACGCCGAGAATCTTAGCCCCCCGATCAACGGTGACCGAGTTAAGCCCGAGGCATTTCGGAGGTCACCCTAGACTCATCTTGATGCTCATAATTCAAAACGCATAGCTGATTAACAAGTTTGTATATCATTGAACTCGTCTTGAACTATACTTATTTGAAAAAGAAAATTTCAAAATTTGAAAATTTTGACTTTTAATTGTTTGACCTTTTCTTTTGACCAGCTTGACCTTTCCCAGTTGAAATTGCCATTTAGACACCTGAAAAATTTTGATTAATAAAATATCTTCGATAAAAAAGTATAAAAATGCGTTCTGCTATAAGTTCCAAATATTAGCACCCAAGGTAGGTATGTAGACGGTTTGACCACGCAGTAGTACAGCCTATGTTTAACGCCGCAAACATAGTGATTGTTTTGTAATCGGTTGCTGGCAATCATATTGCTTTGTCTTTACGAAATTTTCATCGTGCAAGTGTCAGAATTTATGACATAACACGCGCCCACCCGAGGGGTGGGCAACCAGCCTCCCAGGTCCTACAGGTAGTAAAAACACCTACGCAGCGCCACCGTACGCCATCTATCTCTAACACAACATATTACAACTTCGGAAAAATTTTAGAACTGGGTCATACCAGGTCAAACCGCCCAAACCAGGTCAAGAGACCTAACCTCGAAAAATCTTGGAAGTGCATCAATAATATCAAATTTAGCCTATCGTGGTTTGATTCACATTACATAGTAAGGTCGCCCAGCAAGATAATTTTTCGTAGCAGGATTTCTATGTCGATAACCGGGAGCAGGGTCAAGGTCATGGTCTTTCCATTAGAAATGCATGGGGCAATTGGTAATTTTGATAACTTGAGAAAATTGAGAATTGTCGAGAATTGCGATGGAGGTTTTGTTTTTACGTTGTCGTTCTGGCTTGCCACTGCAGTTTAATTAATATTCTCTTTACCATACAGACCTAAGCCTGGCTCTAGGTCAAAGCAGGTTAATTTTGGCATTTGACTAGGCAATATTATAAGATACATAATCCGTTTGGGCTCAACAAGAGTGTTCCAATGGCGCTGAAAATTTCTTTCAACGGCCTCCTCTGTCAATTATTATGCCACAAAATTTAGGTTTCCACTTTGTTCCTGTAAGAAATACTGTGACCTCGAGCAACCTCAAAGATGACACGACCAAACGATTGTGTAACATATTCGGTAGTGATTAAAACTGGCTGTTTAGCGGCATCACTCCCAGTGCACAGTGTAATTATTCATCTGGGATTCTGGGATTCTGGGATCCGTGTCAGCTACGAAATGATCACCTTGTAAAAATATCATGAGGCAATCTGTTCAAGTGACCAAGTCGAATGCGTTACAATTTCAGGACACTTTTTCGCATATATGAGCAGATTCAAATTACTTTTGGGAATGAAATTCTTTCAGACACGTTTGTTTACATTGCATCAATCCTCTCAAACGTATGCTGTGCTGCACTGGGTCACCTTGTATCGATACTATTTTTCCATCTCGGGGACGATGTAATTGTGTGAGTTAGTGGTGCTCATAGGATAACTTATATTTGTTTCAATTATGGATAAACTCGCAACATCTTGTAAACTTTCGTTTAAGGCTGAAAAGTCATTTATTAATAAGTTCATTTGCCCTCGTCTCCTCGAAACAATGGATCCCTTTCTATCACTTTTAATGGCTGCAATTTTATTTTTATAAATATTGTCCAAGTTTTTTCCAGTTCAGTTTAAGGAGTAGATGTCTCACTAGAGTCACCACGGGACTTTTACGGAGACCCCGACCCCACCACCCAAACGAGCAACTCCCACGATGAAGTGTTAATCAATGAACCAAATTTGAAAGTCCCACAAGGCATAACGACGACCGTCTACCTCAGGTCACACACTCACCAGTCAATTGCCAGCTGGCCTTCAGTATTTACGGTACCTACCACCTCCCAGTTGACCTAAATTATTTTTCCAGAAGTTGTAATATGTTGTGTTAGAGATAGATGGCGTACGGTGGTGCTGCGCTAAGGTGTTTTTTACTACCTGTAGAGACCTGAGGAGGCCGGTTGCCCACCCCTCGGGTGGGCGCGTGTTAATTGTCATAAATTCTGACACTTGCACGATGAAAATTTCGAAAGACAAAGCAATATGATTGCCAGCAACCGATTACAAAAACAATCACTATGTTTGCGGCGTTAAACATAAGGCTGTACTACTGCAGTGGTCAAAAACCGTCTACATACCTACCTTAGGTGCTAAATATTTGGAACTTATAGCAAGAACGCATTTTTTTATTTTTTCTATCGAAAGATATTTTATTAATCAAAATTTTTCAGGTGTCTAAAATGGCAATTTCAACTGGGAAAAGGTCAAGCTAGGTCAAAAAGAAAAGGTCAAACAAATTAAAAGTCAAAAATTTTCAAATTTTGAAATTTTCTTTTCCAAATAAAGTATAGTTCAAGGCGAGTTCAATGATATACAAAACTTGTTAATCAGGCTATGCGTTTTGAGTTATGAAGCATAAAAAATGAGTCTATAAGGTGACCTCCCGAAAATGCCTCGGGCTATAACTCGGTCACCGTTGGTCGGAGGGGCTAAGATTCTCACAGGCGTGTTTCTGGCCCAAAACTACCCCGGAGACAAAGTTTCAGATTTTTCTAGACATGGTGGTGTCAAATTGAAATATTTTGGTCGGTTTGTCCTGGAATGCCCCAACTATTCATTTTTTTCTCTTGAACAGTGGCGTCTCTATGATTTTGGTAAGTGGGTGGAGAGCGGAGCCTCAGAGGGCGCACTTTGCCATCACCTTTTCACCCCAAAGGCGCCTATAGTATCGCATCCTTTGAGTCCAGTTTTCGGTGGCCATCATTTTTGTCGATCGTGTTTTTAACAAAGTTCTGTCCCTCCCTTCCACCACCAAACCAGTTTTGCTGCTGCTCTGCTGCTTTTTCGGTGTCAGAATATCGTATTCCAGAGCGGAAGAGGTCAAAATAAGCCATATTTATGCAAGGAAAAAACCAGAAATAGCTTAGTTGCCAACAGCTAGAAAAAGGGCAAAAAGGCCAGATTCCATGAAAGGGCCAACCGAAAAAATCGCGGGGCCAAACACGACAAAAAAGGCCCAATTCGAGGAATTTGGATACGAAATGGCCAGCCCGGCAGCCCTGACGCTGCTCAATAATAATAATTATTGTTGGGGGTTTAACGACGCATCAACTGCCAGGGTCACACGGCGTCGCCAACTCTCACCCTGTTGGGAGGGATTTTAGCCTGACGCTGATGCAATGTATTCCAAATGAAAAGGTGATTTACTTATTTTTCTTTATGAGTGTGGCAAGATAAGTACATTCCTATAGCATCGGACACAAGTCGTTCATAGGCTAAATCGAGATAGGTTTTTATATACATACCTTCTATGAAGTGTGACTTTTGCTGTCAAAATCATCTAGGGCATGTAGTACAAAAACCAGCTAATAATTGTTTAGGCTTATCGACGCACTAAATGTCAGGGTCATATGGCGTTACCAGCTCTTTCCTTCTTGGAAGAGTTTTTAGGGAGATAGTTTTGTGATTCTAACGAAGGGTCGTGGCCGAATATATAATCTCTCCCCATTTTCAACCTCAAGGAATCTATGATAAAAGCCAGCTAACAACTTATCGATTTTGTAGAAAAAATTGATTCAGCGATCTGACTATAAATTTCACGCAAGCTACAACAAGCGTCGGAAAAGGGGAGACCAGGGGGCTTGTCCCCAACCTCCCCCCCACCCACTTCTTGACCAGCAAGTTCTTGATCTCAGTCAAAATGGGGAAAACCAGAAATTTATATAACCAGCCGCTGCGGAAGGCAACGAGGACCCCAAATTCGAACATTTTTTGGTACTAACGTGGGAAGTTTGTTGTCAGCATCAGGTTGAAGTTTGACTGGCCCCCCTCACTTTTATGCTTGAAGTTTGTTTGCAGTTTGAAGTCACTTCTGTGTATGAAGTTTGAATGGCCCCTGACGTTTATGTATGCTACCACCACAATAATAAATAAAAAGACTAAGCACTTCATACTGCCACACCAGCAACCTATCTTACGCACTTTGACTACACCGTGTCCCGTCTAATCCACGAACGAGCTCACAACTGACCTCGTGTGAAGTGAGAGCATCATACAATCTTACGATACTGGCTAGGGTGTGAGCTTCTGGTCGTATAGAACATGATGTTTGATTGGTTGTAGGCCAGCGTTCAGCTCCAGCGTTGTGATTAGTTGATGCTGAGGCCGCTTTACCGGGATTTCCCGTAACTATGCGCTTTGTTTCAGCTTTGCACGATGGAGGAGGCATCCACGGATGAAAATTTTTAACACAATTTTTGTGGATTGCCAATTTGGCACCAGCAATAAACCTAAATCATCATTATCGGGTAGTGTTCTCTCTTATGTTCGTTAGGTGGGTTTGCATTTATTGCTGTTTAAGTCATATTTTGTCTATTTCAATGGGGGGGCAATTTCCGGTCACTGGGGGGCATTGCGGCCGACTGAGGGGGGCAAATGGCCCCCCAGTTAACATGTTAAAAAATGGCCTGTTGGTACGCCGAGTGTCGTAGCGTCCGTCGCTCCGTGGCTGAACTAGGAGGGACCAAACCTGGTAGTCGCTTGGCGGTGCCTCGCACCGTCTGGCATCTGCGATTGGATAATATCGGCACAGTGGTGAACCAAGGACTTCATTCGGGGGCTGGGTGGGGGGGGGTGGGAACTACAGGGCTGGAGCTTCACCCGACAAAGCCTCGGAACAGCCTCCGGCTATGCATTTACTATGGGCACCCTGGCATTTGGGGGAGGGCTTAAGTCCCTTAGCCCCTTGTATCCGCCACTGTGTCGGCCCTTAGTGGCATTCGTCGAACCGTCGATCGGGTATCTGTGCAAAACAACCACAAGCCGCCGCGGTACCGTACCGGCATTGCCCCTACCGAACTCAGTACTGCCCTACTGGCAACGCAAGCCATTGACAAGATGTTCCATTCCTCTCACTGATCGCCTGACAATGTTTACCGTGATCAAAGAAGCGCCAGCACGGACGCCTTATGCTGCGCTCCAAGCGGTGTTAACATGAGGTACTATCCAACCCTCCACTGTTCCCAGCGGTCCCACCCGGCCCACCACTGTCCCCAGAGGTCCCACCCGGTCCACCACTGTCCCCAGAGGTCCCACCCGACCCGCCACTGTCCCCAGAGGTCCTACCAAACCCGCCACTGTCCCCAGAGAGGTCCTACCCAACCCATCCTTGTCCCCAGAGAGGTCCTCCCCGACCCGCCGCTGTCCCGAGAGGTCCCACCCGACCCGCCACTGTCCTCAGAGGTCCTACCCAACCCGCAATTGTCCCCAGAGAGGTCCTACCCAACCCGCCAACGTTTGCAGAGGTCCTACCCAACCCATCATTGCCCCAGAGAGGTACCACCCGGCCCGCCACTGTCCCCAGAGGTCCTACCCAACCCGCCACTGTCCCCAGAGGTCCTCCCCGACCCGCCACTGTCCCCAGAGGTCCCACCCGGCCTGCCAGTGTCCCTAGAGGTCCCACCCGGCCCGCTGCTGTCCCCAGAGAGGTCCCACCCGGTCCGCCACTGTCCCCAGAGGTCCTACCCAACCCGCAATTGTCCCCAGAGAGGTCCTACCCAACCCCCCAACGTTCCCAGAGGTCCTACCCAACCCATCATTGTCCCCAGAGAGGTACCACCCGGCCCGCTACTGTCCCCAGAGGTCCCACCGGCCTGCCACTGTCCCCAGAGGTCCCACCCGGTCCACCACTGTCCCTAGAGGTCCCGCTTTGGCAGAATTTGCGATGCCTGAACCGTTCGCTGTATCGTGTCTTAAAGGAGTTGGACTACTGTGGCTAAATTCTAGAAATGAATATTTATGAACAAAATAGGACTGAAAATCAAGAAACTACATTTTCCACCTTCAGTCGCTGAAAACAAAACTATCGTCTCTTGCTAAACATCTCGGTATAACTACGAACTCGGCTGACCTGGCTGTTTGTGCCATGTTATATTGCAAAAGTCAAGCCATTTACTGACATTTATCACGTGACGTGCGTTGCCAGATGGAATGGCATTCCATCATGGTTTTAATCGGGACAAGTCGCCCTTGATTTCAAACTTTACAGAGCGGGAAAATTTAAATACAGGGTTTTGGGTGAAATGAAACATGCGAATATTGGTTTCTTGACACGCTCTACAAAAATGTTATATCAATTCAAGATATGTTACAATATTCCCACCCTCCCTTTAAAGTGAATTCACTCCTTATTGTGTTGGGCCCAATGAATAAGCAATACATGCCATTTGCCTTTTATTGTCGCATTTCGCAAGTTTGTTTCTGAAAGTTTTCAATTTCAGTTCAATTCCTTAAGAAAGTGTGCGTATGTTGAATGATAGCGTTTCGGCAAATATCACCTCTATTTTTGGACGCATAGTTATGATAACACACGACGGTATAGGACTCTGCGCCACCGTCGCTGGTACGGCCACGGTAGCGGCAAAATAAACACTTTAGTGGGAAGGTATCAACCCTAAACCAATTTCTTCATGTATTTTCAATGGATAGGTCATGAACCTGATCTGAGCCTAGGTCATCGATATAAGAAAATCGCGATAAAATTTTTTCTCGGTGACCTTATTATGTGATGTGGATTCAGATCGAAAGATAAGGTCTGCTCTCACTGCTGCACACCTGTAAACTTTTCAAGGTTAGGCCACTCCACTTGGACTTGTGACCTGACCTGATGTGACGTGAACCCGAAATTTTGTCAACAGCTGCAGAAAAGTCAGGTAACAGGTATACCAAAATATGGTGACCGTGTTTATGCATTTTCTTAACCTTCGCCCGGGTGGGGGGTTTTTAGACCCCCCTCGGGTTTTTCCGAATCGACCAAAAAACGGCGGCGTGCAGCGCCGCTAAACTTGGTTTAGCTGTTCCTCCATCATTTTTACATCTTTCCTGAAAATTTTAGCTCAAGGTCATATCAGGTCAGGTCACCAGGCCAGGTGAAGTGACCTCACCTCAAAAAATGCTTAGGGCCGCATAACTAAAAGAAGGGTTAATCGTTAAAGTTGAAACTCATACCACGTATTGGGCCCACCAGAAGCTACAACATTTGTTCCGGGATTTTTATATTGGTGACCTAAGGGCATGTGCAGAGCATGAGCTCCCCATTGTAAATACATGGGGAAAATCACGAAATGAGCTTTTCTCAGTAAGTATGGATGGAATCAACTTCAAACATCAGTTACGACTTGCTCTTAGCCCATTTCTGAAGTTGATGCCAAAAATTTTGGCTCTTGACCTTTTAAAGGTCACCTTAGGTCAAATAAGCATTTTTTGGTGTTTTACTCTATAGATTTTGAATAAACTAAGATGGAGCTTTTATTTTGTCACCAAAGTGTTTGTACAGTTACTAAAAGTCAAATGATATACATCATGACTATACCAGGTCAAGTTGGGTCAGACCGTTGACCTGGGTCAGGTCAAATTCTTAAATTTGACCTGGCATAGCAATATTATATATCATTCGACTTCGTATTGACGAGAGGATTGCAATGGCGCATCAACTATGGCTGTATCTTGTTTGGTTTGGAAGTAATTAGCGAAAAAGGAAACGCCCTTATGCATGGGTGGCTATGGATATCCCCAAGAATATTCCCAATGTTCAGTGACCTGTAGCTCCCTAGGCTTTGACCTGACACAAAAATGAATGCCACTGTAATGAAAGAGCAACTCAAGAGCTTTCGAATGGTGTTAATAACATGTTTCTAGCTATCATAGTTTCTGAGATATACGAGGTTTTCTTAGTACACCTCATATTCACGATTTTGACCTATTTTGACCTCTGGTAACCTTGATATTGACCTGACAAGAAAAATGACCAGAGTATTTTCGATAT
Source organism: Lepas anatifera (assembly GCA_034440635.1). Taxonomy (NCBI): domain Eukaryota; kingdom Metazoa; phylum Arthropoda; class Thecostraca; family Lepadidae; genus Lepas; species Lepas anatifera. The sequence continues at coordinate 366,386 of JAOTON010001033.1, read as the reverse complement.
CATGTTTGAAGAGCTTTCGATTGCCGTTTTGTGCTTTTTTCTAGCTCTCTTAGTTTTTGAGATCGTGGGGGTCTTTTTCAGCCCCCCCCCACCATGGCGAAGGTGGCTCGTACCCGCCACCGGGGCAAGGGTTTTGGTAGTCTTTTGTGCTGCCGTTTTTTTTACTATCTCTGAAAAACCTTACCGGGCAGGGGGTAAGTACCTACCCCCTTTACTGACGCATGTTAAGTTATAGACTTTGTTCAAGTTGATGGCTGAACTACTTGGGCTAGTTGTTTCAACTTTCAATACTTGGCGCCTGGTATTTAGTGACTACAACGGGTGGTTTTCACCTCTCCAAAGCAGTGTCGGGTCTAGGGGGTGCAAACCGGCCATGTCCCCTACCCAAAGTGAAACAAAGGGGGCTAATCCCCCTCCGTCGAGCAAACTAGTGTTTAGAAATTGCTTCTCAGTAAAGCATTTTAGCATGTTTGTCCGGTTAGTGGGTTCCTTGAATATTAAACAAGTTTCCCGTTTACCCTGTAGAGGAAGGAAAACTTAAGGTCTTTTTCACGTTTCCAACAATGATTGAGAAGCGGCTGATTCACAAAGATGATTCGCTCCAGCAGTTAAACGCCGCCAGCCGCATTTTCGTCGCTCAATGTTTAAGTTTGCGTGCTTGTTTAGACGCCGAGGCTGACACGTGTTTGTCCCCTCTCCCCAGGGGCGTAGCCAAGGGGGGGCGGCAGGGACAGCCCCCCCCCTGAGGGCCCGAAGGGCCCCTGAGGACACGAGCCGCGCTTCGCGTGGCTCGCCCGCACTACGCTCTGTGGCCAAATTTGGCATTTTATACCAGACAGGGCCGTCTTAAGCCCTCTTCAGCACTCTATTCCGTAACAAGCAGGGCCCATTTTACCCATCAGGGTTTTTTTGGCGCTGTCGCAGGGGCCCTTTTCGGGGCATCGCCCCTCCCTGAGCGAAATCCTGGATACGCCCCTGCCCCCCAAACCAACCGGCTGGATGTGCCCCTGCTCCAAAAGCGGCTTAGAGCTGAAGAGTCTGTGGTTTTCAAGTGTCGTACTTTTTAAACCGATTAAAGTTTCCATGATTATTTGATTGTCTTTGTTATAATGTGTTGTACGCCATATCACTGTGTGTGCTAACTCCCTGTTCTTCAGATCTTCACTGGGAGGACCTGCATCTGCTTTGGACTGGCGCAGAAGAGCGAGTGCCGACTCCCCGGATGCCCAGTTTCCCACGTCCCTCCCCCCCTGTTGCCCACTGGGCATTGCCAGTTTCCCACCTCCCTGCTCCAGTTCTACCCACCCAAGCTGGCTCACTTTGATAATAGTCTGTTTGTGTCGTGTTTGGTGGTTTCCATTTTGTTTTTTCTTGTATTGGTTTTTCTTTGACTTGTTTCTACGGTTTTCCCATCTGGACCTGCCTTGGGCTCCTACAACATGTGTAACTCAATTCTCGTTGATGCATTTAAACCGCCATTCATCGTGTTTTTGACGTATGCCGGCGCTTGCCATTTGCTGTGACTTACAACCCCTGACCGGCTCCTGTCTCTGTGCAGACTCCTGTGACTCTGACTCCTGTCTGCCTTCTGCCGTTCTTGGCCTGGCTCCCCTCTGTGCCCCGATGTCCTCAAACGTGCCTTTGCCCTGTGGCTGTTATATAACCATTAGCACCGGATGCGCCATTAAAACTCTGACATCGACATTTAGTCCTGCTGTACTCAGATTAGTCCAGTCTGTGTAGGAGTCCTCTCATAGGCAGATCCAGAATTGCCATTGGGGAAACCTTTCTCGGGGGTGGGGGCGCCATCCGGACTAGGGGCGCTACTTTTGGCCGGAAAAACCTATTAGGTGGGCGACAAATCCTATCATTGGATGCCGATTCTTGCATCCTGGGGGGAGGGAATGGTAAGCGACATTTCATGGGGGTGCCATCAACCTTTCAGAGGGACAGCAGGGGCGTAGCCAAGGGGGGCGGCAGGGACAGCCGCCCCCCTGAGGGGCCCGAAGGGCCCCTGAGGACACGGGCCGCGCGAAGCGCGGCTCGCCCGCACTATGCTCTGTGGCCAAATTTGAAATTTGATACCTGAATAAGCCCTCTTCGCCTACCTAAGCCTCTTTACCCACTCTTAACCCGCGCCCCACCGGGGGCCAGCGCCACCTTCGCCCCACCGAGGGGGCATCGATGGCCCCCTCTAACTCCGAAAATATGGGCGTTAGCGCAAATCTGCAAAGTGCAATAGAGAGCTCGCGTGAATTCAGTAAGAAATTACTTCACATGTTTTAGTGCTCAGGTCAATGGTTTGACCTCCAGAGGTCAAATTAGGTCAAGATCGGCTATTTTCACTCAAATATGCAATGCTTAAGCAAACTGGGCATAACTCTTATGCCATTAGAGCTATTGAGGTCTGGTAAAGTACATTTGATTGGAAATTGTCAGTGCTTTTCCGCTATGTGAAACATAAAGACCTCCCGCCAGTGGTTTGAGCTCCAGAGGTCACCTCGTGACCTAAGATGACCTGAGGTCACGAAAGGTCAGAAAGTGACCTTGCTGTATATCAAATGAAAGCCCATGACGAGACAAACACGATGGTGTTTGTTTCAGCGCTCTAGCTTATACAGGTCAAAAGTTATTGTCAAAATACTGTTTTTGACCCCTGGTGACCTTGGATGACCTTGGAGAGGTCAAAGGGCAAATATGGCCCCTGGAATCCGTGAAAGGGTGTCCAAGAACGCTTTACTGATCAAGCTGAGCATTTTCAATCGCTTTTGTGACTTTTATATCATAAGACAGCTTTTCCCATGCTTTTCCAATGGGAGAGGTCACCTCGTGACCTGACCTCAGGGCACGAAATAGAAAAATCCCGGATATACACCTTGTAGACCCCGGAGGGGCCATAAAGTGTAGGAAGTTTCAAATCGATCGGCTTCGAAATGTAGCTCTTACAGAGCTCTAAAGTTGAAGTGAGATGACCTTGGTTGACCTCGTCTGGTGACCTGACCTTGGGTGACCCGGGGTAAAAATTTTCAGGGATGGTGGCAAAATGATAGAGCCCTCAACCGCGGTGCTGCACCTCTTCGTTTTTCTGCTATCCCGGAAAAACCTTAGGAGGGCCATCGATGGCCCCCCCGTTGGGGCGAGGGTTAAACCCTCTTCAGCACTCTATTCTGTAACAAGCAGGGCCCTTTTTACCCATCAGGGCCCTTTTGGCGCTGGCGCAGGGGCCCTTTTCGGGGCGCTGCCCCTTCCTGAGCGAAATCCTGGCTACGCCCCTGAGGGACACTGAGGGTCAATGGGGGCACCTGCCCCCTTTGCCACGCTGAATCCGTCTGAGTCCTCTGACTCCGGTCTGTGTTTAAGTCCGCTGATCCAGTCTGTGTTAAGCCTCTGACTCCGGTCTGTGGAGAAGTCCTTTGGCTCCGGTTTGTTTAGGGAGGCCTCTGATTCCAGTTTGCATGGGGAGGATTCTGGTCTGTTAGGAAGGTCTCAGCTGCTTGTCTGTGTGGAAGTCCTCAGACTCCGTTCTGTGTGGAACTCGCCTGACTCCGTCTGTGAGACTGTGGAACTCCTCAGACGCTGGTCTGCTCGGGAGGCCTCTAGCCCCGCCTGTGTCCTCTGACCCCGCCTGTGTCCTCTGACCCCGCCTGTGTCCCCTGACCCCGCCTGTGTCCCCTGACCCCGCCTGGTGCTCTGACCTCTCCTGTGTCCCCTGACCCCGCCTGTGTCCCCTTACCCCGCCTGGTGCTCTGACCCCTCCTGTGTCCGACAGCGCGGCTCTTGGCGCTGCAGAGTGACAGGGAGCAGCAGCAGCGCAACCTGGAGAAGCAGCAGCAGCTGGTGTTGAAGCTGGAGGACGACCTCGGCCGCATGAAGTCGGTGGCGGCGCTGTGTCGTGGCGAGGGCGAGGTATGTCTCGAGAGGCCCTTGTCGGTGCTTCCGGTGTGTGATAGCATCCCAACAGTTGTAATCGCCCAAACGCTGGCAGATTCAGGAGGCCAGGAGGACTATGCCCCCTCCCGCAGGGCTGGAAAATAACACCTGAAATGAGTCGCCCACTGATCGTAATGGGTTCAAAACTAAGGATATTTGTTAGGAATCAAATGGTATTTTGCCACAAGGTCTGATAAAAGCGAAGTTATGCAGAATGGAGAGAGAAGGAGTTACCCACCGCTTGAGTTTGCTCGACCCAACCCTTACTCCGGTCAACACTGAAGTCGTATCGCGCTCCTCTCGCGTTCTGGATCTGCTGGTGTTCTCAGCGGGAAATATGCATGAGCTGATGAGGTGATGTTACATTGTCAATCTGCACCCTGCTGGATGGATTGTGGGGAGCAGAGCACGCCTTATTCAGGGCACCCGTCGGGACTGGAACCCGGGACTCCTGCCTCAGCAGCACGCCTTATTCAGGGCACCCGTCGGGACTTGAACCCGGGAGTTTTGCCTCAGCAACACGCCTTATTCAGTTAGTTTTCTCTGTTTGCTGACAATAATTTTGTGATATGTTGTCCTCCAGTCAGAGGCTCCTGATGATTTGTCTTCCAGTTAGAGGTTCCACGCTTGCCTCCACTTGCCTTCGCATCCTTTCAGCGGACCTTGCAAATGACCGTGATTCCTGATACGAGTTCCCTGATTATTACCAGCCTGGAGGGACCGCGGTCCAACTTCTGTCAGCATGACAGTTGTCCTGCTCCACGCCCCACCTGCTGTTCTCTGAGTTAGCCCCGGATCAGCTGGCTTAACACGCGCATTGACGGGGACAGGTACCCCCCCGTCGTCTTTTTGGCGATATAATAAAAATGGCGGTGCGTAACGCCGCCGCACTTGGTATACCTTTTCTCTGATAATTCTTACAACTTCAACAAAAATGTTAAGGTTGGGTCACCTCAGGTCATGTCACCAGTGCAGGTCAAGTAAGCTGACCTCAAAGTTTAAGATAGCATAAGTCAGAGCTGGCTCAACATATCCGATTGAAACTCATATCACATAATGGGCCCATCGAGTTTTACCAAATCTATTCCGGTATTTTTTTATATCGATGACATACATAAGGTCAGGTACGAGCCATTACCTCTCCATTGGAAATACATGGGAAAATGGTTTAAACTGAAGAACTTGGAGATGGATGGTTGTCGAGCGTTAGTTCTAACGAAATTAGGTTTGCCTCATCCTTGCAGTTCTAATGATATGCATTTTGACCTAATTTGACCTTGACCTGACCTCAGGTCAGGTCAAATCCTTGATTTGACCTTATTTGACCTAGCAATGTCATATTATATAGATCATTCTATTCGGCTTGCTGCGAGGATTCCCATGGCTTAAATTTTTTATCTACATTTACTAGTTAAGATGTATTGAATGAAAACCTTTGTGTACATGTTATCCCTTTGAATATTCGTTGACCTCTGGTGACCTTAAAAGTGACCTGAAAAAGATTCATATATCTTCTACAGAGATTTGAATGGGCTACCCAACGCCGTTTACCGTTTTCCGCTATCTAGCTTGGTTCACGAAATCTTAGGGAAGGGGGTTGTACCCGCCCCCCGTCAGTGCGAAGGTGGTTCAGATTGCCGTCAATGCGCGTGTTGAGCTTCGGTAGGGCACCTGCTGACCGCCCATAAGCTGTTCTTGGTTTTCTTTGCCGATCTCTGAGCCTTTGTCTCACCAGTCGCCTGTCACCTGTCGGGCACTGGCCGCCTTTAAAAGCGATTGTAGTGAAGGCAGTTTGTCCGAAGACTCGGAGGGAATAGTAGCTGTCCTGCAGAATACTGCAGTCCTGCAATCGGTGTGTTCCTGCATTCTAACAATGCCAGGCGAAGATCTCGTCCAGCCTTCTTTAGAATATTCTTAATATTTCGACTCCGGTCACGCCAAACCAAACTTTTTTACGCAAAAATTTGATTGGAAATATCGTGGATGGATAAAGCAAGTTTTATGTCCCTCTCGTTGTTCCTCTCGTTGTCCCAAACATGTATCCATTGCATTGGTGTTGTTTGATACCATCCCCTGAGGAAGACCGTGTCTTGAAAATATTTACGTTGGATACAAAATCATACTTTCTGCAGTTCTATGATCTAATGGGCACCTTTGATAAACTTGATGTAATAGTCGATAACTAACAAACGCGGCTTGTCTTCGTAATGGAATAATTCGGTTCCATGCAATCACGCGACGTAAGTAGTTTATTCTGCTGGTTCAGTAGAAATTTTAGACATGGGCTGAATTCCCTTGTGTGTCCTTCAATGTCATGGCTCAATCTCGGTCAGAATATAATTTGTCTTGCTCCTTCCTTTGCCTTGATTGTTACTCAGATTAGTTCCCTCATCGACTTTGCTATACGTTTATTCTATATTCATAAATAATTATTCCATTAGCCTTGTGTAACTAATCTTCTTGACTCTGCTTCTAACTGACGGGTTCACCAGTGGCGGATCTAGCCGGTCGGTCTGGGAGAGGCAAACCAAAGTCGAAAAAAAAAAAAAACGTCACGCAGTGAAAAATTGTGCTACAATAATATGACTTGACGGTAGAATTTGGGATATTTGAGGCGAAGAGCAAAACAAAAACGTCACAGGGTGAAAAATATGGGCTCAAAATACTTTTTGCCTATCCAAGACCCAGAATTTACACTGAACCTAACTGGTTCTGTTTGAAGTTGAGAGTTGAAGCGCCAAAATCTTGCTTATAAACCAACAAGGAGTCGGGGCATAAAGGAGGTCGACTGCATGGGGGGCAAGAACAGTTTTTCCCCGAGCTTGTCCGTTTGGGGGGGACAAATGCCTTCCCCCTGGATCCGCCACTGGGGTTCACAAGAGTTCTGAGAAACGGTTCCTTTGAGCGGAGTAGCTGAGGCAGTCTAGGACATTTCAGCACACCTAATGGTTTATTTTACACCCTCATGTCTTCTATTTTCTTCAAATTTGGTCTTGGGATTATCGACAGCCTAGAACACCCCTGTGACATTTTTAGCTCGCTAGATTAGGAGTTATAGCCTCCGGAAATTGTACACTTTACCGGCGCAAGAATTTCTTCTTCATCTATTTTATCCAATTAAAATCAGTATAAATGGTAACATAATGTATGAAAATGTTTGGAATGAGCGAATGATGCAGAGCTAAAACAGTTAGAATATTTGTATTTGGCTAAAAAGTTATGTAAAATCAAAAAATTAAGCAATTTTGAAAATATGTTCCTTGGCTGTGCATTTAGAAATTAAACCAGTTAAACCATGCATTAAAATTCTAAACCAGTTAACTGTGCATTAAAAAATATGTTTTATTTGAAAGCCGGTAGATGCACATAAAAGAGCAGGTATCAAGGCACTAAGATCAATAATAAAAGCCGTGGGTATTTGTTTCTAAGCATGACAAAGCTAGCAGAATATATCATGTGGTGTAGGCGCCGTTGGCGCACTCAAACATTTGTCCTTCAGCGCTTATTTGAGAACCGACACAAATGTATGAAAGAGCACTTTTCAAAGTCTTAAGATCAAGAACGGTATTTGTTTCTAAGCATGGAAAAAACTAGCAGAATATATCATGGGTTGGTGCAGCCTGCGCAGTGCGCAGCGCTCGCTCGCCTCCTCCCTTGCCTGATGCGCCCTGAACTTGACCTGGGGACTGTAGTTGATGGAAGAGTGGGTGGTCAGTGGCAACAAAATAGACGTATTCCATCAATATGAATGGTATTTTAACTTCTGCTTGAACATTCCATATAAGTAGTCGTCTCATGAAGCATCGCTGATGACTTGAGGCGGAGATCGAAATGCCTGCCGTTTGCAGAATGAGAACTTTACTGCATTCGGGATTAGCTAAGGCATAAGCGATGGAACGGGAGGCCACCGTGGCACTGTGCCCCCCCTCCTTTTGGTCGGACCAGGGGGCAACATCATTGTAGATAGCCTCCCTTAAATCGGCGAAGATAGCAGTGAAGCGACGCGTGGTCCAGGTTTTCGGAAAGAAATTGAGTTTGAAGTATTTGTCACAGACCCACAGGGTCTGACAGCAAATCCACGCTGTTGGCTTTCCTCAGATATAATATGTCTTGAACATGCATAAATCCTCAATCTCATCGCCTAACCTCTCACATGATCTAAGGTGGACCGGGGCGTGATCACTTAAAATGATAGGCTTTTAAATTTCGCCGTCGTTGTCTAGTCGTTAGCTGTCGTTGTTTTACTCTTTGTTTCAGCGATTGAAATTACTGTCTTAAAGCTCAAGACATGATGAGGATTTCAGTAAGTTAGCTAAAATATTTGTTTTTCAGCGTTTATTTGAGATCGACACAAATGTATGAAAGAGCACTCCTCAAAGCCTTAAGGTCAAGAATAAGAACCATGGTTATTTGTTACTAAGCAGGAAAAAACTAGCAGAATATATCGTGCGTAACTGTCTTTAAAAAGATAACTGTCTGGTGTAAAAATATCAGAGGCGCTAACTTAAAATTGTTTGCCATTTAAAGAGAGGTACGCAAAGAATATTATACTGTGGTTTCTTGCTAATTGAAAAATCTTGATTACGAAACTGTCAATCATTTTTGTATCTTCGGCAATATTTTTGGAGGCCAATCAACTACTATTGAAATATGTTAACGGTACTGGTAAAAGGCTGGAACCTGCTCATCATCACTTAGTTTTTAAAAGCTATTTTAAGTTTAAAAGTAATTATTTTGTAATAAAAATGTCTGTTCTCCTGTATTTGTATTTGAATTAATTGTGCAAAGCCTCTTAGAACTACAAAATAGATCAGTTTGCCCTAGAAATGGCACATAAAATAATCTTTCGTCAGATTGGCCTTTGAAAGAAGCCCGGGAGATAACGCGCTGAAATAGGCAGATACTTTCCATAGGCATTATTTTCGTGTGAGTAGATATTGTTGCTGAATATCACCGCTATCAGTCTTTTTCTAGAAACATTTTTTTGAAAATGCCTCTCTTTGATAATGACGCTTTTTGTAACCTGTCTCACTTTGTGAAGATCCTGTCGGTTTATTTGAAAATCCAGGGAATAAAGCACTTTCATGAGATTTTGAATCAAATATACATTCCGTAGAGGTTATAACCTACCCAACAGGTTATAAGCAGCCCCTACTTTCATATTTAGTTTATCCAACACTATGCAGTTATTGAACTGCCCTGCTATGCAGTAGCGCAGTTATTGAACTGCCCTGCTATGCAGTAGCGCAGTTATTGAACTGCCCTGCTATGCAGTAGCGCAGTTATTGAACTGCCCTGCTATGCAGTAGCGCAGTTATTGAACTGCCCTGCTATGCAGTAGCTGAGAGTAAATGTGGCGTGAGCGTAAGTCAGCCCCCTGCACTAGCGGCGAAACTGGGAGGGCACTGTGGCACGGTGCCCTCCTTAAATCAGAAATTTTTACACTAGCCCTATGGCGTTGACTGGAAAAAATGGGTTCAAAAACCCATGGTGCCCTCCCCCTCATTACATTCGGACGTTCCGCTGTCACTGGCCCCTTGCCCCGGGTTTCTTCTCTCGGTAAAGTGGTGCCCAGGCTTGGCGCGTAATAGAGACAAATTTTTATTGAATTCCACCGTGAAAACGTTCACTGATCCACAAAGGACAAGTTTTGGGACGAACAAGATATCTCATCAAAGCAGCACACTCTACAAGGCTAATCTTAGATTTATTAATTCTCTTTCTTGATTTTTTTAATGCAGTAAGCTCAAGCACTGCTTGATTCTAAGGCTTAGATGTATTCTATGCTCGTTGACAGGAAAGTCATCCTAATTGCTCTTTTTCTTTCCATTTCCTTCAATCATTTTTCCAGTCTGATTCCTCCGAGCTCTCTTCTGATATAAACGTTGCCTCGTCGGAAGTACTGTGGTATTTCGGGTAGAAAATTAGGTATCTTTTATGGCAGAGTCGACGAGGCGTTGCTGTTGCCTGTTGTCTTTCTGTCTACACACGTGTGAACAGCACACATGCGGCTCGACAGGGGGACAAAATTGCCACAACTGAAAATTATTTCTTTGCAAGTTTGCAAGTAGTTCTACGAGTATGTTTATAGGATCGGATGTTTCCGTCAGTTCATAATTTCCGTCATTCCATCATTTCCGTCGGAATAAGGAGGCCCGGTGACTCTAGGAGCAAGAAACTAGATAGTCAAGGTCCCGCTAGGATCGTGGCCGTTCAACGGCAGCAACGCTGGGTGCAGAAAGGACGGGATCACGATCTATAGTTTGCGATTGGGACACCCCCACGCTACGCACGCCTATCTCTTAGCTAGTCGTGTCCAGAAAGAGGGTCTGCTTTCTGATGATGAACTCATCGCCAAACATGTCCAGGCGGAATGTCGGGACTTTGAGATAGAGAGGACTCGTTATCTGCGGGGATCTCCCACACTGGATTCGCTCCGGGGAGCATCTGTCTGTTGAGATCACCAGCATAATTTACTATCTGAAGAGCGTTGGCTTTAATGCCATCTACGCTCCTTCGTGACCGTTAAGGTTTCTTGTATAAAATGTCTTGACCCGTTTGTGAAGGCAAGGAATAAAACCTCTTTGCCATTTTATACCCACCTGCTATTTTGTTTGTCCTTTTTTACCTTTACCTGTTTACCTTTATCTATTTTTTGTTTACCTTTGTTTGTCCTTGTAGATGGCACCTTAGCCGGAGCGTGGCGGGCTTTCTGTTCATTTCACTCTTCCCTATTTCTTTATTATTGTTATTGGCGCAAAATGACCTTAGCAGTCAGCGCGCACTACAACGCCAAATATGCTAATGATGATGATAATGGACTAAGGAGGCCATTGTGGACCTGTCCCACCCTCCCCTAATGTTCGTGAAAATTCCCCCATATCAGTCAAACTCGGGAAAAGTTTGAAGGCATGAAGCATCCGACGAGTTTTGGATTCCAGAACTGAGGTTTTCTTGTCAGCAGGAGCGGTAACTTGGGTGGCGATGTGGGCCGGCCAAACACCTTTTAACCGTTGATATGAATATAGCGTCAGGAAAGCAGCAGTTCCAACAGCCAGACGCTGAATTTAACAGGACATTCCTCTGAATATTTACTTTTCTACAACCCAGTTCTATGGAAGACGAATAAACGCAGGGATCATAGGCCGGGGTAGTGGGGCAAGAAGAGCAACAACGAAGCATTTATGTTGCTTTGTCTTTTTCAGCTTTAGCCCCAAGATACCTTAGTTAAAGGTACGTCCAAGAAGGATTCCTCCAAGCCCGAGTGACGTCACACGGGCGTGGAGGAATTCCTTCACCTTTGGGCCGTGTGTCAAACTGCTGCTAATGGCACTGCCCGCTTACGAAGTTGTGAGAATACACGGTAATCAAGGTTATCATAACTGCAATAAATAAGCATCTCACCTTCGATTCTGGGCCTCTTTTTGCAAACATTTGGATATTTGATCATTTAATTTTCTCATGTTATGTGCTACGAGGTGTGACGTCACATTCGGCGATCTGCGCTTGCTGTTGGAGGGGGCTGCTTTAGCCCCACTGCCAAAGCAGTGACAGCATGAAATGGCATACGCATTATTCGTGTAAATCGTTTGCTCTCGACAATCATAGCCAAGACGCTGGGCTGCTGTCGGGTGGTGGTGGTTGAGAAGAGTAGCCAGAAGTAGCCTCAAACAGCTCCCTCGATAACATAAAACAAATCGTGACTAGGTTAAGTTAGCCCTCACCGGCGAACTTGCAATGATCCTGGATTCGATAGAGCGGCCTGAGCGACCCCCGAAAAACTCCATATTTTTTAGAGAATACCGGAAAACTTTATAGATTATTTTTTAAAGTCACTGTCTTATCACTAGTTTTGATAATAAATATAAACCGAGGAGTTTCTTGATTCTATCAAATTCTACTGTGAAACTCGCGTTCTGAAGCGGCGTAAAGCCAAGGTCGTGATAATAAAACAGACGTCGGTAATCAGGATAAAAATCGGGAATGTGTAGACATTTTTTCCTTTTCAAAATCCCGACGCATTTAACTAGAACTTCGAGAATTTTTATAAAACTAGTACCACACTATTATATTTTGTCACAAAACTTTGATTTACTCGCTCTTCAATTGTCCTGGGCTTGCGCAGTTCTCGCTCAATAAAACAGTTTCACAGCAGCCCATGACCCCTCCGTCATAAACCGTCAGAAAATATCGGAAAATGCCAGCCCCTCCCTTTGGTGGCTGACGTCATATGGGAACAGCCCCTAACAAATCAGATTCAGATAATCAGGTTGAAAAAAACTCAAGAATGCATTGGCATTCCTTTTAGAACTACGGCGTGTTGGCTTGACTCTGATGCGCGACTTCTTTGCCGCAGTCATTTCACGCTAGGTCGTAAACCTCCGGGACCAAAACACGTCTAATATTTCGAGTTAGAGTTAGATGAAATACGGTGGCGCTGGGCCAGGGGTGTAACTTTGTGAAAATGTTTAGGGGTGCTTTTTCCTAGCCGACTCATACAATTTTACTGACGGTGTTAGGAATATAAACGTTTAAAAGGGGAAAACCTTATAGTTTTGTCTAAATATCTCTAATGACTTCTTTCTTGCCTTATTTGCACCCCACACTGTCCCCCCCGCGGGTCCAAAAATATTTTGGCCCCCTGGTTTGAGCGTTTGGGGAGCATGACCCTAATGCCCCCCGCCCTGGATCCACCGGTGACTAGACATATTTTAAGCCATACGCCCAAAAACCGTGGTGGCGGCTGCAGCCCTAACTTTCGGCCTATGGCGACAGTGCCCACCAATTTCCAACCGTTCCCATAACTTGTTTTCGGTCACAAATCAAGCCATAGGCCGAGTCACCTTTGGCCCCACCGACGTCGGCGACTCTTTCCCATAACTTTAAGATAGTTGCTGCGCCTATGCTTAAAGCTTCCTGTTCACCAAAGGTCACAGCTCGAAAAGCTGCAAACGTGGTGGAACCCGGAGGTTTTGGTGTCTTTTTGGCAAAAGCTTATGCGCGCAGACAACCAAGTATTATTGTTTGCATTTTACTGCCATTAAAAGCTTATCTATGGTGTAATATTGTTTTTAGAGTAACAAAGCTTTGGAAACTTATTTAATCAGGGCAGCTTCAAGTGCCGATGTGATTTGTGATAGACAATACATCTTCTCGTAAGAGTCCTACGTAGTAAGATAAGCGAGAGCTAAAACAGCGATTTCTGGTCACTTTACGAGGTTCACATAAAGCTCTTGTTGGCAGGGTTCAGAACGCGTGGCCGGATGTGGCCCCTCCACTTTTGAAAACGTTCCGACGCGCCTGGTTTAAGGAGACTTTCTTAAACCCGCTCCCCGTAGGGACTCCGAGCCACCTTTGTCCTGGTGGGGGGGGGTGTTTGAACAACCCCCTCGAACTCGGCCCCTATGCGGGATAGCGAAAAAAACCCGAAGGCTGGTGGATAACTCGTACAAATTCATGAAGAGACTATATCAGTCACTTTTTTGGCTCAGGTCAATGTTGAGGTCATGACAGGCCAACAAAAGTGACGTTTTGAGTAGAGTTTTTGGGCTCTAGTGTCTGACTGAGTTGAGCTAGAATCATCTTTTAGGCACCATTCGCTTCCTCTTGTCATAGCGAATCAAATGATGTATAATATGACCATACTAGGTAAAAAACAAAAATGACCTGACCTCAGGTCAGGTCAAGGTCACTTTTTAACCTAGTATAGTCAATATACATATCAATCGACTCACAATAGCAATGCGAACACAATGATATCAAAATAAAAGCTGTATCATCATTTCATGCAAAGTGATTGACCTAAAACTGAAAACTGCTAAGTGTCCCAAGGTGACCTTTCTGAGGTAACAGGTAAAAACTATGAACCTGGAGAAAGGGGCCCAGTATACTACGATTTGGAGAATATGAAAGTATTCTCAACTGTATCTACACAAATACAGCCCAGTTTTTGTTTTCCCCATGTATTTTCCATGGAGAGGTCATGGTCCGTACTTGACCTTAGGTCCTCAATATGAAACATCCCGGAATATATGATATAGCAACTGGAGGGCCCATTATGTGGTATATGTTTCAATTCGATAGATTCACCCATTTCTTACCTATGCTACCTTAAATATTTTTGGAGGTGAGGTTACTTGACCTGGAATGGTGACCTGACCTGAGATGACCCAACATTAAAATTTGGGAAAGTTGCGAAATTGATCAAGGGTAAGGTGTGGAAAGTACGGCGGCGCTTCGCGCCACCGTTGTTTTCGTGCCGCCGGAAAAAAACCCGAGGGGATGTTCAACCCCCCAACCGGGGCGAGGGTTAAAGAGAATGTGGCATCTTTATAACGTGATTTTAACTGAGACAGCCAAGTTGTAAAGCATGCTGGAAAACCCGGTACTCAATATCCAATTTGTCTTGGAACTGAAAATTTACGTGGGGAAAAGCTAAAAACCTACCTGAAATGTACCCAAAATGTACCCTAGCAGCCGGCACCAGTTGTCAGCTGTTGGCGTGACAACATGCCGACGACATGGTGAGTAGTTAGCCTATTGAAGCCTATTGAATATGGTAGTAGTTGCCAGATCATAACGTCATCTACAGGCAGAGGTTTATTTCTTACCAAAGAAGAGCATTTTAAATATCAAAATAGTGACCTTATTGTACATTTCTCAGAAAAATCATGGACATTTTCATGATTTTCGGCTGAAAATACCCCTAATTACACTAAATTCCGGAATCCGATACGGGTGCCACATTAGGGTGTCCCAAAATACCACTTTTTCGTCTGTGCAAGCTTGCCGGTTGACACCGCATTCTCCTTTGAGTTAATAATGCGCATGCAAAATTTGGATTCGATCCTTTGAGGTTTGGTCCCCCCGCCCCCACAAAACTGGTGAAAATCGAAAATCGTTGAATCGGCTCGAAAATGGGTTCATTCGAAAGCTTATGACAAAGGAAAAAATATTTCCCTCCTACAAATTGATGTAAAACCACTTCTTCATCGTTTTAGAGAGCTAAGAAGTTCCGAATTGTGGTATCACTGGCCAGAGGCGGATCTAATAAACTTTTTTTGGGGGTAACATGAGCAAAATGGGAAAACAGTGTCTTGTTTTCAAGAAAATAGACCACAATTGGCCAAAGCGAGTAGAGTTTATCACTTTTAATGGGATGGCTGGATTGGTTTTCCTTGCATCCGCCACTGGTATGGACATGACAAATTATATATTGTACTTCGCCTGATTTCGGGAAACAAAGCCATTTGCTGCATCACTACGGATATAAGTGCATGGTACCATTGCGACCGTTAGAATGAATATTCCATGTTTTCGTTCCTTTACAGAGTTGTGTCATGACTAATTTGCATTTAATGTTGAAGCAGTCTACCTGAAGCAAATTGTACGATGCCTTCAGCATACTCGAAGAAAAGATCCAATGATGAAGAAGGGAGAAGTCAGCGACGGAAAAAAACATGCAGACTGCCCTCTGAAGTAGTCCAGGCATCAATTGAAACGATGAGATGACCTTGTTGGTAAATCCCTTCAGCTGCCTGCCAATCAGCTACCGACCAAGCGTAAAATCCTCCAAAGGTACCGAGTCCTCTGCATACAAGAGCCTAGTGCAACGAAGCACTAACTAGCTGGATAGATCGCTTTAGAGGTCCAGGCGATATAAGTCACCGTTCGAGTGCCCTGCTGTACTGTTTACAGCAGCTGTAAAAATGTGTCATGCATACGCTAGGCGTGTGGTTAAAGTAATACTGAAATCTGAATCGAGAAACACTTCCATTTCAGCGCCAGCTCTATTAATTTCATCGCCAGCTCATGGCCGTCGGTTATTATTTTCATGGTAACAGTGACAAGTTCTTAAGGAACCTGCAAATGATCATGAGGTCTAACAACAATCCTTCTTCGCAAGAGGACTTCAGTTTCTTCATGAATCAACACCAGGTGCCTAATCCTAGAATTAGATAAAATATTTTTCTGCTCACGCTGTTCTTTGTTGTTGTTTTTCTGGCGATACTCTTCGACAAGCTCTCCATGTTCCCCGCCGAGCACCTTCAAGTCAAGCAGATTGCAGAGCTAATCGCCCTCTTTCATGACCCATACTTCTTGCAGGCCCTACTGACTGCGGGAACTCCACGGCTTGACCTCAGGCTGTTCCAGGACATGAAGACCTATTCAGGGCAGCTACCAAGTGCTGCGAAAGCCACACAGTGCTCTATCATGCGTCAACCCTGGCATCTCACGGGGGAAAACACCGTCCTCTGGTTGTTTGGTGAGGGTGTGTCAACAGATGAAAATGCAGAGGTAGCAGCTGCACTCCCTGACAGTCACATAGCCAGGAACATTGGCACAGGGAAAGCCGATGTTGTCAGGAGCAGATAAGCTGAGGCTCTGTGACTTCGTCCGACCGCACTCCTGGCTGGCATTCAGGTGGATGAACGTCAGCAACCAGTGCTTACCACCCAGGAATCGGCGAGTGATACAGACTTCATCTGTATGAACGCTTTCATGGAAAATCTAGCAGTCACAAACGAAACGATCGGTGAAAATACATCATGGACTACACCGACGTTGCCCGTGAAGGTGATATGAGGGCCCGGAACTGACAGTAGCCTGCGCACACCGTCTCCAAGCGCCGAATCTCGAAAAAGAGCTGGATGGCGTGCACGTGTAAAAATATTAATATAGAACTAGAAGGAGCAGTCTAACAACATTTTGTCTGAGAACAAGTTTCCTTTCCCATTCATGGGCTTCCGAATAAACACATTAAGGCCATTGGCTTGATGATATGGTGTGTCGTTTTGACTGCACCAATCGGTTGCGAAAAAAATGAAACAATCATATTTGTGCAATGAACGCCCACTTTCCATGCCATTCACAGTACCAGGGAAAAGCAATCTAGCTATGCCCTTGAAAGCGGTTAAATTGTACAGACTGTGATGATTCTGGTCCATTTTCTTGAAAAAAACAATAATTTTCCCCACATTTCCCGCGATACCCCCAAAAAGTTTATAAGATCCGCCTCTGGCCAGTGATCTCGCAATTCGAAACTTCTTAGCTCCATAAAAGCATCAAGAAGTGGTTTTACATCAATTTGAATGAGGGAAATAGGTTTTTCTGTCATAGGCTTTCATATAAACCAATTTTCAAACCAATACAACGGTTTTCCATTTTCATTAGTTTAAGGGGGCGGGGAGACCAAACCTCAAAGCATCGATTCAAAATTTTGCATGCTCATTATTAACTCAAAGGAGAATGCGGTGTCAACTGGCAAGCTTGCACAGACGAAAAAGTGGTATTTTGGGACACCTTAATTACTCCTGACACGACAATTCTGTAAAGGAACAAAAACATGGTATATTTCTTCTAACGGTCACAACGGTGTAAAGGAGTACTTGAGAGGTCGGCCTGCATGTTTTTCCCGTTGCTGACTTGTCTCTTCTTCATCATTGGATCTTTTCTTCGAGTATGCTGAAGGCATCGTACAATTTGCTTCAGGAAGACTGCTTCAACATTAAATGCAAATTACTCATGACACGACAACTCTGTAAAGGAACGAACACATGGAATATTCATTCCAACGGTCACAATGGTACCATGCACTTATATCCGTAGTGATGCCGCAAATGGCTTTGTTTCCCGAAATCAGGCGAAGTACAATTTATATTTTGTCATGTCCATACCAGTAGCGGATGCAAGGAAAACCAATCCAGCCATCCCTTAAAAGTGATAAAACTCTACTCGCTTTGGCCAATTGTGGTCTATTTTCTTGAAAAAAAACACTGTTTTCCTATTTTGCTCATGTTACCCCCCAAAAAAAGTTTATTAGAGCCGCCTCTGGCCATTGATACCACAATTCGGAACTTCTTAGCTCTCTAAAACGATGAAGAAGTGGTTTTACATCAATTTGTATGAGGGAAATATGTTTTCCTCTGTCATAAGCTTTCGAATAAACCCATTTTAGAGCCAATTCAACGATTTTCGATTTTCACCAGGTTTGGGGGGGCGGGGGGGACCAAACCTCAAAGGATCGAATCCAAATTTTGCATGCTCATTATTAACTCAAAGGAGAATGCGGTGTCAACCGGCAAGCTTGCACAGACGAAAAAGTGGTATTTTGGGACACCTTAATTACTCCTGACACGACAATTCTGTAAAGGAACAAAAACATGGTATATTTCTTCTAACGGTCACAACGGTGTAAAGGAGTACTTGAGAGGTCGGCCTGCATGTTTTTCCCGTTGCTGACTTGTCTCTTCTTCATCATTGGATCTTTTCTTCGAGTATGCTGAAGGCATCGTACAATTTGCTTCAGGAAGACTGCTTCAACATTAAATGCAAATTACTCATGACACGACAACTCTGTAAAGGAACGAACACATGGAATATTCATTCCAACGGTCACAATGGTACCATGCACTTATATCCGTAGTGATGCCGCAAATGGCTTTGTTTCCCGAAATCAGGCGAAGTACAATTTATAACTTGTCATGTCCATACCAGTAGCGGATGCAAGGAAAACCAATCCAGCCATCCCTTAAAAGTGATAAAACTCTACTCGCTTTGGCCAATTGTGGTCTATTTTCTTGAAAAAAAACACTGTTTTCCTATTTTGCTCATGTTACCCCCAAAAAAAGTTTATTAGAGCCGCCTCTGGCCAGTGATACCACAATTCGGAACTTCTTAGCTCTCTAAAACGATGAAGAAGTGGTTTTACATCAATTTGTATGAGGGAAATATGTTTTCCTCTGTCATAAGCTTTCGAATAAACCCATTTTAGAGCCAATTCAACGATTTTCGATTTTCACCAGGTTTGGGGGGCGGGGGGACCAAACCTCAAAGGATCGAATCCAAATTTTGCATGCTCATTATTAACTCAAAGGAGAATGCGGTGTCAACCGGCAAGCTTGCACAGACGAAAAAGTGGTATTTTGGGACACCCTAGTGCCACATTCCCTTTAATAGCCTGTTAATGACTGATCTTTAATGGCCCAAACTCAGGTCGAAAACTGCGTTCATCTAAAGCCATAACGTAGGCGTCATTCGAATCATCTAGTTACGGCGAATCAAATAATGTATGGTATGAACATGCTGTGTCAAAATCTAAAAACGAACTACCCAAAGGCGGGGATGCGGAGCCGAGACAATTTTGGACGGCTCCGGCTCCGGTCCAGGGGTTATGATTTCGGCTCCGGCTCCGGCTCCGGGTTCAAGTGTCCTAACGGCTCCGGCTCCGGCTCCGGGCAAAATAGTCGGCTCCGACCGGCTCCGGCTCCGGCACCGGCACCGGCAATGTACCTATATCCAAAATGTGATCAAAACGTTCTCAAGGGCGTGAAAGTCCATCAGATACAAAGTGACTATGTATTTTTACGAATGAAAAATGGCGACTGGATGAACGAACGCTCTTGACCAGATGCCAAAGGCCAGTGAACCTCAAAACTGGACCAACCTACACTGCAGTGCAGTCGTATGGCAAACTGCACTGCACTGTTATGGCAAACAGAAATATGGGTCAGACATGCCCGCAAACCCACATAAAAATTAACCCTTTCGGCCAGGATCATTATGATACCCACAACTAATTTACAAACTGGCATAACGTTTCTTGTGTGGCGGCACATGGTGGTGGCTGCGTGCATGCCTCACTGCTGTATCTGCGCTCCGATTACCGTCAACGTGTCCCCGTTTTCTGTTCATTTTCCCATCGTATTTCAGATTTTTTCATTTCACGATAATCAAAATAAAAAGTTACGGCAAAACGGGTTAAAGATACAACGATCAAGTAAAGCTTGGACAGCCCGCAAAGAAAAACTTCGATGAGCTAACAGCAGGGTCGTTCTAAAAATTTTTTTTAATTTTCAGATTCGAACCGCTTTTTCCCATTAAATATTCAATTTTGATTTCAATGAGCCAAATTCCAAGCGTCTACGACAGCGGGAAAGATCGCCTCAAAACGGTTAAAGATTTCATGTTTCGGGCGCAATTGGCCACCCGGCGTTGCAGTCTCCCCTTGTTAAATTGGGATGAAAGGGGTGCATAACCTACCAGTAAAGACAGCCTGGCATGTGCGTGCGTATGAGAGCGGTAAATGGGATTTAACATGCAGGCATCTACTTGTCAGATGTATTTGCAGCGCAATACAAATACATGTTATTCCACAAAAGACCTGAAATTAAATGATTCAGCACTCTAGTACTCTAAATCCCGACAGAACAGGAATGCCGAATGCCTTCCGGAGGCGAACCTTTCTCTAGCAGGGGAGAGTGGGGTAAGATGCCCAGGGTTTAGGGAAATCCGGATTATAGAATAACCGCGGTACCAACAGCGCTGCTTTAGATGCCAAGTCGTAGTATGCTCATTTATCTTCCTTATAGAGTCGATGAAATTGCTGATAATTATCATATGTTCTAACTATTATGATTTTACTAGAGGCTTGCAAAGGGGCGTCTTACCCCATCGGGTGGGTAAGTCGCCCCGGGGCTTGGTAAGATGCCCCACCCCTGGGCATCTTACCCCATTTTGGTATATCGTTGATGAAGCAGCTTTTTTTGTAGTTCTTAGCTTCATTGGTTATCATTTAAGTATTATTCAGAAATACGTTTTTCATGTTTCCACGTAAAATGATAAAACAAAGATACGTAAAACTAACGATAAAAACAAAGGATAAAAGCATACCATAAAAGTAATATAAAATCACACTCATTACTCACAAACAACGAAGTACAAAACGAAGTAGGTAAACTGGTACGAGGTTTCTGAGAACCTCCCGTAAATCGCCTACCTTGTCTTTTCTAAGTTCTCTTTATTTCAAGTCCCCATTTTATAAGAAATATGGGCCAGAAGTTGTTAAGTACACAAACATTCCCTTCAGAGAGTAAAAATGGATTGTGGTGACTCGAAGCTTCCTCCCACTAACCGTTACAGGCTCCCAGTTTATCATTTATGGCGCACGGCCACCTTAGCATTCTCGTCAAGGCACACAGGCCCAGCCTTCCCAGACAGTATACTCGATCTAATCTTTGCACGAGAGAACAAAACTCACTCTGCAGATGAGGTATCTGGTATCGTCATGACCATTGTCTTTCTTTCCTTATACTGTTTTTGCCTGCCTCGTCCACGTCTTTTTAGATACATTTGCTTTCGTAACCCCTTTAACTAGTCTGTCTTCCAGAGCCTTTTTAAGATGCATGTTGTTGCAAGTTCGGCTTTTGGAGTCGGAGTCTCACTAAAGTCATCAATGGACTTGTCGCGGATACCCTAGCCCTACCATTGGAGCGAGCAACTCCTGTAATGAAGATTTAATTTAAGTCAAAGTTAAACATCCCACAAACCACAGGGATGGCCGCCCCGCTCAGGTTACCCTCTCACCAGTCAGTTGCCAGCCGACCTGTACGTCAGGTAAACTATTGAGCGCCGGAGCGTCTCAGGGGAATCGATCTCAAGCCTGGACATGCACTGCCACTGCACGTTCCTGAGCAGCGGGCCGGAGCCCAAAGCTCTACCAACTGGGCTACCGGGATGGCAACTGTAGGGACGACATAAGAGATCAGGTACGGAGCTTTGCAGGATTAACCATGTGGAATATTTCAGGTCTAGCTCATTCATAGGTGAATCCATGGTAAACAGTTCAGACATGGCCCCTTCCTAATTGGCCAAAAATTGACCGATTCTGGCCAATTTTGGTTTAAAATATGTTTTACGGTTTTGTCTATTTTAATTTAATTGTTTGGCGCCTCCACCACAGCAGTTTGATCTGAACCCGTCATGAGGTCATCTCCGGTTGGGACATCAGGCCAGGTCCGGTGAACTCCGAAACAATTGTCTCAAGGTTTTTTATGATTGAGCTGGGATTGGTTTTGTCGAATGAAAGCACCAACCACAAAGTTTGGCTGTTATGGGATTCCTTGTTCGTAGCCTGGGTTCAGGTGCGAGGCCTTCAATTGGAAAGGCTAGTCACAAAGAAGCGACAGATTGAAGTGTGCTCTTATTTAGTACGTGCGGTCATGCGCGTCGAAAGCATAGGACAGGAACGGGAGGACGGATCCTCTAACTCGTCAATCTGCGAGGACGTCTCCCGAAAAGTTTTGGGAATCGACCTAGGTTTTTATTTCTATTGATTCTTTAATTTTGCATTCTGCCGAGTCTTTACAAACATGAATAATTTTTATTGCGAAGTCCTTGTCTGTGATGCGTGTAGTGGGGTGATGTGATATGGTGTGGTCTCCTAGATACTTACCCTTTTCTTTTCTCCTAGCGTGTCCTAAATGTTCCATGAAGCGGGTACGGATTTGGCGAGTTGTTTCCCCTATATAAAACATGTTGCAAAGTAGGCATGTGATAAGGTATACGGTATTTTTGATGTGGCACCTCCCCTGTAACCCGGCGTCGCATGTGCTGCATGATTTCCTGTGTCCTTTAGGGTTTTTATTGTTTTATTGTTTTTTAGGTTTTTATTGTTTCTCTATTACCTATCTGCTTTGACCTACGTAAATTTGTTCATGAGCTTCATGAGCATTAGCTTTTTCAAAGACGGTCAATTTAAAGTTCACGTCCCCCCCCGCCATCACCAGAACAGGGTCCGTAGCCCCCCAGTAACAATTCCGTGGCGCTGCCCGTGGGTAAGGCTTGGACTAACCCCAAGTTTAACACGCAGTTGTTAACTCTAACAAATGGCGGTATATTGCTCTGGGTAAAGACGCCCCCTTTCCATCGGGAAAGTTGCCCATGGGGCATCTTTCCCCATTCGTTGAGGGGGCATCTTTCCCATCAGTACCCAAATTAGATAAAACCTAAAGGTCAAAAATCCCACAATTAATACACTCAATGGAAATGCTCAGTTAATGAGTTGAATGTGCCATCATTCGTAATGGGAAATCAAACAAAGCACGCATCCAATACTCTTCGAGATATCTGCAACCTGTCTGGGCAATTTTTTCTTAGAAAAGCATCGAAAGAAAGACTTACCCACCAGCTTAAAGCACATAACAGGAGGGAACTGAATTTTTGCGCAAGAAACAACCAAAGCCTCTGCTTTCGACCAAGAACAATATTATTTACCAGTGGTGGCCCGGATTGCCAAAAGAGGGGATGGGGCGTCTTACCCAATGGGGCATCTTGCCCCACTCTCCCCTAACTATCGCTGGAGAACGTCATGAGGCAGATGCTTCTCCCTATTCTCCTGCGAACTATTTAAGAGCTCTGGTACTGATAAAAGAAGATCCTGTTTCATATTTTTACCCTTTAGGTGGCTCACGAAATCTTCCACCAGCTTCACACCACGTTCTGTGGGACCATTCACGACAGTAAGTTCTGGAATACCTTGAAACACGGGAAGGTACAACGGAGCCATTTCATGTCAGAATCTTTCAGATTCAGGCGCTCGAATGCCATCCGGCTTTCAGGAATGAGAAATTGCGAGAGGCTTGGTATCGAGCCGAGCTCTTCATAGCCTCTGTCGGAAACCTTAGCCTACCTAGCTGAAAGGTGAATGGTTTTGCTGTTTAGGCCAGGTACTGTATCACTGCCTTCTTACCTTCAGCATTGTGATTCTTATTTGCGAAGCAGATTAAAACTTTCTGGTCACAAATAACAGTTGCGCTTGCACATTGACTTCAGCGCCTGTACACAATACCGGATTATTATCTCGAATTGCGCAAGCTGGCTTACGTGTGGCTGTCAGGAGAGGTTGTCTCCAACAACTGTTTGTTTAGAAGACCCGGAGCTCACCAGCGAGCCATATTATGGAATATTGGGCATTTATGGCATGAAGTGCGTGCTACTAGTGTCAGATTCCGTTCATCATTCCAGAAGATACTTAAAGACAGAATATTATAATTTTTGGAGTTTAACAACGCATGAACTGCTCAGGTCATATGGCATCAGAGGAGAGAGGGAAAGAATTAGCTCGGGCTAGAGCAGGGCGCCAGATTCTGCCTCGGGTGGGCTAGCACATAATGAATGTCATTGGCCAATCCGAGCGCAAGCGCTAACCGACTGAGCCACTCAGACTCCGAAATAGTTAGCGGCTTTCCTTACAAGTGGTTCTAAACCATGCATTTGGGTTCCTCCGTCGCGGATAGTCAGCTTTAGAGCCTTCTATGAGCCTCAAAGCTATCCATAAAATGCAATGCAGTGCTTTCATTAAGTTAATATAGAAATCGCCCTGAATGTGCTGAAGTCAATTTGTCATCAGCTGTGGTATCTGTGCACAGAAAGTTATATTCTGTCGCGCTGGTGAGAACCACCATCGTGGAGGTAAGGAGCCAGTCGCACAACAATTGGCCAAGACAGCAAACGATTCACATTTGACTAAGGCAGGCTTAAGTTTCCGATAGAGGCTATGAAAAGCTCTGTAAATGGTCGGTACTAAGCCTCAGCCAGCTAGTTACTTCTGACAGCTGGCTGGTATTCGATTGCCTGAATCTGAAATATTCTGACCTGAAATGGCTCCGTTGAGAAGCTGGTATAGCTTCCCCTGTTTCAAGGTATTCCACAACTTACTGTCGTGAACGGTCCCACAGAACGTGGTGTGAAGCTGGTAGAAGATTTCGAGAGACACCTAAAGAATAAAAATATGAAACAGGATCCTCTTTTATCAGTACCAGAGCTCTTAAATAGTTCGCAGGAGAATATGGAGAAGCATCTGCCTCACGACGTTCTCCAGCGATAGTTACTAGAGAAAGGTTCGCCTCCGGAAGGCATTCATGTTCTGTCGGGATTTAGAGTACAAGGTTGCTGAATCATTTAATTTCAGGTCTTTTGGGAATAACATGTATTTGTATTGCGCTACAAATACATCTGACAAGTAAATGCCTGCATGTTAAATCCCATATACCGCTCTTATACGCACGCACATGCCACGCTGTCTTTACTGGTAGGTTATGCACCCCTTATATCCCAATTTAACAAGGGGAGACTGCAACGCCGGGCGGCCAATCGCGCCCGAAACATGAAATCTTTAACCGTTTTGAGGCGATCTTTCCGCTGTCGTAGACGCTTGGAATGTGGCTCATTGAAATCAGAATTGAATATATAATGGCAAAAAGTGGGTTCGAGTCTGAAAAGAAAAAAAGTTTGTTTGAACGACCCTAAGCCAACAGTGTTCAACATCGAAAAACACATCAGATAGGCTGATGGCATAATTCCTTTTCGAGAAAAATTGGAACCAACCACCCTACTGCCCAGGGCCCAGCAGCTGGTTCGCTCACTACACCACCCAATCGCGGTTGGAGCGGAGCAGCAACATTGCCTCCAATATGTCTGCTCTTAGTCTGGACCTGAGATCAGTAAGCAGTAGCTTCATCGCGGAGAACAACCTCTCCACGGACACCTGAGTAACTGGTAGCGCGGCCATTACCAGGCTATCCGGCTGGATGATAGCTGAATTTCTATCTAAGATGTCGCATACGGTCGCCCTCTTTAGGCGACCCAGGTTTTTGAAGTCGGCTAGTGCCGCATCGAGTGACGGGGATGCTGTTTTCTGCGCCTTTTGCCCTGGGTTCTCGACAGACCTAGTATAAACTACTTCTCCGAGTACATGATAGCTCTCCTGGGGGGGGAGAGAAAATTTTATTGCTCGACAAACCTAGTGTAAACACCTTTTTCAAAAAATTTATTCGGCCTTGGGGGGCAAAAGATAGTCTGCCCCCTTCCAGGGCTTTGGGGAAGGGACATGACTGGAATGGCATCCTCCCTGCGTCTGTCAACAGGGGCATATGCAGGCCGACGGTATGGGGTAAATCGTGAAAAACATATGGTTTTTTTAAGAAAATCACCAAAAATTGGGCAGTTTGGGGGCAAATGCCTTTTTTTCTCCCCCTCATGGAACCGCCAGTGTCCGCCAATGCTTTCATTTGTTGCCAATTTCTGCCCATGCTAAATGGCCGGGGCGCATTACCTGCCCGAGAGTGAGACCGTCTACGGAACACCCTAGTTGCAATATTTCATTAATCTCGATATACGTAACATATTGAGAAAATGTAATATTTCAGGTGAATAAAGGTGTTTCCATGCGACATCTCACGAGGTAAAATGTGACCATTTCACGTTTGATTTTTGGTAATTTTAGAGCTCTTTGGGAGCCGGAGCCGGACTCTTTCTGACGGCTCCGGCTCCGGCTCCGGCTCCGATCAAAAGTGTTTCGGCGGCTCCGGCTCCGGCTCCGGGCAGAATGGTCGGCTCCAACCGGCTCCGGCTCCGGCTCCGGCTCCGCATCCCTGCCCAAAGGTCAGGTCAAGAGCATTATCTGGTCTGACATAATCGATATGCATACCAATCGACTCGTAATGACAATCTAAACAAAATGGTACTAAAGTGAAATCTTTATCATCATTTCCTGACAAGTTGTCCTGCGAAGTTGTTTGGGTTTCCTGCAAACCCATGTCTGAAAAAGGCTTAAATAGTCCCAAATGACCTTACAGAGGTCGCAGATCAAACATGTCTAGTTGGACCTTTTGGGGTGGCCCAATATACTTATATTACGAGAACAGGACGTTTTTCTAAGCCCTGTCGTACTGGAGGTATTTTACTCCCTCGCCCTACCGGGGGATCGATTCGACCCCTAACCGTTTGAAAACTAAGAGAGGTGGAAAGACGTGGTAAAGCGTAGCGTGTTGCCCGTGACCTGAACTCTCCGATGGAGTACCATTTTTCTACGCTAGGTTAAATAGTGACATTGTGAGATCACGAAATGGTCGAATTTTGACACATTTAGAAAATCCCTTATAATTAGGGAACCAATAGACCTAGGGCAAAGCCCAAGGTGTCAATGTGTTTGTCTTGACCAAAGGAGTTCCACGATATGCGGCATAACCTTGTAAGGTCACGCGTAACCTTGAACTTAGGTCAAGGTCTAACCTAAGGTTAGGTTAGACCACCTAACCTAACCCTACGTCAAGGTCAAAGTCGGGTCGCATACCATTCGAATCCTTGGGTGATGCTCGTCACTACGATACCAAATTCATTGCTGCATCTTGTCCTGTTCATGAGTTATAACCAATAGCAGTGTCTAAAATGGTAACCTTTGCTGACCTTTGGAGACCTCTGGTGCCTTTGTTATGGGCTTGACCTCAAAATGGATAACATGTTTCAGATTGCCTTTTCAGGAGCTCTCGAATACTGTTTAGGAACTTGATCTAGCTCTTCTAGAAGCCGAGTAACGCCCGGTCATTTTTAGAATTATTTTTAGGACCAAAATTGCTTTACATGGGCTTAGAAATGACGCCACAACTCGGTGAACTGACATTACATTGACTTGAAATTTGGTCAAGATGTGTGAAATTAATTTTTTATGCATTTTATACGCAGCATTGGGCTAAACCGAACTGTTTTGTGTCATCGCGAAAATAACGAGGGGCGTCGAAACGGCCCCGAAGGACGAGGATTAAGCAATGCGAACCGATTTAGCCATTTTACAGTTTTTACCCTGTAATTCCATTGAAGAGGTGAACCGTAAATAAAACTATGCGACTGGTTTCCAAAAACCAAGAATACATATTGTAACCCTCGGTAGGCCCATCATGGTGTTTTGCATCGCCTGTTCCGTCAAGAAACACACGGGCGATGACTCGCGGACTGCTGCACGTTCCCTTCGGCCGTGTAGATTGCATAAAACGAGGACTTTTCTGTCGTTCGGCGAATAATTTTAACTCTTATTTGGCAGCGTGCCCTGAGTCCGACACTTTTAATTGTTCTTTCGGGCAGTTTAGGTCACTGACCCGATCTTACGTCAAGCAGCTGCCTCTACACTGAGATGTGACTGTGGATTTTAAAGGGTTTTATGTGTGCCTCTTTATGTTTTAACAGGGTTTTCCGTATATTTTATGTAGCTAAGATCATATATCGTGAAAATATTCATTCTGTGCATTGTATTCGTCAACATATTTTATCTCATTTGACTTGAGCTGTCATTGGGTCCTATATACCTGCTGCTCATAAGCCCTCAATAAACAAATAAACAAATGGTGTATAAGTGTCGGATTGCTAGGTTAAATGAGTTGTTACTTATAAGTAACTTTACTTATAAACTTAACTTAACTGAACTTATTGCATAAATGCAATCCTAATTTTTAAGAGGAAGCCACTTGCCTTGGCCTGATGGCCTAACATAACTAAACCTAATTCTTTAAAGATGCGGAATTGATCAAGGAAGAGATATGCAAAATACGGCGACGCAGCGCCGTGGTTTTTCCGCTATCCTTGAAAAACCATATGGAGGTCATTGATGCTCCTCTCGGACGGGCGAGGGTTAAGTACAAGCTACGTTTCCCAGATACTGGTTCTGATTTCCCTCCCTTCTAAACAAGTTTCAATAGATGCACAGCTACCCCATGTTACCTCTTTGACCCTGCTTTGGTACGTATGGCACCTATGGACAGGTCTGATCTACATATAGGCGAAATAAATTCAGGAAGAAATTGCAGCATGTCCCGTGGCATTTTGGAGAAGTCCAGAAGTGAGCTTTGTTTTTTTCATTCTGAAAGCCATGATCAAGGAAGTAATGACAAGTCTAGCTGCACTCGATTGTACTGCTTCTGAGATAACGGTGACACGGTAATTAACATTTATGAAACCTCCAGATTACTTAAGTAATCTTTTAAGCTCGAAATTATCGCTCCAGATGGTTGTTTGCAAGAGAGCTCCGAATCTAGGATACTTTCTATTTAATTGCTGTATAATCGTGGCATTAGGTCCTAGTATAATGTCACAGAATAGTTTTAGGGGTGCTTTTGAAAGTTTAGGGGTGCTTTCAAAAGTTTTAGGGGTGCTCGCGCACCCCTAAAAGTATACAAAGTTACACTGCTGTGCTGGGCGATGATGTTTTTTTTACTTCCTGTGGAAACCTGAAGAGGCCGGTTGCCCACCCCCGTGTGGGTGCGTGTTAATTCTCATACACTTTGGCACTTGCACGATGAAAATTTCGTAAAGACAATGAAATATCATTGCAAGCAACCGATTCCAAAAGCAATCGCTTTGTTTGCAGCGCTAAACATAAAACTGTGCTACTGCAGTGGTCAAAAACCGTCTGCATACCTACCTTAGGTGGTAAAAATCTGATCAGGTGTCATTGCCCGTTACCTCAGATCAGGTGTCACTGCCCGTTACATGAGACCAGGTGTCACTGCCCGTTACCTCAGACCAGGTGTCACTGCCCGTGACCTCAGACCAGGTGTCACTGCCCGTTACATGAGACCAGGTGTCACTGCCCGTTACCTCAGACCAGGTGTCACTGCCCGTGACCTCAGACCAGGTGTCACTGCCCGTGACCTCAGACCAGGTGTCACTGCCAGTTACCTCAGACCAGGTGTCACTGCCCGTTACCTCAGACCAGGTGTCTCTGCCTGTTACCTCAGATCAGGTGTCACTGCCCGTTATCTCAGACCAGGTGTCACTGCACGTTACCTCAGACCAGGTGTTTCTGCCTGTTACCTCAGATCAGGTGTCACTGCCCGTTACCTCAGACCAGGTGTCACTGCCCGTTACCCCAGATCAGGTGTCACTGCCCGTTACCTCAGACCAGGTGTCACTGCCCGTTACCTCAGAACAGGTGTCTCTGCCCGTTACCTCAGACCAGGTATCACTGCCCGTGACCTCAGAGCAGGTGTCACTGCCCGTTACCTCAGACCAGGTGTCACTGCCCGTGACCTCAGACCGGGTGTCTCTGCCCGTTACCTCGGACCAGGTGTCACTGCTCGTTACCCCAGATCAGGTGTCACTGCCCGTTACCTCAGACCAGGTGTCACTGCCCGATACCTCAGCCCAGGTGTCACTGCCCGTTACCTCAGACCAGGTGCCACTGCCCGTTACCTCAGACCAGGTGTCCCTGCTCGTTACCTCAGACCAGGTGTCACTGCCCGTTACCTCAGACCAGGTGTCTCTGCCCGTTACCTCAGACCAGCTGTCACTGCCCGTTACCTCAGACCAGTTGTCTCTGCCCGTGACCTCAGACCAGGTGTCACTGCCCGTTACCTCAGACCAGGTGTCTCTGCCTGTTACCTCAGATCAGGTGTCACTGCCCGTTACCTCAGACCAGGTGTCACTGCCCGTTACCTCAGACCAGGTGTCTCTGCCTGTTACCTCAGATCAGGTGTCACTGCCCGTTACCTCAGACCAGGTGTCTCTGCCTGTTACTTCAGACCAGGTGTCACTGCCCGTTACCTCAGACCAGGTGCCACTGCCCGATACTTCAGACCAGGTGTCACTGCCCGTTACCTCAGACCAGGTGTCACTAAACCCTCCAACCTACCCTGCGTCCAACAGCTGATGAGAAAGTGTCTCGAATGCCAGTAAAGGGCAAATTATTGTCAGGAAAGCGAGCACAGTGGCCACCAGGTGCCAGCTCCTTTCACGGACTCTGGCCGGTGTCACGCTGTCCCGGACTTGGTCAGCAGGCTGCAAAGACTCAACGATGGCTACCTGCAAGGGACATATGGTTGCCGCTTAATCCGCGTCCCACCGGGGGTCCGGCGGCACCTTCGCCCCACGGGGGCATCGATGCCCCCTCTAACTCCAAAAAAGATGGGGTTTAGCGCAAATCTGAAAAGTGCATTAGAAGGCTCGTGTGAATTCAGTACGATTTTATGTGGTATGTTTAAGCGCTCAGGTCAATGGTTTGACCTCCAGAGGTCAAGTTAGGTCACGATAGGCTACTTCCACTAAAATATGTAATGCTTCAGAAAACTGGGCATAGCTGTCATGCCATTAGAGCTATTGAGATCTGGTAAAGTACATTTGTTAAGAAAATGCCACAACTTTTTCCGCTATGTGGAACATAATGACCTTCCGCCAGTGGTTTGACCTCCAGATGTTACCTCGTGACCTAATATGACCTGAGGTCACGAAAGGTCATAAAAATGACCTTGTCGTATATCAAATAAAAGCCAGTGACAAAACATACACGATGACGTTTTATTCAGCGCTCGGGCTTGATTAGGTCAAAAGTTATCGTCAAAATACTGTTTTTGACCCCTGGTGACCTTTGATGATCCCCGATAGGTCAAAGGGAAAATATCGCCCCTGGCATCCGTGAAAGGGTATCCAAGAACGCTTTTCTGAGCAATTTGAGCGTTTGCAATTATTGTTGTGACTTTTAGAGCATACGATTTTCCCTGTGTTTTTTTAATGGGAGAGGTCATTTCGTGACCTGACCTCAGGTCATGAAATCGAAAAAACCCGGACATAAATTTTGTAGACCCTCAAGGGGTCTGAAGTGTAGGAAGTTTCAAATGGATCGGCTTAGAAATGTAGCTATGGTAGAGCTCAAAAATTGAAATGAGGTGACCTTGGTGACCTGACCTTGTGTGACCCGGGGTAAAAAATTTCAGTGTTAGTGGGAAAATGATAGGGTGAGAGGAAGAAGCCTCAACCGCGGTGTTGCACCTGGTCATTTTTCTGTTATTTTGAGAAAAAAATCTTAGGGGCCATCGATGGCCCCCGGTGGGGTGAGGGTTAAGGGACAATTTGCCACCAGACCAGGTGTTCCGGTATCTCAGGGATCGGTACAGACGTTCTCTCCACGAATTCTGAATGTCGGCAGCGTGCCCTGGCTTTCTGCAAAGGGCATATGATGGCATTGAGAGGCTTAAATAAACACAGATAGTCCAGTTTCATCTGGATCCAGTGGTTAGCAGCACTTCCGTCCTAATGGCGCGAGCTTAAACTTGAGATACATACAAAGTTATGCTCAATCAAAGTACCAGTTTTAACAGTCAAGGTGTATTTTCGGTCTGAGGACACCTGTAAAACGGATGTACCAAATTTATGAGCCGAGAGACATTCGTCCCAAGGGAACATGCACAATTCAGTTTCTAAATTCAGTGGCGCAGTGGCACTTGCCGTTCAAGGGCACATTCACAACGGAACTATAAGTTTCAACAGCTGATATACACTTTTGACTAAAGGAAACATACAAAACAGAGGCAAAGTGTCAACAACAATGGGGACTGATGGGGCGCGAGGCCCCCTTGCCTTCTGCATACGGTCGTGTGCGTGACCCACCGCTCCATGCATGTGGTTTTGTTAGGGGGCAAATTCACAACGGAGGCATACTAACCATGGATCAAAAAACGTTTGGAAAACAATTAGGGGCCAAGTATATTTGTGCCCGATGGCTTCGCCCGTACAATGAGTGGCGATGAGTGAGTCCCGGCTGGCCGATTAAGTGCGTCGACTTCTCCCAGGGGCCCGGACATGCGACAGGATGCCTCAGCTGGCAATAGAGGGCACACAGTCGCCCTGGAAGGGTTCCAATGGTGACATCCGGTCCATCTGCATCCCGCCCCAGCGGCGGAGGGTACATTGGGCCCAAAGGTACAGAATCAGAAGGGGGACATCACTCAGCGGCGGAGGGCACATTGGGCCCAAAGGTACAGAATCAGAAGGGGGACATCACTCAGCGGCGGAGGGCACATTGGGCCGAAAGGTACAGAATCAGAAGGGGGACATCACTCAGCGGTGGAGGGGCACGTCGGTATCGATGAGTGAGGGAACACGTACCCTCTGTGCCCCCTGAGACCATTCCATTCTCCAGAGTACGATGTCTGACTACTCCCGTTTCTCATCCCAATGACTGGTCATCAGGGCACGGCGTCAAAATAAAAGTTTTTTTTTACTATTCGGCCCAGACATATTCGGTTGTAAAGTGGAATTTTAAGTGGGACTGTCGTATTTTTTTCTAATTTGAACACATTTTGGTGGCGGGAAATAATGTTTTATATTTGAGTGTAGATAATAGATAAATACCACGGAACCGCTCGGCCCATGCCAGTTGATTGTTTATCTAACTCCGACTAAGTCCAGGAAAGTAATTTCCATCGAATGAAATGGCAGAATAGTGTTGAATTATGTATATATATATATATATATATATATATATATATATATATATATATATATATATATATAAGTTATCGGCTATTATAGTGTTGTAGCTTTGGAAAATTGCTCCTAAGCTGGGACTCGAACCCAGGTCTTCGGATTTCCGGCCCGGCATGCTAACCACTACACCACTCAGGAGCCTTATATATATATATATATATATATATATATATATATATATATATATATATATATATATATATACATTAAGTTCTGAGTTTCCTGCTGTAAGAGAGCACACTATTGGTAGTACATCTTATATGTTTCACCCTCACCCCAGAAGTCAAAATACATTCGATGCTCGCACACAAATAGTGAGGTGATGACATAGAAAGCGGGTTCTAATTGGGGCGGTAACAGGAGCGAATGGCATCGACATGCTGGCACTGTGCATCCCACGGAAACCTTAATAGAACACTGACATAATGTGCCTCTTTGTCTTAAAAACCGGCAGGTCCTGCCTATGGTGCGCCCTAGCCCGTATGAAACCGTCTCGAGTCTCCTAGCCTACCACTGCTGCAGCTGCCTCTGTCACCTGTTTCACTACTCTCTCTGTACCCTGTGTATGAATGCAGAAGTCCGGAGCCTTAAATGGCTGGGCGAGAAAATCCTTGATATTTTTCTTCGGTAGCCTACACGTAAACACGGGCTCATGAATGGTGTCAGGCTCCCAAGCGATCATATCTTGAAGACGCTTTGCCTTCATGTTGAGTTTCGGGGTGATGCGTGAGCGGACGCTCATATCTCCGTACTCACTGTCGCCTCTGATGTTCAAGATCTGATTTACAGCGAATTCTCGGTCGTCCCTGTTCTCACTAGATGCAAGCGATAGGAGAATACATTCTGGATGTGCGAATCAGGCGCCAGTTCTGACGCTTAAGCTCACAGCTTTCTGCACTGCCTTCGGCTGTGACTGAAGCAGCCTAAGCTGTGTTAAGACATGCTTTGGCCCGTCCTGTACTTTGCACTTCACTTTAACCCCGCCCCACCGGGGGCCATCGATGGCCCCCTAAGGTTTTTCCGGGATAGCAGAAAAACGACGAGGCGCAGCACCGCGGTTGAGGGCTCTACCTCTCACTGCATCATTTTCCCATCATCCCTGAAATTTTTACCCCGGGTCACCCAAGGTCAGGTCACCAGACGAGGTCAACCAAGGTCACCTCACTTCACCTTTAGAGCTCTGTAAGAGCTACATTTCAAAGTCGATCGATTTGAAACTTCCTACACTTCATGACCCCTCCAGGGTCGACAAGGTGTATATCCGGGATTTTTCGATTTCGTGCCCTGAGGTCAGGTCACGAGGCGACCTCTCCCATTGGAAAAGCATGGGGAAAAGCTATTTCATGATATAAAAGCCACAAAAATGATTGCAAATATTCAGACTGCTCACAACAACGTTTTTGGACACCCTTTCACGGATCCCAGGGGCCATATTTGCCCTTTGACTTTCCAAGGTCATCCAAGGTCACCAGAGGTCAAAAACAGTATTTTGACAATTACTTTTGACCTAATTGAGCTAGAGCGGTGAAACAAACACCATCGTGTTTGTCTTGTCACTGGCTTTCATTTGATATACAGCAAGGTCACTTTTTGACCTTTCGTGACCTCAGGTCATATTAGGTCACGAGGTGACCTCTGGCGGTCAAACCACTGGCGGGAGGTCTTTACGTTCCACATAGCGGAAAAAGTACTGGCAATTTGCTATCAAATGTACTTTACCAGGCCTCAATAGCTCTAATGACATAAGAGTTATGCCCAGTTTGCTTAATCATTGCATATTTGAGTGAAAATAGCCGATCTTGACCTAATTTGACCTCTGAGGTCAAACCATTGACCTGAGCACCAAAACATGCGAAGTAATTCTTACTGAATTCACGCGAGCTTTCTATTGCACTTTGCAGATTTGCGCTAACGCCCATATTTTCGGAGTTAGAGGGGGCCATCGATGGCCCCCGGTGGGGCGAAGGTGGCGCCGGACCCCGGTGGGGCGCGGGTTAATGTCAAAATACATTTTGAAGTAGACCTGGACACAAAACTCAACCAGAATCCTCAGACAATCCAATGCCTGGCCAACGAGTCCGTGTTTTCTGGTCCACATGTAAACCAGACTCTGAGCAGTGGTAAGCCACCTTGCTTGAGAAAGCCCTCCACATTGAATTTCCTGCATAAATGGAGGAAGTGTGCCACATTTCACAGCTTGTACCAGTTTATATGACAACTTCTGGTCTGCGGGCATGGACTCCAGACTGTCCTCTGGCACGTCAACCAGATCTTCACCTGCCGGTAGTGCCTCGAATTCTGCATTAAACTCCATCTCATTGACCTTGGATAAAAGGCAGCCTACGGGACGTGAGAATTCGTTGCCCGATGCAGTTGGCCCATCAATGGTTTTGATCAGGTGCCGTAAAAGGAATCTCGTTAGTATGAAGCATGCATATGCTCCAGAAAAGTTTGTGTCGTAACGACTTTTCCAAGTGAGTGTGGGTCCCTCCTCTCCATCCAGTGTTGGAATTGGTGGAGTCTCCCTGCAAAACCATCAGAGACTCAGTGGAATTATGTACGACTGAGAGATCATATAGACCTTGGGCTACTTTCGGCGCCGGCTTTTCGGGATACACGGGAGTCTCTGGCACAAAATGCCAGAGATACCTACCGGAAGGCTCATCAGTCACCGAAACGTGCTCTTCCTTAATGATTCGAGGATGAGGCTTTCCATGACAATCTGGTACCAAGGCCCTTGTCTTAGCATCTTTCCTGCCATCATAGCCCAGCCCAATTATCTGCGAACCTTCATGTTGCTGTTGGTCTATGGATTTCGCTACCCTCATGGCTTCCTGACTGGGGTCACACGCTAGAAAGGAATGTTGGGGAGAGAGGTAGCCACTCGCAATCAAATCCTGAAGGAACCCTGTGGCAATGCCTGCCGCAGCAGTGGGTGGCACGTCAAACCGAATGGAAGCCAAAGTTAGATTGTGAACCGGCATGACATTTCGTTGTAGTTTTGGTTCGTCTAAATACTGAAGCACTAGGTGGGGTAGCGTCCCAATTTTCTCTTTAAGAAAACCTTCTACCAACCTCATCACGTCCAACTTCTCTTGGATATCATCCGCACGTAAAGCAGTGAATGTTTTATCTCCCTTGTCATCGGTTCTGAGGTCATCATCGGACGCCGATGTCGCATCTAGCTCTCGAAGCACGAGATCCTCAGTCCGTTTGTTTTCTGTTTTCATTCGTTCCCTCGTTGCTTCTTCCTTCTTAAGTTTCCTCTTCAACGCCGTTTCCTGTCGTTTCGCCTCCTTTCGGTCCACGCCCTGCATCATCATAGCCCCTCTTTCTCCAATTTTCTGTCTCTGATGATAAAGCCACTCCAGCTCTAAAGCAGGTACCTTTTTATCTGACGTGCAGTTGTACTGAACATGGACATGTTTCTGATATTGCTGAGAGTCAAAACAATTGGAACCCTCATCAGTGCAACGTAGAATCTTGTGGGGGCAGGAGGTTATATCAAAAAGTCGGTCTAAATTCTTCTCCACGTGGTCGGTTACAGCAGCTGTTGACTTTCCCCTCGCATACCTACTCAGAAGCTTTCAACCAGAATCGCTAAATTTTTCTGTATAGTGACTTCTCATTTATAACCGCTGGCTGAACAAACTTTGGGTTGGATTTCTGCCACTGTGCAAGCACCAAAGGCGTTAAATCACCTGCAATGTTCTTCACGGAGTAGAAGTTCTTGGGGACATCGTGCTGAACGGTTCTTTGTTTCTGTAGCAGAATTCCTCGTCGTAATATATCCCAGTACGTTGGTACTTCACTCGCCAGAAATTCTCTCCCTGTTCCGATTGCTTCGGAGAGGTTTTTTATCGGAGGATCGGGTTTTGGGCTTGGCACTAGGACAAGGATCCATCCTGAAAAAGGAAAGCAATATCAAGCATAGCAACGGATGGAAAAGTGGATGTGAGAGGGTCATGCAATGTGACGGTACCTGAATGAGAGGCGGGTATTAAAAAGAAATGCGTGGATGTGTGTAATAAAGCACTCGTTTTTCGTCATAATTCAGTGTTGGTTTTATCAGTCCATCCCCAATCATGCATAATTAATAAGCAAGCCCCATGTCCATCATAGTGCAATATATAGGAGAATATGGGGTTTAGTGGTGCCTTCTTCGACTTTAGTGGAACTATTTTTTGTCAGCTCTTATACCCTCACAAAGAGAATGTGGAACTTAGATCATACCACCATAACACTAAAGTAAATACATGTTATCACATATCGCGAGGAAAAACATAAAAAACAACGCTATCAGCCTAAATTAGCCACATTGTTAAGTGAAGCTTGCTCATCGGGAGCTAAAAAGTTAGATGCGGTGCTTAAATAGACATATTTGGTCATCTATTTAGTATCTTAAGTACTGTTGTTCTCACAAGATATCAGTAGCACGACAATCAAGTTTCGACGTTGTGGCAAACCAGCATTGACCTGCATGCATAAGCCATATGGTAACAAAAAACGCGATTTCCCGCCACCAAGAATTGCTCAAATCAAAAGCTTGCAAATACAAATCCTGCTTATAAACCCGTTTTACAACCAAATATGCCTGGGCCGAGGTAAAAAAATCGAAATTTATTTTTTGACCATCTCGACGCTGTCCCCTACTGGTCATCCCGTTTCTCCGGGTACGATGCTTGGGCTACTCGTCCCGTTTTCCAGTGTACGATACTTGATTAGCCGTACTGTTTCCAGTGTACGATATATGACCAGTCGTCCTGTTTCCCCGGGTACGATGTCTGACTACTCGTCCCGTTTCCCGGGTACGATGTCTGACTACTCGTCCCGTTTCCCGGGTACGATGTCTGACTACTCGTCCCGTTTCGCCGGGTACGATGTCTGACTACTCGTCCCGTTTCCCGGGGTACGATGTCTGACTACTCGTCCCGTTTCGCCGGGTGCGATGTCTGACTACTCGTCCCGTTTCCCGGGGTGCGATGTCTGACTACTTGTCCCGTTTCCCGGGGTACGATGTCTGACTTCTCGTCCCGTTTCGCCGGGGTGCGATGTCTGACTACTCGTCCCGTTTCCCGGGGTACGATGTCTGACTACTCGTCCCGTTTCCCGGGGTGCGATGTCTGATTACTCGACCCGTTTCCCGGGGTGCGATGTCTGACTACTCGTCCCGTTTCCTCGGGAATGTCGACTACTCGCCCCATCTCCGTGGGTGCGATGTCTGACTACTCGTCCCGTTTCCCGGGGTGCGATGTCTGACTACTCGTCCCGTTTCGCCGGGTGCGATGTCTGACTACTCGTCCCGTTTCCCGGGGTGCGATGTCTGACTGTTCTCCTCGTTGCCCAGGAGGCAAGGTTGGCTGGTGTAGCTGGGGTACGATGGCTGACGGCTGCCCCGTTCTCCGGAGAG
The DNA here is from genome assembly GCA_034440635.1 of Lepas anatifera. Taxonomy (NCBI): domain Eukaryota; kingdom Metazoa; phylum Arthropoda; class Thecostraca; family Lepadidae; genus Lepas; species Lepas anatifera. The sequence goes on along the minus strand of JAOTON010001033.1, from coordinate 328,177 downwards.
CAGAGTCTGACTGTGCTGCCGGTTTCCCAGGGTCAGCCGTCATCGTCGGAGCTGGTGGCGGAGGCGGTGCGGGATACGATGGAGACGCCGGTGGCTGCCCGGCCGCCGTCGGCCCCACTGGCCGACCCCGGCTCGGCCGCCGACACCATCCTACCCATAGTGGCCGCCCAGCGGGAGAGGTTCCGACTGCGCATCCAGGAGCTGGAGCAGGAGCGCCACCTGGTGCAGAGCGAGCTCACCCAGAGGACCTGCCAGGTGGACGACCTGCGCAGGGACAACGTCACACTCTTCGAGAAGATCAAGTTTCTGCAGAGCTACTCGGCCCAGGTGGGGAGACAAGAGGAGTTGTGCGGGGAGACCCAACTCCCATTCCACATCACCCTAACTGGAGTCCCTCATTCTGAACTGATCTCTCAAGTCATCCTCACTTATGACAGATTTTTGATATATGACATGATTTCGACTTGATTAGCTGCCGCTACTTGTTACTTAGAGCTTTTGCCTTGTTACCGTTTTAGTGATTTAATCACACGGTAGACGTCGTGACTTCTCCGAGGCGGATCTGAGGAGGGCAAAGGGCACCGTCGGCTGCTTGGTTCATGCAGGGCTGCTTCCAGTAAGCTCTGAGCGGTGCCCTTTAGGTTCATGCAGGGCTGCTTCCTGTAAGCTCTGAGCGCCCTGAAAATGCAAGAACTGTGTGGTAGCGGCGCTTTAAATTTGACTTTCCGTGGTGATCCTGGAAGAGGCACCCTGAGGTCTTCCATTGCTTGTCACCCGTCCACTCCCAGCCGCGGAATCCTGTTCACTATTTGGCCGCCCTCTCCAGACAGCGGTGCCTCTGCCCGAATTGGCTCCGCTTGCCCTAAGGCTTTTGAAACACCAACCCCTTAAAAACATCAAAACCTGCGTCAGGAGGACCCCGCGGAATGCACAAAAGGGGCCCCCTAGGTGGTACAAGTCGCACCCCCTCCCCTGTGAGGTATCGCCCCCTTTACCGAAAACCTAGATCAATCAGTGTCTTGTTATCAGTGAATTCCGGCTTTGGACCCCTAAACGACTAAGCTGAGCCACAGCATTATCCAGTGCTACACCCGACTGAGCTGTGTCCAGTGCTACACCCGACTGAGCTGTGTCCAGTGCTACACCCGACTGAGCTGTGTCCAGTGCTACACCCGACTGAGCTGTGTCCAGTGCTACACCCGACTAAGCTGTGTCCAGTGCTACACCCGACTGAGCTGTGTCCAGTGCTACACCCGACTTAGCTGTGTCCAGTGCTACACCCGACTGAGCTGTGTCCAGTGCTACTCCCGACTTAGCTGTGTACAGTGCTACACCCGACTGAGCTGTGTCCAGTGCTACACCCGACTGAGCTGCTCCGCGTGCCCAGCTGCAGAAATCGTCCTCGGTGGACGTGGAGTCTCGCTACTCCAGTCAGTACGAGGCCAGCCTCGACCCCTTCTCCTCCTTCAACAAGCGTGAGCGACGCCGCAAGTACGCCCAGCTTAGCCCATTCGAGAAGGTCACCCTATCCATGGTAAGATGCTGTTGCCGTGGCTGGAGCACAGCAGCCCACCACAAGCTACAGAAATGGTTTTATGTCACACTCATAATGTACAGCCATTCTAACGTGAAAAAGTATCTACGCTTTATTACTTGTCGCAATAATATACCTCGGCCTGCGGCCTCGGCAGGTGCCGCTCCGGCGCAGGAGAAGCCGGTGACAATGTACGTTAGGCAAACAGTTCGATTGACAGGCGAGTGTTTTCAGCAGTATGATACTTATACCAACGCAATGTTGGGACTTTAGGTCTTGTGTTCTCATTATGACTCCATTAAATCCCCTGTATAAGCCCATGTTTTGCTAAATTAGTATGTCTCTTACACTGCGCCACGTTTACCCTCTGTTCATGTCACCACTTAAATAAACACACGTATAATGTTTGTTTTATTAAGTAAAGACTGGGCATGACCAGAAGAAAGGAGATACAATATAAAATATGATGGGTTTGCCGACCGTATTTCACCTATACCTGCAGATTTTCACCCAATTCAGCCTATTTGTTAACGAGTTAGCTTCGGTTACGCTAAGTCTCAGTCCCATGCGCAGTAACGTCTGCAGTGAATGAGAGCAAAGATACCGTTATAGTTGACTGAACCATGTTGGTATGCCGTGTGTTTGTCTCCTGGCCTAAATTATCCCTTATAGCCTATTATTCCTTAGAATTTCTACTGCGCATGCGCAGCGCAGTGCAGCGCCATAATGCCGTGAATTGGGATTAGCAGATAGTATTCTGCTCTTACTCGCAAAGTTTGAGCCCAATCGGTCTATTGGCTTGCGAGATAGCCTCCATGACCATAAGTTCTAATGCGCATGCGCTCTAACCTTTGTAGTAACCAAGGGTGTCAAAACTTTCATTACCAAATTTAAGCATGTTGGCTCTCCACTGTTTATGTCCTCCTCCGAAATATCCTCACCTTTAAGGCTTATTTTTGTAATTTCTACTGCGAATGCGCAGAGCAGTGCAGCTTCAATATGACATTATTTTTGGTTTTCATTTTGTGCCATTCGCTTGTTCACAAAATTTCAAGAAAATCGACCCGTAGGTTCCCGAGATAGCCTCTGTTACAATTATTTTCACTGCGCATGTGCAGTGACCTTTCATGGACCTGAAGACCAGATTCGAAATCTGCATGACCAATTGTCGCTCATTGGTATTGTTCGATGATATGGAATAGAGTGCAACGAGATTTATATACCATTTATATGTCTAAACACGGTGGCAGATACAAGGGGCGAGGCTAGGGGGCTTAATCCCCCCATGTGAAAATGCCTACAGTTATAGCAAAGGCGGAGGATGTTTCGAGGCAATGGTGGGGAGGCTCGAGCTAATAGGTGAATTCAGGGTGGTAGGGGGGGCATAGGAGGCACGTGCCCCCTTGATCGACCCTCGGCGCCCCTGATATGGCCACGGCGCCCCCTTAAACATTCGATGGCGCCGCCTGAAATGTCACTTCTCAGCCCCCCTAAGATGCGAAAATCTGCGCCCATCGGAAGGATTTTGCGTCCACCTGATAGGTTTTGCCAATCAAAAGTGAGGCCCCTGTTCCGGATTACACCCCTTCCCCCGGCAAGGTTTCTTCCCTATCGGAAATCCTTGATCCGCCTTATGCTCGAGCTCCTTAGCCCCACCCCCGTACTGATGTCCTGGATTCGCCTATGCTCGAGCTCCTTAGCCCCACCCTCGTACTGATGTCCTGGATCCGCCTATGCTCAAGCTCCTTAGCCTCACCCCCGTACTGATGTCCTGGATCCGCCTATGCTCGAACTCCTTAGCCCCTACCTCCCGTACTGATGTCCTGGATCTGCCTATGCTCGAGCTCCTTAGCCCCACTCCCCATACTGATGGCCTGGATCCGCCACTGCTTATACAGTTGCTTTAAGCAGGCAGTGCAATGAGTCACGTGTCATGGTATCACCACAAAGAGGTTTATTCGGCTGGGAAAGAAATGGTGTGCAACGGTGGATCCTTTGACCAGTGCTACCTATGGTTAGAGGATGCCTTAACTAGCGGGTAGATAGATAGATAGATGATAAACTTTTATTTGACGGAAACAATATGACAGGTATAACAAAGAGATTGACGCAAAAGCCCGAAGGCTTAAGTCGTGGGGCCTCTCTTTTCTCTCTCATAAAACACATCACTTATACCGGACGTATCACACACATACACAGTAAGATTTGGACACACATAAAGAAACAAAACAAGCAAACCAAACTAGCAAACCAGTTCCTGACCACCGTTTTGTTTTTTATTCGTCGCAAGTCGCCACGGCACCGTAGCCCACCGGACGGCCGCCACCCGGCCGTCCGACTGATATGAATATCTAATAGACAACGCGACCGCCGCACGAGTAGAGGAGCCGAAACGAGACGGACTACCCTGCCACCACCGAGCATTCGCGCTGGTCTATAGCATGCGTAGATAGCTGTGGTGTCTGTCTCGAATAGCAGCTCCCAGTGCGCGTCCACCACCGACGCTACCGCCGGACGGGAGGATGAGGTTTCGAGCGGGAAACATACTAGCATTGTGTATTACATTTAAGTAAAGGTACACTGGTGTCGCAATGATCTGCAACCTGTTGGAATAGCAAGATATGTCTCTGAACTAGCTTTCTGCCGAATTTCATCCACTTCCATCGATATTAACCATTCGAAATCCTGGTGTGAAGGAAAAATGAACAGATAAAATTACCACTTTGAAATGTATTTTACGACTTTTAGCTCGGACGCCGTAAGAGATAAGTGGGGGTATGAGTGAAAAAAATGACGGCAACGAATTTTGCTATCCAGCCGTGTTAAGTTCAATACCGTAGCTATCATGTTCTGGAAACCAGGTGGCTGAAAATAAAAAAGTTTAAAGACTTATATTTTATTTTTGCCGATAAAATAAAAAGTTTCAGTCTGAAAGTTTACATCTCTAAATATATAAAGAGGGAGGCTATTCTTTTTAATTATCTGGAATGGAAACTAATTTTGACAAATTAGATCGGAAGATATAAGGGTTTGAGTAATATTTTGGGAAATGCAGACCTTCACTGAGCTGGCCAAAAATGACCCTCAAATTTCCGTTTTCATTTTTTTGTGTTTGTGCAAAACTGCACAAACACGCCTATAAGTTGGTATTTGACTTAGAACCTGAACTGCCGTAGCTTCAAATATTTCGAGCCTATAGTTTTGACCATGAGTTTTCCGCCAAATGTAGGGTGAAATGTTTAAAAGCTAATTTAGAGCACTAAATTTGAGACTTTTTCTTTCCAACATTTTTATGTGAGCCTCAAATTTCCCTGATTTAAAAGAGTGCAAGTTTGAATACTCTAGATGAATTAGAAAAAAGTTAAAAAAACACGTAATGCAAAATTCTGGGCAACATTTTGAAAATTTTGAAAATTGACAACCGTGGTGCTTATTCATTTGGAAGTGCCTTCTATCCATAAAAGTTTTAAGTCTCTGATACCAGCGCTCAGAACAGACAACAACAGCAACAGACCTCCGCCTGTGAACAGGAGAAGCCGGTGACAATGTACGTTAGCTGTACAGCTCGGTTTACAGGCGAGGTTTTTTAGCAGTATTATAGTTACAGCAACGCAATGTCGGTAACATGGGGATGAGGTGGCCTAGTGGATAGCACCCTTGTCTTCTAAGGCACCGGTCCCGGGTTCAAGTCCCGGCGGAGCCTCTGAATAAGTTGATCCGATCCCCAAAATCCCTTCCAACAGGGTGAGAGTTGGCGACGCCGTATGACCCTGGGAGTTGGTGCGTCGTTAAACCCCAACAATTATTATAATGTCGGTAACATAGTATGCATGTCTCTTTACACTGATCCACTTGTGTCCTCTGTTCAAGTCATCGACCGAATATACACACGTTTAACGCTTATTTATGTAAAGACTTCGCATGCACAGAACAATGGAAATATGTCATACAATGTTGTGTGGTTTACCGACTATATTCCACATATACCTTCCAATTTTCTGATAAATCTGCCCATTTGTTACCGAGATAGCCTCGGCTACTCTAAGTCCCAACGCGCATGTGCAGTGGCGTTTGGAGTGAAAGGCAGCGTAAATGCTGGCATAATTGATTCAACCATGCTGGTTTATTGTGTTCTTCTCCTGGTCTAAAGTGGCCTCCCATTGATTTTTCTTTCTTAGAATTCCTACTGCGCATGGGCAGGACAGTTCAGCGTTATAATGCCGTCGATTGGGATTTGCAGATAGTATCTTGTTCTTACTTGCAAAATTTGAGCCGAATCGGTTGATTGACTCCCGAGAAAGCCTCCGTTATTGTAAGCCCTATTGCGCATGCGCAGTGACTTTTGTAATTTCCAAAGGTGAAAAAACTATCATGCTAAATTTAGGCATGTTGGCTTTCCTTCTGTTTATGTCCTCGCCTGAAATATTTTCACCTCTAAGGCTTATTTTTAGAATTGCTACTGCGCATACGCAGAGCAGTGCAGCTTTAATATGAAAGCATGTGTGGTTTATGTTCCATGCCATTCTCTTCCTCACAAATTTTCAAGAAAACCGTACCGTAGGTTGCCGAGATAGCATTTGTTATCACTAATTCCAGTGCGCATGCGCAGTGACCTTTCGTTGACCTGAATACCACATTCAAAATCTGCATGGTCGATTGCCTCTCATTGATTTTGTTCGGTAATTTGGTACGGAGTGCAACGAAATCTGCCTATCTTTCATAGGTTTATATACATACATGGTGGCTATTCAAATGGTGGTTAATGCAATGGGCATAGCTAGGGGCTGAACTCCCCCTCCCACCAATGTCAGAATACTTATGGTTAATACAAAGACAGAAGCTGTTCCGAGGCAATGGTGGGGAAGGCCCCAGTCCCGTACAAACCCCCACCCTCACTGCCCCCCCCGAATTGTCTCCCATGAGCTATCTTAGCACGCCTCTGGACCTTGCTACCTTTCCCTAGATGCCTGAAATGAACCAAAATTCAGTCTTCCGGGAGAACTGTAAAAAGTAGGTCAACATTTTACGTTTTGCACTCAAAACTATGCCTAAGCACTACAAAATTTGCCTAGCTACCCCTAGGTAGCTGCCTTTCAGCTAACTGAGGCCTGTCTTCTGACATTTCGAGCGCACAAGTCGGCCATCAACTTTTAGCAGGTTTTTTGCGCGCGTGAGAAATGCCGCGTTTTCGCGCAATAAATATTGTCGGATCAGCTCAATTTTTTCCCCTAGCTGGCCCTTGTTATCTTTTGAAAAGGATATACAATTCAAGTTCGTAGCTTCAGAAATAAAATTTAGAAAAATATAACACAGAAAAAGTTTGAGCCAAAATTTCTCAAAAACTATTTTGGATTTCGACTCGGCGCTTCAGTTTGGGTGTCTGGAGCAGAAGGGCTATCACCCTACAAAATTCCAGAGCTCTGACATCAATTCCCAGGACTGAAAGACGCCAACAACAACAACAGACCACGACGAGCCCCGTCTGAGCGGCCAGAATAGAGCCGCTTGAGAAATCTTAATGCGCTTCGCTCCATGGATTTCGTCATGCGGCTCACAACCCCCCGATGCGCTTGCTCCATGGATTTCGTCATGCGGCTCTGACAGACAACAACGATGACGAGACCGGAAAAACTGTCAGAATAGAAGCCGTTTCTTACTTCGTTCGTCACCGGCTCTGACAGAGAACGAAAAACTGTCAGAATAGAAGCAGTTTCTTACTTCGTTCGTCACCGGCTTCTGATGCTCCGTCTCCATCCCCAGGGGTTTGAATATAAATTCAGCCAAATTTTCCAAGGCAATGCCCAGGACATTTTTGACGAGGGATGTTTATCGAAAACAATATGAAACCTTTGTGGCGAATTCAACTCCAGCGCAGTTAACCACTCGCCAACGATGGCATGAACTGTTAACCATTTTTTAATCCCCTAGGCAAAAAGTCATGAGTGCGGTAGTTATGTGTGTGGTCCGCTGCGCGGCGCCAAAGTCGACCTGACCGCCGTGGCGTGTGGCAGGGCCGGCTGGTGCTCTCCAGCAAGGGCGCCCGCACCGCCGCCTGCGTCTACACCCTGCTGCTGCACCTGCTGGTCTTCGCCGTCCTCTACAAGATGGCCTACACCGACATGTACCTGCGTGAGCTCAACTCCGACTGCGCCGACAGGTCAGTGTCCTCCCTGCTCTACTGGGCCTGACTGCGCCGACAGGTCAGTGTCCTCCCTGCTCTACTGGGCCTGACTGCGCCGACAGGTCAGTGTCCTCCCTGCTCTTCTGAACTCTGACTGCGCCGACAGGTTGGTGTCCTCCCTGCTTTACTGAACTCTGACTGCGCCGACAGGTCAGTGTCCTCCCTGCTCTACTGAACTCTGACTGCGCCGACAGGTCAGTGTCCTCCCTGCTCTTCTAAACTCTGACTGCGCCGACAGGTTGGTGTCCTCCCTGCTTTACTGAACTCTGACTGTGCCGACAGGTCGGTGTCCTCCCTGCTTTACTGAACTCTGACTGCGCCGACAGGTCAGTGTCCTCCTTGCTCTACTGAACTCTGACTGCGCCGACAGGTAGTAGTAGCAGTAGTTGTTCCCTCCGGCCGGATCATCTCGGCGTAGCCCGAGGGCTCTGTGGGGTCCGGAGGGCGGCCAGGAGGGCCGGGATCGTGTCATCCTCCCGGATCATCTCCCGGCTGGGGAAGATAGACCCCAGCAGGCGTAGTCTGGTCCCCATCAGCGCCGGGCACGCCAGCAGCACGTGGCGCGGCGTGTCTGCTTCTTCAGCGCACGCTAGGCAGCGTGCCGCCGGGCAGAGGAGGTTGCATCCGGCACAGCTTGGAGTGGGTGCTCGTCATATCCGGTGCATGTATTGTTTGGAGCCCGACCAGTGGCCCGCCCGGATCTGGTGGACGTCCACTGCGGTGGCGCGGTCAGGGACGGTAGATGGGCGCGGCGTATGGCCCTGCATGAGGTCGGCGTACCAGCCAGGAGGGCCAGCTCCGGATGGTCTGGGAGCGGGCTCTGCGGGCCGTGGCTCTGTAGACCGACGTGAGGTCCAGATGCACTCCGTCTTGACTGAGGAGCGCCGCCTCCTTGGCGATATTGTCCGCCGCGTCGTTGCCGGCTATACCGCAGTGGGAGGGGACCCACTGAAGGTATACCGGGCTGTTGGCACTGGCCAGGGCGGAGAGGGCCTTCCAGATATCTATTCCCAGGAGTGACCGCTGCGCGGAAGGGCCCTCTTGCAGCGCAGCCAGGGAGGATTGCGAATCGGTGCAGATGACGATAGGGTCGTTGCGGTGGTGTGGGTTCTCCAGCAGGTGAGCCGTGGCAGAGCGTAGCGCCACTAGTTCCGCCCGGAAGCTGGAGCAGAGACTTCCGGCGGCCTCTCGGAGCTCCTCGCGGGAGTCATCTGGGTAGACGATGAGGGTACCAGCTCCTCCGTTGACTGTACCGGCGGTGGCTGAGCCATCGGTCCAGACCCACGTCGCGCACTGGGGGAGGGGCGCGAGGTGGTGTTATGCCGTCCGTTTGTGGTGGTCGTCCGGGGCGCCCGGTGGTAGGGGTGCACTCAGGCGGAGGTTAAAGTTGACATGGCACGCTACGCACCAGGGAGGGATGCGCTCCGGCAGGAGTGGCTCGATGGGCGGGCCATCACCGAGGTCTCTCCACACCTCCCGTGCCATTTCCCGCCAGCCAGTCACCCTCTTCAGGCGCGACCGCGGGAGGGGGGGGTGGTTTCAGCCACCGCACGAAGAGGGTCCCCGGGCAGGAGTGAGTGCGCTTTGGTGAGCATCCTGGTCGCGAGAATTTTCTGACGCGCGCGAACTGGAAGGATGACAGCCTCCGCCATGACAGCATGGCACGGCGTGGAACTTGGGAAGCCGGTGATGATGCGGGCTGCCGCGCGCATTTCCCGCTCGAGGGTCTGGACGTGGGTTCGGGCCGTGGCCGGTAGCCACGCTGCTGCCGCGTGCTCTAGGGCCCCGCGGATATAATCGTTGGCAACGGCTCGCAGCTGGCGCTCGCCGAGGCCTCAGAACCTTCCGGAGAGTTTTCTCAGGTGGGCTGCCCGAGGGCGGACGCGCTTCTTGAGCTGTTGGGAATGGGGGCCAAAGTGCAGGAGCCTGTCGAAGGTAACTCCGAGCAGCTTCAGACTGGTGCCCGCGGTGACTGTCTGGCCCGCCACATTCACGTGGAACCCGTTGGAGTCCCCGGCGTTCTGCGACAGGACAAGGAGCTGGGTCTTTCCCGCCACCGTCATCTTATTCCTGCACACCCATCCAGGCAGGCAGTCCGCTGCTCCTTGCGCTCTCTTTGTGGCTTCGGCGATGGTATTTCCTGAGCAGAGGGTGGCAGTGTCGTCCGTGAAAAAGAACGGTCGGACGCCCAGAGACTTGAGGGTGGCGGTGAGAGGGGCCGCCCATAACAAAAACAAGGGCGGGGAGAGAACGCTGCCCTGGGGCAGACCCGCTCTGTACACCCTCTCGCCGCTTAACACACCGTTCACTTCCACCCTGCAGCGTCGGTCCCTCAGGAACTGCCAGCACCAGTTAACAATACAAACTGGGACGCCGAGCTCGAGTAATCTGGCCCGCAGCAGGCGGTGGTCAACCTTATCATACGCCCTGGAAAAGTCGTATGCGAGGAGAAGGAACTTTCGGGGATGAGGTGGCTTAGTGGATAGCACCCTTGTCTTCTAAGCCACCGGTCCCGGGTTCAAGTCCCGGTGGAGCCTCTGAATAAGTCGATCTGATCCCCAAAATCCCTTCCAACAGGGTGAGAGTTGGCGACGCCGTATGACCCTGGCAGTTGGTGCGTCGTTAAACCCCAACAATTATTATAGAGAAGGAACTTCTGCGCCATGGTGCCGTCTGGGCGGGGGCGACGGGGTCTCGGGTTTAGGGCGCTGCCACCCCTCTTGAACTTCTTGGATCAGCCGACCCAGGCTGTCCTCCACTCCTCGTCCCTCGCTGAAGCCGACTTGTTCTGGGGATATTAGGCTTTTGCTTGATGTCACAATCGATAGTCTGGCAGAGATCAACCTCTCTACCAGCTTGGAAATGTGGGAGGCAATGTGCGCCGACAGGTCTGTGTCCTCCCTGCTCTTCTGAACTCTGACTGCGCCGACAGGTCGGTATCCTCCCTGCTCTACTGGGCTCTGACTGCGCCGGTAGGTTGGTGTCCTCCCTGCTTTACTGAACTCTGACTGACGCCGACAGGTCGGTGTCCTTCCTGCTCTTCTACTCTGTGTTCGACACTGGGGCACTGACACGGCATACCGAACATACTTGACCGGGACAGGTTGCTTTGGCGCAGCTTTCCCGTTTCCTTTTTACAGTTTGTACCGAGTGGTTCGTGTATAGTGTTACTTTTAAAACCGAAGTTGAAAACGTGTTTCTCCGATTAATGTATTTTGAACCCCATTCAATGGTAGGTATTTGATTTTTATATGGGAAGCATGAAACCCAAACTTTTACAGTGGTGCCAATGTGCAGCCTTTTCTCCGAGTTTCAGGGAACGCGATAACTTTTCTTTCCGATAAATTGCAGACGGCCAGCCAATGTACGGCGTTAGCTTAGGCCAAAGTTATGTGACTGTTTACTTATGTGACTGTTTACGTACGCAGTGAGGTCCCGAGCGTCATTGCCTTTATGAAGATTATCAAGGGGTTCGAGATAGCCGGAAAAGTCCACCCAGGGAAGTCTCAGGGTCATCCTGTAGCTCAAGAAAACCTTGTTGGGTGAATGGTCACAACACATTGTGACCGCGGGAGAGACGTCTCAGGATGTGGCGGATTTGGCTAGATCCGCGCCGAAATGTGCGCTGATCTGACAGCTCAGGGCGGTGCTGGCCGACAGGTACGCTGAACACATGATGAAAATCCACGGCGAGGAGGGCCACTTCTGAGGCACTGCTGTCTGTGCGGGCGCCGCTCCCGCGCCGGCGGACCCGCCAGACGAGGTCGTCTGCCGGACCCGCTGCTGTCACCAGCGGACTCGCCGGACGAGGTCGTCTGCAGGACCCGCTGCTGTCACCAGCGGACTCGCCGGACGAGGTCGTCTGTCGGACCCGCTGCTGTCACCAGCGGACTCGCCGGACGAGGTCGTCTGCCGGACCCGCTGCTGTCACCAGCGGACTCGCCGGACGAGGTCGTCTGCCGGACCCGCTGCTGTCACCAGCGGACTCGCCGGACGAGGTCGTCTGCAGGACCCGCTGCTGTCACCAGCGGACTCGCCGGACGAGGTCGTCTGCAGGACCCGCTGCTGTCACCAGCGGACTCGCCGGACGAGGTCGTCTGTCGGACCCGCTGCTGTCACCAGCGGACTCGCCGGACGAGGTCGTCTGCCGGACCCGCTGCTGTCACCAGCGGACTCGCCGGACGAGGTCGTCTGTCGGACCCGCTGCTGTCACCAGCGGACTCGCCGGACGAGGTCGTCTGCCGGACCCGCTGCTGTCACCAGCGGACTCGCCGGACGAGGTCGTCTGCCGGACCCGCTGCTGTCACCAGCGGACTCGCCGGACGAGGTCGTCTGCCGGACCCGCTGCTGTTACCAGCGGACTCGCCGGACGAGGTCGTCTGCCGGACCCGCTCTGTCACCGGCGGACTCGCCACGAGGTCGTCTGCCGGACCGCGCTGTTACCAGCGGACTCGCCGGACGAGGTCGTCTGCCGGACCCGCGCGTCACCGGCGGACTCGCCGACAAGGTCGTCGCGGACCCGCTGCTGTTACCAGCGGACCGCCGAACGAGGTCGTCTGCCGGACCCGCTGCGTTACCAGCGGACTCGCCGAACGAGGTCGTCTGCCGGACCCGCTGCTGTTACCAGCGGACTCGCCGAACGAGGTCGTCTGCCGGACCCGCTGCTGTCACCGGCGGACTGGCCGGACGAGGTTGTCTGCCGGACCTGGACTCACCAGACGAGGTCGTCTGCCTGGGTCGGCTGTTGGCCGGTGAGAAGTGTACATGTAGGCATACAAACATCGAGGCTGCGGCGTTCCAGAATTGACCGTACCCCGTGTCGTGGCGAAACCGAGTACGGCGGACACCAGCGCGCGTACACAGCAAGGGGGCAGCCTCCTTAACCACGGAGAGCCGTTGCTTCGTGTGTTGTATCGAGGGGCGCGAATGCGTTGATTTAGTGGCATTGGTCTGTGTGAGCTGTAGTAAGCACCCCTCTCCCATGTAAAACACAAACATCGGCGATTTAGCTATAAATATCTAGGAATCATCTGTAAATACGTGTGAGTCGGTGCAAAACTGTCAGTAAACCACGAATATCTCTGCGCAATCACGAATAGTGATGACTTTTCTCCTGGGGCTTAATGGCATGCCAACATCTATGCGAAAATGCAACGGCGCCAAGTCCTGCCGTTGGGTGGACCCGAGCCCGCGACACCTGGCGGATCTCTACAGAGCGTCCGGGGTCGAGCCGCCCGCGCGGGCTGACCGACTGCGGCAGCCAGACAGCGATGACGAGGATGGCCGTTACTCATAAATTGGGCTATGTATCTGCTCTATGCTGAAGAGCGCCTGTATGTGACGTGTTATATGCATGTTCTCTCTGCTGAAGAGCGCCGGTATGTGACGTGTTATGTAAAAGTTCTCTCTGCTTAAGAGCCCCTGTATGTGACGTGTTATGTACAAGTTCTCTCTGCTGAAGAGTGCCTGTATGCGACGTGTTATACGCATGTTCTCTCTGCTGAAGAGCGCCTGTATGTAACGTGTTATGTACATGTTCTCTCTGCTAAAGAGTGCCTGTATGTGACGTGTTATGTACATGTTCTCTCTGTTGAAGAGTGCCTGTATATGACGTGTTATTTACATATTCTCTCTGCTGAAGAGTACCTGTATGTGACGTCATTGGCGGACGCAGGGGGGGACATTCCGGCCATGCCCCCCAAAGCGCTGGAGGGGGTGCCAAACTATCCTTTGCCCCCCAAACGCCGGATAAATTTGGGAAAAAAGGTGTTTTCACTAGTTCTGTAGACCAAAAAATATTCGCTCCCGCCCTCTATCCCCCCCCCGAGAGCGATCCTGCACTTGGAGAAGTAGCTTATACTAGGTGTGTCGAGCACTGAAAAAGGTATTTACACTAGGTCTGTAGAGCAAAAAATTTTCGTTCCCACTCCCTCCCCCCAGGAGGAGAGGCAGACATGGGTTTGTCCCCCAAAACTCGGGTCTGCGTCCGCCCCTGTGTGACGTGTTATTTGCATGTTCTCTCTGCTGAAGAGTGCATATAGTTACGTGTTATTTGCATGTTCTCTCTGCTGAAGAGTGCATGTATGTGACGTGTTATGTATGTACATGTTCTCTCTGCTGAAGAGTGCATGTATGTGACGTGCGCCTCCCAACAGCTTATGGTCATCCATGCCTGAAATGGCGATTGTTCACGCAGTCAAATTTGGCCAACTTGATTCCAATGTGTCCGTGAAACCCCTTTGTTCGGTCCGCAACATCTCACCGAAATAGCCGAGATAACTATATTTATCCGCCGTATTCCTCATAGTTATTATACTTGAGAAAAATTATTTTGTTGATGCTTTCTCTACATGTTATTGAATGACGTGGCAGGTGGGTTGGGCAAGTGGCGACCGCACCCCACTCTCACAGGCAGGAAGTGTACATGTAGGCATACAAACAGCGAGGCGGTTTAGGACATGTGGTGCCTCCAAGCGGCCGATTTTCTTCAAGTGATGTGCTGTTTTCACGATGTTGGTAATTTTGTACCCAATCCACGGTTTAGGATATTCCTGGTTCTGAAACACCTTTATAATTTACTTTAAGTGGTTGGCTAAATTGTTGACATTGCTACCTTGAAAACAAGGTCAATCGTACAGACTGTGCAGGCCAGCCTCTGCAGTTAGAACATCGTTCCAACGCCCTCCATGGCTGCATAGCGATACACTGTGGGCGTCCTGTGTTCAGTCTTCAAAGCTCGATGCATTTTTTTGTCATATTGGCCTTCCCTGAGAACTGTTCCCTGAATGCTGAAGATTTTGTTTCTGTCTTACGCTTGTTCATCCAAGCAGGTCCTTGGTCACACTTGTTTCACAGTTGTTTGTTGGTCACAGTTGTGGATCCATTCAATGATCCAAGGTGGTTAACAGACATTTTGAGTATTCCGGTATTATGGCCTTGAGCAAAGCTCTTTATCATGATGGTGCGAAGTTATCTTCTGCTAATGCACGTATTATTTATAATGGGAATGTAATATTTTGAAAATACACATACTCGAGGGAATGTTTTCGCCATTTTCTGACGTGGTAGTCAGTTAAGAAAACTACTTGAAGAGTGATGTTCTACCACAGTATCGGGTCTGTAAAACGCCACGCTTATATCTGAAATGACTGTGTATTGTAAATTATAGCAAGGGGGAGAAGCCAGTTTCCTGGGCTGCTACAGTAGGCTCTTACACAACTGCTAGATTAATATCACCTTCCTAACGCAATATCAGTGTCCCGCCAGACAGCCGCCCGCCCCAAACCAGCAGACGGTGCCAGCACTCGGGGTCGCTGTCGATCCTCAGCTCCCCGCAGAGAGCCTCCAGCGCACCACGTCACCGGCGACTTCCACTGACGCTGATTCCAGGCTTTGGCGGGGTTGCCGGCTTCCGTGAGCCCGCCGCTGAGGCGCCCAGCTCCAGCACAGCCCGCTGCGTGCGATCCCGCGCCAGAAGCACTCAGGACTCGGCGGGCGGCTATCACTCATGGCACTTCAAGCCGGACATTTGGAGGAAACCAGGGCTATGCGAATGATTATACCAGTGAGCATGAATGGTCACATGTTAGACCTTATCAACGGGCCGGCGACGCTCAAGTCTCAGCAGTCACTGACGCCACATCATAATCTCCACAACTGCCGCTCCCGTACATTTAAACGTCGCCGGCAAATAAATAAGTAGACGTCAAATCAGCGCCAGACATACTCCCAACACACAGACTGCATTATCTGAAGGCTATGAAGTCAACGCCGCTGCACTTTAGAGGATGCAGCGCAATTGTTATACAGCTAGAAAGCTTGCCGTGGGTATAATACGCATGACCCCGTGCTTTCCCATTAGTATCCTCGGTAAAGTCTACATTGGAGAGGACGCACCAGGTGATCACTATCTCTGAACGTTCAGCCCGGCTGGAGAACGGCGCATCCCCACACGGACCACACGGTCGCCAGCACACGGTCGCCAGCACACGGACGCCAGCACACGGACGCAATGCATACAACCACTCACCGACCGCCTGCGTGACGCGCTCTGAGCATGAGGCGGACGCTGGCCACAGGTCGGCACGTGGTGGCAGCACTGTGCGTGGTGCCGCGTTGGCCGTCTGCGGAGGCAGACGGGCTGACCGGCCGGGCACGGCCGCCACAGTATAGACTCAGTTAAAGCCAGACAAGTGCAGGACGCTGAGAACAACAACCACCAGTCGGCTACAGCAGCAGCACCATGCTCTTGGAAGCGTGGCTAACGGTGTGGCGTCTGGCCGTCTGTTAGCCCGCGAGTGGTCGCGATCGCAGCGCCACCTTCGCCGCTGCTTCGCGCCGTCCGCGAGACGGCGCCACCGCTCACCCGAACAGCTTGTCGAAACACTGGTGACAGTACGGCTTGTCTTCCTGTTCTTTGAAGGTGCCTTTGTTGAGTTGTTTGAGGCAGAATGAGCAGGAGAAGTGCTCCGGATGGAACTTTTTGAACATTGCCGTCACACAGCGACCTGCCGGGGCACAGGAACATCAATGCGCCGGTCAAATAACTGCTGTAGCTGATGCTACTTCTTGATGCACTGTCGTACAATCAGCAAGCTAGCAAGTCTCAGCAGATTTCTCACTTCCACCTTTCTCATATATTTTTTTCAATTTAAGACTTATTAATGGTCATCTTTGATCCTTCGAAATATAATCATGTAGGATAATATTTAGGAAGATGTAGGACAAGACAATGCTTTCACCCCATAGAGCTTTCAACGTAGGGGCGGCACGCCACACTTACAGCGGGGAGGGGAGGCGGCGTGCCAAGCGATGCAGACCAATGTCCACTTTCTATGTGTTCCCGCGCACGGGGTAGCGCTGCGCTTCCGCAAAGCTGACACCACCTTTTCACCGATTTCAATGTAAATATCGCTTAGGTAAGCCAACAGCGGAGGGGATGCGGCCCCACTTTTCCAAAGCAGGAGACTCGCCCCGAATTTCCTGGTACCAGTGTCTCTGCCTGAGCTAGAATTTCTATTTCCGTCTTTCCTACATCAGAAATCAAAGCAATTCACTCGGTTTTGCCAGACAGCGGGCCCGGGTGAGCTCAGCAGACAGCGGGCCCCTGTGGGTCCGGCGGGAAGTGGGCCCCTGTGGGTCCCGTGGGAAGTGGGCCCCTGTGGGTCCGGCGGGAAGTGGGCCCCTGTGGGTCCGGCGGGAAGCGGGCCCCTGTGGGTCCGGCGGGAAGCGGGCCCCTGTGGGTTCCGCGGGCAGTGGGCCCCTGTGGGTCCCGCGGGAAGCGGGCCCCTGTGGGTCCGGCGGGTGCCGGTGAGCCCGACTGACCTGTGATGGGTTTGTGGCAGCTGGCGCAGAGGGAGCCCCGCTTGGCGTGGTAGTGGGTCTCACAGTACGGCTGGTCCTCGTGGTCGTAGAAGGAGCCGTTCTCGAACGGCCGCTGACAGTCCTGCCGGCCGCACAGACGTCAGACTCCCCAACCGCGCACACGTCAGACTCCCCAACCGCGCACACGTCAGACTCCCCGAACCGAGAGACGGCACAGACGTCAGACTCCCCAACCGCGCACACGTCAGACTCCCGAACCGAGAACGGCACAGACGTCAGACTCCCCAACCGCGCACACGTCAGACTCCCGAACCGTGCACACGTCAGACTCCCCCGAACCGAGGGACGGCACAGACGTCAGACTCCCGAACCGCGCACACGTCAGACTCCCGAACCGTGCACACGTCAGACTTCCCCGAACCGAGAGACGGCACAGACGTCAGACTCCCCGACCTAGAGACGGTACAGGCGTCAGACTCCCCGACCGAGAGACCGTACAAAGTCAGACTCCCGAACCAAGAGAGGGCACAAAAATCAATTTCCCAAACCGACAGACGACACAGACGTCATATTCCCGAACCGACAGACGACGGCACAGCTGTCAGATTTCCGTGCCGAGAGTTGGCGGTACAGGCGTCAGACACCCGTAACAAAAGATGGCGGCATATAAATAAATCAAAATCAGTCACGTTCAAAAACAATCTACGGTTTTCTGGATATCAAGCTTTGCAACCGATGTGAAAATTTCAAGATTGTAAGTTCACCCTCGACCCACACCCACGGCGGACATCATCTAAGGCCTCTAAAAAATGTGTCTGAGCATTATCAACAGTTCACAAAAGATGTAATGTTTACCTGCTCATCGCTGTTACAATTAGACTGGCTATCGCAGTGATGTACTAATTAACCTGCTGGTATAGGATTGACCGAGTATTCTGAGCCGATGCAACGTGAACTGGGCAATGTGCCACGAAACCATCGGACAGAGCTGGAAACAGTGGCATGACGGGCGGCTCAGGGTTGTGATCGGCCGGAGGTGTTTGCGCACAGTGAGAGGGCATGGGAGCCGTGATGAATGTCTGGCCGTCAGAGCCTCAGGAATCCACGCATCTGACCAGGCTCAGCGTCAACAAATTGAAATTCATTTCACCGGTGTAAGCAGGCGGCAGCGGCGGTCAAACAGACTGTGTTTGTGTTGGCGTTGAAGTTACGGCCACTGAGCCCACTGAGCCCTTGCACCAGCTCTAGAGTATCCGTATCAAACAGAGGGCCTGGTAGGAGGGGTCCGGCTGGCGCCAGATCTAACGCCAGCGCACCACAATCACCTGCATATTACCAGCTCGGGATTTGTTTGTGCATTATTACTTGGGAGAATGCTTGAGCGTTCTATGCAGGTTATAACATGTTGTCAAAACCGGGATTCATCGTCCCTGGTCTTCGTTAATGCTCGAATGAAACACATCAACTATGCTAATAGAGTTCAGGGAATCACCATACACCATGAACCGATTGCCCCGTATATAGAGGGAATTTTCTGGTTTTGTGGGTGAGGCCATCAGCGCCGAATCTGAAGAGAAGGCCCTCCGGCCCAACCAGGAGGTGTTGGCGTGCCCCGGTTGTGTCCTCTCACCTTGCAGACGAAGCACTCATTGTGCCACTGGGCGTTGAGTGCGGAGATGTAGTTCTCCATGACGGGCTGCTGGCAGCCACCGCAGCGCGGGGCGAACAGTCGGAAGTAGTCGTCGCGGCAGTAGGGCCTGCCGTCGCGCTCGTGGAAGCCGGTGTCGCCGAACGGGATGCCGCACTCGGCGCAGACAAAGTGTTCCGGGTGCCACGTCTTCTCCATGGCCGTCACACATTTCTGGGGCGGCGGAGGGGCGCGTCACAAGAGCGGTAGGAGCCGTGCGAGTTTCATCGATCCGGAGCCACTCAGAGCCAAATGGCTACAAACTCGGACACATCATTTCGAAACAGCACGAGTAGTTTGTGTTGAGGATCAAGTGACTCACTGGAAGGATTTATAGTGATTCCAATGATTCAGGAGCGGGTCCAGGTAAGTGGAATAATGCGCACCATAATGTTCATCGCCGGCGCCCTCTAGCGCAGGGAGTCAAACATTGGAGCCGAGTCGATCCGTCGCAACTTTGAGAGGGAAAACGTCGACTCATCGCTGCATTTTCGATTTTCCTACCTAGTTTCTGAGTTGACTTAATTATCAAGCTATCGATCGACTTTAGGGATTTCCAGATTCCAGATTTCCGGATTCCTTTGTTGGTTTTTTCTCACTTCTGTTCAAACATCCCGCCTTGAACTCGGCTCCTATGCGGGATAGTGAAAAAACGCGAAGACTGATGGATAGCTCATACAAATTCATGAAGAAACTACATCGGTCAATTTTTGGCTCAGGCCAATATTGAGGTCGTGGCAGGTCGAATAAGGTGGCATGCTAGAGAAGAGTTTTGGGCTTTAGCGTCTGACAGAGTTCAGTTAGGATAATTTGTTTAGGCAGCATTCGCTTCCTCTCGTTACGGCGAATCGAGTAATGTATAATATGACTATAGTAGGTCAAAACACAAAATTGACCTGACCTGAGGTCAGGCCAAGGTCACTATCTGATGTAGCATAGTCAATATGCACATCAATCGACTCGCAATAGCAATCTAAACGTAATGGTATCCAAATAAAAGCTTCATCGTCATTTCCTGCAAAGTCATTGACCCAAGTCTGAAAATCTGCTTAAGTAGCCCAGATAACCTCTCAAAGGTCACAGGTAAAAATTGCAACATAAACTTAGAAAGGAGCCCAGGATACTACGATTTGGATAATGTGAAGGTATTCTCAGCTTTATCTACACAAATACAGCCAAAAGCCTGTTTTCGCCATGCATTTCCAATGGAGAGGTCATGATCTGTACTTGACCTTAGGGCATCGATATGAAAAATCCCGGGAAGTGTTGTAGTACTCGGTGAGCCCACTATGCGGTTTAAGTTTCAACTTGATAGATTCACCTTTTTCTTACCTATGACACCTCAAACATTTTTGGAGGTGAGATCACTTGACCTGCACTGGTAACCTGACCTGAGATGACCCAACCTTAAAATTACGGGGAAAGTTGCGGAATTGATCAAAGATAAGGTGTGCAAAGTACGGCAGCGCTTCGCGCCACCAGTTTTTTCGTGCTGCCTGAAAAACTCGAGGGGGTGTTCAAACACCCCCACCGGGCGAGGGTGAGATAATTGTATGGAACTTTCCTGCGCGGTGTAAAATGAATCAGGACGTTTCAAAGGGTCCTTAATCTTATTCCTGTCAGGGTAGGGGGCGGGGCTGGTCTGCCCACCCCTCAAGTTTTTTCCAAGATATCTAAATACATTTGCGATAGGCTTTTGAAACTTTCTGACTTTTCCTAAAACTAAATTGAGCAAATTTCCTGAAAGTTTTGGGATAATATATTTACAGGGGCCAAGCTATGGCATGGCATTTAGGGAGGATCTATTCGCAAACCGAGCAATATCGTCCACGGTGCGTTCTTCGTGTGACAAAGCCGTCTATAGTAATATTGGGAGCCGTTAGAATGGTTGCATATCATGAATAAGATATCAGGTGGAAATTGATTTTCCTTTTCATATCATTTTTTACAGAGGCGGTTCCAGCAACTCAAAATGGAGGAGCTTCTAATTTAATTGGATTGCACTCTTGCAGAATGTATAGATTGATTGTATGATAGCCGGGAGGAGCAAGTTACCATACCATACTTACAACCCTACATCATATGATGATAAGATGCCATAAGCGTGCTGAGGTATTGCAATTAAGGGGGTTTCACGCATTTGCAAGTGTATATTACTATGTTAAGTGTGCTAATAACTAAGCGTATATTTTTATGCTAAATCCTTCCCGAGAAATCTAAATATCCCAGGCAGCATTGAAAAAGGCAGTCCTAAGAATGTTCCTGTGGCAGAGGGAAAATAATTGAATTCCTGAAAGCGAAGTAAACCTGAGCTCACGTCTTTGGTCTGTATTCGATACAAGAATGTAGTAAACCGGGCGAACCAGTATAGCTGATGAGCGTCAGTGCGGCCGACTCACGTCTAGAATAGGTCCGCTACAGTCGGCGCAGCGCGGGGAGAAGAGGTTGTGGTAGTCGTTCTCGCAGTAGGGCCGGCCCTCCCGCTCGAAGAAGTTGCGGTTGCCCAGCTCCTGGTTGCAGTGAGTGCAGGTGAAGTGTTCGGTGTGCCAGGTCCTGCCCAGCGCAGTGATCAGCTGCGGAGGGGCAGCAGCCGGTCAGCCGGTCAGCCGTCAGCCTGGTACCTGAGCGGCGCCGCCTCAATGGTCCAATCTGACCCGCACCCACTGCTCTTGAATCTAACATCAGTATCGAATCGATCGCTAGACAAAATTCGAAGTTGGAGCGGAAAATAAATAAGAAAACGGCGAAAAGGATCACCCAAGATACCAAACAAGCAATGCAGTTCAAAAACAGCTCTCAGCCTGACCTATGTTCGATAGGCTGACTTGAGAGAAATATGACTATTACGTGCACACATCACACGTCCGTGCTCCGGTCAAGACTGTATTGTCCCCAAGCTTTGGCATACACGGCGACATGCTGCCCCCGGCTATCGCGTGACCATACAGTGGCGGTTGAGCGCAGAGGCGCGCTCAGGTTATCACAATGACCATCAGAATTTCTCCAACTCTGAAACTTGAACCAAAAGCCACGGAAAAAGAAAACACCCCAAGCAACTGTGATTTAATCGAGGCCGGCCGCACCTGTCCGGCGATGGGCATGTGGC
Source organism: Lepas anatifera (assembly GCA_034440635.1). Lineage (NCBI taxonomy): Eukaryota > Metazoa > Arthropoda > Thecostraca > Lepadidae > Lepas > Lepas anatifera. The sequence continues at coordinate 306,345 of JAOTON010001033.1, read as the reverse complement.
AGGCGGCGCAGGCGCCCTTGTTGCTGGTGGGCACGCCCTGTTTGCTCATGTCCTCCTGCAGACTGTCCAGCATGTTATCCAGCTTCTGTACCTTCTCCGGCTGGTACGGTGGCTCCTCGTTTTCCTCCACCACCGTCCGCTGGTAGGAGGTGGCGTGGATCTGCCGCACCGGGTACATCAGCGTCACCAACGTCAGTCTTTGCAGCGTCACTAACGTCAGCCCCTGCTGCCTCACTAACGTCACTCCCGGCAGCGTCACCAATGATCTTCCAGCACCAATGTTCTACCGCTACCAGTATCAGCGTTACCAACGTCAATGTCGCCACTACCAGCGCTGCCCAGCATTACCGACGACTCTGTCACACACCAAAGACAGCGTTGCCAACGACTCTGTCCGGTACACACCAACGACAGCGTTACCAACGCCTGTCACTCACCAACGACAGCGTTACCAACGCCTGACACTCACCAACGACAGTGTTACCAACGACTCTGTCACTCACCATCGACAGCGTCACCAACGCCTCCGTCCGGCACACACCAACGACAGCGTTACCGACGCCTCTGTCACACACCAACGACAGCATCACCGATGACCCTGTCCGACACACACCAACGACACCGTTACCGACGACTCTATCCGGCCCACACCAACGACAGCGTCACCAACGACTCTGTCTGGCACACATCAACGACAGCGTTACCAACGCCTCTGTCACACACCAACGACTGCGTCACCGACGCCTCTGTCACACACCAACGACTGCGTCACCGACGCCTCTGTCACACACCAACGACTGCGTTACCAACGACTTTGTCCGGCACACATCAACGACAGCGTTACCAACGACTCTGTCTGGCACACACCAACGACAGCGTTACCAACGCCTCTGTCACACACTAACGACAGCGTCACCGACGCCTCTGTCACACACCAACGACTGCGTCACCGACGCCTCTGTCACACACCAACGACTGCGTTACCAACGACTTTGTCCGGCACACATCAAGGACAGCGTTACCAACGACTCTGTCTGGCACACACCAACGACAGCGTTACCGACGCCTCTTTCACACACAACCGACAGCGTCACCGACAACTCCGTCCGGCACACACCAGCGACAGCGTTACCAGCGACTCTGTCCGGCACACACCAACGACAGCGTTACCAACGCCTCTGTCACACACCAAAGACAGCATTACCGACGCCTCTGTCACACACCAAAGACAGCATTACCGACGCCTCTGTCACACACCAAAGACAGCATTACCGACGCCTCTGGCACACACCAACGACAGCGTTACCAACGACTCTGTCCGGCACACGCCAACGACAGCGTTACCAGCGACTCTGTCCAGCACACACCAACGACAGCGTTACCAACGACTTTGTCCAGCACACACCAACGACAGCGTTACCGACGACTTTGTCCGGCACACACCAACGACAGCGTTACCAACGCCTCTGTCACACGCCAACGACAGCGTTACCAACGACTTTGTCCAGCACACACCAATGACAGCGTTACCAACGACTCTGTCCAGCACACACCAACGACAGCGTTACCAACGACTCTGTCCAACACACACCAATGACAGCGTTACCAACGACTCTGTCCAGCACACGCCAACGACAGCGTTACCAACGACTCAGTCCAGCACACACCAACGACAGCGTTACCAACGACTCTGTCCAGCACACACCAATGACAGCGTTACCAACGACTCTGGCACACACCAAGGAGAGCGTTAATGACTTAATAAGTTTTCTTAATAAGTTTTCGAAGGCCCACAAGAGTTAGTCTCAGGGGCCAAAAGTTGTAGTCTCAGGTCTCAAAAAGTTGATCACAGAAGGCCCCCAGAGGCGGTGTCGGGGCCCCAGAGGCTGTTATGGGGTCCCAAGAGTTGGTCTCGGGGTTCGCGAGCCATTTGGTCGCGAGCCCGGAACCTGGTTTCGAAAGACCCTTAGCAGCAGGCCACAATTGTCACGGCTGTTGGTGTGACGACATATGCTGACGTCACGATGAGCATCAGCCAATCGAAGCCCTTGAAGCGTTTCAAGTATGGTAGTGGTTGCCAGATCATTACATCATCCACAGGCAGATATTTATTTCTTTTCCTAGAGGAGTATTTTTAAAATCAAAATATGGAGCTTTTTGTACATTTTTCAGAGAAATCATGAGTGGTTTCATTATTTTCGGCAAAAGTACCTACGCCTAATTGCACTAAATTCCAGGATTCGACCAATGTGCCACATTCCCGTTAAAGGGAAAGTGGCACCTTGGTCGAATCCTGGAATATAGTGTAATTAGGCGTATCTTTAAAGGGAATGCAGTACCTTGGTCGAATCCTGGAATTTAGTGTAATTAGGCGCACTTTTAGCCGAAAATAATGAAACCACGCATGATTTCTCTGAAAAATGTACAATAAGCTCAATATTTTGATTTTTAAAATACTCCTTTAAGAAAAGGAATAAATGTCTGCCTGTGGGTGAGTGTCATGATCTGGCAACCACTACCATACTCGAAACGCTTCAAGGGCTTCGATTGGCTGATGCTCATCGTGACGTCAGCATATGTCGTCACACCAACATGCCTGTCAACTGTGACTTGCTGTTAAGGGTACATGAGGGGTACATAGCAGGTAGGTTTTAGCCTTTTTTCTGCGGAAATATCGAGTTCCAAGACAAATGAAATATGGAGTACCGGGTTTTCCGGCTTGCTTTACAACTTGGCTATCTCAGTTAAAATCACGTTATGAAGTTGCCACATTCCCTTTAAACACCCAAGCCAATACTCCTTGTAATTGGGCAAGTGTGCCTGTTGGGAGTGGCCCTAATAAAATAAATAAAATAAAAAAAAAAATTGGGTTAAAAAATTCGCACCTGTGGCTGCGTACTCCATCGTGCGAAGACGAAACAAAGCGCGTAGTTACGGAAAGTCCCGGCAAAGCAGCCTCAGCATCAACTAATCACAACGCTGGAAAAGAACACTGGCCTACAACCAATCAAACATTCTGTTCTATCCGACCGGAAGCCCACATCCCAGCCAGTACCGAGGCATTGAATGATGCTCTCATTTCACACGCAGTAAGTTGTCAGCGCTAAGAGCTCGTTCGTGGATTAGACGGGACACGGTGTAGTCAAAGTGCGTAAGACTGGTTGCTGTTGTGGCGGTATGAAGTGCTTGGTCTTTTTATTCATTATTGTGGTGGTGGCATACATAAGCGTCGCCACCGCCAAAAAGTGAGGGGGCCAGCCAAACTTCAACCTGATACTGACAGCAAACTTTCCACATTAGTACCAAAAACTTCTCGAATTTGGGCTCCTCGCTGCCTTCCGCAGCGGCTGGTTATACAAATTTCCGGTTAACTCCCATTTTGACTGAGATCAGGAAATTATTGGTAAACAAGGAGGGGGGAGGGGATTGATGATCCCAAAAAATGTTCTGAATGTAGATAAAATAATTCGATGGCCACACGGGGTTGGAAGGGCACCCCTGGCTTCCTATTAGATGGGTAGTGTGCCAGAAATATTGCGTCAAGTCAATATCAAACTGTCAACAATTAGTTCTAAACAGTGATACAAGTCGCTTTTCTGTGGTTTTATGACTATCGCTAGGGGTATTTTTAGCCTCAAATCTGGCTTTTGTGGTGTTTATTTGGCTATTTTAGTGGAAATAAAATTTTGCCCCTCTTTGGCCCTTTTCTTCCAACTCGGTTTAAACTTTTCCGCTGAGAAAAACTGGCAGCCCTGGGCAGCATCTATAATCTCTAGACTTGGAATAACTAGAAAATTGAGAAACATTTTTTTCACACAAACGCACCTAAGTTTTATTAAACCACCTCAAAATGGGTTCTTGACCCCTTGAAGGCACTATAATGGCCAGCACAAGAAATACCCCCCACTGACTTTTCCTTAAAAAATGCCCTGATGTGGGGCCCCAGGATCTGGGCTCGGAATTCCCTCTAGATGTTTATTTTACTAATCATTTTCATTTCATCTCTGGAAATTCGGAACAGGCAATGCCAGAATTCCTCGTTGAAAGGTGACACTATTTCCCAACGCAAATATAGAGAAGCAGATTATCTCAATGCAACAGACTTTGTGCGTATGTAGGGGAGAGTGGGGTAAGATGCCCCAGCGGGTAAGATGTCCCCATCCCCTCTTTTGGCAATCCAGGCCACCACTGGTAAATAATATTGTTCTTGGTCGAAAGCAGAGGCTTTGATTGTTTCTTGCACAAAAATTCAGTTCACTCCTGTGAGTTGCGTGAAGCTGGTTGGTAAGTCTTTGTTTCGATGCTTTTCTAAGAAAAAATTGCCCACATAGGTTGCAGATATCTCGAAGAATATTGGATGCGTGCTTTGTTTGACTTCCCATTATGAATGAGATGAACTCACTAACTGAACATTTCCCTTGAGTGTATTAATTGTATAGTTTTTTCCCTTTAGGTTTTTGTCTAGTTTGGGTACTGATGGGAAAGATGCCCCCTCAACTAATGGGGAAAGATGCCCCATGGGCAACTTTCCCGGGGAAAAGAGGGCGTCTTTCCCCAGAGCAATATAACGTCATTTGTTAGAGTAAACAACTATGTGTTAAACTTGGGGTTAGTCCAAACCTTACCCACGGGCAGCGCCACGGAATTGTTACTGGGGGCTACGGACCCTGGACTGGTGATGGCGAGGGGGAGACATAAACTTTAAATTGACTGTCTTTGAAAACGCCAATGACCATAAAAAATATCATTGACAAATTTACGTAGGTCAAGGTAGGTAGGTAATAGGGAGACAATAAAAACCTAGGTCGATTCCCAAAACTTGTCGGGAGACGTCCTCACAGGTTGGCGAGTTAGGGAATCCATCCTCCCGTTCCTGCCCTATGCTTTCGACGCGCATGACCGTACGTGTTAAATAAGAGCACACTTCAAGCTGTCGCTTTGTGACTAACCTTTCCAATTGAATGCCTCGCACCTGAACCCAGCCACTAACGATAGGGAATCCCATAACTGCCAAATTCTGTGGTTGGTGCTTTCATTCGATAATGCGAATCCCAGATCAATCATTAAAACCTTGAGACAATTATTTGGGAGTTCACCGGACCTGGCCTGATGCCCCAACCGGAGATGACCTCATGGCGGGTTCAGATCAAACTGGTGTGGTGGAGGCGCAAAGCAATTAAATTAAAATGGAAAAAACCTTAAAACATATTCTAAAACAAAATTGGCCAAAATCGGTCAATTTTATCCAAGCAGGAAGGGACTATGGCTGAACTGTTTACCCTGGATTCGCCTATGAATGAACCAGACCTGAAATATTCAACATGGTTAATCCTGCAAATCTCCGTGCCTGATCTCTTATGTTGTCCCTACATTTGCCATCCCGGTAGCTCAGTTGGTAGAGCGTTTGGCTCCGGCCCGCTGCTCAGGAACATGCAGTGACAGTGCATGTCCAGGCTTGGGATCGGTTCTCCTGAGACGCTTCGGCGCTCAATAGTTTAGCCGACGTAGGTCGGCTGGCAACTGACTGGTGAGAGGGTGACCTGAGCGGGGCGGCCATCCCTGTGATTTGTGGGACGTTTAACTTTGACTTTGAAATTAAATCTTCATTACAGGAGTTGCTCGCTCCGATGGTAGGGCTAGGGTCTCCGCGACAAGTCCATTGATGACCTTAGTGAGACTCCGACTCCAAAAGCCGAACTTGCAACAACATGCATCTAAAAAAAGGCTCTGAAGACAGACTAGTTAAAGGGGTTGCGAAAGCAAATGTATCTAAAAAGACGTGGACGAGGCAGGCAAAAGCTGTATAAGGAAAGAAAGACAGTGGGCATAACGGTACCAGATAGCTCATAGACGGATTGCATGGGGCCGGGGGCCATCGGACGGGGGGCCATCGACCAGGGGCGCCACACGGCAAAAGCTACAGGTGGGCGCATCCATGGTGGGCGCCGACTTGCACCGGGGGAAGCGAATTAAGGCGGCCCATCGACCTTCAGGGGGCAGGTCGATCGGGGGGGCCCCCTGGATCGCCAGATAGCTCATCTGTGGAGTGAGTTTTGTTCTCTCGTGCAAAGAATGGATCGAGTGCACTGCCTGGGAAGGCTGGGCCTGTGTGCCTTGACGAGAAGGCTAAGGCGGCTGTGCGCCATAAATGATAGACTGGGAGCCTGTGATGGTTAGTGGGAGGAAGCTTCGAGTCACCACAAGGCATTTTTACTGTCTGAAGTGAATGTTTTTGTACTTAACGACTTATGGCCCATATTTCTTTCAAAATGGGGAATTGAAACAAAGGGAACACAGAAAAGACAAGGTAGGGGATTTAGGGGAGGTTCTCAGAAACCTCGTACCAGTTTACCTACTTCGTTTCGTACTTCGTTGTCTGTGTGTGTGTGTGTATGTGATTTTATATTACTTTTATGGTATGTTTTTTCCTTGGTTTTTATCGTTAGTTTTACGTAACTTTGCTTTATTATTTGACGTGGAAACGTGAAAAACCACCTACACGTTTTATCAAGGTGTGTAGACGCTTCTAAATACATTCTGACTTCTGAATAATACTTAAACGATTGCCAATGAAGCTAAGAACTACGAAAAAGCTACTTCATCAACGATAGACCAAAATGGGGTAAGATGCCCTGGGGTGGGGCATCTTACCAAGCCCCAGGGGCGTCTTACCCACCCGATGGGGTAAGACGCCCCTTTGCAAGCCTCTAGTAAAATAATAATAGTTAGAAAATATGACAATTATCAACAATTTCATCCACTCTATAAGAAAGATAAATGATCATGCTACGACTTGGCATCTAAAGCAGCGCTGTTGCTTCCGCGGTTATTCTATAATCCTGATTTCCCTAAACCCTGGGCATCTTACCCCACTCTCTCCTAACTAGATAAAATTAGTAGTTTTATACCATGGGTATCAAAAGCGGGGGGGACGGGGGACGCGCGCCTCCCCTCTCTTGCAAATCAAGGGAGACGTTCCCCAAATTTTGAATCGCAACTTAATTTTTTGGTATTTTCTCCCTGCTACCAGCTTCAATCTAAATGAATGTGCTGGTGAAGTGATTCATCGTTAGTATTATATATGCAACCAAAATTCTCAGAATTTGACTCCCACTCCCTGGCCCCCGGTCATCGCCAGTCTAGGGTCTGCCCCCCCCCCCCAGTAAAAAATTTGGTGGCGACGTCCCTGGTTTTACCTGAAGCAAAACCGGGAGAGTGCATACTGGTGAAGACCGATTATGACCATCTGAAGCTGGATGCAGTTTTAAAGATAAAACATATCTGATATATCAATGCGAATTCGTATCCCTTTCTTAAGGTTTTGAAGTTCTTTTATATTTCTCTGTTAATAAATGAAATGAAGCGTTACAAGTGTCCGTACCAAACATCCATTACCGCTGGACCAAATTTCACACCCACAGCTTTCAAAAACTGTGTGGGATGACCCAGCGCCAGAAATTCTAAAGCTGGAGCTAAAATGGATAGACCCTCAAATTTAGAAGTTAAAAAACCTGTGTTACGAAACAGAGGGGCACATCCCAAAATAAGTGCATGCTTTTCCAGACTTCAAGTATATGGGAGGCACACAAGGGGCACATTCTCAAGACCTGCCCCCCCAAACTGAAAACCTGGTTGCGGCACTGCCAACGACAGTGTTGACGCCTCTGTCCGGCACACACTGTCGCCCTGACCTGTCCCCGATCACCGAAGGCGGATACAGGATTGCCGAATGGGAAGGGCGCCATCCGGACCAGGCGACACCACGTCCCGACTGTAAAACCTATCTGGTGGGCGCCAAACCCTATCCTGGGAACGTCGATACTCGCATTCTGAGGGGGGGAGAAAGATGGGCAGCGACATGTCAGGGGCGTCATCGACCTTTTAGGGGCGCAGAGAGTCGACCGGGAGAGAGGGGGGGGTAAGAAAACCCCGCTACCCCGCATTCGCCTATGCCGGATGCTGCACTAGGTATGGCCGACCATCCCATGAAGATCCCTGGCAACATAGTCCTCCAGCAGGGCAGGTTGGGAAACATCGGAGGCGGGATCGACAGCGGCTCCATTTGCCGTGGAACGTGGCCGCCTCCGAAGCCTGCTGCAGACATTTGGGCTGGTCTGCGTGGCCGCGCCAGCACCCGCAGGCACTGCGTGTTGAAACATAACACGCTGCCTCCGCGGCAGCACACTCTGCAATGAAAACAATGCGGCGAAGCGGCGCCGGCGCGCTGACGCGAGCTCCGGCGCCTTCATTCAGGTCACGGATGCCGGATGTTAAGAGCACGCACGTCTCCAACAGTTTACATGAACGACTGGCCCCGTGCACGAACACGGCATGCACCACTAACGGATCCCGGCACCTCGACACAGAGGCTAAGGTTGATCCGAGAGGTCAAGCACGAGCACGGTGTGGATAATTCTATTCGCATGCTACCGGTGCTTTCACCAGACTTTCGTATTCTTTCGAAGGCAGAGGGCAGAAGGCAGAATACACTCCAACTCTGAATAGTGAGCTTAGAAAGGGCTGACCTTGGGCGGAGTCTCTCAATGTGAAACGACAGGATCGTAAAAAGTGAACCCCCGTTCAGCAATGTCTTCAACCGGAGCTAACGTGGTTATCGCTTGGAAAATTATGCATGGACAATTAAGTTCGTGTTAGCACTGGTCAGGGGTGTGGGTTTATACGTCTTATGGTGTCCCGAGTAACCCTCCTCCATGAAACGTCGAAGTAATGTTAAAACATCCCTGCCATTTTTTATAATGACCTGAAAATAATTCTATGCAGTCCAATAGAACTGCAAAGAGGACGACTAGAACACACTTTGCATTATGTTATCTATCACCTTTTTATATGATGGTTATTAACATAGTTTTAAAGTTGGACACCCCAAATCATCAAAAGCCCGGGTACATTGTTATATCTGATATATCAATGCAGAATTCGTATCCCTTTCTTAAGGTTTTGAAGTTCTTTTTATATTTCTCTGTTAATAAATGAAATGAAGCGTTAGAAGTGTCCGTACCCAAACATCCATTACCGCTGGACCAAATCTTCACACCCACAGCTTTGCAAAAACTGTGTGGGATGACCCAACGGCCAGAGGTCAGAATACATTAAAAAACGTAAGTAGGTACATTAAGTTGTACATTGCAGATTGCTATTCAATGATTTAATTAAATTGATTTAGTTGAATATTTCAAATTATTTGTACATTGTAGGTACATTGACGATACTTACACACATTTATAAGACAATTAGGTGGCCTTTCGCATCTATACGTCCCAAATAAAAATCAATAATAAATTGCAAATTGTCTGTCGAAAGCTGCGCCGGCCCGCATGCTGGTGACCCTCACCGAGGACTCTTGAACTGCGTAAGGACTCTTGGCTGCGCGTTTGAAAAGCATGCCGACCGCCTGTGAGCTCTTGCCACACGGTTAGCGACACAACATAGCCTGATTACCTGGTTTGTCTTTAAAGTAAAACCGCTACAGGACGAAGAGACCGATAACATTGCTAAAATGAAGCCACTAGGCATGCTAAAATGAGGACAATGAAGCAACGAAGCACTAGGCCTGCTAAAACTGCTAATATGAAGCAATGAAGCCACTAGGCCCGTGGCCTAGTGGCTTCATTACCCGTCTTCAGACCGGATAGCATGAATTAACGTGGGTTCAATACCCAATGCAGGAAACCACCTTCCATGTCCGATCTAACCCGGTGGAGAGGATCCTTAAACACCCAAGCCAATGCTCCCTGTAATTGGGCAAGTGTACCTGTTGGGAGTGGCCCTAATAAAAACGGAGTAAACCTAAACCACAGTGTGACGACGAGACCGGCAAACTGCACAAATACGAGTAAACCTAAACCACAATGTGACGACGAGACCAGTGGCTTCAATACCCGCTAAAATACGAGTAAACCTAAACCACAGTGTGACGACGAGACCAACAAACTGCACAAATACGAGTAAACCTAAATCACAGTGTGACGACGAGACCGGCAAACTGCGCAAATACGAGTAAACCTAAACCACAGTGTGACGACGAGACCGGCAAACTGCTAAAATACGAGTAAACCTAAACCACAGTGTGACGACGAGACCAGCAAACTGCGCAAATACGAGTAAACCTAAATCACAGTGTGAAGACGAGACCGGCAAACTGCGCAAATACGAGTAAACCTAAACCACAGTGTGACGACGAGACCGGCAAACTGCTAAAATACGAGTAAACCTAAACCACAGTGTGACGACGAGACCGGCAAACTGCACAAATACGAGTAAACCCTAAACCACAGTGTGACGACGAGACCGGCAAACTGCACAAATACGAGTAAACCTAAACCACAGTGTGACGACGAGACCGGCAAACTGCGCAAATACGAGTAAACCTAAACCACAGTGTGACGACGAGACCGGCAAACTGCACAAATACGAGTAAACCTAAACCACAGTGTGACGACGAGACCGGCAAACTGCGCAAATACGAGTAAACCTAAACCACAATGTGACGACGAGACCAGCAAACTGCTAAAATACGAGTAAACCTAAACCACAGTGTGACGACGAGACCAGCAAACTGCACAAATACGAGTAAACCTAAACCACAGTATGTCGACGAGACCGGCAAACTGCACAAATACGAGTAAACCTAAATCACAGTGTGACGACGAGACCGGCAAACTGCGCAAATACGAGTAAACCTAAACCACAGTGTGACGACGAGACCAGCAAACTGCTAAAATACGAGTAAACCTAAACCACAGTGTGACGACGAGACCAGCAAACTGCACAAATACGAGTAAACCTAAATCACAGTGTGACGACGAGACCGGCAAACTGCGCAAATACGAGTAAACCTAAACCACAGTGTGACGACGAGACCGGCAAACTGCTAAAATACGAGTAAACCTAAACCACAGTGTGACGACGAGACCAGCAAACTGCACAAATACGAGCAAACCTAAATCACAGTGTGACGACGAGACCGGCAAACTGCGCAAATACGAGTAAACCTAAACCACAGTGTGACGACGAGACCAGCAAACTGCTAAAATACGAGTAAACCTAAACCACAGTGTGACGACGAGACCAGCAAACTGCACAAATACGAGTAAACCTAAATCACAGTGTGACGACGAGACCGGCAAACTGCGCAAATACGAGTAAACCTAAACCACAGTGTGACGACGAGACCGGCAAACTGCTAAAATACGAGTAAACCTAAACCACAGTGTGACGACGAGACCAGCAAACTGCACAAATACGAGCAAACCTAAACCACAGTATGACGACGAGACCAGCAAACTGCTAAAATACGAGTAAACCTAAACCACAGTATGACGACGAGACCAGCAAACTGCACAAATACGAGTAAACCTAAACCACAGTATGACGACGAGACCAGCAAACTGCACACATAGAAGCAGCGATTGCAGCCATTCCATCCGTTTGTCAAATACATCTGACTACCTGAGGGATGAGCGAAGCATCGACCTTGCCTTCGTTCCTCAGGTGATTGTTGCTAAAGTGGGTGCAAAGGTGGATAGTGGTCTTATCGTTTTTTTCACGGTAAAATCTCTAATAGAACAGGGCCAGTCACGTGCCTTGCGGAGAGGGCTATTTCTGGCCCAGTCACAGGGCACTGGTTGAAGTGCAGATTTCAGCACGCGACCAACCATACCAGTAGTTGTTGAACCAAGCCATTCTAAACAAAACGAAGGTTTTGGTCTGCAGTCTCACGGAATTCGAATCCCGAATCCGACCCAAAATATTTACCGAACTAGCACACTGCTGCATTAGAAGCGGCGAGGTTTGGGATAAGTGGGCAGAAAATATTAGGATGAAAGTGCGTATACTTCTTAAGAATATGAATATTTTCTGGAAGATTGGCTCGTATAGAATAAGTGGTAGCAGCACAGCTCAATTTTCTCCAGTACAGCGGGTTTGATCATTCAAGAGGGTCATGGAGTTGAAAAATCCCGACCAGATGAAACAGAACCATTTATGTGAAACAGAACCCTTTAATTGTGCCTCAGCGAAAGAGTTCGATCTTCATGCACAGATTGTGGATTCAATGGCGTAGGTACTCGGCGTTAAGGCGAATAATGTTGCGTGAAGTACATTTTTGCACGCAGTGTTACTGCGTATGATTTGTAGAGGACCGGCCCTCTAAATCCACAAAGTTGAAGTGTTTTGTTTATCTGGTAATTACGGAGCGGCGTGCGAACAAGGTGCCAGATTCGTGCTATTTGAAGAATGACCACGATGTTTCATTCTTTTACACGTCGAACCGCGTGGGGCAACAGGTCCGCGATGGACTAAAGCTTGAAAAGTTTATATAAGGGCTTATGCCATGAAATAAAGAACAGTCACGACTCCGAACAGAGTATGTATAACGGGTAACTGATTGACATGTGTCCGCTCCACAGATTGCCGAAACTGGGATTGTGTTTGTTTAACATTGTGCATAATTGCGATGTGTTGCAAGCTCAAATAAGCTCTTGAATTAAATTGATGCACCCTGGTACTATAAATAAAATGCGTGCAAAGATAATGTAATGTTTCTTGATTTAAAGTAAAATGCATGCAATTAAGTAACAGACATTGTTCCTAACAGTTTCTTAACCCTCGCTTTGGGTTCGTTTTTGGTTTTGTGTCCTTATGACTCTTATATTTTGTTACATATGAAATTTCTCATCATGTGTATTGCCTTTCAGGTTTTTACGTTCATTCACCTAATATATGGCACTTGTAGTTTATTTCCTTTTTTCTTATTCTTTCACAAGGTTGTATGTTAGGTATCCACTGGCACACGCAGTTTTGTAACTTGTTTAATTCATACATTCAGCTCCCGATCTACCCATTTCCACGTTTCCGGTTAGGTGGGGGTTAGGTTTCGGTTTTCAGTGGCCCGCTGAATTGGCTACAGCGGGGAATGGCAATAACACCCTATTACCTGGCTTGCGTGTGCTGTGTTTCGGCTGCGTGTCGGGGGAGGTTGCCGAGTCATCTCGACGCGTTCCGTTCCGCTAAACACGCCCCCACCCTCACACCGGTGACGCCCACCCACAGCTATGTATGCGTGAGTGGACAGCTGCCGGCAGCCACGCCGCCCAGCTGCAGAAGACGCTGGGCTAGCGTACCCCCAGCTGGAGAAGAGGCAGGGCAGCTGCCGGCATCCGCGCCGCCCAGCTGGAGAATGGAGAAGAGGCAGGGCAGCCGCGCCGCCCAGCTGGAGAATGGAGAAGAGGCAGGGCAGCCGCGCCGCCCAGCTGGAGAATGGAGAAGAGGCAGGGCAGCCGCGCCGCCCAGCTGGAGAATGGAGAAGAGGCAGGGCAGCCGCGCCGCCCAGCTGCAGAATGGAGAAGAGGCAGGGCAGCCGCGCCGCCCAGTAGAGGAAGAGGCAGGGCAACCGCGCCGCCCAGCTGGGGAAGATCACGGCAGCCGCGCTGCCCAGCTGGGGAAGATCACGGCAGCCGCGCCGCCCAGCTGGAGAAGAGGCTGGGCAGCCGCGCCGCCCAGCTGGAGAAGAGGTCGACAGTGCACCGGTGAAGACCTGCAGCGGCGTGCCCGCCATGCATGTGGGTCGGGGCACGGCCCGGCTTGGGAGTCTCCCACCGTTGCGTCGGTCTGACCCGGGTGGCCCATTTGGAATCCACTCGCCCGCCCCTCGCGGCCCGGTGGCAGCGCCGTCAGTGGCGTCTCTGTCAGCCCCGCAGCCCGCACCCAGTCGTGAAACACGAGCCGACTGACGCTGGTGCGGGCGGGCACGGCAAGTCAACGCTGAAAAGGTTCTCAGCAGGTCGCTTAAGATGTTGCAACCTCGTTCAAATGTCAGTCAAATTTATCTTACGTGGTTAGAATCAGTTCTGATCTAATTGGTTGGGGTGCTCAACACATTAGGGAAAATTTGTTTTTCTAATGGTCGCAAAATCGCAAATTCTAAAGGAGTTGTTTTTACAATCATTTTTCCAGCAAACAAAACACCAAAAAATCAGCTGTTAATGTCGGTACTTTTTCCTGCGGTTTGCACATTCCTCATCTCCTCGGACGTGTGGAAACCTTTCGTCTGGTGGAGTAACGACAACAAATATTTGATCAATAGTGGATGAATAGCCTCAAATACTGAGAATAAGTCTGAAGCGACACACATTGCTCGGCTGTTAGTAAATGATTTCTAAAAACAATAATTCAAGACATAAGAAGAGAACTCATACATGGAACTCATTATTGAAAGCAACACGCTTTGTTTACACAACATACTTTGTACGCACGCGCATACACTTTGTCATCTGAGGAGCATTCGTGTTTTCGTCGAGAAAACCAGATGGTGACCTGCTACCACTGAGCTGCAGCCTGAGTTTATCATGTTGGCGTCGATGTGATTGGGCTCGGGGCTTCACGTCGTCGTTTGATACGAAAGCTGGGATGTGATCGGCATCGGGGCTTCACTTCGTCGTTTGATACGAAAGCTGGGATGTGATCGGCATCGGGGCTTCACGTCGTCGTTTGATACGGAAGCAGGAGCGGGGCAGCCCCAGGCAGGTTTTATGACCGTCTGATACTATAGCGAGTGGAGGGCTCGTCCGCACGGGGGCACGTGACGCCAGTGCAGCGGTTCGACAGAAACTGCCCACGGCGACGCTGAGCTTTCATCAACACACGGGCACACCATTAAAGCCAGAAGGGACGCGGTGGCGGGCCGTGCGCCTCATGTTATCGGCTAGTTAGTACGGCGTGGGCCGCGGTTATTGCCGTTCCCAAACTGTCACGTCGGCGGCCACTGCCGCCCGGTGACATCTGTGTTCAGCTAGTTAGTTCAGAGCGCCGCCGGCAGTGCCGCCCCGTCGCCCGGTGACATCTGTGTTCAGCTATTTAGTTCAGAGCGCCGCCGGCAGTGCCGCCCCGTCGCCCGGTGACATCTGTGTTCAGCTATTTAGTTCAGAGCGCCGCCGGCAGTGCCGCCCTGTCGCCCGGTGACATCTGTGTTCAGCTATTTAGTTCAGAGCGCCGCCGGCAGTGCCGCCCCGTCGCCCGGTGACATCTGTGTGCAGTTAGTTCAGAGCGCCGCCGGCAGTGTCGCCCTGTCGCCCGGTGACATCTGTGTGCAGTTAGTTCAGAGCGCCGCCGGCAGTGCCGCCCTGTCGTCTGGTGACATCTGTGTTCAGCTAGTTAGTTCAGAGCGCCGCCGGCAGTGTCGCCCTGTCGCCCGGTGACATCTGTGTGCAGTTAGTTCAGAGCGCCGCCGGCAGTGCCGCCCTGTCGCCCGGTGACATCTGTGTGCAGTTAGTTCAGAGCGCCGCCGGCAGTGTCGCCCTGTCGCCCGGTGACATCTGTGTGCAGTTAGTTCAGAGCGCCGCCGGCAGTGCCGCCCTGCCGCCCGGTGACATCTGTGTTCAGCTAGTTAGTTCAGAGCGCCGCCGGCACCCGGCGCCGTAACCTGAGCCGGTCCCGACGCCGCCCGCAAGGCCGCCGCCGCCCCTGTTTATTTTCACTGTCCTGCAATGGAGCTGAATTGAGGCTACCTCCCCAGCGCAAAACGCAGAAAGCCAGCCGGATCAAAGCCTGGTTCCAGGGGCTGATTGTTTTCACACCTCCAGGAAGAGGGCGCGTGAGACTTTTCAGTCCTCTGGCAGAGATGTAAATTTGTATAGATTTGGGATTGCCCGAGCACTCCCAATGAAACGTCAAAGCAATGTTACGATATTCTTTATACTTTCGTGTTTTAATCTTAAATACTTCAAATTACTTTCAGCTCCAGTCAGTCCAGTCAGCTCCACAGGCCAGTGGGAAAGCTTTAAAGGGAGATACGCGAAAAAATATTATTGTGGTTTCTTGCTATTTGAAAAATCCTGCTTACGAAACTGTCAATTATTTCTGTATCTTCGGCAAAATTTTGGGAGGCCACTCACTTATTATAGAAATAAGTTAACAATTCCGATAAAATGCTGAAATCTTCACCCATCACTTACTTTTCGAAAACTATTGAAAGTTGAAAAGTAATGTTTTTATAATAAAAATGTCTGTTCTCCTGTATTTGTATTTGAATTAATCTTACAAAGCCTGTAAAAATACCAAATGAATTAGATTGCCCTATAAACGGAAAAAAACATAATTACTCAAGTCTTCAGCCGTTTCGTACCTCGGGTCTTGAGTCTTTTCGGCTTCAGCCCCAGGATGACAAAAGTTTTGCGTCAGAAAGGTCACGTGACCCCCTTTGAGGTGGCTCTACGTTCTGATTGGTCAATTGTCATTTCTTAAAAGTCCTATATTTTTGTTTTACTATTATTTTTGGCTGTAGCTTTTTTAAAATAACTTTTTATTTAATAGTTTTAAGCTTTTATGTCACTGTTTAGGCAAAATGGGACCGGTGTTTTTAGAGAATTTGATAGCCTTAGCCGGGGAAACGTCATTTACATCGATAAGAGGTGTACCGGTAAAGTCGTCTAGAAATGTTGACTTTGAGAGCAATTTTAAGGCATTTGCAGGCCGATTTCGCAAAAATGAGAATAGGACTTCCGAAACAACTTTTTGTGACCTTTTGATCTAGCCAATACAATTTTTTTCGCGTATCTCCCTTTAACAAACATTGGGTTCGGCTATCCGTTTCAAGGCTGTGGTTATTCATATTCTTTCAAATGTTGACAGTCCCAACCATTCTCAAAAGTTCATGCCTCCGTCCGCTGGAATGTCGCATTTAGCGCTCACTATTTGCAAGCATGTGTAAAACCTGGATATCTTCATTTATGGAGTTATTCTCGATTTCGTCTGCATGGAATCCCTTTCCATGATAGTTCAGTCCTTGGTCTATTCATCGGAGGCAAAGGCTGCGGACATTTGCACAACTCCGTTAGAATCCGCGGAAGCTCCAGATTCCACCCGGCGGTGACGGTGTATGCGTTACATTAGCACCGTTTATCTGGTTCCGTCCGGAGCAGCGGCACTGTGGGTGGGATGTAAACACGCCCCTGCGCCCACACAACAAGCTACTCCAACCCTGCCGACGCACAGACAGCGCCCACACCACAAGCTACTCCAAACCCGCCGACGCACAGATAACCTCGACACCACAAGCTACTCCAACCCTGCCGACGCACAGACAGCGCCCACACCACAAGCTGCTCCAAACCCGCCGACGCACAGATAGCCCCGACACCACAAGCTGCTCCAACCCCGCCGACGCACAGACAACCCAAGCTCCCGACGCACAGGGGTACAGCCAAGGGTGTCCTCACGCGCGGGGAATTTACGTGGGTTTCTACAGGCAAGAGAGAGAAAATGCAAAAATTCCTAGGCCAAGTATCAGAGATTGAGACTCCTCATAGCTAGTCTGAATTGAAAAAATCTCACTAGCTATAACCGTGGAGAAAATGCGCGCATGAAAACGGAAGTCAGCCTGTTTGAGTTGCTCAGCATTCCGCCCTCGCTTCAGCGTTCAATAGAAAATGTTTGGAGGCCTCCTACCGCTGAGACCTAAAGTAATCTGACATCAGGGTCGCACCCCAGGTCTGTTTCTACCCTCCACTTAGCAGGTTCTCATCGTCGCTGGTGCGCGTAAGTCGCGTCAGCGGCTGTCTGAGATTGGGTGGTGACACCATATCTGGTGGTGCAGGGCCATAACATATTCACCGGCGCACAGTGTTCTAAGGGAGGCCATAATGGGGACATTATTCGAATTTTGACTATTTTTAAAACTGATTTTGATGTTTGCAACTAGTAGCAAAATGATCAGTGTCAGAAAATGTCAAACAAAAAATTTGAGGTCTTTGAATTCGACGCAACAAGGCATCAAACTGTTGCCTTTGAATCCCTCGCCACACAACAGACAAAGGCTAAGATCAATGCTCACTTTCGGTGCCTTTTTGTAGGCTAAGAAAACGTACAAGATGAGACAAATGAGAGTTTATCAGAAAGCTTAAAGCATGAAGAATCCGATTTTGCAAACAGTTGTCTCCAGTGATCAATAAAACTATATTTGGAGAGCAAAATATGTACCATATACATTTTTCATACATTTTGAGACTATGTCAATTGTCGATAAGCATACAAAAAATTGCGTCGCCTGCCCAACCCTGAGACCACTTTTTAACTATGGCAAGATGTTTCGTCTACCTGCCCTGCAAGTTTCAGCTGCGTCACGCTGCGGCAGTGGTGGTGGCAACATATTATACAATGGCATGTCGCGCGCCTGTCGGTCGGGGGCGGCGGCCGTCGGCGAGATATGCCTGGAGGCTTGAAGGGAGGTGGGCCGGGACACGGCGAAAGTGCAGTGAATTGGTTACAATGAATTAAATGAGCACTTTGTTGAAATCGCTTGACGCCTGGACTTTTTAACCTACTGTCGTTGACGTCTTCACCCAATAATTGTGAAAAAGTGCAATGGTTACAGCATGGGAAAACCAAGCTTTCAATTGATGTCTCAGGATAATAGCATGCCCAGTAACCATTCGTATAATCGCAGCTAGTGTTTGCACAGGCCATTGTCCAACCTCACGATGGGGTGAAAACCGAGATACACAAATTAACCTTTCCTCGTTTGCAAAGATCACTTGAAATAACATCAGAGAATATAGTCTCACAGCAGGCACAGGCACTAGTTGCATGTTCTTTTTATCGTCACTTGAGATTCGAACTGAACGCTGTAAACATGGAGGTGCCAATTAGTGTACAAACGCGGGTAAACCTGCTTATAGCTGATACAGCATTTGGACTTGGGAATTTCATTGAGAAAGAGAACGAGCACCTCACTGAGCTTTACCAAGCAAGTAAGTACACAGAGAGTGACATGAAACGTGAGGCAGGTTCATGGGAAAAATCGTTCTGTGCGATCGACGCAACGCCAATTCCGTAAAAAATTTAGTCCGGTCATGGACCAAGTCACGGTTGCGTATTTATTCTGCAGGAATCTGATACCATTTCACTGGTGTATGAACAAGCATATCACCGTTGAATGTGATGAATTTCGTCTTCATGGTTACATGCAGTAGCGCACGCAAGGGAAGGGGTGGTTATATACAATATAACCGGAAGTATAGCAGCCTTTGGGCGAAAATGAGGGTTTGACCTTGAAAAATAACTTTGAACTTGACCTGTGACCCTGACCATGAGTAGCCTTAGCAATAAAGTCATAGCATAACATACGTCATTCTGAGTAATGCCTGACCGGAGTCCTGCGGTCAATGACATTGACAAGTGACCTTTAACCTTGCCCTTGACTTCCATGTGGGTTAATATTTACATATAACCTGATTATATGACGTTATGACGTCACCACTCGGTCCACAGTGCAGGCGAACTGGTGCGACCGCCCGAGTGCGACGGTCTCAAAATATAGGTCTGACTGCAAAGGCCTATATGTAAAAAATACTGACCGATTTTCAAAATTTCTTAACTAATCGACACGCATACAAATGCTCTAAAATGTGGCCGACTAGCGTTCACCGGCGGCGAACAGTTCTCTGGCTACTTTGAAAATAGGTGGGGGCACTTTAGGGCCCCCTCCACTGCGTGTGTTAAGCGAGGGTCAAATAACGTCTTCGATGTCAAGCATATCTCGCGTATTCTCTTGAAGTGACTGGAAATCAACTAGAACATCCATGCAAAGCCCCTTATTATCATATATAAATATAGTTATTTTTGTTACTGACCTAGGGTGAAATACTCGACAGCCATGCCCGCTGTGGTCAGGTCTTGACATTCATATATTGTCCACATAATCTGTGGGAAAAGAGCTTTGATTGATACCAAAATTATTGATGTGGGATTCATACTTCCTGTGTTATTGAATTATGTCCCCACTTTCGGCTCGGTTAGAACACTGCGGCGGTATCGGGCGGGGTGTCAGCTCGCCACCGGGGTCCCGCTCAGATTCCAATAAACACGGCCCCGGCGATCGCAGCAGACAGGACGGCTGCCGCCCGCCCTACAATTCTGATGTCACCGCCCCCGCAGCCTTCCGCGGGACCCACGGACCAACAGGCGGCGGGTCCGGTCCAACGCTGTGTGCAACAGGCCAGGACTGCTGCGGGGGCGGATCCAGGGGAGGGGGCGGGGCCCCGACCTTCGCCGGGGAAGAAAATCCAGGGGAGGTGGCGGGGCCCCACCCTTCGCCGGGGAAGAAAGGCTGGCGCCCGTACCACGGAGGCGCACGCGTAAATATTTGCATCTCTATAGAAGACTAAAGGCATGGGGAAGCGGCGCCCACGAGGTGCGGAGAGATGACCTGAAGAACTAAGTCACTATTACGACATCGGCATAGAGATTTTCCATTAAAGGATATAACATGGTACAGTAATGATAATAATACGTTTTGGGGCTTATCGACGCACCATCTGCCAGTTTCATATGGCGTCGCCCATGGTACAATAAATCTCTATATCAAGCTTTTATTAAATCTGAGATGAGATATTACTGAGTAAAAATTGTGTTAAAAAGCGTAGGAAAATTGAAAAATGAAAGAACATTGTCGCTCCTTGGAGCTACGGCGCCCTCCACCCCCGCAGGCTGTTCCTCCGGTGCTACCACCTTTTTCTGTTTATTTGCATACATCATTAGGGTATCATCCAAACGGTAACAAACTAAAATCTAAGCTCGCTCGCCGCAGCGGTCCTTACCATCCAACCGATATCTTACTATTTGAGGTCGAAGTAGGTAGCACAAAGTTATGAAAGTACGGTACTTAAATGAGCACAGTTAACAGACGAAGCCATTGTCCGATGATGTTCACAAGCAATACCAAATACAAAGTTACAAAAGCACAGTCAACGATGCACAAAGGGAGATGTGAGAAACTCAGTACCAGCAAGCGGATTCGGTATGATATACGCCACTAGGTTCACGTTACATATAAAGGGCACTAGATGACGAGTGCAAGCCGTGTAGACCATCCCATTTGGCTTGAAAAATCATAAATTTGTCAGATAGAAGGCTAGCAGTTCTTTCAATTTTGCACTCATTCTTAAGAATATTTTCAAAATGTTATAGGCAGGGCTGTCTTGTTTCTATAATTTCGCAAACCATATGCATTTGATTGCAAGCATATTAATCATGGCAAAAATATCTCTATCGTCTTTTTCATAAAAAAGTGAACTAATCTTGTCTAACGCAACCCGAAAGTTATGTTTTCTTCTGAGCATTCCAGCTATTGCTGAGAAGAAGTCGCATACGTTACCACAGCTGACGAACAAATGCCCAGGTGTTTCCGGTGTCATTTTACATAGACTACATAGATTTGTCTTGGATATCCCTATTTTACGCGTAAATGTGTTGGTGGAAATACAACGATTGGTGATCTTATAGTAAAGTGTTTGCATGTACGTGGAATGGGAAATTTGTCTTGCGTTTAGCATGGTTCCTGCTTGGAATTGGCCAATATCGCGAATCCACTTATTTCTTACATTTCTATTAATCACCTCATTATTTTTTCTTAAATATTTAACCATAACCTGATACACTAAACCACCAAACTTCTCTTCATTTAACACTATATATGTCCTTGGAGGTATTTTTGGGAAGCGATACATCTATTTGGCAACCATTCAGTCTTTGCAAAATGGGTCTCATTTGTATTTTCATTGAATTATATTCTATGAAGTCAATTTGTGTATCGAACTTTCTTTGCAGTTCCTCAAGCGTTAGCAGCCTGTTTCCTTTGATGAGATCGCACACAAATAGCATGCCTTTCGAGCTCCAATGTGTCTTTTTGTTGTGATTGTATTTGAGTACATCATTATACCATATGATTTCATCGGTAGTATTTTTAGATTCTTCCTGATGGCGTTCTGTGAATTTTCCCCAACTCTCTAATACTTGTGCCCAAAAAGCATTTTTGGTTTTACGAGCTAGTTTATAAAATATTGAGTGTCCGTACCAGGTCAGATTTTCATAATGTTCCCCCAAGACCGCCTTACACATTATCATCCATTTACTGTCAGGAACTGTACTGTTTTGAACTCTTTTTATCCAGCTACATTTTAATGATGGTACAAAGCAGTCTATATCGAGCAAGCCACCGTGTTGATAATCCTGGCACATTTTCGTACGTCGTAACTTGTCCGTTTTATTTTTCCATAGAAATTTGAATATCGCAGTTTTTAGGGTCTTCATTACATCAGTTCCAGGCATAGACATTGATGAGAATAAGTGCACAAGTTTTGATACTGCGAATGTTTTAATTATAGTGATTCTCCCCAGAAGGGCGAGGTTCCTCGCATTCCCATAATCCGAAAGTTTCGAAATATTTTCAATATTTTCTGAAAAGTTTAGTTCTACTATCTTAGCTGGATTTGCACTGAACACCACTCCTAACACCTTGAGTTCCTGAACCCACAGTAGTGGAAGATCGAGACATACTGCAGGCTTAGGAGGTCCTAACCGCATGCACTTGCTCTTATTTATATTAGGTTTGAGCCCAGAGAACTTGCTATATTCACCTAGTTGCTGCATCACAACTCGGATGTCCGGATTCAGCCCTTCCAAGAATGTAATCAAAGCATCTGCATATTGTGACATCTTGAACTCGCAGTGTTCAGCTACTTTAATTCCTCTGAAAGGTGCTTTACGAAGGAGGTTTGCAAGCATTTCGACGGCGATTATGAAAATTAGTCTAGCCCCTGGATCACCTTGCCTGACACCTCTTTTTATCATTATCTTTTCGCCGAGGTTTCCGTTTAGCAGGATGCGTGAAAAACTATTTTCGTTTGTGTATAGAAGTTCAAATATGTTCATGAATGTTTCCGCCGAACCCAACACTTTTGAAAAACACGATTAGTGTACTCCCAATCGAGGGAGTTAAAAGCATCTTCAAAATCTACCGATAAGATTGCCGCGTCCTTTTGATGCTCGTGGCAGTATTCGATGACATCGTAAAGGGCTCTGGTGTTTTCTCCAATATACCTCCCTTTTAAGTATGCAGTTTGATCCCGATTGACGAGGTGTTCTGCTACAGTTTTAAGCCTTGAGGCCATGACGCTTGAGAGTATTTTATACTGCACATTTAGGAGACTAATCGGTCGCCACCCTTTTACTCGATTGCTAAGCCCATTCGATTTAGGTATAAGCGTTATTACGGCTTCATGCTGTGTATTAGGAAGCGAGTTATTCCTCAAGGAATACAGTATTGAACGCCACATAAACTCTTTGAGGTCCGGGAAGAAGAACTTGAAAAATCCAGCGGGGTAGCCAGTTGAGCCAGGAGACCCGTCATTAGCCATTTTAAGTAAGGCCATGCTTATTTCATCTTGTGTAATCGGCTTCTCAAGTGATACAAACTGTTCTCTAGTTAATGTCTGAACGACATTATTCTCAACAAAAGCTTTCATTTCAGCCAAATCACTTCCACCTTCGGATTGCCTACCCATGGCCATTTGATAATGCTTAGTTAAGTAGGCTAGGATGTTCTTCTGTCCGGACACAACTTCATCGTTCTCTACAGGAAAAGGTATTGTCTTACGCGCCCAGTTTTGTTTTTCAAGAGAACAGAAGTATTTGCTTGAGCGTTCGCCGAATTCGTGCCAATTACAGCGGGACCGAATAATCATACCCTCTATCTTTTTATTTCGGATATTGTCAAGCGCAGCTTTTGCAGAACGTAACTGTCTTTCTTCTGTTTCAGAAGTCTCATGCAACCTGCTCTCAATAGGCTCTATCTTAGTAATTAATTTATGCTCTTGGCTTCTCTTTTCTCTTGCTAACCTTTTTGTGTAGCACACTGTCTCTCCTCGTATGTTCATTAGCAGTGTCTCAAAGAATAGCGCGCCATTTATCGTAAATTCCACTTCTTGGATGTGATCATCAAGAAATAAAGTACTATACAGTGGAACAGCGTATTGCCGCACTGTCCGTTTAATTACTTCTTTGACGAGACGGTTGTGTCCGTTTAATTACTTCTTTGACGAGACGGTTGTAGTTTTCATCATGTAGAAGTGATAAATTAAATTTCCAGACCATTTCCCCGCTTTTCCTGCATGCTTTTGATTTCCATCGAAATAATGGAATGGTCGGAACGAAAGGTATTCTTAATATCACACTGAATAATGTGAGTGAGCAAT
The DNA here is from genome assembly GCA_034440635.1 of Lepas anatifera. Taxonomy (NCBI): domain Eukaryota; kingdom Metazoa; phylum Arthropoda; class Thecostraca; family Lepadidae; genus Lepas; species Lepas anatifera. The sequence goes on along the minus strand of JAOTON010001033.1, from coordinate 282,298 downwards.
GATTTACTCACAACGAACATATCTAGCCTTGCCATTTTACTATAGGAGCTACTAAACCAGGTGTACTGTTTTTTGTCTGGGTTCCTAAGACGCCATACATCCATAAGAATACTTCCTGTCATGATCTGCTTTAGAACGATTTTTGCTCCCCGGTTCTATGTATGATTTCTGATTTGTTGCATCTAATTGTTTTAGAAAATGCCAATTTTTTTGTTCAAAACTTTGGGTTTGTGGTCAGGACATCGATAATTTGATTTTTTAAGCTCGCAATATCGAATTTATGGCTTTCAACAATACATTCAACATGATAAATCCTCTTTGTTTAACACAGATTTACCCAGACCATTCCAAACGTTACATATTTGTATCAACATGACTGCCAAACGCACATTTCACATTAGAAATGAGTTGTTTTTCTAGATTTGCGGTTGTAGGGTAGGCCGCATTCCCGACTATCCCCAAACATAGTCCCCCATCATTTTCTCGTCATAGTGGCCTTGGTACCGGCGCTCAATCTCTTTTGCGTCTTGGTGGAAACGCTCCCCTTGTTCCTCCGAGTATGCTCCCATTTTGTCCTGAAAATATCCAGATGAGCATCCAGCATGTGCAGCTTTAGGGACATTCTGCAACCCATAGCAGAATAAGAATCTATGAGATCCTGCACGAGTTGCGCGTAGTTTTCGGCTCTATGGTTGCCGAGAAACCCGTCCACAACTGCTTTGAAGCAGTTCCATGCCTTCTTCTCGATCTTGCTGAGCTTATTCGAGAACTCTGTAGAACCTAATACCTTCCTGATCTGAGGTCCAACAAATATCCCACCTTTGATTTTGGCCTCGGACAGCTTTGGTCAAAACTCCGACAGGCACTTGAAAGCAGCAGAATCTTTGTTCAGGGCCCTAACAAACTGCTTCATCAGCCCCAACTTGATATGTAATGGAGGCATGAGCACCATGTTTGGATCAACCAATGGCTCCCACATGACGTTTCTGATCCCCACTACATATTCTGTCGCTCCTCCCAGTTCTTTTGGCTGAAGTGAACATTGGCGGCTCTTGTCCCAGAGACAGAGAAAACACTGGAACTTAATGAATCCTCCTTGTAGACCAAGCAAAAAAGCTATCATCTTGAAGTCCCCAATGATCTCCCACTTGTACTCTTCATATTTAAGAGCTCCCAAGAGTACTTTCACGCTGAAGTAGTCTTCCTTCATAGAGACTGAATGAGCTAGGGGCAGTGTCGGGAACTCATTTCCATCGTGGAGAAGGACGGCCTTCAAACTGCGTGCAGAGCTATCTATGAACAGCCGCCACTCCTTGGCCACAAACGGCACCCCAATAGCTTTAAAAAGTCCAGGCACGTCATGACAGAAGCACAGACCGTCCTCGAAAGTGAAAAAGCCCGAGAACAACTCATGCCGACTTCTTTGACTGGTCACTTTTACATCCTCCTTAACCAAGTTCCACTGCTTCATCCTGGATATGAAAAGCTCTGCATTAGACTTGGTCAGACCCATATCCCTGATCAAATCATTGATTTCTTGCTGATTCGGGATGTGGGGATTTTTCATTTAAATCCGGCAGATAGTCCACATCATCAGCACCGTCTGCTCTCCTTCATCGGAGGATTCAGGAGCGTTGTGATGGTCACTATCTGGAGCAGGTGCCGGTGGCACGGGATATTTGGAACAATGAGGAATAGGAGCAATAGATGATGCGATATCTGGATATTCAACCTGGGCAGCATTCTTTCCTTTCCGCTTCTTGGAAACATCTACCATGCAAAAGTAGCAGTTGGTTGAGTGGTCAGTTGGTTCTAGCCAAACTCTTGGATTTGAAAATTTCAGAGACCTTTTCTCACCTCGTAGCCAACCCTCTAGTGTTTTTGCAGTGTTCACAACAGAAGTGAGGGGCCCAGGGCTTGTCCTGGTCTCCAACCGGCATCCCGAAGTACTTGTGATAAGCTTCACAAACCTTCTTAGACGTTTTCATGGAGAATTTGTTTCCTCTTTCTTTATGAAATCTCCACATATGTAGCAGAATGAGTCGGGGCGATTTCGGCAGTTTCTCGATGCCATTCTACTTGCAGAAATGAGGGATAAAACATACAAAGCACACGAATATTTACGAGCACTGCCCTTGATTAGTCGGAAACCGGTCACAAGTCCACACCCAGCCTCACCAACACCTAAACGACGAAAGAGTTCGTCCAAAGACCAACGGCTATTTTCCAGTACAAATCAATGCTGAACGTGCGTTTCCTTTTATTGGTACTTCTCGCTTTAATATGCTTGATATTTGAAGTGTCAAGCACTCATACAGTTTAATAAAATGTGCCGAAATCATAGTGACTATGTACCGGCATTTAGACTAATATTCCTATCACACCGGAAAACGGGCCTAAATAAGTAAATGTGTATAACTTTTCCAGACCCAAACTTTTATCCCTCCGATAGCATTTTTCAACTATTGAAGCTGAAGTAACACGAAAAAAATGATTACGAGCTGGGAACAAAGCAAACATTTTTTGTAACATTGTACACAAATTTTGTTACACACAAATTTTGATGATTATAATTTTGATTATATTTTGATTAATTAATTTGATTAATTTTGATTAATTTTGATTATAATTTTAATTGTAAATTTGATACACACAATTATGTGCAGGGAAATAATTATTTTCCTGCACATAATTGTGTGTATCTAAGTGCTGATTTAGGGAGACGTTAAAATCGCCTGCAATGATAATCTCATCATTAAGCTGCTGATGCTTTTCAACTAGCTCCCCTAGTCTCCTAAAGAACTCTGGTTCATCGCTATTAGGTCCGTATATAGAGATGAGAAAAACAGTATAGTGACTAAACTTAAGTCTTACAGCCACTATATTACCGGAGTCGTCTTTATGAATTAGTTCAGCGTTTGCTTGAACTCTATCTTTCACCAATATTGCAACTCCCCTTGCATTATTTGAAAATGATGAAAAGAATGCTCGGCCTCGCCGAAGAGTTTTAACATTGATTTCTTTTACATTCGTCAGATGTGTTTCCTGCAGGCAAATATCAAAGTTAGAACGTTTGAATAAATCTAGAACATCTCTCCGCTTTTTATACTGGCCAATACCTCTAACATTTTGGCTAGCTATTTTGATTCTGCTATCATTAAATCTGACATTGTTCATTTGTTATCGGTAAAACAATTGGCGCTGATATGTTTGGAATATATATGGGAAGGGCTTGCACAAAACCAGCTGGTATGGCCTCGGCATTTCCACAAATTCCTAGTGAGAGCGACCGAGTCCAGCAAAACCGGGAACAGGCGATATGCACACAATAGACGATAACCACATTCTGTGTGTCGCAATGGTGAACAACGAAAAACTCTTGACATGTAACTAATTTTAAGCAACAGACGTAATCACCTTGGTGCCTAACCTGGCAGTGAACGAAACACTCAAAGCACTCAGTCATAGTCAGAGTCCGGTATACTTTACCGGTCATAACTACATAGAGCCGTAGGCTACGAAGAGCCTCCCAGTCATCGACACGTACATTGCATCCATGACGCCTCTCCTTCAAGTAGACTGAGCCATAGCGTGTGAAGACCGTGTGAACCTTTTTCTGCCTTTTGAGGGCCAGATACTCCTTGAAGATGGCCTGTCGATAGCTGGTCAAGCACTCCGACACATACAGTTCCTCGCCACTGCGGTTGTTGCGAAGACTCAGCCTCCCACTGTAGATCCGGTCGCGCACAGAGCCACCACCAGATTTAACAAAGCGGCACCAGATTCTACCTTTAGATCGATGCGCTCTGTCAATGTCACTGGTTTGCATGTTCAGACCGGGGTACGCCGAGTTCAACATCATCACCAGTGTGGCCTCCACGTTTTCCGGCTGGTACGTGTTGACGTCTCTTCTGGGTTGGTCCGGCTGGTGCAGCGGCGGAGACGCCGTCGCCTCAGCGAAGCTGGCAGGCGACCTCCGATTCTCATCAGCTGATGCAGTCGGCCCCGTGCGAACAGCTGATCCGGTGGCCCCCCTCCTCCCCTCCCCCGCTGGGAGGCGACCCGGTGTCAGCCGACGCTGTCTGCTCCATGCGGTCCGGTGCTCCGGCCGTCCCCTCCCCTCCCCGGCCGCGAGCTGAGTCAAGGTCACCTGCCGCTGGCGCTGACCGCGCGGACGTGGTGGCCTGAGCCGGGGCCGAGGGGTGCGCTGGCCGCTTTGGAGGTGCAGAGTTAACCACGGCCGGCCCGAAGAAAATCAGCGTGGGAAGACGAGAGATAACCGCGTTGGCATGAACTGTGCCTTGAAGCTGGATGATGGTCTCCTCAGAACCGCGAAGCCTCCGCTTGACAGTTTCAAGCTCCTCGTCTTTACGGTTAGAGTGATCCTCAAAGTCTCTCACTTGGTCTCGCAACGAACTTAGTTCGTTCTTAATAGTGTCGGCTATTTCCTTAAACCATCACGTAACTTTGAAAACTCAGTCATTTGAAGTTCAATAGTTTCTCTCATTCCTTCACCAACATCACTCTGCTCACCGGACGTTGGACGGCCACGTTTATGAGGGCTCGTAGATCTAGGCTGTTGCAGAGCTGCAATTCACCAGCTCTGGTGAATTTTCTGTTGCACCAGACTGGAAGAGGTGGATGCAGTCTGGGCTCCCTTGGATTTGCCACCCGGTGGTGCCATAACTCGACCCTGTTTCACATGTATGTGACACCACCACACTAGGAAACAAACCGCACAGGGAGTACGCTCCGATCGCATGGTGCTTGACCTTGGACAGGTCAGCTGCGGAGCGCCCCGCCACACGTCCGCCCTCCGCTGGCGCCCGGCGCAAACTGGTGCTACCACCCTGTGGAAAGTCCTGAATCCGCCCCTGCTCTGGTTCGTGGTGGTTCGGGCTGGTCATTGCCAGGAGCTGTTCCGTGGCTGCACAGTTGCAGTGGAGGACCTAATTAAAGGGAGCATTTCACCTTTATAACGGGTTTTGAACTGAGATGAAAGTTTAGTAGAGCGTGTCGAGAAACTACAATAGGCATATTTTATTTCACCCAAATATATGTGTTAAATTGCCGCACACGTTCAAAATAAAGGGTCTTAAGGCGTAAATCCAACCATGAATGAATCCCTTCCCATCTGGTTACAACAATGTCATTGGACTCAATACTAACTGCGTGACTGCCATGCATATCACATGATAGATGCTAGCAATAGTATCACTACCGCAACGTCGACATGCTGCGAGCAACACCCTAGCAACACCCGCCTCGTAATTACAAGCGATGCTTTGGTCAACCCAAACGAGCCATATTCTGTTTTGATAAAACTTGAAATTGCAAAAAAATTCGTTTTGGTACTGAGCGATTGCATGTGGAAACAAATGTCGTTTCCAGATTTTCAGACTTACGGTGTCCATAAAAAGTATTTCTTGACGGCCCGCCGCCCGATACGCGGCTGAGTAAGGTCACGCCTCAGCCTATCTGCACAGTGAAAGGTACCATACAAAGTGACTGGGAAGGCACACTTTGCACTGTGCCCAATCAAACAAAACGAAATGCCACGTGCAACTGTTTCTGCTCAGCTACGTTATATGATTTAATAACGGAAAATATTCCTTGTGACCTGGAACAACAATGTGTTAGAAACTCGTTGTTTTTATTTAGTACATACGTAACTCGCTTTCTTCACCACACGAACTCTTAAAGATTTGATAGGCTTCATGCCTGCAAGGCCTGCAGTTCATCCCCCCACCACCAGTCAGCTGACCGTAAAGTCGGAGAGGGAGGCCATCAGGTCGTCCAGCTCCTGGGTGGCCGACGAGGAGGCCTGCCCGCCTTCCGGCACGCTCTCCGTCACCTCCACCGTCCGCGTCTCGTACGTCTTCGCTTTCCTGCCGAGAACGAGCAGGGTCAGAGCCGCGGCACGGGCAGAATCAGAGCCGCGGCACGGGAAGGGTCAGAGCCGCGGCACGGGTGGGAGAGCGGCAGGAAGTCAGAGCCAGGGAGGGCAGGGTCAGAGCCAGGGCACGGGCAGGGTCAGAGCCGCGGCACGGGAAGGGTCAGAGCCGCGGCACGGGTGGGGTCAGAGCCGCGGCACGGGCAGAATCAGAGCCGCGGCACGGGAAGGGTCAGAGCCGCTGCACGGGCAAGGTCAGAGCCGCGGCACGGGAAGGGTCAGAGCCACGGCACGGGTGGGGTCAGAGCCGCGGCACGGACAGGGTCAGAGCCGCAGCAGGGCAGGATCAGAACCGCGGTACGGGCAGGGTCAGAGCCAGGGCAGGGCAGGAACAGAGCCAGGCAGGGCAGGGTCAGAGCCAGGCACGGGTAGGGTCAGAGCCGCTGCACGGGCAAGGTCAGAGCCGCGGCACGGGAAGGGTCAGAGCCGCGGCACGGGTGGGGTCAGAGCCGCGGCACGGGCAGGGTCAGAGCCGCGGCACGGGCAGGATCAGAGCCGCGGCACGGGAAGGGTCAGAGCCGCGGCACGGGTGGGGTCAGAGCCGCGGCACGGACAGGGTCAGAGCCAGGGCACGGGCAGGGTCAGAGCCAGGGCACGGGCAGGATCAGAGCCGCAGCACGGGAGGGTCAGAGCCGCAGCACGGGCAGGATCAGAACCGCGGTACGGGCAGGGTCAGAGCCAGGGCACGGGCAGGAACAGAGCCAGGGCACGGGCAGGGTCAGAGCCAGGGCACGGGTAGGGTCAGAGCCGCGGCACGGGACGGGTCAGAGCCGCGGTACGGGGGATGGGTCAGAGCCGCGGCACGGGGGGGGTCAGGGCCGCGGCACGGGGAAGGTCTGCCTTTTCCGTAAATGCATGTGAAGATTTATCCTTTCGCACTAAGGTCAGCGATGCGAAAGATGGCAGAAGAGTGGAACCATGCCCTGATCCATGGTTTTCCGGGGTCTAGCGATCTAAATTCAATTGCAGCTATTTAACTGGAGAATGCAGAATTTATTATGAGCTACACGGTCAGCCGCTCGTTAGTCTTTCTCCCTGACGTTCGCTCACAGCATTCACACACTTCCCGGTAACGGCAGGGTGCAACGGCATGACTGGCTCCCTGAGCTGCACCCCCTCCCCCCTCGCGGATGCACCGCCGCGCTCTGTGGCTGAGTGGTGCGTCAGGTGACGACAATTTACTGACCGCGACCGTCGCACACGCGAGGGCGCGTCATCCGCCGCCAGATGGCGGGCAGATAGCGAGCTGAGACACCATTTATCAGCCACATCCGGGGCACCAGGGCCTCCGAAAACATGTCGTGTTTTCAGTGGATATAAATATCATGGACGGCGCGCCGTTGGAGCTGGTGAAAGAGGGGCAGAGCCGATATTGCACAGGTGACGTCCCGTAAGCTGTTCCGACAGAGTGGCAGCGGAGCCTTCACTGGTACCGGCGCCTGACTGGGCTGCCGACTGGTCACAAATACCCGATATCGATTACGGCGCATTGCCGTTCTGCCTACGTGACGCCATTTACGACGTGCATCTTGGACGTGCATTATTGCTGAGTAAGATCGTTTTTGATGGGCTAGTCAGAGCCGCCTTGTCTCCCAATACTGATAGGTCAGAGCAGGGTAGTAGAGAACGGGTAGCCCGAAGTTTCGTGCTGCCATATGATAACTCCTCCAAAACACGAACACTAAAAAACCTCGGCCTGCGGCCTCGGCAGGTGCCGTTCCGGCGCAGGGGGACCCGGTGACAATGTACGTTAGGCAAATAGTTCGATTGACAGGCGAGTGTTTTCAGCAGTATGATACATATACTAACGCGATGTTGGGACTTGAGGTCTTGTGTTCTCATTATGACTCCATTCAATCCCATGTGTAAGCCCATGTTTTCCTAAACTAACATGTTTCTGCACACTGCGCCACGTTTGCCCTCTGTTCATGTCATCACATAAATAAACACACGTATAAAGTTTGGTTTGTTAAAAAAACACTGGGTATGCCCAGAAGAAAGGAGATACAATATAAAATATTATGGGTTTGCCGACCATATTTCACCTATACCCGGAGAACTTCACACAATTCAGCCTATTTCTTACCAAGTTAGCTTTGGTTACCCTAAGTCCCAGTCCGCATGCGCAGTAAAGTCTGCAGTGAATGAGAGCGAAGATACCGTTATAATTGACTGAAGCATGTTGGTATGTCGTTTGTTTGTCTCCTGGTCTAAACTATCCCTTATAGCCTAATATTCCTTAGAATTCATACTGCCCATGCGCAGCACAATGCAATGTCATAATTCCGTGAATTGGGATTAGCAGATAGTATTCCGCTATAACTCTCAAATTTTTAGCCCAATCGGTCTATTGGCTCCCGAGATAGCCTCCCTGACCATAAGTTCTAATGCGCATGCGCACTTACCTTAGTAGTAAGCAAGCGTGTCAAAACTTTCATACTAAATTTAAGCATGTTGGCTCTCCTCTGTCCAAATTAGGTCACTTGTCACCACTTGTAAAAGCACAAAATTTTCCGCCGATTTTTTTAGATATCTTTAGCAATCGATGCGCCGTTAAATTCTCTCGAATGTAGCCAAATATCGTTTTTCGGCTCTACGAGCTGTTCTTACGCCACCTCGGAAACAGGTGAGGGAGCCTCCGAGGTCCCCCTCTAGTGTGCGTGTTAAATAAATGAATTGACCTAACCCGACCCCTAATGACCTGGTCAGGTGTGCTGGCTCCGCATGCAAAAGGGCATACCCAGCCTCTTCTCAGACTAATCGTCTAATCGGGCTAAAACAAAATACATATTGTCGTTCGAAACCCCTGAGTGAAATGAGGTTGCGAGCTGCTTACCATTTGCTACTCTCGTTAAAATTGATGTTCCCAGAAGTCACAAAAGGTCACGTTGAGTGTTCGCACGATAATATGAGATTCTTCATTTCATATATTCAGACGGCAGGAAGATCAACACAGCAGTGATCAGTGTACCCTTCTCATCATAGCATGTCGAATCATGTACCATATGAGCATGGTTTATGCATGGGTGACTTTGGCCAAGGGTGATTCTGGGTAAGGTTAAGAAAACCTATGAGCTTACAATGAAGATAATGTACATAAAGGCGAGTAACACGACATGAGAAGCACCTGATAAGCGTCCTCCGCACCTCGCGGGCGGCCGGTGGCGAGCCGCGGAGGCGCCGGGTGACGGGCGGGCGGACATCTCCGGGCGGCGGGCGGCCCGGTACAATTTACACTGTGGACAATTTTGCGCACATTTGCGCACTCAGCTATCTTCAGGCCATGACGGAGAATTATTTGGCCTATGTTTCCACAAAAAATCTAATTGGCAGAAACGTAACTTTTTTTGTTTGTCTATTCAAAGTAAGCAACTAGTTATATACAACAGATTATAACAGATTATATCAGGAAAGTAACAACGAGATTATATACCTTTATTAAAATTCAAATATACACATAACGCTAATAATCTTAAAGCTGACATTATGGGGAAAATTTTGATATCAATTATTTCTCGTCTAACTCAGTTTTGACGTTTATTATTCAAAGTCAAAAAATCGAATCCAGCAGCCGATCGAGTGCCTTACTTTTGGATTTCATCATCGCCTTATTTTGATGAGTAATAAGTGTGTCTTTCAACCAAATTAACTTGATAATACTGGTCATTCAGAACACTCTGAACATTTTTCTTCACATCGGCAGCCATAAAACCCCTAAATTCCAAAATTCGAAAAACGGCCCCGTGGCCACCCACGACAGCGTTTCTGACCACAGTGCACAGGTGTGCCGTACTACAGCAGACCACAGGTGTGCTGTACTACAGCGGACCACAGGTGTGCTGTACTACAGTGCACCACAGGTGTGCTGTACTACAGTGGACCACAGGTGTGCTGTACTACAGCGGACCACAGGTATGCTGTACTACAGCGGACCACAGGTGTGCTGTACTACAGCGGACCACAGGTGTGCTGTACTACAGCGGACCACAGGTGTGCTGTACTACAGTGGACCACAGGTGTGCTGTACTACAGTGGACCACAGGTGTGCTGTGCTACAGTGGACCACAGGTGTGCCGTACTACAGCAGACCACAGGTGTGCCGTACTACAACGGACCACAGGTGTGCCGTACTACAGCGGACCACAGGTGTGCTGTACTACAGCGGACCACAGGTGTGCTGTACTACAGCGGACCACAGGTGTGCTGTACTACAGTGGACCACAGGTGTGCTGTACTACAGTGGACCACAGGTGTGCTGTGCTACAGTGGACCACAGGTGTGCCGTACTACAGCAGACCACAGGTGTGCCCTACTACAGCGGACCACAGGTGTGCTGTACTACAGCAGACCACAGGTGTGCTGTACTACAGCGGACCACAGGTGTGCCGTACTACAGTGGACCACAGGTACGCCGTACTACAGCGGACCACAGGTGTACCGTACTACAGCGGACCACAGGTGTGCTGCGCCGAAACAGACCACAGGTGTGCCGTACTACGGTAGACCACAGGTGTGCTGTACTACAGTGGACCACAGGTGTGCCGCAGTACAGCGGGCCACAGGTGTGCTGTACTACAGTGGACCACAGGTGTGCCATACTACAGCGGACCACAGGTGTGCTGTACTACAGTGGACCACAGGTGTGCCGTTCTACAGTGGACCACAGGTGTGCCGTACTACAGCAGACCACAGGTGTGCCGTTCTACAGTGGACCACAGTGTGCTGTACTACGATGGACCACAGGTGTACCGTACTACAGCGGACCACAGGTGTGCTGCGCCGAAACAGACCACAGGTGTGCCGTTCTACAGTGGACCACAGGTGTACCGTACTACAGTGGACCACAGGTGTGCCGTTCTACAGTGGACCACAGGTGTGCCGTACTACAGCAGACCACAGGTGTGCTGTACTACAGTGGACCACAGGTGTGCTGTACTACAGTGGACCACAGGTGTGCTGTACTACAAGGGACCACAGGTGTGCCGTACTACAGCGGACCACAGGTGTGCTGTACTACAGTGGACCACAGGTGTGCTGTACTACAGCGGACCACAGGTGTGCCGTACTACAGTGGACCACAGGTGTGCCGTACTACAGCGGACCACAGGTGTACCGTACTACAGCGGACCACAGGTGTGCTGCGCTGAAACAGACCACCGGTGTGCCGTACTACGGTGGACCACAGGTGTGCTGCACTACAGTGGACCACAGGTGTGCCGCAGTACAGCGGGCCACAGGTGTGCTGTACTACAGTGGACCACAGGTGTGCCGTACTACAGCGGACCACAGGTGTGCTGTACTACAGTGGACCACAGGTGTGCCGTTCTACAGTGGACCACAGGTGTGCCGTACTACAGCGGACCACAGGTGTGCCGTTCTACAGTGGACCACATGTGTGCTGTACTACGGTGGACCACAGGTGTACCGTACTACAGCGGACCACAGGTGTGCTGCGCCGAAACAGACCACAGGTGTGCCGTTCTACAGTGGACCACAGGTGTACCGTACTACAGTGGACCACAGGTGTGCCGTTCTACAGTGGACCACAGGTGTGCCGTACTACAGCAGACCACAGGTGTGCTGTACTACAGCGGACCACAAGTGTGCTGTACTGAGTGGATCAAACGTGTGCCGTACTACGGTGGGCCAGAGGTGTGCTGCACTACAGCGGACCACAGGTGTGCCGTACTACGGTGGACCACAGGTGTGCTGTACTACGGTGGACCACGGGTGTGCCGTACTACAGTGGACCACAGTTGTGCCGTACTACAGTGGACCACAGGTGTGCCGTACTACAGTGGACCACAAATGTGCCGTACTGCGGCGGACCACAGTTGTGCTGTACTACGGTGGACCACAGGTGTGTCCTACTACAGCGGACCACAGGTGTGCCGTACTACAGCGGACCACAGGTGTGCCGTACTACAGTGGACCACAGGTGTGCCGTACTACAGTGGACTACAGGTGTGCCGTACTACAGTGGACCACAGTTGTGCCGTACTACAGTGCACCACAGGTGTGCCGTACTACAGCGGACCACAGGTGTGCCGTACTACAGTGGACCACAGGTGTGCTGTACTACGGTGGACCACAGGTGTGCCCTACTACAGCGGACCACAGGTGTGCCGTACTACAGCGGACCACAGGTGTGCCGTACTACAGTGGACCACAGGTGTGCCGTACTACAGTGGACCACAGGTGTGCCGTACTGCGGTGGACCACAGTTGTGCCGTACTGCAGTGGACGACAGGTGTGCCGTACTACAACGGACCACAGGTGTGCTGTACTACAGTGGGCCACAGATGTGCCGTACTACGGTGGACTACAGGTGTGCCGTTCTACAGTGGACCACAGGTGTGCCGTTCTACAGCGGACCACAGTTGTGCCGTACTACAGTGGACCACAGGTGTGCTGTACTACAGCAGACCACAGGTGTGCTGTACTACAGTGGACCACAGGTTTGCTGTACTACAGTGGACCACAGGTGTGCTGTACTACAGTGGACCACAGGTGTGCTGTACTACAGCGGACCACAGGTGTGCTGTACTACAGTGAACCACAGGTGTGCCGTACTACAGCGGACCACAGTTGTGCCGTACTACAGCGGACCACAGGTGTGCCGTTTTACAGTGGACCACAGGTGTGCTGTTCTACAGTGGACCACAGTTGTGCCGTACTACAGCGGACCACAGGTGTGCCGTACTACAGCAGACCACAGGTGTGCTGTACTACAGCGGACCACAGGTGTGCCGTTCTACAGTGGACCACAGTTGTGCCGTTCTACAGTGGACCACAGGTGTGCCGTACTACAGCAGACCACAGGTGTGCTGTACTACAGTGGACCACAGGTGTGCCGTACTACAGCAGACCACAGGTGTGCTGTACTACAGTGGACCACAGGTGTGCTGTATTACAGTGGACCACAGGTGTGCTGTACTACAGCGGACCACAGGTTCGCTGTACTACAGTGGACCACAGGTGTGCTGTACTACAGTGGACCACAGGTGTGCTGTACTACAGTGGACCACAGGTGTGCTGTACTACAGTGGACCACAGGTGTGCTGTACTACAGCGGACCACAGGTGTGCCGTACTACAGCGGACCACAGGTGTGCCGTTTTACAGCGGACCACAGGTGTGCCGTACTACAGCGGACCACAGGTGTGCCGTTTTACAGCGGACCACAGGTGTGCCGTACTACAGCGGACCACAGGTGTGCCGTACTACAGCGGACCACAGGTGTGCCGTACTACAGCGGACCACAGGTGTGCTGTACTACAGCGGACCACAGGTGTGTGTACTACAGCGGACCACAGGTGTGCTGTACTACAGCGGACCACAGGTGTGCTGTACTACAGCGGACCACAGGTGTGCTGTACTACAGCGGACCACAGGTGTGCCGTACTACAGCGGACCACAGGTGTGCTGTACTACAGCGGACCACAGGTGTACCGTTCTACAGCGGACCACAGGTGTGCTGTACTACAGCGGACCACAGGTGTGCTGTACTACAGCGGACCACAGGTGTGCTGTACTACAGCGGACCACAGGTGTGCCGTTCTACAGCGGACCACAGGTGTGCTGTACTACAGTGGACCACAGGTGTGCTGTACTACAGTGGACTACAGGTGTGCTGTACTACAGCGGACCACAGGTGTGCCGTACTACAGTAGACCACAGGTGTGCCGTACTACAGTGGACCACAGGTGTGCTGTACTACAAGGGACCACAGGTGTGCTGTACTACAGTGGACCACAGGTGTGCTGTACTACAGTGGACCACAGGTGTGCCGTACTACAGCGGACCACAGGTGTGCCGTTCTACAGCGGACCACAGGTGTGCCGTACTACAGCGGACCACAGGTGTGCTGTACTACAGTGGACCACAGGTGTGCTGTACTACTGTGCACCACAGGTGTGCCGTACTACAGCGGACCACAGGTGTGCCGTACTACAGCGGACCACAGGTGTGCCGTACTACAGCGGACCACAGGTGTGCTGTACTACAGCGGACCACAGGTGTGCTGTACTACAGCGGACCACAGGTGTGCTGTACTACAGCGGACCACAGGTGTGCTGTACTACAGTGGACCACAGGTGTGCTGTACTACAGCGGACCACAGGTGTGCTGTACTACAGTGGACCACAGGTGTGCTGTACTACAGCGGACCACAGGTGTGCTGTACTACAGCGGACCACAGGTGTGCTGTACTACAGTGGACTTGCTCCGCCCGGCATCGTGCCGAGCGTTGACGGGTCTGGCAGCCTCACAAAGTGTTTACACTGCTGAGTGCCAGGATCGACAGGGCGCCGGAGCACACGCGGGCAGAGGTCAGCAGTGATTGCCCTAAAACAGATAAATCCCCCTCCCCAGAAAAACAAATTTTCCCAACAGAAAATATACCCCAGAGCAGATTATTGATGATGATGTGGTTGGGAAAATTGGGAGACGCAATTGGGAGACAAGTCAATTTATTTCTTATCTCTTGCAATCGTATTCGCCCACTTCAGATCTAAGAATGCGATCTCACTGCGGCTATTTTCTATTAACATACCCAACCAAGCAAGAGCTCGCCTTTACCCGCAGCTCCCACCTAGGCCTACTGCCTAAAAGTGGCTATGATAACCATGGTACGTTTTCTGGAAACGAAATGATACGCCCGCTTAAAAATCATATTTTAAACTCGGATCTTACTTGTGCCTGAAATTTTACCCATTGAATTGATTGGAACAATGGACCCAAAAATATCAACGCCCCCCCTCAATTTGTATATTGAGTATTGGGCAGTCAGCGAAGCTCTGGTGGATCAATGTGGAAGGAAGAGGGGAGAGGAAGCAAACAATAAATGTCCCGTAACCACCGATTTCGATGAATTATCTTTAAAAATGACATGTTTGCTCTTTTTGGCCCCGTCACCAGCCTTCCCCTTCCCGAGAGTGTAGATTTACCCCACGCAGCAAAACTTGACCAAGAACACCACGAGGCTACTCCAAAAACAAAAATAATGCCTGAAATGGAGCCCACCCTTGCTTTCGATTAGTTTATGATAACTTCGCAATAAGGTTTTAATTTTTCCTCACTGCTAAAAAATAGCTTTCAAAGAACAACTCAGGCTATAATTCACTTTATTTAGCGCCAAAGTTTGCATAATGCTTTTGCGTTGCCCTAATCTTCCTTTCCTCTGCCCCAAATAATGAACAAGCTGCCCTCAAAACTGGTCTGCCAAGGGCTGCCCGAGCATGCAAACTTCTTTTTTGTCTGATGTCACAGGGAGAATAAATACACCCAATATAAGGCTATGGATCCAAACACCAGCACCTTTTTTAGAAACACAACACAAGTTTTTACTTTGAATATTAATTTCTCGTGATAAAAACACAATAATATATCCGGTGCTTTTGATGACAAAGTGTTGGCCTATTCTCAATAATGTCAGCACTATCTAGAAAAAAGGGGGTCTTAGCAACAAGAAAGGCTTGGCAATAGCAAAAGTCTGACCGTCCAGATTATCCCAAGTATGTCAAATCTCCTTCCTGGGGGCTAGCCGACGAGATCCTACCGACACCTGTCACGTTTGCCAGACTGGGGAATTGCAATTGCGCAATGGGGTTTTGTTTCTGTGGCAGTTCTAACCTATCACTCGGTACCTCTCTTTAGATGATCGCGTCTTTACAGGGCCATCAAGAGAAGGTAGCCAGTGGCCAAGGGCTTTCCCCCTGTCACCAAGCGTCTTGTGGAACTGTATCAGATCTGGAGGAAGCCACCGGCGTGGGTCTTGCAGATCTGTGGACAGCTGCTCACAGTGGGGAGCACTTCAATGGTGGTGCCTTCCTGGTCCCTCAGAGGGAGGGGGCACGGTGCCTTCCCTCCCCCCACTTCGTTGCCTGTGCATACAGACAGTATTGGCAAGCAGCGCCACTCCCTGGACACTGGCGTTTGGCCCAATAATGACTTTTGGGGATTCTATGCCATTTCAGAGGCGGACCCGGGCACTTGCCTCTCCCCTCCCCGGTCAACACTCCGCGCCCCCTGAAATGGTCACGGCGGCCCTCAAGGGTCGATGGCGCCCTCGAAATGTCGCTTTCCACCCTCCCTCTGCGTGATGCCAGTATCGGCGTCTTCACAATAGGACTAGCGCCCACCGATAGGTTGTGCCGGCTCAAAGTAGCGCCCCCCTGCACAGTGCTCTAACCGAGCCGACAGCGGGGACATAATTCAATAACTCAGGAAGTATGAATCCCAGATCAATAATTTTGGCATCAATCGAAAGCTCTTTTCCCACAGATTATGTGGACAATATATGAATGTCAAGACCTGACCACAGCGGGCATGGCTGTCAATTATTTGACCCCAGGTCAGTAACAAAAATAACTACATCTATATATGATAATAAGGGGGCTTTGCATGGATCTTCTAGTTGATTTCCAGTCACTTCAAGAGAATACGCGAGATATGCTTGACATCGAAATCGTTATTCGACCCTCGCTTAACACACCCAGTGGAGGGGGCCCTAAAGTGCCCCACCTATTTTCCAAAGTAGCCGGAGAACTGTTCGCCGCCGGTGAACGCTACTCGGCCACATTTAAAAGCATTTGTGTGCCCGTCGATTAGTAAAGAAATTTTGAAAATCGGTCAGTATTTTTTTTACATATAGGCCTCCGCAGTCAGACCTATATTTTGAGACCGTCGCACTCGGGCGGTCGCACCAGTTCGCCTGCACTGTGGACCGAGTGGTGACGTCATAACGTCATATAATCAGGTTATGTGTAAATATTAACCCACATGGAAGTCAAAGTCAAGGTCAAAGGTCATATGTCAAGGTCACTGACCGCAGGACTCCGGTCAGGCATTACTCAAAATGACTTATGTTATGCTTTTTTATAAATTTTGTCCAACTTGTTCCCAGTACGGCTGCTGGAGTCGGAGTCTCACTAAAGTCCTCAAGGGACTTGTCACGGAGACCCCGACCCCACCACCCGAACGAGCAACTCCCACAATGAAGGGATAATTTAGAAGCCAAAGTTTCACGTCCCACAAAGCACAGGGACGGCCGCCCCGCTCAGGTCACCCTCTCACCAGTCGGTTGCCAGCCGACCTACGTCGGGCAAACTATTGAGCGCCGGAGCGTCTCAGGGGAACCGATCCCAAGCCTAGACATGCACTGCCACTGCATGCTTCTGAGCAGCGGGCCGGAGCCCAACGCTCTACCAACGGAGCTACCGGCTATGCTATGACTTTATTGCTAAGGCTACTCATGGTCAGGGTCACAGGTCAAATTCAAAGTTATTTTTCAAGGTCAAACCCTCATTTTCGCCCAAAGGCTGCTATACTTCCGGTTATATTGTATATAACCACCCCCTCCCCTTGGGTGCGCTACTACATGTAACCATGAAGACGAACTTGATCACATTCAACGGTGATATGTTTGTTCATACACCAGCAAAATAGTATCAGATTCCTGCAGAATAAATATGCAACCGTGACTTGGTCCATGACGGGACTAAATTTTTTACGGAATTGGCGTTGCGTCGATCGCACAGAACGATTTTTCCCATGAACCTGCATCACGTTTCATGTCACTTTCTGTGTACTTACTTGCCTGGTAAGGCTCAGTGAGCTGCTCGTTCTCTTTTTCAATGAAATTCCCAAGTCCAAATGCTGTATCAGCTATAAGCAGGTTTACCCGCGTTTCTACACTAATTGGCACCTCCATGTTTACAGCGTTCAGTTCGAATCTCAAGTGACGGTAAAAGAACATGCGACTAGTGCGCGTGCCTGCTGTGAGACTGTATTCTCTGATGTTATTTCAAGTGATCTTTGCAAACGAGGAAAAGTTAATTTGTGTATCTCGGTTCTCACCCCTTCGTGAGGTTGGACAATGGCCTGAGCAAATACTAGCTGCGATTCTACGAATGGTTACTGGGCATGCTATTGTTCTGAGACATCAATTAAAAGCTTGGTTTTCCCATACTGTAACCATTGCACTTTTTCACAATTATTGGGTGAAGACGTCAACGACAGTAGGTTAAAAAGTCCAGGCGTCAAGCGATTTCAACAACAAGTGCTCATTTAATTCATTGTAACCAATTCACTGCACTTTCGCCGTGTCCCGGCCCACCTCCCTCCAAGCCTCCAGGCATATCTCGCCGACGGCCGCCGCCCCCGACCGACAGCGCGCGCGACATGCCCTTGTATAATATGTTGCCACCACCACTGCCGCAGCGTGACGCAGCTGAAACTTGCAGGGCAGGTAGACGAAACATCTTGCCATAGTTAAAAAGTGGTCTCGGGGTGGGGCAGGCGACGCAATTGTTTGTATGCTTATCGACAATTGACATAGTCTCAAAATGGATGGAAAATGTATATGGTACATATTTTGCTCTCCAAATATAGTTTTATTGATCACTGGAGACAACTGTTTGCAAAATCGGATTCTTCATGCTTTAAGCTTTCTAATAAACCCTCATTTGTCTCATCTTGTACGTTTTCTTAGCCTACAAAAAGGCACCGAAATTGAGCATTGATCTTGGCCTTTGTCGTGTTGTGTGGCGAGAGATTCAAAGGCAACAGTTTGATGCCTTATTGCGTCGACTTCAAAGGCCTCACATTTTTTGTTTGACATTTTCTGACACTCGGATCATTTTGCTACTAGTTGCAGACATCAAAATCAGTTTTAAAAATATTCAAAATTCGAATAATGTCCTCATTTTGGCCTCCCTTAGAATACTGTGCCCTGGTCCGGATAGCGCCCACCCCGACCATGTGCCTCCCCTGATTGGCAATCTTGGATCCGCCTATGTTCCATTGATCTCGTTTGTAATATTCCGCTAGAGTTTTCTGATGGGATTTGCGTAAAACAGCGTAGAATTTGTGTAAAAAAATCCAAGGCTTCACCAAGAACCTGACTTTGTGGACAACAGTACGGTCACAGAATACAGTACTTAGCAGGAAATGCTACAATGCGCTGGGCCGCGCGGCAGTACAGATATATAACAGTAAATACTAGACTGAGATCGGCCGCAGGCCAGCACAGGGCCTGTCAGTCTACCTATGTACATACATAAATTTCCAAACCCGTTAGTTCCCCCTCCCACCCTCCAACACGAGTTCCATGCCAGGGCCTACTCCTTGGGCCGGACTGCCCCGACAGTGCTCCTTCCAGCGTCACATTTGCATAGGTAACACATGCTGCTCCGGTGGCCCTCTCGTCCA
This sequence comes from Lepas anatifera, assembly GCA_034440635.1. Taxonomy (NCBI): domain Eukaryota; kingdom Metazoa; phylum Arthropoda; class Thecostraca; family Lepadidae; genus Lepas; species Lepas anatifera. The sequence continues at coordinate 263,134 of JAOTON010001033.1, read as the reverse complement.
AGGAGCATCCATTGTGCCTATCAGGCTCTTATTGCGACGACCCTCAACCCTGGACGGTGGGTGCTTTTTACTAAACCTAAAAATGCTTGGTTTTTTCAGAAGCATCGCAATAGAAGATAGAAGCATCGCTCCATACATCTGGCCATCGGGCACTGGAGCGTTACACAGCAGCTTATTTGGACCCCCTCTCCCGTTACAGCCACGACCGGAGCCTCTGCTCGGACCGGACCTCCAGAACCTCCAGAACCTCTTCCGTGCACGTGTCTCTGTCATGGCGTCTTTAGTTGAATACCAGAATCACGTTAAGTATGCTTTTAGAATGATGAAGGAAATGGAAAACTTTAATTAAGCGAGGTGGTTACCGGCACTTGCGTGTTACCTGAAGCGCCGCATGGAAGCGAGGCCTTGGCCCGAGGCGGGGGAGCTGCTGCTGCTGCTGACATTCAATGTAATATAAACGGTATCGCACGCCCAGTGCACGTTTCACAGGACCTCTCATTGAATGCAGACCCCATCTCAGCCGGCTGAGGGTGAGCCAGGCTTTATGTGGGAGAATTCCCAAGGCACACCGCTACTGATGCTCGTGGCCTTCGAACGGTGACAGCAGCTTGTTTCGCAAACCTGAGGGGAAAAGCGCGTATTCTCTGGACGCCAGCCTCCGGAAAAAATTCGCGCTCGTGCGCGGTCTTTAACCCTATTTTCAACAGGGGCAGATTCTGCCCACCCCTCAGGTTTTTCCGTGTTATCTCCGAAACGGTTTGGATAAACTCTTGAAATTTTGTGGCTATTCTTAAAACTAAATAGCACCTGTTCCCTGAAAATTTTGAAAAAAATTGCCAGAGGTGGAGCTATGGCTAGCTAATTTTGGGGGTTTTAACCAGAAGCCGAGCATTGTCGCCGGCGTTGCCTTTGTCCTACAATAAAGCCTCCTTTGTCTGTTACGAATTGGCGGCAGTTGTAATGTTTGAATGCTATTACTGATATAGGATGACACTTGATGTGTACTTTGATATAATTTTGTCCATAGGCGGTTCCAGAAGCTCAAAATGGGGGGTGTACAATGCTATCCATCCGAACTCTTCCAAAGTAAATAGATTGCGTACAGAATGTTTGGGAGAGGTAAACATAACCATGCATTGATCCCATATGTGTATAATATGATGATAGGAAATTATAGGTGTGCTCAGGTACCGTAATTAGGTGGTTCACCCGCGCTCAAGTTCATATTTAGTGTTGTGTGTGTATTGAATGGGACAAAGCATTGTAACTATGCATCTAGTTCTAACACTGAATGAGATATGGGGTGACAGCAGAGGCGGATCTAGCCGGTTGGTTTGGGAGGGGCAAACCAAAGTCGAAAAGCAAAAAAAAAACGTCGCGCAGTGAAAAATTGCGCTACAATATTGGCCTCGGTCATCGAAAGTGTTGGCACCTGGCGGATTTTTTTTGAAACGCCAGTAGAGGGACTGACGTCTGGCGTGGCTGCTTCATATCCGGCGCATTTTTAAACAAACTCATTGGTTCCTACACGGTTCCTATAGTAACGGATTTTCAGTTGTGGTAAACTCGTGAAAGAGCGTGGTTATACGTGACGTTGGGTGGACGTGAATATTGAAGACTGGCGTTATTTTCTTCTTTGTTATAATCTTGGAAAGTTCAAAGAAAATGGAGAAGAGACGGATAACCATTAGATCCAATCAGAAATGCTGCGTTCCTCAGTGTGTATCCTTCCGAAGAAAGTGTCGAAGTCTCAGCTTTCACAAGTTTCCTCAGGATAAGGTGCTGTCCAAGCTGTGGAAGTTGAAACTGAGAATTGGGAAGAAGATAAGCTCAAATGCTGCTGTCTGTTGCAGAAATTCTCAGCCATCTGACTTCCATTGACATCCATCTGGTAAGCGGCTGTGAGGCGCGGCTAACCATGGTACACAAAAAAACAAAAATGGCAGGCTAAACAGGTAAAAAGCCCTAACCTGCACGGGCCACATTGGGCTGGCGGCACCGCCCCCAACCAACGGCGTGGGGCAATCTCCAGTTCCGCTTATGCCTCCTTCCACTCCCTTGAGCCTGCTTCTAGCAAGAGTAGGCCTTTATCCTTGGGCCGTCATCAAAGGCAGATCCAGGATTGCCGATCGGGGGCACCTTCCCGGGGGCGAGGCGCCATTCTTGACCGAGAAACCCTATCGGATGGGAGCAAAACCCTATCGGTGGGAGCCGACTTTCGCATGCTGGGGTGGGGGGGTGGGAAGCGAAATTTCAGGGGGCGTGGCCATTTCAGGGGGCGCCGAGGGTCAATGGCGGGGGGGGCACATACTCCCTTTGCCCCCTGGATCTGCCTATGGGGGACATGCCCACTTTGCTGTCCCCTTGGATCCGCCTATGGCTGCATTCCTTTTTAGCCCGGGAAACTGGCATATTGAAATAATTCGGTAAATATACGCCTTTATTCGTTTCAAGCGGTCTGAAATTCCAGTTTGAATGTACGATGGAAAATGCGTTTCCAAACATAAGCGTCGCCACCGGCAAAAAGTAGGGGGGGTGTAGCAAACTTTAACCTGATCCTGACTACAAACTTTGCTCCTTGGGACCAAAAACTCCTCGAATTTGGGCTCCTCACTGCCTTTTGCAGCGGCTGGTTATAAGCCACTGCCACATACCAGGCATAAAACACGTATAATTCACCGCTTACCATGCTATTCCCGGGCCCACTAACGTTGTTTACCTTTCGAAGTCCCTCTTTCGCGGCCATCTTAGATGGCACACTAGCGCCTCTGGTGAGCGTGACCGGGGTCAATGCCTTTTCGGTAGGATTTTGGGAACTGGAGACGAAAAGCAAAAAAAAACGTCACGGGGTGAAAAATTATGGGCTCAAGATACATTTTTTCCTATCCAAACCCCGATATTTACACTGAACTTCTCTAATTCTGTTTGAAGTTGAGAGTTGAAGCACCAAAATTTTGCTTACAAGCTAAAAAGGAGTCGGGGGAAAAAGGAGGTCGATCGCTTTGGGGGGCAAAAACATAGTTTTGCCCCGAGCTTTTCCGTTTGGGAGGGGGCAATTGCCTTTTTTGCCCCCCTCCCTGGATCCGCCACTGGGTGACAGTTGATGTGTGTTTCGATATATTTTTGGACATAGGTGGTTCCAAGAGCTCAAAATGGGGGTCCATTCGAACTCTTCCAAAGTGAATAAACTGCCTACAGAATGGAGAGGAGGGGTAAAAATAAGGATGTATTGATCCCATCCATGTACTATATGATACAAGGATATCATAAGCGTGCTCAGGTACCGTAATTAGGGGGGTTCACTAACTTTCAAACGTATTTCAATATTGCGTCTGCATCGAATGGGGCAAAGCATCGTAGATATGCATTTAGTCCTAACACCAAATGGTCACAATTAATCAATAGGCAGATCCAGGAGTGTTCCCCGGGTCGAGCAGGGATGGATAAAGGCGGGGTAATTTGAAAAGTGGCCATACCTAAAAGGCGGGATAATTTGTATCTTACCCCACTATTTTACCTCCCTGAATCCGCTTCTGCCATATTTTTGACATTTGAGCACTTTGGTTGACATCAGAGATATCAAACTGTACCTGGCGTGTGCATTAGGCCATGCCGTGACGACCACTTTTTCGCAGGATCTTTGATTGCCGGGTGTTTTCTAATGTATTGAAGGCCGCTGATCACGATTTTCTGGTCGAAAATGCCGAATTCGAAAAATATTTGCCCGCGCAAGCCGTTTAAACTTCTTTCGGTTTGCCAACATTTCAATGTTTTCATTTCTCACAGCCAATAGAATGCAACTAATGTATTGAAAGGGCTCCAGAACTTAAAAACCATTGAATCTGAACAATTTGAAACCTTCTTTGACTCTTTGAAACATATATTTACCCGGAAAAGTATCTTGAAAAGACGGGGATATTTGAACTTAAAAATATGATAATAGATGGCGCGCATGACGCAGCCGTCAACCATTGTCCCGCTACGTCGCTTATGTCAATAAGCTATTGGCCAAATGAGTTGGATATAGGATTTGAACATTTTACGAATTCGATGAATGAACATTAACCTTCACAAGATTATCTCGATTGCTCTCGCTTGCAGTTTTAAACCTTATTGGTAATGGTTGCTTTCAAAGCAGGTCCAATTCAGATCAGCCAGCCATATATAGATTATCTAAGCATGTAGTCACTACGGATCAATTTCAAATATTAAAATGTATTCAAGAGCCAGTCGATTATGTTTAGATTAGTCTTGCTATCACTAGCATGGAGGATACCGTATTTCGGGAAAAATGAAGCTACACGACACCCAGCTTGCCGTCAAGCCATGTATGCTGCCGCATAATCAGCTCTCGACCGGGGCTGACGTTGTCGGTCGCATTATGATGCTGTGGCTTGAAGAGATGGAGGCCAGAGAAGTGGTCGAATTTCACGTTTCAACAGCTTCAATATTCGAACAGACCACTGATGAAGTTATCGAGACTTACAGAAGAGCATCTGAGCCAGCAAGAAACAAGTACAAAGCTCGCTGTGAAATAAGGAAGCATTGTAACCTGAAGGAAGCGATCAGCAGGCGCCTGCAAATCATGAAGATATTGCAAGTATGGACAAAGCATGACAACATTGTTTGACATATAAAGCAGGGTTTTACCATCAAAGGCATCGGCAAACAGAACATTTCTGGAAGACTACCGAGGAGCACGTAGGTTGTTTATTGGTGGCTTGGATGCAGTCGTGACGGACCATTGGAGACGGCAGCAGCTGCGGCAAGCCACTGCTGCTGTCGTTGTGGCTACCAGGAGTTCTCCAGCCGCAGCTGAAGCTGCGTCAGAACGCAACGGCATCATGACAGCGACCGCGACCGCTGGTGGTAGATGCAGCAGCGAGCTACCTATTTGTGGTATCACACCATCTGCTGACAGACGCTGCACGCGAACAGGCCCTGGCAGGTATAAATTAATCTCGGAAAGAAAGCTTATTTCTAAATGTTACACTGAGTTCGTTTATAGACTTGTCCAGGTGATTGTCATATTATTGTGCTCGGATAAGGACAAGCCGGGTTCCCGATCAGGCCTTATTGGCGGCAGCAGCAGTGGCTTGCCGCAGCTGCTGCGGTCTCCAATGGTCCGTCACGACTGCATACAAGCCACTAATATACAACCTCTGTGCTTCTCCCTGGTCTTCCAGAAATGTTCTGTTTGCCGATGCCTTTGATGGTAGAGCTCTTCTTGATATGTCAAACAATGTTTTCATGCTTTGTCCATACTTACAATATCTTCATGTTTTGTAGGCGCCTTCTGATCGCTTCCTTCAGGTTAAAATGCTTCCTTATTTCACAGCGAGCTTTGTACTTGTTTCTTGCTGGCTCAGATGCTCTTCTGTAAGTCTCGATAACTTCATCAGCGGTCTGTTCGAATATTGAAGCTATTGAAACGTGAAATTCGACCACTTCCCTGGCCTTCAAGCCGCAGCATCATAATGCGACCGACAACGTCAGCCCCGGTCGAGAGCTGTTTATGGGGCAGCATACATGGCTTGACGGCAGGCTGGGGTGTGGTGTAGCTTCATTTTTCCCGAAATACGGTATCCTCCATACGAGTGATAGCAAGACTAATCTAAATATAACCGACTGGTTCTTGAATACATTTTAATACTTGAAATTGATCCGCAGTGACTACATACTTAGATAATCTATATATGGCTGACTGATCTGAATTGGACCTGCTTTGAAAGCAACCATTACCAACAAGGTTTAAAACTGCAAGCGAGAGCAATCGAGATCATCTTGTAAAGGTAAATATTCATTCGTCGAATTCGTAAAATGTTCAAATCCTATATCCAGCTCATTTGGCTAACAGCTTCTTGACATAAGCGACGTAGCGGGACAGTGGTTGATGGCTGCGTCATGCGCGCCATCTATTATCATATTTTTAAGCTCAAACATCCCCGTCTTTTCACGATACTTTTCCGGGTAAATATATGTTTCAAAGAGTAAAAAAGGTTCAAATTGTTCAGATCAATGGTTTTAAAGTTCTGGAGCCCTTTCAATACATTAGTTGCATTCTATTGGCCGTGAGATATGAAAACATTGAAATTTTGGCAAACCGAAAGAATTTCAAACGGCTTGCGCGGGCAAATATTTTTCGATTTCGACATTTTCGACCAGAAAATCGTGATCAGCGGCCTTCAATACATTAGAAAACACCCGGTAATCAAAGATCCTGTGAAAAAGTGGTGATCACGACATGGCCTTGTGTGCATTTCGGCAAATAAAAAGACATGAAAAATTCATGTAATTCCCCCAGATTTCTGGCCCTAGAACCGCCCTTGAATTTAGAATTTCGCCTAAATAAGAAATATGACCATTTCCATGCAATTCCTTGTCAACCCATTTTAGTTTCGTGAAAATCAGGCCTAGGAGACAAGAGTTACGTATAATCTAAAAAAAATTATATTTTGAACCCAACACCCTCAATTTTCAAAATTTTGAAATTTTTTCACAATAGAGTTTAGCGCGACAGAAATTAATTGCAGTTTGAATTTTGAAATCCTACCGGATATATTTTGAGATCTTAGGGGGGCAGAATCTGCCCCTGTTGGAAATAGGGGTAGCCGGGAGCCCGTTGGAAACAGGGGCGGATCCAGGGGGCTGCGGGGACTGCGGCCCCCCCTCGCCGGTAAGGCGCCCCCTCGGCACTAAGGCGCCCCCGGGGCCGCCTCCATTTGCTCCACATTTGCATGCCAAACGGAAATACTGGCGCCCCCTGGTAATTCCGCTGCATGCAAATACCACATTTTGACAACCTGCCCTGCATCACTGGCGCCCCCATGGTGCATCATTGGTGCCCTTATTTCACTCCGCCGACGCCCCCAAGCCTCTTCCACCTCTTGAAATCCCGCTATATATTACCGGCGCCCCACTCTTCCCTACGGGCGCCCCTATCTTCTAGAAATCCGCTCTATATCACTGGCGCCTCCATGGTGCAGCATTGATGTCTCGTTTTTGCTCCAGCGGCGCCCCCACGCGTCACTGTGGGCGCCCCATGTTTTGGAACCCCGAATGTACCACCGGCGCCCCCATTGGGCATCATTGGTGCCTTCGTTTCACTCCACCGGCGCCCCCAAGCCTCATCGTGAGCTCTCCCACTTCTTGGCACCCCACTATGAACTATTGGCGCCCCAATCCTCACCACGGGCGCCCCCACCTTCGGAAAATCCGGTCTATACCACTGGCGCCTCCATGGTGCAGCATTGATGTATCGTTTTTGCTCCAACGGCGCCCCCACGCGTCACTGTGGGCGCCCCACCTTTTGGAACCCTCATGTACCGCCGGCGCCCCCATTGGGCATCATTGGTGTCTTCTGTGTACTTCACCGGCGCCCCACGCTTCACCGTGGGCGCCTTTGCTTTTAGAGCCGCTCTTTACCATTGGCGCCCCCGTGGTACATCATTGGTGCCTTTTTGCCCAATTGGCGCCCCCGTGCCTCAAAGAGGGGCCTTCACCCTTTACCAGCCCGTTTTATACCAGTGGAGCCCCCACTCTCTCTCCCCCAGACCGATCCCCACTCCCCACTACGGGCGCCCCCACCTTCTAACAATCCGCTCTATACCAGTGGCGCCTCCATGGTGCAGCATTGATGTCTCATTTTTGCTCCAACGGCGCCCCCACGCGTCATTGTGGGCGCCCCATCTTTGGAACCCCGAATGTACCACCGGTGCCCCCATTGGGCATCAATGGTGCCTTCGTTTCACTCCAACGGCGCCCCCAAGCCTCTTCCACCTCTTGACATTCCGCTATATACTACCGGCACCCTACTCTTCACTACGGGCGCCCCCATCTTCTAAAAATCCGTTCTATATCACTGGCGCCTCCAAGGTGCAGCATTGATGTCTTCTGTGCACTCCACCGGCGCCCCCACGCTTCACCATGGGCGCCTCTGTTTTTTAGAGCCGCTCTTTACCATTGGCGCCCCCGTGGTACATCATTGGTGCCTTTTTGCTCAAATGGCGCCGCCATGCCTCTTTGAGGGGCATTCACCCTTTACCAGCCCGTTTTATACCAGTGGAGCCCCACTCTGTCTCCCCGCTACGTACTACTGGATCCCCACTCCCCACTACGGGCGCCCCCACCTTCTAACAATCCGCTCTATAACACTGGCGCCTCCATGGTGCAGCAGCGTTTTTGCTCCAACGCCGCCCCCACGCGTCACTGTAAGCACCCCATCTTTTGAAACACCGCATGTACCACCGGCGCCCCTATGGTGCATCATTGGGCCTTCGTGTCACTCCACCGATGCCCCCAAGCCTCTTCCAACTCTTGACATCCCGCTATATACTACCGGCGCCCCACTCTTCACTACGGGCGCCCACATCTTCTAGAAATCCACTCTATATCACTGGCGCCTCAATGGTGCAGCATTGATGTCTCGTTTTTGCTCCAGCGGCGCCCCCACGCATCACTGTGGGCGCCCCATCTTTTGGAACCACGCATGTACCACCGGCGCCCCCATTGGGCAGCATTGGTGCCTTCGTTTCACTCCACCGGCGCCCCCAAGCCTCATCGTGGGCTCTCCCACTTCTTGGCATCCCACTATGAACTATTGGCGCCCCAATCCTCACCACGGGCGCCCCCACCTTCGGAAAATCCGCTCTATACCACTGGCGCCTCCATGGTGCAGCATTGATGTATCGTTTTTGCTCCAACGGCGCCCCCACGCGTTACTGTGGGCGCCCTACCTTTTTGAACCCTCATGTACCACCGGTGCCCCCATTGGGCATCATTGGTGTCTTCTGTGTACTTCACCGGCGCCCCACGCTTCACCGTGGGCGCCTTTGCTTTTTAGAGCCGATATTCACCATTGGCGCCCCCCGTGGTACATCATTGGTGCCTTTTTGCTCAAATGGCGCCCCCATGCCTCACTGAGGGGGTTTTTACCTTTTACCAGCCCGTTTTATACCAGTTGAGCCCCCACTCTCTCTCCCCGCTATGTACTACTGGATCCCCACTCCCCACTACGGGCGCCCCCACCTTCTAACAAAATGCTCTATACCACTGGAGCCCCCCATGGTGCATCATTGGGGCTTTCGTTTCACTCCACCGGCGCCCCCAAGCCTCATCGTAGGCTCTCCCACTTCTTGGCATCCCGCTATAAACTATTGGCGCCCCAATCCTCACTACGGGCGCCCCCACCTTCGGAAAATCCGCTCTATACCACTGGCGCCTCCATGGTGCAGCATTGATGTCTCGTTTTTACTTCAACGGCGCCGCCACGCGTCACTGTGGGCGCCCCATGTGCTGAAACCCTGCATGTACCACCGGCATCCCCATTGGGCATCATTGGTGTCTTCTGTGCACTCCACCGGCGCGGCGCCCCCACGCTTCACTGTGGGCACCCCTGCTTTTGGACCCGCTCTTTACCTCTGGCGCCCCCATGGTGCATAATTGGTGCGTTTCTTTTTAATATCAAACGGCGCCCCCATGCCCCATTGAGGGGTCTTCATCTTTCAACAGCCCCTCCTATACCACCCGAGCCCCACTCTTGTGATGCATTATTGTTGTCTGCTTTTAGCTTTATGGGCGCCTTCCCCCCCGCCTCTTTCCACCATCTTTTGACACATCGTTCTGTATCACTGGTGCCCCCATAATGAATCATTGGTGCCTGTTCTTTGCTCCACCGGCGCCTTCATTTCCAGCCGTGGGCTCATCGGGAGCGCCCCCACATTTCGACAAACCGCTCTGTCTGGCGGCACCCATGGTACACATTGGTGATTTTCTTTCGCTCCATTGGTGCCCCCACACTTCACTATGGGCGCCCACATATTTCTGCTGATTGCTTGATGAATCATTGGTATCTTACTTTTGCTCTATCGGCGCCCAACCACATCCCCCCACCACGCGCCACTATTGGCGCCCCAACTTTTGACAGCATGCCCTGTGCCTCCATGGTGCATGATGGGTGCCTATCGTTAGCTCCATGAACGCACCAACACATCCCTGCCAGAAACCCCATGCAGCTTCTCTTTACTTTGAATTTCTTGCATCCCAAACGTGGCCCGTTGTCTTACCAGCGCCTCCCCTTGACAGCTCCCACAAATTTCACTGAATGCGAGTACCCCCAAGCTGTATCACCGGAAGCTCCAAACTTCAGCTTCGGTGTCTCCTTGATTACCAAATTGCGCCGTCAGCGCTCATCCTATGCACTGTCTTTTCCTCCCTGTTGCCCAACCAGTGCCCTGTTCGTGTACCCCTCTTCTACCCTGTTGTTACCCTACCAGTGTCCCTATGATGGATTATTTACTCCCACAGACGCTCCACTGACGGTTCCACGCCTATGTGCTGCAGGCGCCCCTTGCCTGCACCACCGGTATCCATAACTCCAGTATTGGTATCGCCTCGGTGAAGTATCCGCGTCCCCCCGATGCACTATCACCATTACCATCCCTCGCCCGAAAGCCCAAATAACTAACTGACTAACTCACCACACTTCCCCGGCTATAGACCACCGGCGTCCCACAGGGTGTACCACCGTACCACACTGAACTTTTGGCACTCCCATGCTGCATCACCGCTGGACTCATTTATATACCTAAGCACTCCCTCATATATGATGCCCCTGGGTCACTAATAGGCGTCACACTTCAACGTGGACCACCCTCATCGATTTTTGACGCCCTCTTCTTTGTGGTTAGGGCGCCCATATTTCACGATTGGCCGCCCTTTTCAGCTCTAGAGCGCCCCACTGCAACATGGACCACCCGTGCCTACCTTTGGCCGCCCTCTTCTGCATGGTTGTTCTCCTGTTCTCCACTATTGACCGCTCCTTTGCAGATCTAGGGCGCCTCACTTCAATGTGGACTCCTCATTCACCTCCGGACGCCCTCTATTTTAAGGTTGAGAACCCCATTTTTCACGTTTGGCCACCCTTTTTCAGCGCTTGGCGGACCTCTGCGACGTGGACCACCGTCATTTACCTACAGGCGCCCTTAACTTTGTGACTGGGCTCCCCGTTTTCACAATTGACCCGCTTTTCAGCCCTAGGGTGCCCCACTGCAACGTGGACTGCCCTCATCCATTTTAAGCCGCTCTCTTCTGTATCATTGCGCGCACCTTCTCCACTGCTGGCCGCTCTTGTGCAGCTTTAGAGCACCCCACTTCACCATGGACTGCCCTCATTCACCTCTGGCCGCCATCCGCTTTGTGGTTCAGAACCCCTATATCATGATTGACCGTCCCTTTTAGCTCCAAAGCGGCCCACCGTAAAATTGATCGCTCTGATCCACTTTTGACTGCCCGCTAGTGCATGATTGCGCGCCCATTTTCCACAATTGTCTGTTCTTTCTTAGCCTTGGGGCGCCCCACTTTTACGTGTACCGCCTTCAACTTCGGATGTCCTCTACTTTGTATTCGGGTGCTCCAATTTCACGATTAACCGCTCTTTTTCAGCCTTAGGGCATCCCACTGCAAAATGGCACTACCATAGCACATGGACAGCTCTCAGCTTTGAGTGGTAACAATTGCCCTGAGTTCTTTTAATGTATGCTTTGGGTAGCGATTGGTGTCATTTTGCTCCGTTACCACGCAGGATCCCCCAGGGTGCATTCATGCCCATCCGATGTGTGGTCGTGTGCCCGTCCAATATGTGGTTGTGTCGTCTTTTGCAACAAGAACATGCTACGATGGAATAAAGGGGACTGGTAAAAGTAATGTTTCTTGTGAAGCAAATTTTGAGCACATATACCAATATCCCTTAAATGTGTTAAAAAAACATTCCGGATCTATTGATAACCCTATAAGCGGTTGACTTCGATCATTTAATTATTTTGCCGAGGTGTTTTTTTTCGCAGTGCCACTGATGAAAGGCTGTGTCCAGACAGCAATGCGAAATTCCCACGTCATCTGTGTAAGAAAAACATTGAGAGCTCGGCAGGAGGCACCTGCATAATTTTGGTTGCGTCCTCTCCCACATGTTTGTAAACAGCAAAAAGTTTCGCCTTATGTAGAATATTATGGATTTATCACTATCCACTCTGCGCAGACAGGGTAAACTGCAACGACTCGTTCGCAAAATCTCCAACGGCCGTCTCTGCGTAAATTCTGCTTCAAAACGTAATCCAGGTAGAAGTTGCCCTGTTTACTTGTTGTATTTGTATTTGTATTTATTTGAGTTGAGTGTGCTCTAGTTGCTTATTTAACTAGAGACACTTTGAGAAATTCTTCCTTTTCTTGGCAACGTGTTTTTTTAATCGGCACTTTTTCAAATGGCATCACAAATACGCAAAATTAGCATCACAAAGATCCATGATACCACAGGCTGATCCCCAAATGATAGTCTGACCGCCCCCGGAGACTTCGCTTCCCTCTTATCGAAATCCTGGATCGTCCATGTACCCAGCCCTCTCGGTTGTTGATCAGTGATAGATAAGCTCGGTCAGTGTTAATCAGGTGCAATCTCTAACATCATCACCTTGGATAGGTTGAGTTTGCGGCCGGTTGATAGAGCTGGAAAATGCCTAGGTGATCGGGGAAGGAGAGTTTATTGGGTGATGGAACTATAGTAGGGAGGAACAGAAACGTAGTTACGGGGTGGGGCGGCTACCACAGTCGCATGAGCACCCGAAGGGCAAAGATCGCGCGAAGGGCAGCCGGGCTACGCCAATCTATGAACAACCGTAAACCTCGGGGACCAGCATGACTTGCTGTTACAAGCGTGACCCTCTGCGGCAAGCGACACCCTATATGTGACCGTCAGGGTCCCCAAGGGGCAGAAGAACACTCTTTAATCAGGTGGGTCACCTGTTTTCAACAGGGCCCTCTGTGACAAGCATGACCAGTACATCATTCCGTGGTCGGCAGGGCCCAATGCAGTCAGAAGAGCCTTCTGTCTGCCACCGAGAAACCGAGAATGCCCTCTGTGCCAGCGGGGGATGCTGTGACAAGTAGGGCCCTCTACGGTCAGCAGGTCCTTTGGGACCAGGAGTCTCCTCGTTATCAATAGGGCAATCTTAGGTCAACAGGGATCTCTGTAACTAACAGATCTTTCGGTCGCAGTCAGGGCCATGTCTTGCCATCATGTTTTTTGTCGGACAGGGCGATACCCCCGGTGACCATAAGAGGGACCCTGTATAAAAAAAATATATAAATTTATATATATATATATATATATATATATATATATATATATATATATATATATATATATATATATATATATATATATATATATATATATATTGAACTGAACGCACAGTCTATAAAAAGGGCACTCCGGGACCAACAGGTCTTTCCGTGCCCAGTAAGGGCTGCCATATTCTTGTGGAAGGTCATGAGGTGACCTGAGGTCTAATCGGGAAGTCGCTGGGCCCCCTGCATCCAGGCGGGTAACCATCCATGACGGTCTTTGACTGCTGTGAGTGGGACTGGTGGGACCCTTAAATCCATAAGGATCTAAATCTGCCAGTTAGCGAACCCCTGGAGAAAGCTGGAAAGTGTACAAGTGTACACTGTGAACGACTTTGAGTTCACTTTGGTCAGTCGAGGGTGCTATGTGGCTGCCATAGCACAGCGAAGACAGGCCAACGGCCAAAATCTGGTTATAGCTAGTTATAGTTCCTGCAAAAATTCAGGTGGATGACGTTGAGGGAGACACAAACACATTTTTCCGAGTTGATCGCTGATGTGGAGTATCCCTAAACTGGGCCTCTGCTTGGGGCCGTATTCTGATGCCGAGAGTACATAAGAATGGGCGCACGCACGTCGATATTTTATTCTGATTTCCAGCCTGCACCCACACTGCGCAGGTGGGGTCAAATCAGCATTGTGATCGTAGTGCGCACATTAGAGCAGTATGCTGATATTCTGCGTAGACTAGGTCGGTACTGGTCCCTGTGCATCCCGGGTACGCTTGTCCTACGTCGAGCGTGGCTACGCACAGAAGAAGGTCAAAATATCACATTGGAATACGGCAAGTTGCTTGTCTCAGTCAAGTCTTAGGAGGGCATTATATTAGAATATAGCCTTAGAAAGGTTTACATTAACTGGGGTCTTGAAGTAAGCCAAGGCCCATGAACTTAAGTAATAGATCTTTCGTGGCTGGCTAGCTCAGATTGAAGGGATCTGGGATCACTGCTCTGACCTAGTGGTTTATTAGACCCTTATGGCTAGTTAAGGCCCTGTGTGCTAATCATCATCATATAAGCAAAATCAGTAGTCCATGTAACCATCATGGGGCTTCCCAAAGTGTATCGGGATTTGATCTGACATGTCCTGTAGAAACCTAATCCCCAATGACAAACATAGGCTCATTGAACGAGACGGGCCTATTCTAAACATTCGTTGGTCTTCTTCAAAGAAGATAATTTTGATCACTGATTGGGGAGAAAATAGTCCCCATGCAGTCTCCCCGGGTCCCAAAGTGTCTTTACTAACCGTGGGTTCCAGTGCACAATAAAATAAACGCCAAAGAGATACATTCACTTTTTACCACTCCTGAGATGTATTTTAGATCCATTCAAAGCCATGATCTTTCCTCATTTTTTATAAAGAATATATGAAACTAATTACCTCTTTGACCCTCCGGTTTTTCGGGCGGCAAGAAAAAACGGCGACGCGAAGCACCGTCGTATTTGGCACACCTTATTCTTGATCGATTCCGCAAGAATCCCCCAAAAATTTTGGCTTGGGTCATCTCAGGTCAGGTCATCAGTGCAGGTTAAGTGACCTTACCTCAAAAAATGTTGAAGGTAGCATAAGGAGGAAATGGGTGAATCTATCGGATTAAAACTTATAGCACATAATGGCCCCACCGAGTTCTCCAAGAAGTTCCGGGATTTTTCATATCGATGACATAAGGCCAAATACGGACCATGACCTCTCCATTGGAAATACAGAAGAAAACAGAAAATGGTTTGTATTTGTGTAGATAAAGGTGATAATACCTTCATATTCTCCAAATCGAAGTATCTTAGGTCCCTTTTTAGGTTCATGTCGCAATTTTTTACCTGTGACCTCTGAGAGATCATCCGAAGCTACTTAAGCAGTTTTGAGACTTGGTCAATAACTTTGCATGAAATGATGATACAACTTTTATGTTTATACCATTGCGTTTTGATTGCTATTGCCAGTTGATTGATAGGCATATGGACTATGCTAAGTCAAAAAGTGACCTTGACCTGACCTGAAGTCAGGTGATTTGTGTTTTGACCTAGTATGCTCATATTATACATCATTCGATTCGCCGTGACGAGAGAGAGCGAACAGTGTCTACAAAATTATTATAACTCAACGCTGTCAGACGCTAGACTTTGCTCAAAATGCCAACTTCTTTGACCTGCCATGACCTCAATGTTGACCTGAGCCAAAAAAAGACTGATACAGTGTCTTCGTAAATTTGTATGAGCTATCCACCAGGGTTCGCGTTTTTTCGCTATCCTGCATAGGGGACGAGTTCGAGAGGGGGTGTTCAAACACCCCCACCAGGGCGAAGGTGACTCGGAGGCCCACCGGGGCGCAGGTTAACTGATTCAGTTCACAAAAATGTTTTAAATGGTAAAGAACATAACATTTGGCGCCCCCAGCCGGCCTAAAAATGGCGCCCCCTGGCCATGAAAGTGGCGCCCCCCAGCGCTGCGGCCCCCTAGCGAAAATTCCTGGATCCGCCCCTGGTTGGAAATAGGGTTAACGTACGACCTGTGCATCAGAGGCCATTTGGTCACCAACACATTTCGTCACCATCACGCTGGAGCATTTAATGCAATGTATCTACACGCTGTTTGTGGAGATGTATTTACACACGGTATTCAGGCCGAAGGCGTGCATTCCCCCGAAGGCATACATTCAGGCCATTCAGGCCGGTATTCAGGCCGAAGGTGAATACTCAGCCGCGAGCTGCTTGAATCTGTACCTCCTCAGGCAAACAATCTTGAGGCATAGGCATTACTAGATTGACTAATTTTTAGATACTAATTGTACTGGATTTAATCGGACTGAAATTGTGCTTGTTGGATTTCACACTTATTTGGTGAACAGTAATTCTGAAGTAAGCATTTTGTAAGCTATCATCTGTACATAAATATATTGTTGACCCGTAAGCTACCGTAGAATGCTATTTTTTCAAAAGCTTGATATAATAGATACCTCAGCCGAAAATATAATAGCCAAAGCTTCAGACAGGCCGAATGTCCAGCAGCTCAGTCCGGCGTTCTCAGTGTCCCAGTCCCGCTCTCCCCGGCGTTCTCAGTGTCCCGCTCTCCCCGGCGTCCTTAGTGTCCCAGTCCCGCTCTCCCCGGCGTTCTCAGTGTCCCAGTCCCGCTCTCCCCGGCGTTCTCAGTGTCCCAGTCCCCTCTCCCCGGCGTTCTCAGTGTCCCAGTCCTGCTATCCCCGGCTTTCTCAGTGTCCCAGTCCCGCTCTCCCCGGCGTCCTTAGTGTCCCAGTCCCGCTCTCCCCGGCGTTCTCAGTGTCCCAGTCCCGCTCTCCCCGGCGTTCTCAGTGTCCCAGTCCTGCTATCCCCGGCTTTCTCAGTGTCCCAGTCCCGCTCTCCCCGGCGTCCTTAGTGTCCCAGTGCCGCTCTCCCCGGCGTCCTTAGTGTCCCAGTCCCGCTCTCCCCGGCGTCCTTAGTGTCCCAGTCCCGCTCTCCCCGGCGTTCTCAGTGTCCCAGTCCCGCTCTCCCCGGCGTTCTCAGTGTCCCAGTCCCGCTCTCCCCGGCTTTCTCAGTGTCCCAGTCCCGCTCTCCCCGGCGTCCTTAGTGTCCCAGTCCCGCTCTCCCCGGCGTCCTTAGTGTCCCAGTCCCGCTCTCCCCGGCGTTCTCAGTGTCCCAGTCCTATCCCCGGCGTTCTTAGTGTCCCAGTCCCGCCTCCCGGCGTTCTCAGTGTCCCGCTCTCCCCGGCGTTCTCAGTGTCCCAGTCCCGCTATCCCCGGCTTTCTCAGTGTCCCAGTCCCGCTATCCTCGGCGTCCTTAGTGTCCCAGTCCCGCTCTCCCCCGGCGTCCTTAGTGTCCCAGTCCCGCTCTCCACGGCGTCCTTAGTGTCCCAGTCCCGCTCTCCCCGGCGTTCTCAGTGTCCCAGTCCCGCTCTCCCCGGCGTTCTCAGTGTCCCAGTCCCGCTCTCCCCGGCGTTCTCAGTGTCCCGCTCTCCCCGGCGTTCTCAGTGTCCCAGTCCCGCTCTCCCCGGCGTTCTCAGTGTCCCAGTCCCGCTCTCCCCGGCGTCCTTAGTGTCCCAGTCCCGCTCTCCCCGGCGTCCTCAGTGTCCCAGTCCCGCTCTCCCGGCGTCCTCAGTGTCCCAGTCCCGCTCTCCCCGGCGTTCTCAGTGTCCCAGTCCCGCTCTCCCCGGCGTTCTCAGTGTCCCGCTCTCCCCGGCGTTCTCAATGTCCCAGTCCCACTCTCCCGGCGTTCTCAGTGTCCCAGTCCCGCTCTCCCCGGCGTTCTCAGTGTCCCAGTCCCGCTCTCCCCGGCGTCCTTAGTGTCCCAGTCCCGCTCTCCCCGACGTTCTCAGCCCCGCGGGACGGCGGCGGGCCGGATCCGACGCAACCACCACCTGCGCCATCCGCCGCCCACGCCTGCACGCTGGCTATGGAGATGAAGACTCGGTCAGGACCGCTGATCCGTCACCCAGTCGGACCAGCTTCGAAGTCGGCCGCGCAATCTCCAGCGGGCGGGGCCGGCCGCTCGTGTCCCATTCCAGAGCGTAATTGGCGCCGCGGGTGGACTCAGGTCAAACGCTGGTGGATGATTTTTACAGCAGAACGTTAAATGCATCTAATCCAACGTCGACCGCATCACCGACCCAATCCCCGTCCTGTGCTGACTCTTGACAGCCGTCCCCGGACACGCAGGGAATATCACATCTCATGGAAAGATAATCCCATCCGCCAAATGCATTGTTATTCATTTAGCCACCAGCTTGGTTAGTAGCTGTTTATGGCCTCATTTTTTCAGATTTGATGCCGTTGTTGTAAAGCTATTTCGATTGTAATTGTTATCCATTCACAAAACTAGATGCGGAACTTCCTGTTGTGAGCAGGCCTTACACCCCGGAGCTGCAGGTATACATGTTATTGGTGCGTTGGAGTGGGATGCCACGAGTTACCACTTCCCACTTGTCATTCATACGCCCTCATCTTTGATAGCGGTCGCCGTCTGAACGTACGCGGGTGGCATCGGCAGTGCCCCGGACCTGTCTCCCTCGGGAGGCGTCCGTGTGTGAGGAGAGCCGTATAAGCAGAACTTATACCCTTGGTAGGTTTATGGTGTGGGAGGCAAGCATAGCTCCCTCGGTCCCTCGGGCGGCATCACTGTTGAAGGTGAGAATGCCTCCCTCGGGCGGCGTCAGTAGTGCTCTGAGCCTGTCTTACTCGGGAGGTTTCGGTGATGAAGGCGAGTCCGCCTCCTTCGGGTAGCGTCAGCAGTGCCCCGGGCCTGTCTCCCTCGGGAAGTATCGGTGTGCGAGGCGAGTATGTTTTCCTCGGGAGGCGTCAGCGTGGGAGGCGAGCCTGTTTTTCTCGGGAGGTGTCGGTGTCGAGACGAGCATACCTCCCTCGGGAGGTGTCGGAGTGGGAGGCGAACCTGTTTCTCTCAGGAAGCGTCAATGAGGGAGGCAAGCCGACCTCTCTCTCTTGAGAGGGATCGGTTTGAGAGGCAGCCCATCTTCCTCGATTCCTCAGGAATCGGGAATCGTTGTGGGAGGCGAGCCTGTCTCTCTCGGGAGGTGACGATGTGGGAGGTGAGCCTGTCTCTCCCGGAGGAGTCGGTGTGGGAGGCCGGGGCCGTCCCGTCTCTTGGAGGAGTCGGTGGAGGCGGGTCTCGAGGGGCCCCCCGTCTGTCCGGGGGCGGGTGGGGGGTCCCAGGAGGCCCGTCCCGTCTGGAGGGCGGTGGGGCGGGTGCTCCCGGGAGGGGGATCCTGTCCCGCTCTCGGAGGAGTCGGGGGGAGGCGGTCGTTCCCGGGAGCAGGGGGCCCTGTCCCGTCTCTCCTGGAGGAGTCGGTGTGGGCGGGCCCCGAGGCCGCCCGCGGAGGGGGGGGCGCTCCCCAAAGAGGGGGATCCTGTCCCTGTCTCTCTCAGGAGGTGGGGCGCCGGAGACAGGAGGATCCTGTCCCTGTCTGGAGGACGGTGGAGGCGGCCGGAGGTCCGTCCCGCCTCGGGGGTGGTGGAGGCGGGCGCCCCGAGAGAGAGAGGAGGTGATCCTGTCCCTGTCTCTCTCTGGAGGAGTCGGTGTGGGAGGCGGGTTCGCTCCCCGAGAGAGACAGGGAGGTGCTCCTGTCCCTGTCTCTCTCTGGAGGAGTCGGTGTGGGAGGCGGGTTTGTCTCTCTCTGGAGGAGTCAGTGTGGGAGGCGAGCTCGCTGAGCCGTCTGCTGAGTAAGCCGCCGGCCTTGGCGCCACCACCAGGCCGCCACATTTGTTTAGCTGCGCCGAATTCCAATCACCGAACGGCGCGCCGCAGGGGCATGACTTCAGGGGAGGAAGGGGAGCATCCCGTGGTGAACCGAGTCGTGAGGGGGCATATCCTCGGAGGAGCCGGAAGTTGGAGCTCGATCGCGGTAGCTAAACTTAGCCTTGGTTGCTCTGTCGAGCTCATGACAGGTTTTAGCTGACAGATGCTGCTGTATGCTGCAATACGCCGCCTTTTTACACGACAAAAATCCAGCATGGCCCGGCGCTCCGCACGTTGCTGTACTGACAGGTTCCAGGTTTTCCCCGTTCAACAGTCAGCGTAGTAGATGATACTAGGTGCGTCCATAAACTAAGTACCGCATATTTTTGTGATTTTTAACCCCCTCCTCATGTAACATTTTCTGATGCCCTTGTGAAAGTTTTGAAAACGCTATGTCTGACCCCCCACCCCACGCTTCCTCTTTGCGTTACGTAACTTATGGACCGCCGCTCACTGATTTTGGTGACGGCTTGCTGGTGATGATCACTGAAACTGGTGACTCCAATCTCAATCTTACTCAATGATTGATACTCATCGAAAGCGGTGACACTATTGCTGGTGATAATCACCGAAAGAGGTGACACTATTATTGGTGATAATCACCGAAAGTGGTGACACTATTGCTGGTGATAATCACTGATAGTGGTGATGTCAAACTAGTAATAGAGGTGACGGCCCTTTGGTGATAATCATTGGTTCAATTTTTCTGTTTAGGAAATGTACATTTAAGATGTCCAGTAAAATATTTAAACCAAATCCAAGAGATGTCTTCAAAATATTTTCCTTCTAGTTTTGGAATTCCTCAATAACTGCAAGAAAATGATCAGATGGTGGGTCACACGAGTGAAAACAGGACCAAAACCCTGGTTTGTAGTCTTTGTTGAACTCATTATTTTACTGGAGCACAAAATTTCTCAATGAAAAACAGTACTCCTTATTTCGGCATGATGTGGTATCAAGGGATATGGCCCATGGTAAGCTGGAAATCCATTGTAATGATTTTTTTGTTTGGAGAAGGTGCAAAAGAAGGACGAAAAACGATTCACAAAGCAACGCACGGCAGCAGACACCTCCTGACTTCGGCGGTAATCAGCGTGGGATTCAGATTTAGCGGCCGAACGGAATTTGGAACAGGATGCCCGTTCTTGGCCGCCAAAACAAGTGGTGACAAGATCGCAAGATCATAGGCGGATCCAGGGGAAAGGGGGAACTTGCTCCCCAACCAGCCTTCGGCGCCCCCTAAAATGTCGATATCTCCTGAAATGTGACTTCTCAGCCCCCTCCCCAGGATTCGAATATCGGCACCCCACGATAGGATTTGGTGCCCGCCTGATAGGTTTTGCTGTTCAAAAGTAGCACCCCCTAGTCCGGATGGCGCCCCCCGACCATGTGCCCGTCCCCCAAATCGGCAGTCCTGGATCAACCTATGGGCAGCTTACAATACAAAACTCAGGCACGAAAAAACTTCCCAGGCTGTACACAGCTTCGTGCGCTGAGACCGAATTATATACTTCTAATTGTTCGATTCAATCGACATTTCAAGTCAAACGCGAAGTTACTGACCATCCGCAAAGCGCTGACTCAACGAAGGTGCAACGGTTCTGGTGCCGCTGAGTTCTCTGGAAGTTTTCAATGCACAGCACACTGGATCTGCCCGTTAACTGGTGCTTTTAAAAAACGCGAAGGATGGGAGTCCATGTGACTGGGCAAATGTACACAGGTGGCCAGCCGGGCGCCGTGACGATGTGGGTGGAGCGGAGCCGTGGGCCCGTTCCGGTCTCACCGGGACGGGGGCTGGCCGCGTCGTGTTGCCACAACCGCCAGCCTGGCGTGCGGGGAGACGACGACTCGTTCAGTGACGTTTGGCACTGTCCATCGAAGAGTGCGCGACAAATATGGACCGAGCCACGGGCGTCAACGGGGACAGATGCCAGAGGGGCACTCCCAAAACCTATACATCGCAGCGATAATAATCCCACAGACAAGTCAGCCTATGTTTAAAAAATCTAAAATGGCTTATTACAACTGTGACACCACTTTTCCAAACACAATTTCTAACCAGCTTTGATGCTGCCACACCACCAAACGGAAGTCAGGGATGATGAAACGGCTATTACCGGGCAAAGCTAATGGATAGGGTCAGGCCAGGCTCACAGAAAGCTGGTAATACCCTGCATGTTTAGATGACGGCTATGAACACATACAGGTGTAGGTATGCATAGCAATCAAATGTATTCAGTCCGTGTTTATAGTTGGTGATGTGAGGTTTAACAAGAGAGCTGGATGATTGCGAAGGCTGCCAAAGGCTAAAAGGCTGCGAGTATTCGCGGAGAAGTGTGCTATTTTAGAGCTCCACATCAGCAGCACTGGAGGCTCGTTTTGAGAGGGATGTTATGTGCAGAAAAAGAGGCCCGGTGTATCGATGGCGGTGAAGAACTTTTTACTCAGCGCCGCTGTTTGCCTTGGCTAAGTGATACGGAGCCCGGTCAACATCCGCCGGATCCCTGAGGAGGATTACTGTTCTCGATAGACGAAACCCAACTCAAACAACCACCGCCAATCCAGAAATACCGACGCGTCACCTCCCGTTGCCAGGGATTCTCTGGAGCCTCGGTGTCCAGGGCACGGTCCAGTCACGGGCTGCGTCTCCCCGCATTCTACACTTCCCTCCGGCGAAGACCGCGGGCAGATCTGAAGGGATTATCCCCATTTGACGTCTGGAGGATTAATGAGCGTTGTCAGCTGACTCAGATGTCCCGATGCCCCAGACCTCAGCCTTCTGCACCGGCTAACGGAACTGCCAATATCAGGCACCGCGGAAACGCTAGCAGAAGTCCACAAGTCAGATAAAGTGTTAACAATTAGGGATCAGCTATAAACTTTTGGTCATTAGCCCTGGCTACTTACGGAGAAGGCACGACATAGTCGACGATCTCGATGAGTTCCAGAATCTGTCCCGGACGACCCATTGCTGATGTTTCTTTCTTATATCACTTCTGATCAACCGCACACACCCTGACCTTATCACTGCAATAAGTTCACAAAATTTGCAGCGTTTGGCACTCGCAGAGCAACTAGTAAAGTGAAGAATACTGATTTCCTTCTGGATGGTTTTCAGGACAGTCAGTCCTCCAAACCGACAAGCAGAGCAGACTCCATGAGGAATCTGCTCTAGCTAGTAGTAGCGCATTATCAGTTCACTTCCAGGCACGATACACAATTTTCACAGTCTGAAAGGGCAGATTTCCTATCAGGACTCAATTCCACACCACCGAATCAAGTGCAGCGGGGCACCTCTGACAGGTGTGACGGTCTCCCCACCGCGCTGGCGCGCCGCTCCACCAGCACTGAGAAGGCCGCCGCCGCCCCTCCACTGGACCGGCCTGACGTCAGCCCACAGAGCGCCGGAGCGCGGCAGAGCGCCGGAGAGACCGTCCGGGGGCGTGGCAGCGCAAGCCGGAGTGATACAGCTACGTGAGGAATGGGGGAGAGCGGGTCAACACTACAAAACACGGCTGGCGCTGAGATGCCGGTCTATCTGGGCGCCGTTCTTACGGCCGGGCCCGGCGGGAGAGGGCAGATGGTGCCAGCGGGGGGTGGCGATGTCAGACAGCGCCCCTGGGGAGACCTGGCATCGCCACTGCCACTCCATCCACGCCCCGATGTCGATACTAATATCAGAGCGCACTCTGCAAAAACATCCACGGCCCATTCATCCATCCGTCAGTGCGTTCGTTCGTGCTTTCTGTCGGCATCCGTATTATTCCCTGAAGAGGTCATCCCTTGCAACGCTGCAGCAACTGCTTCCAAGGAGATGGTGTCTGTGCAGGGGGACCCAACGGAGACTAAAAGCTCAGTTTAAACTGCAGGTGTCGAAACGTTCCACGCATCAACACATTCGGAACAGAGCCAGCGACCTTCTGCTACACTCTCTCCACCTGTGCACTCCTCTGCCCCCCCCCACTCGAGCGTCCCATGCCCTGTATTCATAGCCTTCGTACTTACATATGGCTGAGAGACTGAGGTCTGCATGGAACGGATGGGGTGGGAATCATGGTGATGGATGTAATGAAGCGAAAATCTCCATCTTTGACTTGGGACGCGCCGGAACGAGATTATTGTCACACAGAAAGTATGGGACGTGGTGGAACTGGGCTACTTTGGAAATATTCTAAGGGACGGAACGTGCCCAAACCGACTGAAATAACACGGCACGGGGGATGAAAACTGAAATATTGTCTCATTCTGACCTCGGCTGAGGTAATATTCACGTCGTTGAAATCCCCTCAGCCAATGGCACGGCGCCGATCGCTGGCTGGCTCTTCGACTTCGGGCCATCCGAACACCCAGCACCGAGAGCCAAGTATTGACACTGCGACCCCTGCTGCCAAACTCGATTTCACGGCCGAGGCCTTCCCCGCGACCGATGGCGGCCAGGCAGAGAAAAGACATGACGGTCGGAGCAGTTGTTAACAGTTGAATTCTTCAGCAGTTGATGATGCCGTTATCTATCGTTCTTCTCTTTCCGAATCCTGGCTGTTAGCCTGTAAAGACGAGCTGGCACACTGGTATGGTATGGATCACGTAAGTCAGCGATGTAAAATGAAGTGCATTCAGCGATACGCAACCAACAACCTCAGACACTGCCTACCGTCATGCTAAAATTTCGCGCGGCGCATACCTAAGTCCCCGTGTCAACGTGGTAAAATCAAGGCCGCATCTCGAAAAGTAGAACATTGCACAATGATATTTACGTCAACACAGCAGGGAGTGATGATACGAGACACCTGATATTTCTTGGTGAGCAGTTCTTACACCCAGAGGTGCAGTTTTCCAAAAAATATTTGCGGGTGCTCAGAAGGTGGTGGGCGGAACCCCATAGGGGTGGCAGCGTTGCGGGGCGACACCCTACATTGCCACAAAGAGCTTTGGTAAAAAAACTATAAAAAACGCAGAAAAACGATGAAAAGCAGCTCTCCTTTTCATCGCTTCTATGCACCTATTATGCGCAGAACACAACATTTTATCTAAGTTATGGGCAAGCCTCAAACAGCTTTAGCAAATAAATGACTGTTTTTAAGGTGACATTCTGAAGACATATACAGGCCTTAAAAATATTACCGCCTGAGTTGCAAATGTATCCATGATTGAAATACCTGATTTTGATGAGCCGGGGGTGACAGTGATGAGCCGGGGGCGGAACGATCCTCACGGAGGAAGTGATAAACTGGAGGTGGCAGTGATAAGCTGGGGGCGGCAGTGTTCAGCCGGGGGCAGCAGGAATCAAAACAACAATGATAGACGGGGGTGACAGTGATAAGCCGGGGGAGGCACATATATTGGGGGATGCTCAAAACAAGATTGGGGGTGCTAGGGCATCCCTTAAGAGATATAAAATTACGTCCCTGCTTACACCCGTGCTGGGGTTGAGTGCAGGGCAAAGGAGGTTGGCGTGTGCAAAAATCCCGCTATCCCTGATGTGCTCCCGATATGTATTAGGTGAAGACAATGCCGGATCCAGGACTTCATTTCGGGGAGGGGGGGCCTAGGAAGCACGAGCCTCCCCCGCTATTACCTGTGAACAGCCTCCGGCAATGCATTTACTATAAGCACCTGAAATCTCGGGGGGGGTGGGATTGAGCCCCGTAGGTTTCCCTTGCATACGTCACTTAGTGAAGGGTTTCCACCACCAAACAGCTTATATGTAATTGATATCATCGCTGAAATAGCTTCAACGTATCCGTAACTCGGTTTTGGAACCTATTGAAAATAAAACATCACCTTTGCTGGTATAAACGACCCCAGGGTACAGTGATGCAGCGGGCCTAAAAAACGGGACGAAAATGCCAAAAATTACTTTCTAGAATTGATATCAAATGTATGCGATGCGTTTGAGAATTGTTTGGAACCCGGAAAACCACAATTATCTTCTTCCTCTAGCGCACCACATTGGTTTCACAGGAGCCGAAACTTGAAACTTATTCTGCCTCTCTAAATACGGGTATCTGGCCAGAAATAGTAGCGTGATCTAAAACGTTAATAACAGGTGCTCACACCTCGCCATCCATAAAAACGTATACTACCGTAAAGCTTGGGATGTTTGCGACCTTCTGGTTACAAAAATACGGTTCTAGCTGCTCCAGAGAATGCAGTGAGCTCATTTTAATAAACATATCTTTCGGAACTAAAATTTATAACACACATCATATTTCCTTAGACTGGCAAAAAGGCACATTCAGGATCAGCTAGAAAATCATACCATGTATTCTGGGAAGTGTCTACTTTACATTGGTGGAATCCGTAGGTCGGCAACCGACGGCCGAAAAAAGTTATGACAGTTTTAGTGAGCTCATGTTCTACCCGTAGTCGGCGGGTGGTTGAGGCAATGACGCGCGCGGCATTCACCAATCGATATGCATTATTTCATTTCTCCAATCAAATGACGCATTTAAATGGAGAAGGGGGTAAAAATCACAAAATATGCGTAACGTTATTGATGGACGGCCTCTAATTGAAGGTGGCAATAAAGTTGAGAAGCAGGAGGGTAAATTGAGTCAACGAAAGCAGGTATTAGTGCAAATTCAGTAGGTATTAGGGTCAGTTCAATACTTATTAGGGCATAGCGAGATCAGGCCCTGAATAAGGAAATTCAGATTTTAACTTTGGCTCACATTCTTCCCCTTTGTAAACTGTTATTTTAAACCGATTTTCCGTTAATCTTTGGCCTCCACCCCTGTTAAAACTGACTGTCATGAATGTACATACAGCCGGTTCTCTTTCGTTTAAGAAATATCTTAAACACGATTCTAAACACGGCTAAGAGTCTTTAATATCTAGAGGGTGCATGTCAAATACGAATCTGCTGCATCAAAATAAGCCTCACATGTTTCATCTAAAGCGTTGTTAACATTCGAGGCCTATCCAGCTGGCTTGATCTTACAACTGAGCAGATGATTTATGACCATCGCCAAGGCAACTCATTTGTTGCATTTTTCTTCTAACCCGGCCTTGACAAAAGTGATGATTCAGTACAGAAGTCGTGACGCCGGAGCAGACAAACGTGACGTGAAAATGAACATCCTGAACGTCCAGCGACTTCAAATTGTGGCGGCGACAGGCACCGGTCCTGGTGTGGCTCAAGGGCGTGCGGCGCGGTAGACCCGGCGCCCAGTGACGGGACCAGTGAAACACAGACTGTACCTGCTGAAATGCACGAGACGTCCCGGGTTTCAGTTTTAACCCGTCACCGCCTGTGCTCTTTTCGTACCAACCACCGCCTGGAGGGTCCGATCACACCCCCTACGATCTCGGGAACCGGAAGTGATGCGGAACAAATTGAAATGGTGCTGAAGGCGCCTTGCCGTCTTCTACTTTTGAACGGAGTTTGAACCATATCTATTGACCCGTGACGTTGCAGTGGGCCAAAATGGGTCAAATTAAGTCCGATTTAGGAAATCCCTTATAACTTCGGAACCATTAGCCTTAAACAAAACAAAAGCATCAATGTGTTTGTCGTGACCCAAGGACTCAGATAATATGCAGGATGACTTTGTGTGGTCAAAGAAGGGTCACATTATAATCTTGACCTTAGGAAAAGGTCAAATAATGACCATTTAAGTTCATGTTGCATATCATTCAAATTTTTGGGTCATGTCCATTACTATGATACCAAATTTAAGGCTGTAACGTGTTTTGTTAAAAATAATAAACTCTAACATTTCAAAGCCCCTGACCTTTGGTGACCTCTGCTGACCTTGGTATTGACCTGATCTCAAAATGGATGACAGCATGTAGATTTGTCGTTTCAAAAGTTTTCGATTGATGTTTCGAAACCTGATCTCTTCTATAAGTTTATCGTCTATAAGTTCTATAAGCTCTTAAGCTACTCTTCTATAAGCTGAGTTACGTCCTGGTTTTGTCAACCTCATTTTAGAACAGACTCACCTTAAATTGGTTTAGAAATTGTCATAAGTCGTTGACCTGGTCTGACGTGATGACAACGTTTTGTCAGAAGTTGTCAAATTGATCACCCTAAAGGCATGCAATGCGACGCACGTCTAATTTAAATCAGTTCGGAATCATTCGCGAGAAACCGAGGGGTGCGATCAGGCCCCATGCGATGAAAACAATGGCGACCAGCACAGCAGGTGCGGCCAGCGCCGGTAGACTCGTGCCCTTTATCGGTAGAGCGCGGACCAGTCTGGCCCCGCCCGGACCTCTGTCTGCAGTAAGCTTCAGGTCGTGTTTCGGCATTGCCAAGTACGTATGTATGTACTTATGTACCGATCCCATCGGCGGGGCACCTGTTCCAGACACAGAGAGAGGCTGCATAGCTGCGTTCGGGAGGCCTTTTAGCCCTCTTGAATCATCCCAACCTGCCAATTCATGACATGGCGGCTTTAAGTTTAAGAAATACCGTAAAAGACATCGATTGCATTACA
The DNA here is from genome assembly GCA_034440635.1 of Lepas anatifera. NCBI lineage: Eukaryota > Metazoa > Arthropoda > Thecostraca > Lepadidae > Lepas > Lepas anatifera. The sequence continues at coordinate 235,276 of JAOTON010001033.1, read as the reverse complement.
CTGCATGCTAAGTGGGTAGAGTATGTGCAAAGGAATGCTAGTCTAAATTCAGTGCAGATACAACCCGGAAAGTGGAAGCTACTGAGAGGCGAAGCAGTAATGTAGCAATAAACACAATAGTAATGTGTACAAGGGGACAGTCGGTATGGTTTGCAGTACACCGGGCTAGGGTACTCACGGGCTAGGTACCATGTCGAACTGCGCCGCCGGCGCCGGAAGGGGGGACCGGACAGCCACCGTACGCAGCTGGGCCGGGGAGCCGCCATCTGAAACGTACGCCCCTCAGTAAGTGCTGTTCAGAGAACCACTCTCTGAAACGCACGCCCCTCAGTAAGTGCTGTTCAGGGAACCACCCTCTGAAACGCACGCCCTCAGTAAGTGCTGTTCATGGAGCCACCATCTGAAACGCACGCCCCTCAGTAAGTGCTGTTCAGGGAGCCACCATCTGAAACGCACGCCCCTCAGTAAGTGCTGTTCAGGGAACCACAATCCGAAACGCACGCCCCTCAGTAAGTGCTGTTCAGGATGCCGCCATCTGAAACGCACGCCCCTCAGTAAGTGCTGTTCAGGGAACCACCATCTGAAACGCACGCCCCTCAGTAAGTGCTGTTCAGGGAGCCACCCTCTGGTGTTGTAGGAAAGGTGGCAGTATTGACAGGTTGAGCGTAAAATGCCTACCTTCCGAGATTTGCGACCTGCTGAGATTTTTGTTTTGTCACTTTTTCTCGTCCAAGAACTACATTTCGTTTTGCGCACTGTACAGCCTGCGCCTCCACCGTCGTGGCACTCTCGGTCTGCTGGACCGAGAACAGCTGATTCCGATTTCCCTGAACGTCCACTAGATGGCAGCAGGGGTCACTCGCCAGCTGACCGTCTGTCCGTTGCAACACCGAGGTCGCCTCCTCACCGCGCCGGCAGAGGCGCGTCCAGACGCAGAGGCCGACGGGGTGGAACCAACTGGGCGCGGCACGATGACTGCAGAACTAACACCCTCATCATCGGACAGCTGAACATCCAGTCAATCAAGCCTAAGTTACCTGATCTGCGCACTGACATCCACCAAACTTACGGCTTTGACATCCTGGCCCTCTCGGAAACGTGGTTAACTCCAAACATTCCAGATCCACTTTTGACTGTTAGTGGATACAGTTTGTTTCGACGTGATCGACCGGACAACATGACATTACCAAAAGGTAAGGGTGGAGTCGCCATCCTTGTGCGCGATAACTTGAAATGTGAACTCATTCCGAACCCAGTGACAAGTGCTCAGAATTCCAATCTAGAAATTGTATGGGTTAGGGTGCATATTGACAATCGATACACAGTTGTGATAGGATCTGCATATAGGGTACCTAATACTTATGTTCGACAAATATCGGAGGACATTGGTGATTTAGAGCAGCAAATCCAGTCCATGTGTGTACGTTTCCCACGTTCGACTTTTGTCATTGCAGGAGACCTTAACCGGTGCTTGTTGAAAGCAGAGCGTGAAGAGCGTCAAGAACTTAGACACCTGCTTAGCATGTATGGTTTTCACGTTACTAACAGCTCCCGACCAACCTATAGACCGGCGCAAAGCTTGCTTGACATTTTAGCAACCAACACACCTGATTTAGTACGTCGCGCAGGCGTAACAAAATGTCATTATGGTGGTCCTCATGACTTTACTCGAGTTGTTCTGGCTAACGACAGTCGCACAACTGCTATAAACGCATCGCGTGTGTTGAAACGAGTACTTGGTAGAGTTGACCGAACCGATTTTAATTTGCAAGTGTCTTGTTCTGACTGGTCCCGCGTTTATGATGCCGTTTTTCCTGATGATAAGTGGCGTGAGTTTAAACTGATTTTTATCCGTGAGCTTGACAATGTTGCTCCTTATCGGCGTGTACGCACCCGTGATCATAAAACGCCTCCATTATCGGCTGGCACCCGGGACCTGCTGCAGCGCCGCCGCGCGGCTCTATCTGTAAACGACCGAGATGAATACGCGCGTGTTAACCGACTGTGTAGATCTGCCATCCGCCGTGACAATGTTAGGCTTTACAGTAGGGTCATTCCACCATAAATCGACCAAGGCATAAAACCCTACTATTTCTTATTTCCTCCAAAATTGGTGTATGGGGACTCGCAAGGGCGTAGAATCCACCCATGGCACCCAAACAGTTATTTAAAAATTGGTTTGAGAGAAATGGCCTCCGGCAATTTCTGAAGGTCATTATACAGGCATTGATTAGAATGCCTATAGCTCCAAAAGCTTTGAAGTGATTTCTGAAATTTGTATAGTTTTAGGATGTAAATTCTACGGGCAACATTTTGGCTATCTTCAATTTTGAAATTTAAACAGAAAATGTTTGCTGACCTCATGAACTAGTTTTATAACGGTGACCTTGACCCGTAGTACGGTGAAATTCAAAAATTCTCTTGAAAGCTTTTTGACATATGGTAGTAGTCTTTCACATCAAATAAAGAAAAAATGGCTTTTGAAATGCATCTACTACTTTTAGCTTCATATATATAACACTTGGTGTCACTGTGGAGCTATGCTATCGTAACTCATGTTCTAATTGACTTGCAACTTAACACGCGCATTGACCCGCCGCCTCCGACCCGTTGGTACCCGCCGCTCCCTTGGGTTCTTCGGAGATAGTAGAAAAACGGCGGCGCGTACGCGCCGCCGTACTTGGCATACCTTTTTCCTTATCATTTTTACAACTTCTGGGAAAATCTTAAGGTTAGGTCATCCAAGGTCAGGTCACCAGTACAGGTCAAGTGACCCGACCTAAAAAAGTTTAAGATAACATAAGTCGGAGCAGGGTGAACTTATCCGATTGAAACTCATATCACATAATGGCCCCACCGAGTTCTCTAAAATATGTTCCGGTATTTTTGATATTGATGACCTAAGGTCAGGTACGAGGCATGACGTCTCCGTTGGAAATACATGGGAAAAATGGTTTTTACGGAATAACTCAGTAACGGATGGTGATAGAGCATTTATTTTAGCTGCATTAGACTCGCCTGGGCTTTGCGGTTCTAATGATTTGCATTTTATATAATTTGACCCTGACCTGACCTCAGGTCAGGTCAAATCCTTGATTTGACATAGCAAAGTGAAATTATATATCATTTGATTCAGCTTGCTGCGAGGATTCATATAGTTTAAGTCGTTTTGCTCTATCTTTACTTGTTCAGATGTAATGGCCGAAAAACTGAATTTACATGTTATCCCTATGACGGCATGTTTTGACCTCTTGTGACTTTAAATGTGACCTGACAAAAAAATGGTACAAATGTTTTCGATGGAGAAGTGGATGGGCAGCCCAACGCCGTTTACCGTTTTTTGCTACCTACCGTGGTTCTCGAGATCTTAGGGGGGCGGGTACCTACCCCCCGTCAATGCGAAGGTGGCTCAGACCCCCGTCAATGCGCGTGTTAAAAATAAACATTTGAAGAATCAAAATCAAGCAGTCAACCTAGAGTTGAAGCATTTTAACACAAGCACAGGAATAGGGGCTACCCTCCCCTATTTTGAATTCACATTATTGTCCCTTTGGGAATGAACTTAGCTATTGTAAATGACATGTACAGAGGTCAAGAATCTCGCCAACTCGCCCAAGCTCGTGGGTAGCCAAATGAAGTTCAAGGAACAGAACTTAGGTAGCCAATCACGGAGAATCGACAGATATCAAGATTTGCAATTACCAGCGCAAAAAAGTATTTCCACGATCTTACCGCCACGTAAAAAGAGCGATTCATAACATGGCAGCGCTACCTTGACTTATTTTAGGTACTATTATAACTATTAGTGACAGACGATACAAATTAGTGACAAATAATGTAGGGAAAGGGGGGAACAGGGAAGACGGACACCCGTTGGGACGAACGACGCGCCGCACCGGGAAAACGTGTAATACGCCCTTTTAGCGCTCGGTCGCAGAGCAACGTTGGGTCGGGAGCTCTCAGGTTTGATACAATTTCATAAAGTAAAAACTGCAACCATGTGTTATTTTCACAATCGAATCTAAGATCATGCATGGATGTTCTATAGATACATTATTGGTATTACGTAATATGGCTCTCAAGATGTACATTTGTTCACCGCAGTCGCTACTGTGTAATCGCAATGGCATCCAATCATGTCCAAATTGTTTAGGAAGACAAAATGGGGTAAGACCGACACCACGTGTGGGGAGATGGACATGGGTCCATGCTATCCCACACAAGAGTATATTTAATTTATATGATATAAGCTAAATAAACAAGTTTATCAATGGCTTTGGGGTCAGCGATACACCTGAGCGGAGGTGGTTTAACTGATGGTTGGGGGTTGGGGACACAGGGCCCGAAATGCTGGAGAACATGTCATAAATTGGGGGTCCTCCAGGGGCAGGTGTACCCCCGATCCTCAGCGCCCCGAAATGGTCACGGTGCCCCCTGAGAGATTGATGGGCCCCAAAGTGTCGCTCAACCCCTCCCCTCAGGAGCGGGGAGGAGCGCCTTAGCCCTGCGAGAGGATTTTCCGCCCACTATAGGTTTGCGTCCAAAGTGGCACCCCGGCAGGCGCGAACCCAGGATTTTCATTTGGGGGAGGGTCACGAGAGGGGCAGCAGGCCTGTGGAGGGGGTGGGATTTGCCTCGGGGAGCACACTTGTTCACCCAAAGGGCGGCCAATTCTGCATCCTGGGGGGCAAATTGTTTTAGGGGCGGCGTGTTGGGTGCAGGGCACAAAGCAGTGTAGGGGGCATATTCGGTGCAGGGTCGGAAGGCGCGTAGCACTGTCTCTAAATGTCAGGTGAAGGCTCATCCTTCCCTCGAGCGCCTTCGGCGCCCCACATGGATGGAGCCGGCACTTCGGGCTAAAGCGTTTGGGGTCGGGCCCGCGCCCCCCGGTGCGCGCCCACCCCGATCCGCATGGCGCCCTCCGGCAAGATGCCGCCCCTCTATCGGCGATCCTGGATCAACCAATGCACAGTTCCACGACAGCCCTGATACTTTAATCCTCCACCATAAAAATCAGAAAAGCAACCCCTTGACCCTTTGACGGAAAAGTAAAATGTCTCCTTCCCCAGCGGACGACAGTCGCCTAGTGGTGAATCAGAAAATCTTTAAGGCCTGGTTCGATCACTTTGTTCATCTTGTCCATCTTTCCCCATGGGTGACCATGTTACCCCACTAGGTGGGCAAATGAACTTGCTACTTTTTCTAAACTGTTCGCAAATTTTAATAGAATAATTACAGACACCTAGCTGCTTGCACATGGTAGATAAATGTCTGAAGTATCTCTACACAACAATGGGAACAAACAAGCTCATTAAGTCATCGAAAACTCACACCATCGTTACGGTGTCCGTGACCCCCCACTTTCCCCTATCCTTACTCAATCGAGTTATTTCACAGCTAATTTAGAGATGGGTAGGTAACCACATCGGCAACGAAATTGACCCATAAAAAGCCATGTGAAAAAGGTACTCTAAATTGCGATGGCATGGAACAGTGATATTCATTCTTTTTTATGAATTTGACAATTTATTTTAAACAAAAAGAGAAAACTTTTAAGTCTATATCAGGATTCATAGTGAAATTACTCAGCATAAGATAGTAACTCTACTGCTTACTTTGTACTTGAGGACTCGTTTCCTGGAATTAGAGATGGTCTGGTAGCCAGGCCGGCAACGAAAATTACGATTAGGGACCACCAGGTCGCCACTTGGGTAACCACAAAGTTTTGCGTTTCTGGCGCGAGAGTAGCGAGAAGAAAACAGGCAGAAATTCTGCGTGTTGAAGCTGCTGTGTGGGCGTGGGCCTGGTGCGGGAATTCGGAGATAATGTCGAGGTGGTTGAAATGATATGAGGCTGTAGATTTTGACCTAAATCAGAATATGTTTTTTGCCAGTGGTAAATCCACTACCCATTCTTGAATATTATGACACAGCCAGGGAAACGTAGGACAAAGTGAAGTCTGCCAAATCTCAGAAGCCTAGGAGAGTTGTGTGGTTTTGAGCGTGTCAATTAGAGCACACATTGCAATCAAGTGCATGCGAGATATCCAAACCATAGACCTGCGGAGATGAAGGTTGCAAGTTCTGGCTTTGCACCTACAAAAATATATGCTGTCTGGTGCCCATGAAGTCAGGTAAACTGCAGGTAGCTTTCTTTGGTGACTACCTAAGTCAGTTTTATCAAATCAAGCTAAGCAAAATTTTAATGATACCACAAAAGTTTCCATTGAACAGGTGAAAGTGGTGATACTCATTGATCTACTTTAGACTTTCTAGGATTTGCTGGATGATGGTTGTGGTATTAGGAGGTACTTTTCCTCTGGCGGAGTACCTATATTTGGCTGCAGGCATTGGATATATTTAAATTATATGTATTCTTTAAAAATGTAAATTAAATGTATCCTTCCAGTAGGTTAAGTCTCAGCATGGTGACTGCTACAGTCAAATGGTGGTTGTCTGCTATCTTAGCAATGATGATCTAAGCAATGATTGATCATAACAAGTAGTTGCAGTAAGGGTACTAGATTCTGACACCACATATTATTTTTTCATGTCTTTTTGTATTAGGTATTTGATAACATTTTTGACTGATTAATATGAGCAGCTAATGGACACATGCTTGTATTACAGTGCACACAACTTGTATTCACTGCACATATACTTAACCTTTCGCTGTTTGGTACTAAGAGTATGCTATATGTAATTCATAAGTCTCCAGATCACTGTAAATTTAATTCCTTTTATACTTTCACTTATTGAGAGTAAATTTTACTCACTAAGACATATTTACTGGGAGGAATTTAAAGCCTCAGTTCACGCAAAAGTTTATTTTACTTCAGGTAGCCATGTCGGTCGCATCAAGGATATGTGGGTAGCCAACCTGAGATGTTCTTGACCTCTGGACATGTATGGTTGTTTGGATCACTGTAAATCTTATGAAAATAAATGTGTTCCCGTCACATTGAATCACCGAACTATGATGTAATTTCCAGAAGCATTTAACCTGCGCCCCACCGGGGTCCGGCGCCACCTTCGCCCCACTGGGGGGCCATCAATGCCCCCTAACTCCGAAAATATGGAAGCTAGCGCAAAGTTGAAAAGTGCATTAGAAAACTCATGTGAATTCAGTAAGATTTTACTAACACGTTTAAGCGCTCAAGTCTATGTTTTGACCTCCAGAGGTCAAGTTATGTCACTATAGGCTATTTCCAGTAAAACATGCAATCCTTAAGAAACCTGAGCATAGCTCTCACGCCATTAGAGCTATTGAGATCTAGCAAAAATCGTTTGATAGGAAAATGCCAGGACTTTCTCCGCTATGTGAAACAGAATGGCCTCCCGCCAGTGGTTTGACCTCCTGAGGGTACCTCATGACTTAATATGACCTGAGGTCTCAAAAGGTAAGAAAGTGACCGTGTTGCATATCAAATGAAAACTAGTGACGAGACATACACGATGACCTTTGATTCAGTGTTGCAGCCTAATTAGGACAAAAGTTATCGTCAAAATGCTGTTTTGACCTCTGGTGACCTCTGATGATCTCAGATAGGTCAAAGGGCAATATCGCCCCTGGGATCCATGAAAGGGTGTCCAAGAAGGCTTGTCTGAGCAAATTGAGCATTTATGATTATTTTGTGACTTTTAGCTCATAAGACAGCTTTTCCCATGATTTTTCTATGGAAGAGGTTACCTGGTGAACTGACCTCAGGTTACCAAATCGAAAAATCCCAAAGATAAATTTTGTAGACTCCGGAGGGGTCATTAAGTGTCGAAAGTTTTAAATCGATCGGCTTAGAAATATAGCTATGGTAGAGCTCAAAAGTTAAAGTGAGGTGACCTTGGTTGACATCGCCTGGTGACCTGACCTAGGGTGACTCGGCGTAATAAATTTCAGGGATGATGGAAAAATAATGGGGTAAGAGGTAGAACACTCAACAGCGGTGCTTCCCCTCGTTGTTTTTCTGTTGTTCCGAAAAAACCTTAGGGGGACCATCGATTTCATTATTCTAGGTGGGGCGAAGGTTAAGAAATATTTTTGGATTTTGAGGCTTTGTGTCGCGTTCCCTCGGACGTAGCTTGAATTTAAAACATGTTATGACCTCATTTCGGCTTTTATAGCCTTTGGAAATCTCTTGTCCCATTTTCCAACGTCTTTAAACTTGACCTATGGTAATCTCGTAGTGAATTTTGCTCAGCATACTCATTATTTTAGCTCCTTTATAATGAAGAAGTTTTAGGCACTAAAAACAAATCATTGGGGATTTTTAGTGGTGCATTGCATTCAGAGTCCACATCATTTAAATGGACTATTCACAAGCCATTCTGAATCATTTACGCCAATTTAGTGAGTTTCTAATCATCTGTCGCTGCTAAAACCCCCTTCAAGGTCAAATTAATTCAAAGGTTGAGAAAGGTCAATACCGTTTTGGAAGAAAAGCGTCTTGTTCAGTGTTATTTTCATGCAAATTGACTATTCATAAACAATTTTATATCAGTTACGCCAAGTGCCTGCTTCATCATGTGTTATGGCTTACACCCCTTCAAGGTCAAATAAGGTCAAATTTTGAAAAAGGTCAAGTCCATGTAATATGCAAACCAACTAGTTTAGTATCCATATCATTCAAATTTACTATTCATAAGCCATTCTGCATAATTTACTCCAAGTAAGTTTACTTCTTTAATTGTTATTGCTGATCCCCTTACAAGGTAAAAAAGGTCACAGGTCGAAAAATGTTAAGCCCGTATCGGACGCAAGTCAAATAATTCGATGTTCATCTCATTTAGAAATACCGAATTGAAACACGCAGCTGTAGTCGTTATTCGACACAGAGTTATCACTGAGGTCACGCAAGGTAAAAAAGGTCATAAATGGTCTAACCTGATAAAAATGAGCCTCGAAGGCTAGAAGAAAATATTCTGGGACAGTTCATGAGCAAATGACGCAAAAGAACGATAAGAGTCTGGAGCATTCACGTGAAAACGGGTACAGGCGCCCAAATGACCCCAACATGCCTCCACTCTTGAGGTCATAACTCCGTGACCTTGAAGGGTAGAAACAATTCTTTGCAAGATGTCCGCAATGAATGCGTCAGAGGCTATACAACATTTCAAGACTCTAACTTAAGAAGCTCGTTTTCGATTATTGAAAAACCTGAGGGGGGTTGCAACACTCCCCCCCTGTACGTGTAAGGATTAACACCACCTATGGCGTTGACGGGAAAGAAATTGGTTGAAAAGTCCATGGCACCCCTCTTAAATTCGGACGTTCCGTCGTCACTGGCATAAACCATACCATGAGTTACGATGGTACAGTTTCATAGTGGCACCTAGTGTCATGTTTCGGAAGTAAGAAAGTAGCATATTTGGTGCGAAAGCCATCTTTTTTATTACTGTACCTAAAGGAGTATTTCCAAAGGTAAAAATCATTTTACACGAATTTATAAATTTCACTGTACTGCGGGTCAAGGTCACCGTTCAAAAACTAGGTCACGAGGGCATGACGTCAATTTTGCAGAAATATAAAAATCAAAGATAACCAAATTAAAATATGCTAAATGGTGAACAAAAATGTGAAATATCGTTACAATCATTAAAAAATGGCAGAACTATAGGCTTTCAAAACAATGCCTACATGGTGACCCCCGAAAAATGCCGGAGGCTATATCTGCCATACCAAATTTTCAAATAATTTTTTTTGGCGCCAGGGTTAGATTCTACACCTTTGAAACCCCCTTGACACCAATTTCGGAGAGAATCAAAAATAGAACGGTTTTATTTTGCGAAATTTTTGGTCGATTTATGGTGGAATGACCCAGTAGGGAGATAGCCCAGGGACGCCGTGGTGGACTCTGGCGGATCCTGCGGCCTGTAGTTGGCCAAAAGAAGCAGTTGTGCTCCATACCCGAGATCACACCAGATGCGCTGAATGATTATTATGCCTCATTAGGACCCAATACGGCGCGAAGTGTACCCCTTCCTTCGGCTGAAGTAACCACACTCTTGACTCGGGTCTCAACAACCTCCTTTAAAGTACATCCAATTGATATCAACACTCTTTGCATCACTTTGGGTACCATGCGATCCTCAAAATTAACAGGCTTAGACGGAATTAGTGTCGAAATGTTGCAAAATTTTTTGTACGCTTCGCTCTGTTGGATATTATTAATTCCAGTCTTGTTAGTGGCCGTGTACCTAGGACCTGAAAGCATGCTTTAGTTACGCCCATCCCAAAGAGCAAGGTAGTTGCGGAACCAGCTGGTACCCGCCCAATCTTTATTCTTCCGGCCGTAACTAAAATCGTCGAACGTGTTGTGCAAAAACAGCTCACTCAGTACTTGGAAGACAATTTCTTATTTTCGGGCGCGCAACACGGATATAGAAAACTTCATTCCACTGAGACAGTGCTTCATGTCATTACCGGTACAGCTTTGCGGGCCATGGGCCTGGGCGAAATTGCGATTCTAGTATTTTTGGATCTTTCAAAGTGTTTTGACGTGGTCCCGCATACCAAATTACTTGAAAAACTGGCTCTCTATGGAATTGACACTGCCTGGTTCCGCAGCTACCTTGAGGGCCATACACAGCAAGTGCAGCTGCGTGGAAACGTGACCGGCGCCGATCGCGGAGCGGCGGCAGCTGCCGAGTAGGGGGCGCCTGTCCAACCAGCTACGTCTGCAGAACTGGGGGTCAAAATTTGTCTAAAACAAGGGATATTAAAACTGGTATTTTTCAAGGAAGAGCGCTAAGTTGTATTTTGTACACGCTTTTTGCGAACGACCTGAGCTTGTGTATAGGTGAGGGAGTAACGACGGTTTGTTATGCAGACGACACGAGTATCATGGTTTGTGGTAAAAAACAAGATTTACATTTGGTTATAACCCGCTTGGAATCTGCCCTCAGTTCTGCATTTAATTGGTTCTGCCATAATGGCATGGAAGTCAACACTCAGAAGACGCGGATGGTTGTGATAGGTACCCAGGCCATGCTCCGCGGTCTGCCTCCGGTCACCCTAAATTTTTGTGGTAATACCATTCATGACTCACGCGTTATTAAAAGTCTCGGAATCGTTATTGATAAACACCTTTCTTATCAGTCTCATGTTCATTCAATCACAAAAAAGTGCACAGGCATTCTCATGGCTCTAAATCATGCGCGACATGTGATCCCTACCTCGGCTTTAAAATTAGTTGTTGAATCTTTAGCCTTTTCAATCGTCCGGTACTGCATCTCTGTGTATGGCTCCTGTGGTGCAACTCAGGTGCACCGTATTCAAAAAATTCTAAATTTCTGTGCGCGTGTGGTGTCGGGCCGACGTCGATATGACCACATATCAGACGTTATGGAGCTTCTGCAATGGCCTTCTGCCCGCCAGCTGATCACGTATCACTCTGTGAGCGCTGTTGAGAGGATTGTTAGCCCGGGACGACCCTCTTGTGTTGCAGCAACGATAGGAGAGCCGGCCCATCGTGCACACAACCACGACACTCGCAACGCCGGGCAGCGCACACTCCCTCGGATCCGCACAGAGGCAGGCCGGCGCCGACTCTGTTACCGCGGTGTTAGGGCACTCAACAGCCTCCAGCTGGTACCTGGCACCTCTAATCTTAAGGCCATCTTAAAATCTCTTTTATCACGGGCGCCGGATGTAACTTAGATATCTAGTCATCTCGTTATGCTTTAACGTGTTATGTTTGTGTGTGCCAGAGTGTGTGTCTCTTATCTTTAATCATTTTATTCCTTTTAGTCACCCTACCGTTTTATCTTCTTGACGTGATTGTGCGAAAATCCCCCTCGCTGCCGTGGACCACAATTGAATATATTTGAGTCTTGAGTCTGAATCTTGAAACACACGCCCCTCAGTAGGTGCTGTTCAGGGAGCCACCCTCTGAAACACACGCCTCTCAGTAAGTGCTGTTCAGGGAGCCACCCTCTGAAACACACGCCCCTCAGTAAGTGCTGTTCAGGGAGCCACCCTCTGAAACACACGCCTCTCAGTAAGTGCTGTTCAGGGAGCCACTCTCTGAAACACACGCCTCTCAATAAGTGCTGTTCAGGGAGCCACCATCTGAAACGCACGCCCTCAGTAGGTGCTGTTCAGGAGCCACCCTCTGAAACACACGCCTCTCAGTAAGTGCTGTTCAGGGAGCCACCCTCTGAAACACACGCCCCTCAGTAAGTGCTGTTCAGGGAGCCACCCTCTGAAACACACGCCTCTCAGTAAGTGTTGTTCAGGGCCACCCTCTGAAACACACGCCTCTCAGTAAGTGTTGTTCAGGAGCCACCCTCTGAAACACACGCCCCTCAGTAAGTGCTGTTCAGGGAGCCACCCTCTGAAACACACGCCTCTCAGTAAGTGCTGTTCAGGGAGCCACTCTCTGAAACACACGCCTCTCAATAAGTGCTGTTCAGGGAGCCACCATCTGAAACGCACGCCCTCAGTAGGTGCTGTTCAGGGAGCCACCCTCTGAAACACATGCCTCTCAGTAAGTGCTTTTCACGGAGCCACCCTTTGAAACGCACGCCCCTCAGTAGGTGCTATTCAGGGAGCCACCCTCTGAAACAGACGCCGTTTCAAGCGAACACAGCACACAGGGACCGGTGCTAAAACATGTTCGAGTACCACATAAATATACACGCAATCGTAATGCACACAATTACTTGCTCTGACAACTGCCTCCAATCTAAGACATCCGATAAGGCAGAAATCCAACATGGCAGACATACAACAAGGCAGACATCCGACGCGCCAGACATACGACAAGGCAGAAATCCAACACGGCAGAAATCCAACAAGGCAGACATCCGACTCGTCAGACATACGGCAAGGCAGAAATCCAACACGGCAGACATACGACAAGGCAGAAATCCAGCATGGCAGACATACGACACGGCAGACATACGACAAGGCAGACATAGGACACGGCAGAAATCCAGCATGGCAGACATACGACACGGCAGATATACCACACGGCAGACATCCGACAAGGCAGACATAGGACCCGGCAGACATCCGAAAAGACAGACAAAGGACACGGCAGACATCCGAAAAGACAGACATACGATAAGGCAGAAATCCAACACGGCAGAAATTCAACACGCCAGACATACGACAAGGCAGACATAGGACACGGCAGAAATCTAACATGGCAGACATACGACACGGTAGACATAGGACACGACAGACATCCGACAAGGCAGACATAGGACACGGCAGACATCCGACAAGACAGACATACGACAAGGCAAACATACGAAAAGGCAGACATACGATAAGGCAGACATACCACAAGGCAGACATAGGACACCGCAGGCATACGACAAGGCAAACATACGACACGTCAGACATACGACAAGGCAGACACACGACACGGTAGACATAGGACACGGCAGATATCCGACAAGGCAGACATAGGACCGCAGACATCCGACAAGACAGACATACGACACGGCAAACATAGAAAAGCAGATAACGATAAGGCAACATACCACAAGGCACAAGGACACCGCGGCAACGACAAGCACATACGACAAGGCAGAAATCAACACGTCAGACATACGACAAGGCGACATAGGACACGGCAGAAATCAACATGGCAGACATACGACACGGTAGACAAGGACACGACAGACACCGACAAGGCAGACATAGGACACGGCAGACATCCGACAGGACAGACATACGACACACAAACATACGAAAAGGCAGACATACGATAAGGCGACATACCACAAGGCGACAAGGACACCGCAGGCATACGACAAGGCAGACATACAAAAGGCAGGCATACGACAAGGCAGACATACGACACGGCAGACATACGACAAGGCAATAAAGACAAGGCAGACATAGCGCGAAATCAACATGGCAGACATAGGACACAGCAGACATCCGACGCGACAGACATCCGATATATGAGATATAAGACAAAGTGAATACTATTTTGCTTGATAAAACTGCCCGTGGTGCCTCAAATTCCTTTCGATCGCTGAAGATAGACAGGCGGGGAGTCCAACTTATCACCCACCTTTACTCCATACTCCATAGACGATATCCTACATGTATGTAGCCCAAAACCAAATTATATGATATTCTAAGGCTACCAGCCCTGACATGTATTCATACTTAACAGTATGCATGCACAAAATATGTATGTATGTGCTACATCTGTTCAAGTGGCTGCTTTTTGACGCCTGGCCAATGTCAGACCTGCCACAATCCCCCCTATGGAGGGACTTTGAACTTTGTGGACATCCTGGCCTCTCTGCACTCGGCACTTACTCCTCCCTCTTTTGCATCAGCATGAGAGGAGCCGCGGCGGGACGCGGGTGGCGTCTGCCAGTCCGTGGTACAGCAGCTGGGAGCGAGTGCACGGCACCCTGACCTCCACCTGTCTCTCCGCCGCCGCAGAAGCGGCGCCAAAGCGGCCCCGCCACAGACACGGACGTCACAGGCCCTTCCCCAAGGACAACTTTTTGCTGCCTCCTGACAGAAAGTCGTAACTGATGAATCGAACCCGATGAAAGTATCGCTCTTCGTATTACTGGCCGTAAATTTGGATTTGGTAAAAACCAAGAAAACTGGCGGTGAATAAACACATCTGATCATTGTTCCTAATTTGATCACGTATCTTAAGGGAAAGGCAGTCTATTTTTGGGCCGGAAAAGCCCGATCGTGGGGCTAGGTGGCGCCGTCGGCACTCTTGACAGGTCGCCACTTGACAGGCGGTGCCGAGCCAGCCAAAGTCACGTCCGAGCACGAAACACGCACGGCTGGCATCTGTGCCCCCACTTCACAGCAGGCAGGCTTCGCCTCTTTAACTTTGCTTTTAACTTAAATCTTCACTTCGCATCTTTCCGCCCGCTTCCTTTAAGAAATAAGTGCGTTTTTCACGATTTTGACCGTTCAGTTCCCCCAAACGGCACGCCCCCATTCGTTTTCGCATACTCCTTCCTGAAACCAGGGTGGAAAAACCCTACAACTCTCCAACCAGAGACTGCGACAGACCTTGGCTCTGGAAAATATTCAGACAGAAAACGTCTACGAAATCGAAATCCGGCAGCCGCGGAGAAAGAACAAAGCTCCTACGGAGCCGGGCCTTACTCAGCTAAAACTCTGGATACATAGGCGGATCCAGGAGGCAACAGGGCACGAACCCCACCCCCCATCAACACTCGCCTCCCCTGAAATGGTCCAGGCCCCCTTAAAGGTCGATGGCGCCACCTGAAATGTCACTTTACCCCCACCTCCCTTCAGGATGCAAGTACCGGCGCATTGGCGGACGCAGGGGGGCATTCCGCCATGCCACCCCCAAAGCGCTGGAGCGGGGCCCAACTATCTTTTGGCCCCCAAACGCCGGAATTTTTTCGAAAAAAAGGTGTTTACACTATCCTGTAGAACAAACAAAAAATATTCGCTCCCACCCCCCGAGAGCGATCATGTACTTGGAGGGGTAGCTTATACTAGGTCTGTCGAGCACTGAAAAAGGTGTTTACACCAGGTCTGTAGAGCAAAAAATCTTCGCTCCCACCCCCCGGAGGAGAGGCAGACCTAGATTTGGCCCCCAAAACTCGGGTCTGCGTCCGCCCCTGTACCGGCGCCTCTACAATGGGGTTTTCCGCCACAAAAGGCATCCCCATGGTCTAGATGGCGCCCCAGCTTGTGCACCCCTTTCCTACGCCATCGGAAATCCTGGATTCGCCTATGTCGCGATAGACGATTGAGAAGACAAGACTTTGTGGCAAACAAAGTAAGTGGCTCACAAATGTCTTATTAGTAGTTACGTCCCTTTGCTGCTTTTCTACGGCCAGCAATGACCTTTGGCAGGCAACAGCTAGCAACAGCCGAAGTTTCCGGATACACAGGGCGCGAAGGCAATTCCTGATTATTGGATGACAGTCTCTGTTCACTGTCTAATGAATTTAGAAAGTAACTAGCACACACGGAAATTTTTCACCTGCTTCGTGGATTATTCGATTGATAGTCAGATTTGACCACTGGTTAAAGGGTATTTGGGAGATATTTGTTCGCTAGCAGTTAAGCCAGCAAACACTAACTGACACTCTGAATGAGGCATACGTTAATTTACCACATGTCGTCCAAAACCCGCGGGTGCTGGTAGGTCAGTTAATGGAGCAGCGCGCTTCAGAGTTGAGGATTGCAGGTTCGATTCCCATTCGGACCGTTTTCCCGTTTTACGTCACCGTCGTTTTGTGATGTTTGAGGCGGACTTTAAACAGGTGGAAGAAAAACGCATTTGTGTGATGTTCAGTAAGCCTCATTGCGAATTCAGGAATGGTATTGCCTGGTTGTTTCGCATCAATATAGGTACCATTTGTCGCATTATGTGTGATTTAGTAATTGCCTATATTACAAAGTTAAAAGCGACAGCGTGCAGTGTTAGACATTAGGTTGGCGACAGGACTGAGTTTTTCCTCCCCTGCCTGAAACATTGCAGAGTTCACGTAAATGCAGCTGTTTGCATTGCATTCATACACTCATTTGGCCAACCTTGAAAACGAGGTCGTCTACCATCGACTTAAGAGGAGGGGCCCGGCTTGCGTCCAGTTACAACAGCCAGGTGCACATTTGAAATTGGCTGAAACATAGACAGCATGTTTTTTTCTTTTTAGTCTTGACCAAGTTGTTGCAAGTTCGGCTTTTGGAGTCGGAGCCTCACTTAAGTCATCAAGGTGTTTGTCACGGAGACCCCTACCCCACCATCCGAACGCATATTCTAAAACTAGCGAAGGGGTAACTAAGGAGTGCTAGGGAGGGATCGTAGTAACTAGGGAAGGATCGTGAGAAGTGTGGGGTCACAACTACACCTTTCCTGAGGATTGCGAGCGTAGCACGCTTACTACGCAGTTCGAACTGAAATACGTGATTGAGCAGACTCCCGCAATGAAGGGTCAGTTTAGAGGGGAATCGATCCCAAGCCTGCACACACGCTGCCACTGCATGTTCCTGAGCAGCGGACCGGAGCCCAATGCTCTATCAACTGAGCTACTGGGGCGGAAAATCCCAGGACAAATCCTTTCACCTGCCTGGCTCGCCTCCACGTGTCTCCCCTCACCTTTGTCTGCCCTGACCCCTGGCAGGGGTGTAATTTTCCCAAAATCTTTGGGGGTGCTCAGCCCGTGGGGGCGGCATCCCATAAGGGCGGCGGCGTTGCAGGGGCGGCACCCCTTCATTGCACCAAATCTGTTATTTATCGCTTTTTAGCACCTTTTATAGCACAAGGCACATTCTATTTTAATGTTGCGCAGGTATTATACAGCGTTTGCCAAACATGTTGGCTTTTTTGGCGACATCCCAACAGTGGCGGATCCAAGGGGAGGCAAAAAAGGCATTTACCCCCCTTTTTTACAAAAAAGGCATTTAATTTTTGCTTTTAAACTTTTGACTTTGGTTTGCCCCTCCCAAACCGACCGGCTAGATCCGTCACTGCATCCCAAAGCTACATATACGTCTTTAAAAAATCCAAATAGGTTGTAAATTTATTCACGATTGAACTATATCAGTTTTGCGGGGTTAAATTTTACCTTCGGAATGGCAGAGTGGATGGAAATTTAAATGAAAACAAAGAACTTAATCACTACGTGAATAGAAAGCAAAACACCGACAGCGCTCCAAACAATGCGTGTATTATTCTGTAAATATTAATAAATATGCTGACTCCGCTGTACCCGTCCATGTCCTTTATTTTTTCCCTAGCGCCCTTTACTGTTTACCCTAACACACAGAGGCGGTAAGAATCAGTGCTGCAAACTGCCCAGGGCGGTAGTAATGGACCAAGAACGGCACAAATTAGAATGAAAGTGATAATCTGGGGGCGACAGCGATTGGCCGGGTCGGCAAGAAACAGGGCAAGCCATAAGTCGAGGGCGGCAGTGATAAGACAGGGGCATTAGCTATGAACTAGGAGCAGCGCGAATCAGAGTGGAAGTGATAAGGCGAGGGCAGCAGTGAGATACATAGGTATATAGATAGATATTGAGTTCTCCATAATCCATGACTTTTCAGCCCTCAATCACAATCACACATAGGAGTAAGCACCTTCGCAAACCAGGCAATACTTTACACAGCATGACCGTTGTAGATAAAAACAACTTCCACAAGTCAGTTCATTTCTAGCCTATCCTCTTTCCCAAATGCCTGCTATACATATCCTACCGTTCCATGCTTCTATCCCTCCCCTGAAACGAAAACTTTGTTTGGATTTTTCCGTTCTCATCCTTGGGAGTTCTAGCATATCGAGGTCGGTCCCGCGTGTGCTCCAGCTAGAGATTTTGGAGCGACGCGGAACTGATCCGACAGTGCACTGCCAGAGTCGTCGGAGAGCAGTCTTTTTATCATTGTATGTCACGTTTCTTCAGCAGATCCGGAAACGTCGGCTAAACCGGGGATTGGAGGACTGGGGTCACGTGCTCACGTTTGCTCAGTCACTGCGATGCGTACGCCAAAATCCAAACTTTCTGGATGCGATGTTTTTGAGTGATATTGCAGCCTCCCCATACAGTCATACAACACTATATATGTATATACATATAACACTATATATTTATATAAGCCTCGTGCTAGGGGATGAGGTGGCTTAGTGGATAGCACCCTTGTCTTCTAAGCCACTGGTCCCGGGTTCAAGTCCCGGCGGAGCCTCTGAATAAGTCGATCTGATCCCCAAAATCCCTTCCAACAGGGTGAGAGTTGGCGACGCCATATGACCCTGGCAGTTGGTGCGTCGTTAAACCCCCAACATTATATTAAGCCTCGTGCTATATATACACACCAGGCTTGAACTAGTGGTTTTCTGGTCTCTGGTGTGATTTTGCAGCTTAAGCGAGGTGAGGGTGCCGTAACATCGACGAGTTACTTGTGAGACTTGATTTCCCAGACCAGGGCTGAGTCGTCAAAGACACCAAGGATCATAGCATATGATGTTGTTTTAACAAGGCTGTTACCGAACTGAATAGTGAGTTTCGGGTCACACCGGTTCCAACTTGACTTTAAAACGAGAATCTCAGTTTGCTTGGGTTTACTTTGAGCCGATTTTGAGTGAACCAGTCGTGAGCTAGTCTTCTGGTACTTTCCACTCGCAGTTTTAGGTGGCAGATGTTGCCAGTGTCTGAGTCTAGGAACTGTGCATCATCCGCGTATATGGTGAGCTTGCCCCCGAAGACAAGTGAGATGCCAGGTCGTTTGTAAATATCAAAAACAACTTTGGTCCCAGGTGTGAGCCCTAGACCACGCCGTGCGTCAATGGCGGTGACCCAGCTCTGCCTCCATGGATCTTTGGAGTCCTATTTGACAGCCAGTACTTGAACCAGTGCTGGTCTATACCATACCACCCTAGCTTCTGGAGTAAGCGCGAGTGTTCCATGCTATCAAACGCGCGCGATATTCCAGCCGTTAAGAAGGTAGTGACGTATCCTTGGTCCATGCTGTCAGAGATGAAATTAACAGTTTCTAGCATTGCTGTTTCAGTTGAATGTCCCGATCTGAAACCGTGCTGGTTTTCGCACAGTGTGTGGCTTTTCTCCAGATATGACGATGGTTGGAGACATACCACCCTCTCGCATAGTTTGCTACGGATGAAAATTGGCCTGAAGTTCCCGAGATCACTGCGGTTTCCTTTGTAGAGTGGGATCAGTGAGGCCTCCTTCCACTGTGGATATACCTCTCCAGTACGCAGTGAACAGCTGATGACGTTATGAAGATGCAGACCAGTAACTGCGAAAGTTGATCTTAGCATCTGGATTGTAATGTCATCATTTCCACATGCACGTGAGCTGCCCATGCGTTTCAGTGCATTCTATAAATCGGGAAGAGTGACAAGCTGCACTCCGAAGGCGTCAGAGCAAACTCTCGGAGGTTGTCTCTTAGCTTCACCCCTTGAGGCACAACGGAAAGTGCTACTGCGACATCCGTGCCAGTTTCGACAAAATTATGGTTGAATTTGTTTGCTCAATGGCGATCACTGAGATTGAGTGTCAGTGAGGTCTTTGGCTCTGGTTTCTTAGATGCCAGGAAGCATCTTCTTATATCGCTCCATGTTTTGGAGGAGTCGTTTCGGAAGTTGGCGAAATGCTCGGAGCTGGCCTGGAGCAGAGCTTTTTTGACGGCATTTCTGCACTCACGATAGGCTTTCAGTTTCTCTACGTCTCAACGGCCTCGGTCTCTCGCCTCTCTGGCTTGGTCCAGCCGCGTCATGCACTCCCTCAGCTGTTCGTTGTTGTTAAGCCAGGGAGCGGGTGTCTTAACCGCATGGTTTTAAGAGGCATGTGCTTGTCAATTTGGGGCTGCCATACTTCGTACCGGGCGTTCCATTTCTCAGTGACAGTTTCATCCTGGTAAACTTGGCTCCAGTCTGCCTCAAGAAGATCCAGACAGAGGGTGAGGACTCGTGGCTGGTAGTTATGGACTAAGGGCGGTACGAATTAGGGCGAAAGTGATAAGTTGGGGAAGGGGTGGTATTGGTTAGCCGATGGCGGCACGAATCAAGGCAAAGTGGATAAGCCGAGGACGGGAATGGTGAGTCGTAGGTAGTAGTTATAACCTACTGGGGGGGGACACGAATCAGAGTGGAACAGATAAGCTGGGGCAGGTACGGCGGGTTCCGAGGGGCAGGGTGTGCAGTTGCACACCCTGAAAAAAATGAGTGTGTGCAAAAGTATCTCTTTGCACACCCGGTTTTGACTTGGTCCGGAGAAGACTTGGTCCCTGTCATCAAAACCGTCCAATGGAGAGAGCAAATAGACCCCAATTTATCCACTCAACTTGGGAAAATGATGTCGGTGCTCCCCCTTGAATAGGCGCCCTAGAGGGCCAAAGGCGTAGGAGGCACCTGGGTAGGAAGGCACCCCCTCCCGAAAATCCTGCACACCCGCCCGAAAATGGAATCCACCATCTCTGAGCTGGGGGCGGCAGTCATGAGCCCAGGGCGGCACGAATTAGACCGGAAGTGATAAGTCAGGGGCGGCATTCATTGGCCGAGGCGGTAGTGATGTGCTGGGGGCGGCATTAAGCAGGGCGGCAGTGATAAGGCGGGGATAGCACTGGTGAGCCACTGACAGCAGTGATGAGCCGGGTGCTGTTTGAAACAGGGCGGCATTGATAAGTCAGGGCTGGCATGAATCAGGGTGGCAGTGATAGGCAGGAGGCGGCAGTGATGAACCATGGCGGCATAAATCAGGGTGGTAGTGATGAACCGGGGGCGGCATGAATCACAGTGGTAAGACGGAGGCGGCATGAATCAGGGCAGCAATGCTGAGCCAGGGTGCGACTCATGAATTGGGGGTGCTCAAATCATGATGGGGGTGCTTGCACACCCGGAAGAGATAATAATTTCACCCCTGGCTGACACTAAAACAGTAAAAGCACGACAGCGACAGGCTACCATTTACTCGGTTTGGGGAATTCCTCCAATACGCAAACATATAACGGTTAGACGATAGTGGGCTGCTGTTTACTCTCTGGAAGCGTGTTAGAGATTCCTGCTGACAAAACTGTGCTGACAGCAGGACCTTAGTTTGACCAGTTTTAGGGGCCATGGCCGGATTGGTCTCCTCGGCAGTGATAAGCCAGGGGCAGCAGTGATCAGCCGGGGGCGGCAGTGAGTATTCGAGAGAGGAAGTGTCTAACCAGGGGCCACTCATACATGGGTTAATAAAAAACAGGGAGAGCATTCATTAGCCGAAGGCAGCGTGAGTCAGAGCATCAGTGATTAATAATGGCGGCAGTGATGAACTAGGGGAGGTAGCAATGTGTCGGGGCGGTGGGCATTTTGGGTTAAAATATGCCGGGAACAGCATCCATGAGCCAGAGGCAGCATGGATTAGGGCGGCAATGATAAACCAGGGGCAGCAGTGATCAGCCGGGAGACGGTCCATCATCATATTTGGGTTTTAGGGCGCGTCAATATCTAGGATCATACGGCGCCCATAACACTAAATAAATTACGTAAATAGGGCATTTCCGCACAAGTTTCAACAAGCCAGGTGGCAAAACAGGTCAGGTTGCGAAAATTGTATCAGAAGATTATGTAAAAGCATATATAAAATAAGTAAATACAATAAAATGAAATATAGCACTGAAAAATGGCAGTCAGTTTCATACGACACACTAGGGTCAGTGATAAGGTAACATGAAACTCGACGTTATTTAAAATTTGAAAGACTACTAGGATGAATATATGGCACTAAAACTAACGCTCCTCGGGTATGACTTGATGCCAGTAATATCCAAAGAAGGATGCTCCCCCAGAACATTCACTGCCCAGATATCCCCAGGACACTCACTGCCCCGGGAGACGTCAGTGATGAACCAGGGGCGGCAGTTATCAGTCAAGGGCGGCAGTTATCAGCCAGGGGGCTGCAGTTATCAGTCAGGGGGCGGTAGTTATGATTCAAAGGGCGGCAATGATTAGCCAGGGGCGGCAGTGACCAGCCAGGGGCGGCAGTTACCAGCCAGGAGGCTGCAGTTATCAGTCAGGGGGCGGCAGTATCAGTCAGGGGTGGCAGTTATCAGTCAGGGGGCGGCAGAGATCTGCCAAGGGGCGGCAGCGATCTGCCATGGGACGGCAATGATCAGCCAGGGGCGGCAGTGATCAGCCAGGGGATGCAGTTAGCAGCCAAGGGGGCAGTTATCCGTCAGGGGGCGGCAATTATCAGCCAAAAGGCGGCAGTGATCAGACAGGAGTGGCAGTTACCAGCCAGGGGGCGGTAGTTATCATTCAAAGGGCGGCAATGATTAGCCAGGGGCGGCAGTGACCAGCCAGGGGCGGCAGTTACCAGCCAGGGAGCGGAAATGATCAGTCATGGGGCGGCAGTGAACATCCAAGGGGCGGCAGTGATCAGCCAGGGGGCGACAGTGATTAGCCAGGCGCGGCAGTTATTGGTCAGGGGGCGGCATTTATCAGTCAGGGGGCGGCAGTGATCAGTCAGGGGCGGCAGTTATCAGCCAAGGGGCGGCAGTTATCGGTCAGGGGACGGTAATGATCAGCCAGGGAGCGGCAGTGATCAGCCAAGGGCGGAAGTTATCAATTAGTCTGGGGCAGCAGGTTTGAGCCAAGGGACGGCAGTTATCAGTCAGGGGGCGGCAGTTATCAGCCAGGGGGCGGCAGTTATCAGCCAGGGGGCGGCAGTGATGATTTGGGGAGCGACAGTGACTAACCAGGAGGGACACTTATGTATATGAGTGGAGAAATAAACCGGGGACAGCTTTGATTAGCCAGAGCGGGCACGAATCAAAGCTGCAGTGATAAACCAGGGGTGTTAGTGCTGATCAGTGATGAACCAAAGGAGGCAGTAGTCATTCAGTGAGGGGGCGGCAGTGATTAACTGTTGGCGGCAGTGATCAGGCGGGAGTGGCAGTGATGTGGCGTCACAAATCAGGGGGAAAGTGATAGGCCACGCGGCATTGATGAGGCAGAGTTGGAATCACTCATGGTGGAAATAATAAACCTCGGGACGGGAAAACTTGTCAGGGGGCGGAATGAATCAGGACGGCAGTGATGAGATAGCGTGACACCGTTCTGGGCGGCGGTGGTAAGCCAGGGGCGGCACATGTATTGGGGGTGCTCAGCACATGATTGGGGGTGCTCAAATTAGGATTGGGGGTGCTCGGGCACCCCCAGAGATAGAAAATTACACCCCTGACCCCTAGTCGTCTGCTCCGCTCGTCTTTTCACTGTCCTGTCCTTTACTCTGCCATCACTGATTTTGTTGTACCTTTCCTCAGTATGGTCTGCCCTGCACTTTACTTGTCCACTCTGTAATTCGCTGCATCTTGCCCCCTCCCATCACTTCACCTGTTTTTATCTCGTTTGCCCTGGAACCCCTCTCATCTCCCATTTCATCTCACTCTTTTGCTCACTTTCTCTAATAATCTTCGAGGCTTATCGACACACCAACTGCCAGGGTTATATGGCATCTCCAACTCTTTCTCTGTTAGAAGGGTTTCTAAGAAGCCTGACTGCTCCCTCCTCAGGGAATCCGCCGGACCTTGAACCCGTTTCGGACGCGTGGAAAGAAAGCTTGCTAACCATTATACCACTAAGCCCCTTTTGCTCACGTTCTTTTTCCGAACTAAAGCGAAAATGCCTTCCTTTCATGCTGGTAATTAGAATCATTGCACTATATATGGTTATTCACAATAAATTCTAATAAACTTATAATGAATTTAACTAATAAATCTAAAAATTTTCCAAATTTTGAAATTTTCTAATGCATTTAACAGAACAGCAAAACCGATCGCTTCAGGGTAAAATAAACCAGGTCGTTCATCTAGCCTGAAATGCCTCCTGATAGCCAGGATTATACGAATTTGTATAAAATTCATACGTCGATGGCAAACAGGGAAGGATCGCGAGGAGTGTGGGGCAGAGATGGCCTACGTTACGTTACGAAATTTTGTTTCCGTAGCCGTAGCTCTGGAAATGAAACGTAGCGTAACTGGGCGAATTCCGTAGCGTACTACGCCAAAATTAAACGTATCGTAGCGTACTAAGAAAACAAATTACGTCATTTCTGTATATAACTTCTCGTGATCCCGATCACGAGAAGGGGCGTGGATTTCAGAATGGGGATGCCCAAATCGGAAAGAATGCCAATAACCATCACGCAAAAAAGATAGCAAGATATTATCTTTGTTTTGGCCCTCGCAAAGGTCTGTTGAAGCAAATAAAACTAGTATGAAGTCCTGAAAGTCACAAACAATTCAATACATTTCGGGTTAAATATAATTTGGTGCATACCTGTTGCTGATGATGCTCAATAAACAATAAACAATAAACAATTTAAAGGAATTTTCAACCCTAACTCAACGTTTCCTTGGGGGTGCCCGGGCACCCCAAGGATATATAAATCCACACCCCTGGTCGGAAGTGTAAATCACGGACACATTATTGGACGTGAAAAAATTAGAAATCAGTTGATTTTGATTTACAAATTTGTATTTTCAAGTGGTGACAAGAATTCCCGACCGTTGATTACACAGATCAGTCACTTCAAAATAACTTTATTTATCAAAATGTAACTGAGGACAAAGTGTGTGAAACCGGCGACCGGAAAATGCCTACGCGCTGCGTCGGTCTGAATGTGCACGTGGGGCACTTTCGGTGCTCGATATTCAGTTTGCAAGAAAATAAAACTTATTTTGTTTCATAGTACAGCTTCTATTGGCTTTAAATGGGTGAATAAAATGCTAATATCGTTGCACAATATATTTTTACCGTAGCCGTAGCTAAAATACCGTAATTCCGTAGTCGGTGAAATATAACGTAGCGTAATTCCCTAGCGTAGTTTTGACCCAAATCGGATCGTAACGTAGCGTAATTCGGTAACGTACCGTAGCGTAGGCCATCTCTGGTGTGGGGTCACGCCTACACCTTTCCTGAGGGTTAAAGCGAACGTGGCAACCTTACTACGCAGTTTGAACTGAAATACATGATTGAGCAAACCAAAAGAGCCTTCGGATTGATATTTTGTTTGTTTCAGAATTCAGTATTTCTGGTAAAGTGGCATGTATTTCGAGCAGAATTCGGAGCCGGCCAGGTCCCCGTGTTCCGTAGGCTAGCCCGTAGATTGAACGGAAAGACGATAAACAAACGTAGGCTCTACAAGCAGAATCTCATAAGAGATGGTTACAAGCAAACGATAATGGTCCTTGTTTGTGCTGCCAAAAGGCACCAATCAAACTTTAGAGGCTGCGTAGTGTGTGTGTGTGTGTGTGTGTGTGTGTGTGTGTGTGTGTGTGTGTGTGTGTGTGTGTGTGTGTGTGTGTGTGTGTGTGTGTGTGTGTGTGTGTGTGTGTGTGTGTGTGTGTGTGCGCTGTGCGTGTGCGTGTGCGTGCGTGCGTGCGTGCGTGCGTGTGTGTGTGTGTGTGTGTGTGTGTGTGTGTGTGTGTGTGTGTGTGTGTGTGTGTGTGTGTGTGTGTGTGTGTGTGTGTGTGTGTGTGTGTGTGTGTGTGTGTGTGTGTGTGTGTGTGTGTGTGTGTGTGTGTGTGTGTGTGTGTGTGTGTGTGTGTGTGTGTGTGTGTGTTTGGGCAAGAGTGTGTTGGTTTGAGCTCTCTATCGCCGTCGTCTGGTTCAGAATTGTACGCTGGAGCGTGCGCTTGATGCTGTGTGTGATGAGAGAGAGAGAGAGAGAAAGGGGAGTGGGGGGGTGGGAGGAGGTGGGAGTGGTGGTGGTGAGTGAGTGAGTGAGTGAGTGAGTGAGTGAGTGAGTGAGTGAGGGAGTGAGTGAGTGAGTGAGTGAGTGAGAGAGAGAGGACATGTCGTCTCTTTTTAAGCTGATAAAAACTTATTGAACTAGAGTTATGGCAAGACAGAAAATGGAAAATTGTGTGACTACAGTGTATTTTGTTTATTAAGACGTGCGCAATTTTTTTATTTGTTACCATTCTACTGCAAAACCTCAAACGCGTCGGAACAGTGCGCAGGCTTTTCATCCAGAAAAATTGGCCTATTTCAACCAATTTGAAAATATTGTATTTTTTAACCAGCCACAACGAATTGAGATCATTCATCGACTTAGCATGCTAGTGGAACATGTTCTGTTGGTGATTTATATAAAATAAACACAAATAACAAGAAAGGAACAACGAACTCACATTCAGTCAGGTTTTGATTTCAGAGGAACACTTTTTTCTCAGTAACTGGTTAAAGATTGACTGGTCCCTAACGTTTTCCGGTGTCGACGTTCGTGCAATAAATTACTTTAGTCTTGCAATTTCAAACCTCATTTTACATATTTGAGGGTACTATATGGATTTCAAAATCTGTGTATTTAAGAGCCTTAATATTATCTCAGAAAAACAGACCATGCAGAAGTTTTACCGGCTCTGCATGATTTTACTCTCCCGATAATCTCCGCGATGAAATGTAATTAAAGCCTGAGGTGTAACGTGTTATGGTCTGCTTGATTTTCCATGGAATTTCTCAATCGTCAGCGTATTCCCCTTTAAGCATTGACGGATCCAGGAGCAGCTTTTGAAAGGGGACAAACCAACGTTTTGAGGGGCTAAATTGGAAAAAATCGTGAAGACATAGCATTTAAGAAGCGGGTAGAATTTGGTCCTTTTGGGGCCAAAATGTATATTTTAAGCTTTGCAAGTGCCACGGCCCCTTTAACCCCCTTGGATCCACCAGTGCCTATAAGGGATAAAAAGTGCCCTTTCCGGAAGAATCGGTCCCGCGAAAAGTGATAAATAAAATGCACTGAGCATAGTCATGTATGTGTATGATGAATCATTAAGGTACACGGAGCACTAATGGTTGTAAAGTGCCCACCCCAGCATACCCGGTCTGAACCCAGATTTCCTTATCTCTTCCCCGGTCAAAACAGAACCACAGTCGCCAATGCCTCCAAAATCCCAAACAAACGGACACGCTCCCCTGCTCCCGGCCGCGCCGGCACAGTATCTATGCCGAGCGGAAACCAATCAATCAGCAGTGACTTTCCATCAAGTGTCTTGTGCATGACACCTTCGCCCGCCTCTAAAGGAGTGTGTGGGAGAGTTCTGAATTCTTAGGGGACGGTTGGTTACATTCATTCGTCTCAAAACAACGGGGAGGCTACTACAATAATGGGTCGCAAGATTCTTTGACTTTCGGGTGACTGGTCGCGGCAACGGCAGAAAGGCCGAGCCAGGGGGCTGAGTTTTGGAAACGTTAACAGTGTGTGATATGGTGCGTTTCCCGGCGCAATATATTCGGCACCGCAGGTAGGGGAGAGGGTGGCAAGACGGGCATAGTTGTGTTTGAGACTGTGTGTCTCACTCGTTTTTCATTTGACAGAGATGAAATTTTGTTTTAAGCTTCAGTAAACATTTATTTGTCCCTGTGCTTAAACATAGAAGGATCCGTGCATATTCCTAGGAGCGGTAACGTTTACCGTAGAAATGCTGCAAAGGCCTGTCTTACCCCAACAGGCGGGGTAAGACGGGTTTTATGAAAGTATTTTATCATACGCAAGAAATTTTTGACGAAAACCTTACCACGTTGAGCAAAAATTAGTTCTGAAACACTTTGAAATGCATTGTTTCGATTAAATAGTCAAGATAAAATTATTTTGTTGCATTTCCATAAAATCACAATTTTTCATTGGAATCTAACAATCAATCATTAAAAGTTCCTCAGCCGGTTTGCAGCAGACTCTCGGACTGATTCCTTTCAATCATGCAAAATGCAGCGATAAAGATGATAATTTGTATGGTGATGTAGAATTTCACTCCGTACCCGTCTTGCCCCATGTTAATATGTTGGAAAATCTCATTCTTGGGGGTCACCGTGCTGGGGTAATATAAAACTTAAATCACGTAATGTATGTTAACGCTCTCCTAAGACAGGTTTTGCATATTTGGTCTTCCAAATAGGACCAGACACTGCCAGAATGTTACACTCAAAACTACTAACACTAATGAACCACTAATTTCGTTTTTATAAAATTTTGACAAAACAATAAAGGTTAGACCTTTGTTTTTTGGCTCATGATAGGACCTTCCAAGACGCATTAATGCAAGTAGTGGGACATTTATACCATAACTGGTCTGGTCCACAGAGCCTGTGCCCGTCTTACCTACCATGCCCGTCTTACCACCCTCTCCCCTACTTTTATCACCCACGCGTGTCGGCGCACCGTCGGCTATCACTGCCGTGGGCTGGGAGTGTCGCTTCCGTGGGGTGGAGGTGTCGGCGCCGTCGAGGGCCGGTGAATGCTCCCTGCCGGTGAGACGGTCGTCCCCGGGCCGGGACGGAATGTGGGCGCTCCTGGGCGTGCCATTTCCGTTCCACTGCACGGTCGGATAGGGCTGCCGCCAATCTGCCAGTGCTCTACTGTTGGCTTTTGCAGACAAGTTTGCACTAGAGGTGTGACGATAATAATATTGGAAAGACATCCCGCTGCTCAATACATCGTATTTGAATTAGTTGTTTGCTGCCATATCCAAACCAGCAGTGTCGTAGGTGGCCGGCGTGTGACCACTACTCCAATTCGCTGTATCAGGACTGACAGGTCAGTCAACAGAAGCGCGCGCGTCCTGCAGCATTCTCCGTACCTGCCTCAGCACCGCGATAGCACAGAGCCAGCAGAGCGCTGTCAGCGCGGGCGGAGCGGAGCTGCGGCCGCTGAGTCCGAGCTCCCGGTGACCAGCAGCAGGATGGGGCTGCGGCGGCTGCGGCCGATCTCCCGGTGACCAGCAGCAGGTGGGGCTGCGGCGGCTGCGGCCGATCTCCCGGTGACCAGCAGCAGGTGGGGCTGCGGCGGCTGCGGCCGATCTCCCGGTGACCAGCAGCAGGTGGGGCTGCGGCGGCTGCGGCCGATCTCCCGGTGACCAGCAGCAGGTGGGGCTGCGGCGGCTGCGGCCGATCTCCCGGTGACCAGCAGCAGGTGGGGCTGCGGCGGCTGCGGCCGATCTCCCGGTGACCAGCAGCAGGTGGGGCTGCGGCGGCTGCGGCCGATCTCCCAGTGACCAGCAGCAGGTGGGGCTGCGGCACAATGGACAGGGCGGACCTCCTCGCCGTAGCACCCATCACTGCCGCTACAATCCACCCGCTAGAGGGAATTAATCCTCTGAGACACGGGCACCGACTCTCAACATGTTGGCAGCTTTGCCCCACTGGATGACAGTGTTTCAACAGCAATCCGGTATTACCGTCACTTCACAGCCAGCTGTTTTTCATCGGCTGGCGAAGACGGCGACAATGTCGGCGTCACAAACTGTCAAAATGGGCGCTGCTGACGTTATTTTTCACCGGCTGGCGAAGACGGAGGCAGTGCCCGCCTCACAAGCTGACAAAATCAGTGCTGTTGACGAGTCCAGAAGCAGGGATGAAATGCTCAGCATAAGTACTCCTTTCAGTTAGAGAAATAATTCTAGGAATACGTTGTTGTTACGAATTAGGAAAGCTCCTGAAACGGTATCTAGATTCCAGCCCTAACATGCACGCCACTTGTCAGCCGCAAAGTTCATGCACTGATTTCATTCTATTTGGGACTTAACGGCGCGCCGACAGCTCAGGTTATATGACGGCCATTCATGCACCGATCTGTTAATTGATACATTTCCAAGTCTTCTTTGGTGAGTAAAAATGATTGTCTATCCAAGTTAAAAATCCTATGTAAGCCATGACATCGCGCCAGGACACCCCGGTCCATCGCGCCCGGACGCATTGGCAGCCGGTAAAACACAGCTTTCAACTCAGCTCGATTTTCAATCTCAGCTCACGGAGTTCGATTTTCAACCCAGTAAAACACACTCAGCATGGGCAGCGGTAACGGACAGCGCGGGGCTCTGCCGAGAGCCGGTTCAGCCTGTCTCGGAGGCCGGCGCGCCGGCGCGGCGCTGCCGAGTCTGGCCTGCATGGCACGGAGCGGGGCGGCCCGGACCCGCCGCCGCTGGCCCGGGCACCAGGCGGCACCGGCGTGTCCCGGCAGTAATGCGCGGTCAGGTCAGGGCCACCCTCGAAACCAGACGACGCCCCAGAATCACTCACCATCTGCAAGATGCTCGCCAGGAATCCATTTGCAGTAACGGAACTGCATATGTATAGCAAACTCTGCAGAGGCTCGTGATGGTGAGTCTTGGAAACCCTGCAGAGACTTGTGATGGTGAGTCTTGGAAACCCTGCAGAGGCTTGTGATGGTGAGTCTTGGAAACCCTGCTGAGACTCGTGATGGTGAGTCTTGGAAATCCTACAGAAGCTCGCGATGGTCAGTCTTGGCACGACAGCTAAACCTTTGCGTCACTATTAAATGACTACATTATCCGAATCCCCAATCCTAGAGCGCTCCTCTGTACCAATCATTTGCCATACACTTGGTGCATAGGCACCTGAAAACTATCTGGCGCCCATCAGTGCGGCGCTTCCACAGAGGCACATTAGACACTGCCTAGCCACTTTTAAATGTCGAAGTCGGTATGTATTTCTTGTAGTGGAGCAGATAACTGCAGAATAACATAATAATCGTTCATTTCTGGATACAAGCACCAAAATTGGCACACATATTCTTAAGATATTGCTCCTTTAAAAAAACCGTTAGCCAGCTGATATTTCAACATGGCGGCCATTTTTCAAGATGGCCGCCACTGAATGCACATAAAAATGCGTTTGATAATAAATTCACATATTTGGGTGGTTTGAAATTATCTTATGTTTATTCCTACATTTTCCACAAAGCCGAATTCGATTTTCATATTAAAAACTCAGTGGCGATTACAAGAGAGGGAGATTGCGCCACTCTGCCTCCTAGCCGAACTTTCCCATGCATAAGTAGCTGAAGGAGACATTAGCGTTCCATGTCAATGGTCATGGTTCGGAACGTTATTTGAAACCTCTAATGTTCTTTTTCAATCTATCTCCAGCCCTATTCTGATTCTGGCAACTTGCAAAAATGTTAGCGAAGAAACAGTTACCATGGTTACGCGCTGGCAATGTTAAAAGGTGTCATGCTGCGACCAATGGCGTCACGCACGACTCTTAAAAGTATATATTTAAAAGCTGGATAGCTTTAAACCAAATACGCATTACATCATATTGAGCAAATAAATGAAAACACTGTAAGATGAAATAAATTTCCAGTATCATAAATTTAACATGAATTATAAAATCAAGAGTTACATATTTCAGGCCCTGGTAATGACGTTATCAAAATGTAGGTACCTATGTATATAATCCAGGTATTGCATATTGCAGGAGCACATTGGTAGAAGCATGGAATAGATACCTGGGTACCATCTATATATATCATATATAGATGCCTCTTATAAATAGATAAGTCTTTATTAGAGGAATTCAACTCATTGGGCGGGAAAGGAGGGTTTGACCTTGACAAAAAACCTTGACCTGTGACCAGGGATGCAGCCAGAACTTTGGTATGGGAGGGGCACACCACCTTTGAGGGGCACCCCGG
This sequence comes from Lepas anatifera, assembly GCA_034440635.1. NCBI lineage: Eukaryota > Metazoa > Arthropoda > Thecostraca > Lepadidae > Lepas > Lepas anatifera. The sequence goes on along the minus strand of JAOTON010001033.1, from coordinate 203,372 downwards.
GAGAAAAAGGGCACTTTCTACCGAAACCTAGAAACGTACTATGTCTTAGTTTATTTCAACTTTTGGGTACCTTTGGTTCACGAAAAATGTTAATCAAGCATTGACAGAGAAGATAAACTCCAATAAAACCGGAAAAAAGAAACAAATATCTCCGAAATATCATGAAGTAGCCAAAACACGACTGTTTTGGATATATTTAAGGATGAGACTTCCCTGGTCACTGTTGAGAGGAACGTCTCCTCAGTGTCTGCCACACTAGCTACTGTTGAGGGTAGCTGCTCATCAGTGACACTGGCCCAAAAGCAGGCTCTCTGCTGCAATTGAGCAACAAGCTCAATATTCTCGCTCCACTACTCTCTTGCTCTCTGGAAAATCCATCCCTCCTCCAGCAGAGAGTGAGAATACCCGCTTCCTGGCCATAGATCTGATCACACGCCATTTGGGGATCCCTCTCTCCGCCTCATGATGTGACTGCCTGCCATCGCCTCCAAAATAAGAGAGTCATATTGGTGAGGTTTGTGGATCTGGACACCCGCATGAACGTCTATCGAAAGCGTACCAAACCAGTGATTCATGGACTCATTGTTCATGAATCATTGACATCAGAGAGACTTGGGGTCGTCAAAATTTTACAAGGTCTTCACACCCCTCGCGCCACCTCCCCTGTTGAGTCTGTTTGGTGCAGCACCACTAATCTTTGTCTCCCTTCCACAGATGCAATGTCAGAATGAGCAACCGTTCATTTCTGTTTTGTCAAGCTATGCAATTTTGGTTTATCAGCTTTTGGATGCATGAAAGGGCATGGCTTGCTAGATGCATGAAGTTGCACGCTCAAGTTCACCACCCTCGCTACCGCGAGGTCGAGACCCTTTCTGGTGGGTTTTTTGGTCGTGTCAGCTTGGCTTTACTTGTATAATGCGTTGTGCATGTATCATGTATATTGCATCAGCATTCAGGCATTGATTTTGGCTAAGTGTCGTCTGAGTGAGGCTGCAATAATGGAGAGTTCTGTTTGCTCTGTCAGTGGGTGCCATTGCCTCATCTGACAAATGTGTGCTGTTTATTTCAGTAACTGCTTCTGCATGCACTGCTGCTAGCTCCTTATTTTCACCCAGAGCTACCATCCTTTGTACCTGCGCTGGTTGGATCTGTCATGGGTTGGTCGCAAGAATAAATTCAGGCATGCATTAGGGTGTTTTCGACGATTAAGAATCGCGGTGGTGACATCCCCATTTGTTTCGTATTACACGAACATGGGGAGGATTTTTTGTCAAATTTGAGAAGCTGCCAAAAGCTGTTGAGATAGCTGCCGGCACCACACAGCCTGAGATTCTCCAGCTGTGTGCGACCCATGGCAAGAGACGCCCCATGCAGTCTAGAGGGATAGGCCCTGCTATTGCTGATGGACATTCCCTGGGCCCCTGTGCTCCTGCCTCAGGTCAGGATGTGGTGTCGCCGCCCCCATTGACCACCTCAAGCACTCGGGGTGGTTGTGGACAGTCTCCTGCTGTGGGGTCTGTGGTTGGGGATGCACAGATGGACCAGCCTTCCTCTGGTGGGGGACCTGACGGTGGTGGTGGAGTGGCCTCAAGGTTGGATGCAGGGCGGGTCTTGCGGACTGGGACAAACCAAGGTGATCGGATGGCGCCTGGGACTGCTTGCTCGCCTGCTGAAGCTGCTCCTGCACAAAATGAGTCTGTGCCTTCCCTCACGAACCACGGTACGGTGACTGGCCAGTCCATCCCGAGTGGTACTCTCAACAAGACTGTGGTTCCGCCTTCTGGATCCCTGGGTGGTGATGGTGGAGCCGTGCCTGGTGATGTGACTAGCCCTCCAGGTGCTGACGGGGGGATGGCGAGCTCTCCAGCTGAGGCTCTACCTGTCCCAGCCCCTTTAGGAATGGGATTGCCCCAGAGTGACTCTGTGCCTCCCCGGTTGTCTCCGGCCTGTGTTCTGTCCACCACTGGTGCTTCAGATGAGGTTTGACCATTTGGGGGTGTCTTCACCTAAGCCAAGATTTTCAGCCCTCTCCAAAGTTTGATTTCCTCATTCTGCTCATTCTTGCTCATACTCATTGCGGGTGCAGTTGCAGCTGGACCTGCTGTGTGGCTCGAGGTGGGCTTGGCCATGGTTGGTGTAACTTCTTTTTCCATGGCATAGGTGGGATGGGTGGGTGACCTGGCACATGTGCCTGTGTGGTGCTCCATGTCGCCACAGCCTCATGATCTTGGGTCAGGAGTTGCTGGTGGGTGTGATGTCACCTTGGTGCATGGGCGGGTTTGCTTTACTTAGATCTGCCTGCTTGGTTGGAGTTGCCCGTGCTCGGGATGAGTTTGCCCTGGGTTGACTGGAGTTTGGCAGTAATTTCATTTATTTTCATTCTATCTAATTCTGAATCAATCCTGGGTCTCACCTAGACTGAACCCACATTTGTTCTTCCCAGTCCTAGTGAGTCACACTACTCTGGGTGGGCAACTTCCTGCTCTCAGAGGTAAACTTCTCACCACGTACTCTATTTTTATACGTGTAGTTGGTCCACGTCACATTCACTAAGTTGCTGTATAACCTGTATTTCTTGTAAGTTTGTGTGTTAGTTTTAGTTTTTGATGCTCTTGCCTTTTAGGTAGAAGTACGTTTTTCTTTTCTTTTCTTTTTGCCCTTTGTAAATAAAATTGATAATCAAAGCAAATTCCCCACAGAGTTACGTTATTGCCCTGATTATGCTAGCACTGACCATAATGAATTTCTTGTACCCTCATCTGTTTCTGAGATTCTTAATTCATGTAGATATAACCAAGTCCCACTGAACAATAGCCCTGATCTCAAAACTGATAAAAACTATCTATCATTCACATAAATGCTCGATCACTCCCTAAGAATTATGATGCAATGCAACATTTTGTAACAAACCTTCAACCAAACCCACACATTATTCTCATCACCGAGACCTGGCTCATTCCTGATCTGGCTACTTCATACAATATAAATGGTTAATGCTTTGAAATTTCTTGTCCTCCTGAGTCTAGAGGGAAGGGTGCTGGAATGTACATTAATAACAATTTATCATACTGCAGGAGAGTTGACTTAGAATCCTCAGCTATTCAATATCAATCAGTCTTTTTAGAAATCACCAAATGTTTATCCATTTCACTTGGTAATTGGCTCAATGTATAGATCCCCGTCTTACCCATCAGCAGTCTTTTTGGATTATATGGAACCAACTCTGGAAAAAGTAGCTTATGAAAAAAAGTTTGCATTTTTGGTGGCGACTTTAACCTTGACCTTCTCAGGCAAGGTACACAGGAACCAAGCGCCTACTTTGCCCATTCCCTGGCATATCTTGGGTTTTTCCCCACAATATCTATTCCTACTTGCAATACCCCCAGCCGTAAAACACTTATTGACAATTTTTTCTCAAACGACTTTTCGATACTAAAATCTTCTTCAGTCATCTTTGGCTGATATAAGTGATCACCTGCCAATTCAACTTGATCTGGACTCAATGCATAAGTTATCACTTAAATCTCAAGCTGCTGCACACTCATTTGACTTCAGAAAAACCCAGGTTTTGGGACAAAATGTGCACTCTAAACTAGTATAACTCTTCGAAATAACTGATGCAGAAAATGCAGCTTTGATGTTTCTCACTGCTCTTTCATCAGAAATCCGCAAAAAACTCAATCCGAAAAAATCGACCGCTCTGCCCCATTCAACCATGGATATCTTTTGGCCTACTGAAATGCATAAATCATAAAAACTTTCTGCATAAAAATCAATTAAAAATCCAACCAGCGACAATAAAACAACCTATACTAGGTATAAAAACCGACTTGTTCAAATAATTCGAGCTGCAAAAAAATATACTATCAAAGAAAATTGGAAGAACACAAATCAAATCCAAAAAAACTTTGGGAAACATTGCCAACAATCACCCATAAAAGTAAGATTAAAAAGACCTGCCTGATGAATTTATGGTAAATGACATATCTGTCTCAGATCCCCAATTGATTGCAAATAAATTCAACACATATTTTGCCACAATAGCCTCAAAGCTTGATAATGCATTGCCCATGTCCACCTTAAGTCCTCTAAGTTTCTTGCAAGACATTGCCCCAGCTGCTGGATTTGAATTTACTCAAACAAACAGCAGCGAAATTAAAAACATAACCTCAAATTTAAAAGAAACTGGACCAGCTGATGACCTCATTAGTACAGAAATATTAAAAAGGATTTCTCCCACTATTGCCCCATATCTCAGCCATATATTCAATCTCTGCCTCTCTCAGGGTGTTTTCCTCAGCGTGTTCAAATCTGCACTTGTAATCCCCATCTTCAAGGCTGGTAATCCAAAGGCCTTCAACAACTTACGACCCATTTCTTTGTTGTCTGTACTTCAAAAGTCTTGGAAAAAATTGTATACAGCCAAATTATGGATTATCTTACCCAGGAAAATATTCTACATGATCACCAATTTGGATTTAGAAAAAAACTACAGCGCTTTTATGCCTATTTCGATCCTCCATGACATAAAAACTTCAACATTAAGTTCTAAGCAAGTCTGTGCCGCTGTGTACTTAGATCTCTCCAAGGCGTTTGATACGGTGAATCATGAAACTATTCTTGCTAAATTAGATATGTATGGAATCCGCGACTCAGCCCAAAATTCTTTAAATCATATTTATCGAACCGCTCACAGACTGTCAAATACAAAAACACCAAATCATCCTCCCTGCCCACATCGCTTGATGTGCCGCAGGGGTCAGTACTGGGGCCATTACTATTACTTCTGTATATTAAAGACATTGCCAAAAGCTCAAAAATCCCCCAAAAATTCTCCTTTTTGCAGACGATACTTCTTTGCTATTTACAGCTAAAAATACCCAAGATTTACAAAAAAAAATTTTGAGCAAGGACTGCATGAAATCTCGACATGGCCCTTATCAAATAGGCTGACTCTAAATCCCAATAAATCGGTTTATCAACTTTTCTCAAACGCTCGTGATCCTACTATTCCTTTAAAGATAGATAACATCGAAATTAAACGCAACTTCTTGGCTAAATACCTTGGAATTATAATAGACGAGGACTTAAGGTGGAATTCCCAAATACAAAATTTAGAAAATACCATTTCTCGCAACATAGGTCTCATAAATCGTGCCAAATTCATACTTAACCCAGACCATATATTAATGCTATACCACGCTTTCATCCAGCCCTTCTATCTGTACTTTGCCTCATCATGGGCAAGTACGTACGATTATAAACTCAACAAATTGATAACACTGCAGAAAAAATTGACCGAATAATTGATGGAGCCGACCGCCTTGAACACACCAGTCCATTATTCAAAAGGTACAAAATTTTGAAACTTCCTGATTTAATCAAATACACACAAATTTGCATGCTGCACAAATACATTCACCATACCCTTCCTTCAGCAGTGGCTAGTAAAATAAACTTTGCAGAGGGTCGAGGGTTAGAAAGACCAGCCAGAAATCCTCATCATTTTGCTGTGCCTTTTTCTGCAACTAGATATAGAAAGTTCTCTTTATTTATATCAGCTCCCTTGATCTGGAACCAGGTCATAGCTCCTAAAATACGGAATCTACAAAATATCCCCCTAGTTACACAACCTTTAAAAAATATTGTGGGAAAACTCTTCTATGATGACTATTAGTTCCCCTTCAATAATCCTGACCGAGGCTTTATCAACCATACCAGAGATACTGTCAAACCTAGGGCCAAGCAAAAACCCAGAGGTACTACCCAATATAGCTATGTAGTACTGCTTCTATTTTGTTCTTTGTGTTGCACTGACCACCATCCACTCCATGTGTTTGGTACAAAAGGAGCACCTGATCGTTGGTTGGTACCAAACGTTGGATACCAAACACGTTGGAACACCATCTCCAACGTGTTTGGTAAGCATACGATATGAAACATAATTAGCCAGGGTTAGTTTAAGTCCTTTTTATCTACAGCATTGCTGTTAGGTGAGCACCGTTGTTTCAGTTTTTTCTCTCTCCTCACAATATATGTTGTCTCAAAGTGTTAGGTATCTTATATCTGTGGTTCTAATCTTTAAAATAAGTATGAAGGGTGTCAACCACAGGCCCACCCTCACGACACCTTCCTACTTTCCTCTTATCATCACTAACCACAACCAATGTTTCCCCTGTAACTCAACTCACATTAACACGCTCTGTACCTTCTCTCCTCCCTCTTCTATGAAAATACTCTCTTTTTCCCAGATGTGAGGCTGACGCTGAGCGGCGGCGGAGCCATGGATGCGCTCCAGCCTGCTCGTCCTGGTGGCGGACTCCTGATCGGCCGGGCGCTGGAGCCGCATGACTCCGGCCGCACCCCCTTCAGGTCATGCTGCTAGCGGTATGGGCCCGGCGGTGCGCGGCTGCGTCTCTGCTGCGCGGGCGGCGTGCGGGACCAGCTCTGCGACTGCAGTCATCTGGGACTTGTCGCTGTGAATGACGTCGCCCGACCCTCCGTATATATATATATATATATATCTATCATATATATATATATATATATATATATATATATATATATATAAACGTATAAAAACGTCACTGAGTTCTGGACTGCAACGAAGATTGTTTTCTGTTGGGCGCCCTCGTGCCATGGTCGTGTGACAGGAACGTCGGGGACAACACCCCACTTGCCTTAAATCGCTCACATGTTACCAATAGTGGATTTCCTATGAAATCTCTGTAAAGGAGCGAGCAAAATCGTCTTCTCTGTGTGTTGATAATGTTGGGAGAATAGCCTGTATTTCAGTCCTGGCCCTTTCTCAGTTTCACGACGAGTCGTCATGTAAGGCATCGTAACCCACGATCTTATTTCATTGCTACTCAGACATCAGCATTGGTGTGGTGTTGCTACACGGTCTGTGATACCATCTCATATCAACACGTACCTATCCTGCGTCGACAACGCCGGTGCTTGTGTATAGTTCTAAAACTAGCCATCTACTGCCCGATCGAATTAGTTGCTAACTGACTGTATGAAAACGGTGGCTATGCTATCACCAGTCAACTGACGTTGTGGTTGGATATATTAACATCGAGCAACATTTCCGTCACGTGCGATAATTTTCGGTGATAGAAAACAATCGTAGGCCGATGCTAAAATATTTTGGAGCACCCGCTCTGAACCACGTGTAGATGGATAGGAGGTGGAATAGGGACGACATGCCCCTGCCTATGACCCGCTCGCCCCTGAGGAACAGGTCGACTGTCTACAAAATTTGTTGTCGCTCAAAACTTGCCTTCAGCGATGGTTTTTGCTAGGATCTGTATTGTCCATATGCATGCTCTTCACTGACGCTTGATCCAGTCACGTCACTGACGTGACGTCTGAACTAGTACGGGGCTGCCTGTCTGTGATGCTACTCACTATCTGAAATCAGCGGCGGAGGGGTAACTGTCTGGGCCTGTTTGTGGTGGCGCTAGTTGCGGCCTCCGGCGGCGCCACCCGCGACTGCGAATGGCTGTTGGAGTATAGGTGGCGCTGTTTGTCAAGGTGTTAGCCTGGAGTCATAGCTAGCCTCAGCGAATTCCTGGCCGTTTATTTAACCGTGCAAAATCAGCGTACCGTCTGAGACCTAATGTTTGTTTACCAACACTAATGTTTATACAACACTATGACATGATATTACTGTTGTCCATACAAGCTGGCACTGTAACGAAAATATCTGTTCTATTCTCTGTCTTCTCTTTTCGCCGTCTGTGCAGCTTCTTATTGGGGAAAAAATAGAGCATGTCTTACTATGTTGTACTGATTGTTCTCAACGCAACTCAGCCGTAACCCGTGCGCCTTATTGATATTGACATGTTCCAGTATGTCTTAAGCCTGATTATCCTTGTTCTTGTTTTCCCCACTTTTCCGGTCCCGCTACTCGGAACATCGTCCGCCGCGCCACTATCGGTCTGCTCCCGCGTCCCCGCTGGCCGGCCGCGTCGGAATCTTAAATCCGTTGCTTTGTGTGAACGCGTGCCCCGTGGCTTCCCGGCGAGCTCGCCCGCGAACCCCCCCGCCCCTGCCGCTGCGGACCCTTCGTCGCCACGTTACTCGCTTCGCCGCCCGAGCTGGTTTTCTCGATGCTCACAGCCCGATACGGTATCGCGTCTCACTCACGGTCTCACAGTCTCATCGGTACCACATCTCTCTCAACACATCCTTTACCTTCTTCCCGGCACTCTCCCATTTGCACTCTTCTGAGGCCTTTCTTTACTCTACCTGTGCTCATATTTGATCCCAGGAGGATCGTGCGGCGCCTGCCGCTGGACTTAAATGAGGACGTTTCTCCTGTCTCGTCTTTTAACCATTTTTGTATGTATGTGAGTGTGTGTGTGCAAATACATGTCATGGCTGCAAATCAGCCAACTCATCCAAGTACTTAACTTCAAAAAAATCGGCGGGGCCTGTGATATCTGTCACTATGTGCAAGCTAAGACATGTTGTAGTCGAAAATTCATCTGTTATGCCCACTGGTTTTGTCGTGACAAGTGAGCCCTGGATGAATGCAGATTAAGTTGATCGGCTCCCATAATGGCCGTGGGAGGAGGAGTGGCATAGTGACATTGGAAGAATAACATTTTTTGCCGTCGAAATAACTTGGGAGATACCTTTTTAACGCGTTTATGAAGTTTCATATTTTCAAGGATTGGTCTCACTTTGATTAAAGAAAAGGTCAACAGACCGGTGGTTTGGATGGGGATTGTGTGACAGGGCTGAAACTTATGAACCTAGTTCTTCATTTAAATTAATCAGTAGAAATCCTGGCTTAGGGTGCTGTGCTCTGAGCTCAGGGGCACATACCTTTTATCACCCCTCCCCAGAATCCACCAGCATAATAAACAATGTATATAACCAGGAGTGCCTAGGCATCACAAGCTGTTTTAGCGACGGCTCATTCCTCGTTAGCTCCATTTTACAAGGAGAGCTTATGTTGTGTTCTTATTCCCCATCTATTCAAGACCAGCTCAGGGGCCCCTAGTGTGGATCAGAACCCTCCAGAGCAGCTGCCCCTCATCCCCCCCAGTTGAGCCCCCAGGGACTAGACTAGCTCAGTGATCCCCCGAGGTGATGGGAGTTAGCCCCAGAAATGGGGTCATCAGACTAGCTCAATGGGCCCCAGATAGACTCATAGGGCCTTGAACCAGCTCAAGGAGCCCTAGAACAATTTGAGGCACCAGATCACCTCAGGGGGCCCTCAGGCCAACTTAAGGGGCTCTCACAAGCTTAGTGCCCAGACCAGCTCAGGGCACCCCAGAATCTAGATCCGATCTTGGGCCCCAGATCAGTTCAATAGCCTCAAGTCACGTCAGGGGCAAGATCAAGCCAGGGGCACTACATTACCTCAGGGATCCCTCACCAGTTCCGGGCCCAATCAGTTCAGGAGCCCAGCGCTGCTCAGGGAACACGAGATCGGCCCTTAGGGCACCAGATGAGCTTCGGGGACAAGGAATCAGATCAATGGTCCTTCGACCAGCTCGGGGATACCAGATCAAGTTAGGAGGCACTTAATCAGCTCAGGAGCCCCACGCCAGCTCAGGGGCCCTCATCAGCCTCAGTAGGCCCAGCTCAGTTCAGGGCCCAGAGCTGCTGAGGAAATTATTTAATCAACTCAGGAGGCCCAGATCAACCTAAAGGGTATCAAATTGGCTTAGGGAGCACCAAACTAGCTCAAGGGGCACGAGACTAGCTCAGAGGGCATGAGATGGGCTCAGGAGGCACAATGATGGCCCAGATCGCGCGAGATCGACTCAGGGGGCATTAGTTTAGGTCAGGGGGCAACATATCTGCTCGGGGGCACCAGATCAATCAGCCCGGGGGCCCAGATCAGCTCCTAGCCACCAGACCAGAGCAGGGGCATAGATCAGCTCAGGGAACACAAGATCAACTACGGGTGCACCAGACCAGCTCAGCGGGCACCAGATCATCTAAGGAGACATCAATAACCAGCCCAGGGGGCACCTGATCTGCTCAAGTGGTACCATATTGGCTCAGGGGACAGTAGATAAACTCCGAGAGGCATGAGATCAGCTCAAGGGGCACTATAACAGCTAAAAGGGCACCAGGCACGCTCGGGGTCATCAGACTTACTCAAACTTACTAGCTCAAGGGGCCAAAACCAGCTCAGTGGGTACCAGGTGGGCTCAAGGGGCACCAGATTAGCTCAGCCCGTACGATTATTGGCGACGATGAGGCATTAGTTGGAAACAGATTACGTACCCATACTCTGCCCGGGTGCTTGAAAAGACGAAAAAATGCCCTAGCTGACCAGGAAAGGCACTAAATTGTCAAAAATAGTTTTCATTGTTAAATGCAGCCCAGTTGCATCTAGGTGCAGCGCCGTAGGGCAATAAATTTCGAGCGGCATGGCCCACACAGGGTACACTGTCTATCGATCAAAGAGCGCTCCGGCACCGATAGGGGGGGCACGTGCCCCTGTGCCCCCTGTCTGTGACCTTGACCTTGAGTAGCCTTAACTATGAAGTCATAGCATAACATGTATGTTATACATTACATGTTAGTATGACGTATACGTCATACTGAATAATGCCATCTGACCAAATTACTGGGGTCAATGACCTTGATCCGTGACCTTTGACCTTGACGTTCATATGAGTTGACCTTGACATGTAACTTGATGATTTGACGCTATGACGTCACCACTCGGTCTACAAAGCACGCGAACTGGTGCGACCGCGCGACTGCGACGGTCTCAAAATATGGGGCGGATTTTGAAAGCCTTTAAGTAAAAATATTATATATCAATTCTCAAGAAACCTTCACCAATCGACGCGTTCATCAACTCTCTCAAATTTGGCCGAGTAGCTTTTTCCAACGGCAAACGGTTCTCCGGCCAGCGTGGAAAAATAGGTGGGGGGGTACTTAAGAACCCCTCTACTGCGCGTGCTAATGGGGGCCATCTTGAAAAATGGCCGCCATCTTGGAATTTCAGGTAGGTAACGGGTTTTCTGAAACGAGCAGTCCTTAAAGAGTATTACTACATCCCGGCTAATGTCTTTAACACTAGCAGTGCCGTGATGTAATTTTTGCACGAGGATTTTATGAACGGCAATTCCTTATTAATTTTCATTGGTTCAAATCAAGCCGTGCCGGAAAAACTTTTTACTGCACGGCTTTACTGCACGGGTGACCAAGGCAGTGATGAAAAGAGCAGGAACACTTCTCGCCGTGATGACGTCGATTGGGGCACCTAAAATTCTCTAGTTGACTAACCTTATAAGGTAAAGTAATCTTGACTTCTCGCGTGTATTCCAGGCGGTGCACAGAACAACACATAATAACAATCGTTGGAGTGCGGTGCACAGAACAACACATAATAATAATCATAAATGCAATCATTACTACATCTTGGCAGTAATCTTCAATACCAGACTAAGTCCGGCGATTGCCGCCTGACACATTAGACAAAAACACAGATACCTTATCACTTCATGTTGATGGTGATGCCGGAACAGTTGTTAAAGACAAGTTGTCCCAAAGCGCGAAAATTGACTGGGATCTTGCCGTCGTCAGAGGAGCTCTCCAATGCAACTTTCTGCCTCTTGTTGCGTTGCTCGATTTCGAAAGGCGCCCCTTCGAGGATGCTCAGCGACATTGCCCTTTGGACGTCAACTGTCGCGTCAGTATAGTTGGCGAGACTTGATACAGACTTATGCCCGCTCATTTGAGCCACGTAGGCGGGTGGGCAACCGGCATCCAAAGTGCGCTGTATCGCCGTCTTTCTGGCACTGTGGTTGGTTTTTTGCCCTTGATGCCCGCTGCATGACATCCAGAGGCCAGTAAGCTTCCGAGCTTGTTGACACCAAGAGGCGCGTTGGAAAACCAGATCGGGTTGTCGCTCTTCCTCTGGTGGTTGATCGCAAGAAAAACGGCGCGTCGTCTACACAAGAAACAGGAGGACGGCGCTTTGCATACTCTTCGTATGCCTGGACGGGGCAACGGCCATCCCCTGCTGCTTGGCTCTCGAATGCCTTTGGAATAAAGGCTCTTGATTGACCCTCTCCAGTGCGGGTCTTGGTGAGGCGTTCCATGAATTTTAAGTACCGCCTTCCACTCGCATCTGCTTCTACCTTGACGTCTCCCCAGCGCATCTGGCGGGCTTCATGACGTCCTCGCAGACCAAACAGCATCGTCAGGTACAACCAAATCGTCCTGAGCACGGACATGGGATTTTCATATCCCAGCTGACCAGATTGCCAAAGCTGATCTTCCTCATCAAACGTTATCGACTCTGACCTGTTGGGCCTATTTCCTTGTCCAAGCAGTTTGAGTTTTTTCAGTTTTGCGCTTTTTGCATCCCTGCTTCCTTTGAATACTGGATGACTTTCCAAATCACTAGGGTAGTTATTTTCCCTAAAGTACTTTAGGGTCAGGCAGTACATATTTTGGATGGATGATACTTCATAATCCTTTCCATCCTTTCGTTTCATCGTAAGCAAAAAGCTGGCAAGTACTGCATTCAGTTCATTTTCGGGAAGGCTGAGCAGATCCCGTCCAAATCCCAGTGAAAAGGATTCTTCTTTCAATTGATTGATCCAGAAGTTAGTCTTTAGTATTGTTTCTTTACTTGTTGTCTCTTCGACGGCTTTCAGCGTGTCTCTTTCGATCTTTTTTACCGTGTCATTCACCTCATTCATTATATCTTCTGCTAAGTGAAAACGAGGGACACTCATGATATGTCTACTTTCAAACTAAGCCTACAAACGTACGGGCTGTAGTAAAATACTACTGCACTTGAGGCTCGGCGTAAATTGATCAAAACCTCGGTTGGTTGAAATCTCCGGCACTTGGCCTTCGGCCGCGTGCCGGAAATTTCAACCAACCTCGGTTTATATCAATTTACCTTCCGAGCCCGTGCAGTAATATATAATAACAACGGTACAACGATCACACAAACACAAGCCTGCAGGCAAAGCAAATTCTCTAGGTTCGTGCATTTATCTCAAGAGGTCCCCATTTGTCTATGAATTTGGAATAGCTGTCATTAATTATTGTTGCACACCTTTCTATATCCATGTCCAGCCCCAGCCGAGCTTTGAAAGTTTCAATACAAGGGATTGCCCTCGAATTCTGTATAAGTGTTTTAGAAAGTATAATGGCATGATCTGCCAGGCGGTTACCAGTGCTACCCAACATTATCTACTGTAAACTGAAATCTTTATAAATGTTTCGGCTTCTGAACCAACGCTGCAGTGACTTCCACCACGAGTCAATGGCAGGACACAAGTAGAATTTGTGTTCAGAGTTTGCGGCTCTGATCTACAACGATCACAAGTTGGACTTTCTCTTATTTGAAAACGATACAGGAGCGAGTTCGTGGCACAGATTTTTTAACTTTCTTGTAATGAAGCGAAGAGTAATAGGTTGATTCGGAACAGTATCGTACCGCGCAATAGCTTTCAGGCCATGCAATGTCAGGGATGTGTCTGCTCCAATGATTTTCCCATAATTTAGTTTCCGGTTCTGTGAAATTCAGCAACAGCCTATACAAATGTCTAGCACCTCTTGTCTTCGAAAGCGCGAGGGTCATCATCGGATGTATTATTGGTAAGGGCAGTGCACCTTTCCGAAGTTGTTGGTGAACTTCAGGCTTGATCGAGTGGATTAGTGACATGTAATCTAATTGTGTACCTCTAATATTGTAAAGGTCTTTAAGATTTTCAAAAGATAAAAGGTTTCCCTGGGTGTCAAGTATATGATTCACCCTAACCACTCCGCGCCGATACCACTGTTGTAATCTTGTCGTTGTATATTTGATGGTAGCATCAGAGAACCACAAACTGATTTTCAGGAAATGTTCCCCAAAAAGCGCATAAGCTTCCGAAACAGAAGACCACGAAATAAATGTCTCCTTCCAAAAATATGACTGGTTTGATTTGCAAGCAGCTTTAGTGACTGAATATTCCTTTCTCATACTAGTGCATCTTTTGTTATGGCAGCGGTAAACAAGGACACCCAGGGATGTTCCGAAACCAATTGGCGTCTGGCCCATGATGCTTTTAGATATTTGATGTGCTTATCAAGGTCGACCATTCGAAGGACACCATCGCTGTAGTTCCTTACTATTGTTTGCCGTTTTATTTTTTTTCGCTTACTCTGCCCCACAGGAATATGAACAGTTCTCCCTTCAGTCTTTTTATGATATTCGGGTCCGGGGCGGGAAGTGCAGTAAATAAGTGTGTAAATTGCGATACGATTATGAGCTTAAATGTAACAATAGCGAGGACGCTAATTGTCAGTTAGTGACGGGAGCGAGGTACAGCAGCAGAGAAGGGAAGGTAAATAGTGGCGGAGCGTAGTGGGCGGTGGACAGGGGCACGCAGTCACGTCAGCGTCTCGGTGAAAAGCGGACGGAGAGTTACGTGCTCGTCTCAGATTGCCTGACAGAGGATACCATCACTGAGCCCACATTGATCTATCACATGTCGGACATCGCAGGTCAGTTTCTTTTCCGGATACAGCACCTGGCACCCGGGCTGCAATCACAGTGTGTAAATACTGGCCTGAGTCTTCCGCGGGGCCGAGGGTACATCGTTGCCTATTTTTTCCGGTTGGGCTGCGATTGCATCGTTTGTGATTTAGCCCCAGTGTTTGGCGGGGCTGCATTTGCAATGTTGAGTACTAGCCTGTGTCTTTGGCGAGGCAAACTGCCCAAGTCTTTGGCGGGGCTGCAATCGCAGTGGGTGAGTATTGGCCTGTGTCTTTGGCGGGGCCGCGATTGCATCGTTGAAGAATTTGCCCCAGTCTTTGGCGGGGCTGCAATTGCAATGTTGAGTACTGACCTGAGTCTTTGGCGGGGCCGAGATTGCATTGTTGAAAAATTCGCCCCAGTCTTTGGCGGGGCTGCAACTGCAATGGGTGAGTATTGGCCTGAGTCTTTAGCGGGGCCGCGATTGCATCGTCGAAGAATTTGCCCCAATCTTTGGCGGGGCTGCAACTGCAATGGGTGAGTATTGGCCTGAGTCTTTAGCGGGGCCGCGATTGCATCGTCGAAGAATTTGCCCCAGGCTTTGGCGAGGCTGCAATCGCAATGGGGAGTATTGGCCTGTGCCTTTGGCGGGGCCGCGATTGCATCGTTGAAGAATTTGCCCCAATCTTTGGCGGGGCTGCAATCGCAATGGGTGAGTATTGGCCTGTGCCTTTGGCGGGGCCGCGATTGCATCGTTGAAGAATTTGCCCCAATCTTTGGCGGGGCTGCAATTGCAATGTTGAGAACTGGCCTCAGTCTTGGCTGGGCCGAGATTTCGTTGCATAATTTTGCCTGAGTCTTTGGCCGGGCTGCCATCGCGCTGTGTGGGTACTGGCCTGAGTCTTGGCTGGGCCGAGTTTGCATCGTTGAATAATTTGCCTGAGTCTTTGGCGGGGCTGCAATCACACTGTATGAATACTGGCCTGTGTCTTTGGTGGGGCAGTGGCCGCACTGTGTGAGCACTGGGCTGAGTCTTTGGCGGGGATGTGATACCTTTTTTCTTCTTTTAGGGTCAATCGAACAACAACTTGAACAACTTGAACAATCTGGGAACAACTTGAACAAAAAATTCCAAAAATCGCCCCCTCGCTGGTTGGCCAGCAGCTTTCCTATAGTAGGGCGGCCTGACTCGCCTGCTGTCAGCGTTCCCGCTACCATACGCACGTTGCCCCGGCTCACCATTTTTGCCGACAGGGACTAGTGTTTTCTGGCTTAAGGGAATGTGGCACCTTGGTCGAATCCTGGAATTTAGTATAATTAGGCGTACTTTTGGCTAAAAAATAATGAAACTACTCATGATTTCTATGAAAAATGTACAATAAACACAATATTTTGTCTTTAAAAATACTCCTCTAGAAAAATAAATAAATATCTGCCCGTGGATGATGTCATGGTCTGGCAACCACTACCATACTCGAAACGCTTCAAGGGCTTCGATTGACTGATGCTCATCGTGACGTCAGCATATGTCGTCACACCAGTAGCTCACAACAATGGCTGCCGGCGACGGGTGGCTGAGGGGGGCTGGTGTCAGGTAGGTTTTAGCTTTTTTCTACGGAAACATCGAGTTCCAAGACAAATGAAATATGGAGTACCGGGTTTTCCGACCTGCTTTACAACTTGGCTATCTCAGTTAAAATCACGTTGTGAAGGTGCCACATTCCCTTTAATGCGGCATTTGGAGCACGTGCGACGCTGCGACTTATGACCTTGATTACAGCGGATTCGTTTATTGACATTCTTGTAGTTGCGAATTTCTAGCCTTCCCTAGTGCGGGAAAGTTGTTTGGAAATTATTAGCAAGATATCTAATTTGTGAAACCCTTATGGAGAACGTGAGTCATGGCAAAAACCCTGGTGATGCAATTTAAAAAATCCGTTCACAAATCGATCGTACAGCGAGAAATTGCACGTCATAAAAAATAAAGTGCCGAAGCCCTCTTTGAAATGGGAAGCTCTCGTGAGTACCTTGTCCTTCCCGGCTTCCCGGCTACCTACCTACCTATACTTCTTGAATCTTGCCTTGCACCTTCATATACTGCGGCATAACCGCTTATACAATCCACAGACATATGTTTTTGATATCTTTTATCGTTATGATATTAAACACTTAAACATAAATATTTTTTTTGCTCATCGACTTGAGCTCGCCCCCTCTCCACCCAACCTGCTGAGATCAGGTAAAAAGTCTGGGCGACGTCCTTACCTCTAAGCCAATTGTACCTAGGCTGTCATAATGCTCAAGCGCCGCCACTGGTATCCATATAGACGTTTAGTTATCGTACTTATTCTGGTTCCCCCGTCACTCTTACAGGGGAGGGGATGGTTGGTGTTATCCCCTAGCCAATGGCCCCTAAAAGACGTTGAGCTTCGTGGCAGAAAGTGTTCCTCGTCATTGGTGCTTGCAATTTATACCAATTTTTATTACTTTAGGTCATAAAGTTACCTTCCAGGTCAGATCTAAGGTCTGATTTTTGCTTCTCACAACTCATTTTGCCACTTTGATTGCTTTTAGTCATGATATCTAGAAAATAATCACACATAGCACAGACATATAGCCATCAGAGTAATTAAGGGATACCTGACCTTTAATTCATATAACAAACAGGTTTGTTACTCATCTACGTCACGCGTGATGCGGGACCAAAGGTGAAAATTCACAATTCCTAAACTGCCTAGTTTTCACTGTTCGGGGCAATTTTGGATGTTGGACTCGCATTGAACACTAAAAATGATCGTATTACTATTTCTAAGCCCCTAAATTTTGTGTCATTCCCCCAAAAACTAGAATGTAGGTTCACTGCAATGAGAAATGTCCTCATAGAGGTCACCGAAGGCCAACTAAGTTAAAAATAGTTGATCATAATAAAAGGTTGCACAAGGTAAAAGAAAATCAACTGAGGTCTTATAATGCCTTACATCCAACATACATGTCATGGCATGATGCGACCTGGAGTTTTTTTCTTCAAAGGATGTCCCATAAACTAAGGAAGCCACAGCGCAAACGTAATGCCGCAGATAGTCAGCTGGCTGTCACTTACTGTATGCCTGCATTATCTCACAAACCTGGAATGTGTAATAGTATGTTTATTTGCTAATTCCAAATAAGATGCCACGGTCATGGGCAGTTTTTAATCCAGGGGAGCAGAAAACGCATTTTGTCGCTACACAGAAAAGCTCCAGAAGAACCATATCTTCCCCAAACCTATCGAAAATTGTCATATCTACCTGAATATAGCTACTAGGTCCGAGAGGCTAAAAAATCCAGCTCCCACAGGAGTGCAATGATGTCTGCATTTTGAGGCAAAGCTTACATTAGATCTCCCGAACTGAACAACCTCAGTTCCCGATTTTGTGGTCATTGTTTCCAGCATTGGGAGCGTAAATATTATTTGAATTTCTGACCACAGTTTCCTCACCAACATGCATTTTCATTTTTTAAAAGGAGTTACCATTTTTGGAAGGGGCGTTTCCAATTACGGGTCTTTTTCCCATGATTGGGAGCGTGGCTATAACTCGGAACGTGGCTATTATTGGGAGAGTAGCTATTGTTGGGAATTCTGATCTCAGTTCCCCACACTGACCAGCTATCCCACAAATCAGCACAAGGGATACACATAAGCAAAATGTGTTGGGTCATAGACGCGTGGGCGTCGAAAGCGGCGGGGGGAGGGAGGACGAGGGCCACTGCCCTAACTCTCGAATCAGGAACGGAGTTCCCACAAAGTTTTGGGACTCAATCACGATGGCCCAAACAAGAAGGGACTAGGGGGTCAAACACCCCCCCTCCGAAATGTCAGAGTACTTCTACTTATAGTTAACGCATAGCGCAAGGCTTTTCCGTGGTAATATCTTAAATTATCCGTGACAACAGTCGGTCTTCCTTGAAGTAAAAAACGTCTTTCCCTGTAGCTTTGTAATCGGTGCTGTATACAGGTTCCCTTCCTACCCATCATCAATATTTTGTAATTACTGGGATGTGTTTCTTGATAAGGTATCTGAAGAAAATAAGACTTGCTTAATTGGCGGCGATTTCAACTTTGATATATTAAAATTTCAGAGTAATGAATCCTGTGCATGTTTCTTACAATCTCTTTGGTCTCAAGGATTCCAACCATGTGTTTCTCTTCCTACTAGAATTACAAGTGATTCACAAACTCTCATTGATAATTATTTTTGTAATGATATGTCTGTTTTGAGGTCCACACATGTTCTCGTCTCAGATATTAGCGATCACCTGCGGTTAGCCGTCAATCTAGCAACGAACATTAATCTAAACACAAATACCAAAAACAAATTCCGTGCATACGATTTTAGGAAGGGTGATCTGTTAAAACTCAGTTTAGAATCCAAACTCATATTTTACTGATCTCCACATAAGGCAAACCTTACAATCTACCTGTTTAACATTATCTAGGTCAAGGGCATGGATTTCGGAAATCATTGGAAGTTCCTAGATTTAAAAAAAATCATTACATCCACAATACTAAGGGGAGTATTGTATTCAAAGCGCTGGTTTAGCTCTATCACAAACTTCCAGAACTATACACAACTCATTAGGAGTCGATAAAAATATGACGTTTTACCAGTACCTCCACGTTTCATTGGGGGTACTCCAAAACAGATGAAAATTCACACCCTCGATCATAGGGGCAGAAACTTGTTCCAAATTTGAGGGGCAAAGTTGAAGCCGCTGTTGGGGTCAAGTATGATTCGGCCTGTCACTTGATTTGTTAAAGGAAAAAGTCCAGAATCGGCTTAAAGTTGGGGGCACTAGTCCGAAAGTTGGGGAGGGGCAGCCGCCCCTGCCCCCTCGTTCTTGTGCCTATGCTTTCGATCTAGACGAATAATTATACTATGTAAATGGTACCCCGGTTGTGATAACTACCTAGGGGCAAGCACCGCCACTGGTGTCGAACCGTGCGCGTACATGGGGTACAAGGGGCGTACAAGACGCAGTCCTCATAACGGCGCGGGACTGGCTAAGGGTAGAATAGTGTGCCCTGCTTTTTTCTGTCGCGGTTGTAACAACACATTTTGACGATTTGGGGTTTGTGTGCACCTATCTACGAAGGTTCGCAGGGCCTGCATCTAACGACCCCAGCGGTAGGCACGTTCACCATAGTTTAAATAAATACACACAGGTGTCTCTGAAGTCGCTACAATTCAACGACAAACCTCGGCCACTAGATGACGTCACAGCCATGTGACGTCATCACATGAGTTCAGCCGCGGGGCTCACGCCAGCGGCCGTGGCATGTTCTGCTAGCAGCAGCCCTTCAGACCAAAATGATGACCTGCGGTGGTATTTTTGGGCCTGCTGTAACAGTGGGGCCGGTCTTGAGGGCCAAGGCCGTGCCACCTGGATGCCAGGAGGAGCGGCCGGCCCAGGTGCGCCCGGCTCTCTGCCCTGCTACTTGCCCTCATTAGCATTCGCGTAACTGTCGTAATGAACGCGGCGACAAACTGGCGCGGCAGCCGAGCGCGCTGCTACAGAGGCGGCCGTCAGGTAACGCCTCTGATTATGCCTCTGCACCCTGCCAAGGCAAGGCGGCGCCTCTGTTCGGATGAGTGCGAGTGGGCTGCCTGTTGCGCTTCTTTACTCTTCTTACTGAGGCTTCAAATGGCTCACCTGATCGAAACGGTGAAATAAGTTTTCTTACGGCTGTGAAAGTGCCCTGCGTGCTCGGCTGTTTTGTCAGAGCTGAGCAGGAGCTCGTGTGAATCTGTCTGACCCGGGTGTTGAACTGCGGGACCGGCTCACCTATGCGAGGTGAAAAGGTCTCCGGAGCGCCGTAGCGAGCCTCGTTGAGGTCCTGCAGCAGCGAGTCCAGCTCCCCGGTCGGGGCGGGCTGGCCCAGCTCAGCTGGCGGTGTGACCTCACGGCGCACGGTCCGGGTCGTCTCCGTGACCACCTCCGTGTACTGTCCCTGCATGCGAACAACCAGGTCATGCAGGAGTGCGCAGATCCTGCTGATGGGACAGTTTACGCAACTGTACATAGATCCTGCTGCTGGGACAGGTTACACAGCTGTACACAGATCACAGATGGGACAGGTCACACAGCTGTGCACAGATCCTGCTGATGGAACAGGTTACACAGCTGTACACAGATCCTGCTGATCGGACAGGTTACACAGGTGTACACAGATCCTGCTAATGGAGCAGGTTACACAGGTGTACACAGACCTTGCTGATCGGACAGGTTACACAGGTGTACACAGACCCTGCTAATGGAGCAGGTTACACAGGTGTACACAGACCTAGCTGATCGGACAGGTTACACATGTGTACACAGACCCTGCTGACGGGACAGGTTACACAGGTGTACACAGATCTTGCTGATGGGACAGGTTACACAGGTGTACATAGATCTTGCTGATCGGACAGGTTACACAGTAGGCTGTGTCACCCATCGCAGAACATGGTGCCCCTATGATTTTATCATGCCCCTCACGTCTAGGAACAATGCCGCACCATTCATTTTTTTCGTAAGTTTAAACTCCAGCCTGCTCGAAGCCAGAGAAAATAGGGGCATCTCTCAGCATTAGCACACTAGCGCCGCCCCGTGGTTGTATTGCAAACTAAGGGCTCAACCGTAATCGTCTGGCTTTATATTAATTACCAATGGATACAAATAGCAATTGGTGAGTCTAACAGCATCCAATAGTTCTAGAAAGCTGCTAAAAATCATGCCGCACCTTTCATTTAGCTATGGTCTTTATATTATGAGCCATCTCCTTTGGCTGATCTAGCTCCAGAACGGAAGCACAACTTCCCTCTTAGGTACCTACCAGTCGGTGGCCAATGCTGCTTTCCCAATGATAAACTTGCAGGATTAAATCCTAAAACATCCCAATTTCATTCAACTCCACTCTAAAAGAAAAAAAGATGAGCTAGTCGGAAGTTCCGAAGGCTGATCTTCAAATATCGAAATGCTTAAATAGCAGTATATTCATCGTGAAGACCAGAGCTTCAGTCGCTGATACAATTGTTGTTGTTTGGGGTTTTAGGGCGCTTCAACTGCATGGTCATTTCGCGCCCCACTGTGGTTATGTTACAAACGAATGTCAGTATAGGGAGTTCGAAAGCATAGAAACATTACTGTGTCAACAGAACAGTTGACCCCGACATAATACTCATTCTATGAAATACTTTACGTCTCCCAGCTTCTACCGTCAAACATCTCCGAGACGCACCAAGCTGTGCGAGCGTTCCACTCCGGCGGTGGTCTATTCATTTTCTCCGGATACCCAAGACCCTTTGGCGGAGAGCGGCGCAAGAATGTTGTGTCTTTATCCATGTATGCTTCCCGGACTCCTGGCCCGGGATGCCTCCCATCACTAGCGGGAGTGGGTCGCGGCCCATCCTGCCAAACATGCTGCACGTTTCCGATGCTCTCGGTGGAACCAGAGTGAAGCCTTGGCTGAAGAAGCTCTTTTTGGACCCTCGGCACCCAAATTCTTTTTCCCTTCGAGTCCCGGAATGCAAAGTCTGTGTTCTCTTTGCTCGTGTGTTGAGGGGATTTTTCCTCATATCGTAGGTTTGGGGAGGAGAGCCTGCGTTTCCCATCGCGCGTCTTTGAGCCTGGGTATTCCCTGTTGGTTGTTTTCGCGGGCGGTGTGGGTGGAGGCGGAGGTGGTGGGGGTATGGCGGCGGCATTAGCCCTGCATCACCGTGACCCGCAGGTGAGATGTCTCCAACCTGTTCTTTGCTCACGCCACGACCCTTTGGAGGTGCGGAGGAGGACCGCTCGGAGCCAAGCCTTTTGGTTGTATTGTTTGAGAGTGTTCTGGCTTTTGATTCTTTGGACGTCTGTTGTGCTGGGATTGTTACGGTTGTACGGGTGGGTAATGCACTTCCTGGTTTTTTGGGTGGGGGTCCTGAGGCCTGTGTCACAGCAGAGGGCATATCTGTACTCAGAGAGCCGGTAACATCTGCTCGGTTGACCCGCGCACGCTTCGCTGCAGGAGGTTCCTGGGACCGTTCTGTGGCTTTTTCTGTCTGAGCTTCTGAATGTTGCCTATCGTGAACACCCGTCTGCACCCCTTTCTCAGTGGTGTCTCTACTCCGACCGTCAGGCTGCAGTGCTGGTACCATCGCGACCGAGGCCTCCGTTGGCTCTGTCTGGACACCCTTTTCAGAAGTGACAGGTTGGTTGTCAGGCTGTTGCACCTGACCACCGAGCAGACTCATAAACTCGCGCACGGACAGGTGCATGATGTCTCGCATGGGTGAATCCATGCTCGCAGGGGACTTAACACGCTGCGTCTTTCCCACCAGCGCATCGCGATAAGGAGAGGAACGAGCAGTAGTCCTCTGTTCTGTCGTCGGTTCGAACGATCTAGATGTTTTAGCCTGGCTGTCTTGTGGTACGACAGTTTTTGCGGGATTAGTCCCCAAGACCTTGGCCTTTAACCTCTCTCTCTCGGAGAGAAACTTAGGGCATGTACGTGACCACGCTTCATGGTCTCCACTGCATACCGCGCATTTCGAAACGTCAGTCTCGCAAGCAGCTGACCCGTGGCCCACCGTCGAACACTTCCCACATTGTTCCTGCCCTTTACATGACTTCGCTACGTGACCGTATTTTTGGCAGCGGTAACATCGTGTGGGGTCCGGCACGTACTTGCGAACACGTACGGAGAGCCAACCAACCCGGATATTCCTAGGGAGCTCATTGCTGTCGAAAGTAACGACGAAGGTATTCGTCGGCACGAGTTCGCCATCCAGTCTCCTGCTCATTCTCCGTACTTTGGTTACGCCCTGCTCCTCCAGACCGATCAGAACATCTTCTTCCGTTGAATCAGCTAACTCCCGACAAGTAACAACGCCTACAGCGCTGTTCTTTGTCGGATGGGGAGCAACAGACACTGGTACACACATCACAGACTTACCCTCGCCTAAAAAGGAGAGGCTTTTGGTAGACAGGAGATCACGCGTTTCTACCTCCGAAGACATGGTCACTTCCAATTTCGTGCTCGAGTGCCGATAGACGTGGGCTGTGGTTCCAAATTTTGATAGGGCCTGAGCAACCTGAAAGGGGTTAAGCCTGTCACCCTCATCCAGTGTGAGAACCAGAACTCTGGGAGTGACTTTGTCTCCCGCAGGAGAAGAAGAACCAGTCTGGTCGGGTCTAGTTAACGCGGGGGTCTGTCATCTGTGGAGTCCATCACGGCAGCGGTAGCAGAACATCCGCTCGGGGTTGTCCGGTTCGAAGCAGAGATCTGAGTCCGTAAGGTCTGTCCAGTAGAAGTTAATGATTGAGAGAACGCCATGAGAAAAGTATTTACCTTCGGCCCCCGGGTTGCCAGCTGTCAATAGCTGGGCCCGGGGGCTGGTAAGTGCCTACGGGGGCAGGTGCGCCCGTCTCAGAGGGGCGAGAGATACTCACACAACCCCTCCGATCAGAACGCACCCACCCCCTTGACGCCATCAGCCCAGTGGGCCGGCAGGGCCATGAGTCGGGAGGAAGCAAAACGCGGCAGCCCTCACGCAGCGGGGACTGCGGTCCACCAGGGCGCGCAACAGGCCGGAGTCTCGCAAATCGACGGTTTCCAAGACCCCGGCCCACGTCGCGCCCGGCGAGAACTACCACAGCCCCCACCGCGAAGGGCGCCGCGCCGCACGCCCGAAACATAATCCCCCAGCCCAGCTGGACCGAGCGACAGTGCCCGTAAACACTGCCGCGTCGCTCGGCCGCCCGCGGCAGCCTACGGACGGCTTACCCCCGGATAGATCGAGATATCTGGGCCAAAGGGGGCGTGTTGGAGCCCTCGGGACTGACCCGCCCGAGGGGGACCTCAACCCCCCAGGATCCCGTCAACCTCGTCGCCGGGGCTCGAGATAGGCCTCGAGTGGGCGCCTTACACCCATAAAATGCCGAAGAAGGCAAATAACTGTGGAACCAATAACTTAAGTGTAAAAAGAGGACAGGAACTAAAAATAATCAACAAAATAAGAAAACAAAAAAACAAACAGGAGCCACATATTGGGAGGTGCAGGACAGAACTGACCCGATCCAATACGGTTACCGACCAGGTAACAAAGGGCTCGTAAGGCAGCCATCAGCATCGCCGCGGACCTCATCACCAGAGCCACCGACGACAGACGCCGACTCTAACCGACCGAAGTCGGAAGAGGCGGCGGCCGTCGGAGGGCTAGAAAAGATGTATCCGCGGCGATGCGATTAAGTGCCTCCCAAGGCTGACTGGGGCCCCGGGCGCGTCACACCCCGTTGCTCCAATCTTTACTTGCCGGACGAATCCGGCAAGTGAAGATCGGTCCCCTGAGGGCCTCGCTGATACAACACTGGCACGGTTGACGGGTACTACAATATGCCGGAGAAGAAATGTCTGCTTCCCTTTCGTTCTTAAAGACTGGCCCAATTTGATATCTGAATATGGGCTTTGCCACAGGGTATGCATTCGGAAATGTTTGGATTTAATATTGACCTTATAAGCATTGATTGGGAATAGATATAACGCATCATCACATAGCAATGAATCCACGCTTGGTGCCATGTGAAGGCTCCGGCCAGGGGCGTAGCCAGGATTTCGCTCAGGGAGGGGCGGCGCCCCGAAAAGGGCCCCTGCGACAGCTCCAAAAGGGCCCTGATGGGTAAAAAGGGCCCTGCTTGTTACAGAATAGAGTGCTGAAGAGGGCTTAAGAAGGCCCTGTCTGGTATAAAATGCCAAATTTGGCCACAGAGCATAGTGCAGGCGAGCCGCGCTTCGCGCGGATCGTGTCCTGAGGGGGTCCTTCGGGCCCTCATGGGGGGGGCGGCTGTCCCCGCCACCCCTCCCCCTTGGCTACGCCCCTGGCTCCGGCAGACTAAGCTATTGAATAAGACCCTTTCTCTACCTGTTAACCCGCGCCCCACCGGGGGTCCGGCGCCACCTTCGCCCCACCGGGGGGCCATCGATGGCCCCCCTCTAACTCCGAAAATATGGGCGTTAGCGCAAATCTGCAAAGTGCAATAGAAAGCTCGCGTGAATTCAGTAAGAAATTACTTCGCATGTTTTAGTGCTCAGGTCAATGGTTTGACCTCCAGAGGTCAAATTAGGTCAAGATCGGCTATTTTCACTCAAATATGCAATGATTAAGCAAACTGGGCATAACTCTTATGTCATTAGAGCTATTGAGACCTGGTAAAGTACATTTGATAGCAAATTGCCAGTACTTTTCCGCTATGTGGAACGTAAAGACCTCCCGCCAGTGGTTTGACCCCCAGAGGTCACCTCGTGACCTAATATGACCTGAGGTCACGAAAGGTCAAGAAGTGACCTTGCCGTATATCAAATGAAAGCCAGTGACAAGACAAACACGATGGTGTTTGTTTCACCGCTCTAGCTCAATTAGGTCAAAAGTTATTGTCAAAATACTGTTTTTGACCTATGGTGACCTTGGATGACCTTGGAAAAGTCAAAGGGCAAATATGACCCCTGGGATCCGTGAAAGGGTGTCCAAAAACGTTGTTTTGAGCAGTCTGAGTATTTGCAATCATTTTTGTGGTTTTTATATCATGAAATAACTTTTCCCTATGCTTTTCCAATGGGAGAGGTCGCCTCGTGACCTGACCTCAGGGCACGAAATCGAAAAAATCCCGGATATACACCTTGTAGACCCTGGAGGGGTTATGAAGTGTAGGAAGTTTCAAATAGATCGACTTTGAAATGTAGCTCTTACAGAGCTCTAAAGGTGAAGTGAGGTGACCTTGGTTGACCTCGTCTGGTGACCTGACCTTGGGGGACCGGGGGTAAAAATTTCAGAGATGATGGGAAAATGATGCAGTGAGAGGTAGAGCCCTCAACCGCGGTGCTGCGCCTCGTCGTTTTTCTGCTATCCCGGAAAAACCTTAGGGGGCCATCGATGGCCCCTCCGGTGGGGCGAGGGTTAATCGACTAAAGCGTGCCTTCCCATCGACTAAATGCAATTGATATCCCTCACATTAACTCATTAAGTGCTATAAACAGTTTTAAGCCACGAACACAGTTCCAAAGAAATGTCGAAATGGATCGGACAGGAACACAAAATGGCTGGCGGCTTCATCGCCCTGGGAAACTGCAGATGCCTGAGCCGCTGCAGCTGCACTGGGGATAACCGCGTGCCGGTAGCCGAGGACAGATTACTCAAGGACCAGAGAGGATCTCGATAGATGTTTTTGGGCGGTGTTGACTGAAACGAAACGTTGAGACCTGTAGCAGCAGCGTGCCGGAGGATGATACTGAACGAGAATGAGCGGCCGGCGGAGCGGGCATTCGTCAGGCTTGATAAT
The DNA here is from genome assembly GCA_034440635.1 of Lepas anatifera. NCBI lineage: Eukaryota > Metazoa > Arthropoda > Thecostraca > Lepadidae > Lepas > Lepas anatifera. The sequence goes on along the minus strand of JAOTON010001033.1, from coordinate 176,572 downwards.
ACTGACCCGCCCACCAGCGAGGCTGGACCATCTCCTGATGGCAGCGTGTTCAGAAGCGTCGTTTTTAATCATTGGATCCTCAGACAGTTGCATACGGTGCGGTGAATGAGAACTCGGATAGTGGGGGCATTCCACGACAAATCGACAAATCGATGGGTTGAAATAACACCCTCATATCTCAGATTTTCATGAAATTTTGGGACTAGGGTTCTCAGTGGCGCTGAAAACGACAGTGGTATTTTTAGTCTCGTCCGGATAATCGTTTCGGAGTTATAGCCCCGGGCAATCCAGCACCGGGCGCGTGCATCGGACTTTTCGCTTGAGTTTTTAGCCATTTAAATCAAAGGTGTTCCTTCAAGAGGCTACATGAAAATAATAACAAAAGTCTGAACAATACAAATATGTAAGTTTAATTATATTAATTGGCACGAACATGTATAAAATCTAATTCCAAACTTTTGCAAAGATAAGCATAAATATTTCCTATGTTTTTATTGACTTCAAAACAACTTCAAGTGAAAGAGCATTGTTTAAACTACATTTAAAGTCAATAAAAAGAGTGGAGACTACAGAGCAAAATCAGTAACGAGCACCGCAGACCAAGCCCAACACCGTCGCCGGCCACTCAGCCTGCAGTCGGCACGCCGCATCGACGCGTCCGGTTGGAAGTGGGGCAACGGGGAGGGGAGAACTGAGCAAGACTGCGCTTCGGTGACATTGCGTATCAACTAGATGTGGTGTGGAGGCTACTCTTGCTAACATAAAAATTTCAGCCGTTCCGAAAAAATGAACGTATTACCGGAACATTCGAAACAATTCCGACACTCTGGTGCACTTGGTGGAAAATGTAGTGGGAGGATTGTGCGTCAGAAGCCGATTATTACTGTTGTCTTAGGTTTGTTTTAGACAGTTTTCTTTTTCTACCAAAACCTTAAAAAGTTGCATGTATCCCAGTTCAATTTATATTAGGAAGCACACATCACAAACAAATGTCACATAGCGTCCACGCCGACAACCGCTTTTCGAACATATGAGATTAAGACATGATGCTTTATTTAAGATCTGACCCACAGATGGGAAGAACGACTCCATCACATGGTGCCACTGAACTTCACAGATTCAATTTGAAACTCGAACCTTCTGTCCCTCATCATTCGAGAGCTTATGGACAATAACGGCCTTCGAGTTAACCGGTACGAACTTGTGAATCTTGAATGTTCCTTTTCTCGCGACTGCTCTATTGAAGCGTTTTCTGAACTCAGTAGCTAATCTGAGTACTTTTTTGAAGTATTTTGTTTAGAGATCGAGGCAAGCAATGGAACACTGATTTCCGTGTCCCCTTCCAAGCATGTTTGCTGAGATCGTAAGGGGATGGGTACCCCCTGCCAGTAAAGGTGGCCCGGGGCCTCATACCAGCGCGTGTTAAAAACACACTGGAGCGGAGCCTCGGGGGGCCCCATCTACTTTTTTGTAGGTGGCCGGAGAACCCTTCGTGGCCAAAAAACCGCTATTGCACTACTTTTGAGAATATTCAATGGCGCGTCGATTGGTCAAATAACCTTGAAAATCGGTCCCAATTTTGTAATTATAGGCTTTCAAAGTTAAACCCTTCATTTTGAGAGCGCTGCAATCGCGCGGTTGCACCAGTTCGCGCGCATCAAAAACCAACTGGCAACGTTATGGCGCCATGTAAAACGAAATTATACGTCAATTTCACCCATCATGAAGGTCAATGTCACATTTCAAGGCCATACCAGCATTCTCAAAATTATTGGTCCGGTGCTTCCGGTCGCATGGCGTTACCCAGTATGACGTATATTATGCTACGACGTCGTAGTTAAGGTAAATCAATGTAAGGGTCAAGGTCACAGGTCAAATTCAAAGCCCCTGAGACTAAGCTCGGGGGTCCCTGAGACCAAGCTAGAGGGCCGCCTGAGACCAAGATCGAAAGGTCCGTGAGACCAAGCTCGGGAGCCCCTGAGACCAAGTTTGGGGGTCCCCTGAGACCAAGCTCGGGGGCCCCTGAGACCGAGCTCGGAGGCCCCCTGAGACCAAACTCGGAGGGCCCCCTGAGACCAAGATCGACCCTGAGACCAAGATCGAAAGGCCCGTGAGACTAAAGCTCGGGGCCCCTGAGACCAAGCTCGGGGGCCCCTGCGACCAAGTTCGGGGGCCCCTGAGACCAAGCTCAGGGAGCCCCCGAGATCCATGTCTGGTTCCCTAGAGTCTCGATACTGGTGACCAGGGGCCCCCTGAGACCAAGTTCGGGGTCCCCTGAGACCAACCTGGGGAGCCCTGAGACCGAGCTCGGGGGCCCCCTGAGACCGAGCCCGGGGACCCCTGAGACCAAGCTCGGGGGCCTCTGAGACTAAGATCGAAAGGCCCGTGAGATTAAGCTCGGGGGCCCCTGAGACCGAGCTCAGGGGGCCCCCGAGATCCATGTTTGGTACTCTGGAGCCCTCGATACCGATGATTGGGGGCCCTGAGACCAAGCTCGGAAAGCCCGTGAGACCAAGCTCGGGGGCCCCTGAGACCAAGTTCGGAGGCCCCTTGAGACCAAGCTTGGGTGCTCCCTGAGACCAAGCTCGAGGCCCCCTGAGATCGAGTTCGGGCCCCCTGAGACCAAGCTCAGGAGGCCCGTGAGACCAAGCTCAGCAGGCCCGTGAGACCAAGCTCGGAGGGCCTCCTGAGACCAAGCTCAGGGGCCCCTGAGACCAAGTTCGGAGGTCCCTTGAACGGAAAAGCGACCCCACCAAGGCCCCGAAAGATTGGAGCCCTATACCCCAACAACCGGGGGCCCCTGAGACCAAGTTCGGAGGTCCCTTGAGACAAGCTTGGGCGCTCCCTGAGACCAAGCTCAGGGCCATCTGAGATCGAGCTCGGGGGCCCCCTGAGACCAAGATCAGGGGGCCCGTGAGACCAAGCTTGGGGGCCCCTGAGACCAAGCTTGGAGGTCCCTTGAGGCCAACCTCAGGGGGCCTGAGATCGAGCTCGGAGGGCCCCCTGAGGCCAAGCTCAGGGGGACCCCTGAGACCAATGCTCGTGTTTTTCCAGTGCATAAGGTCAGCCCAAGGGGGTCCGCGGACCCCAAAGACCCCCCTTGGCTACGCCACTGGCCTCGGCAGGGTACGACTTGCGTCTTCATTTTCTTTTTCTCTCGATATAATGCCTTTGCCTTCTTATTCATTTTCATCAATACAGACGGAAGGAAGGGCTAATCGGGTGGTTTTCTTTGCTTTGGTTTTAATTTTGTAGCGTTTTGAACATCGTGTTTGTAACCCTCATGTATAATACTCTGCCCTTTATGTCTTAAAAACTTTCAATACGTCTTTTAAGAAAAGTAACTCTTTTGAAATTTTCACATGGAGAAGTAATTTGACTCGTTCATTTTAAAGCCTCATTATAAGACGCAGAATATACAAAAACAGGGAAGCTGACTGCGTGGGCCCTATGGTGTCTTGCAGTGTGATGTTTTAATCCACCATGATATACCATTTGCAGACGTGGGATGACCACAACCGTGGAAGGGCTCTGCTTGTGGCAAAACTAATTCCGATGCAAAACCTTGCTCGGATGAAAAGGCGATGTTGGTATGGAATTGTTGGATGTCAAAACACATGCGTGAACTAATGAAAATTATGGAGACAAAACTTCTTAAGGATATCCCTTTAGTTGTGAGCTTTCCATTATTCTCACGAATGCGGACTGACCTCCGGCATTCTGATCGCGACAGTTAACCATTGCGAACAGATCGCGACATTTCACCAGTCCGAACTGATCGCGACAGTTCACCAGTCCGAACTGATCGCGACAGTTCACCAGTCCGAACTGATCGCGACAGTTCACCAGTCCGAACTGATCGCGACAGTTCACCAGTCCGAACTGATCGCGACAGTTCACCAGTCCGAACTGATCGCGACGGTTCACCAGCTCCGTCGATGCGTTTGAACCAGGGAGGAGTCTGAGGCCCAGCAGACCACAGCGGCGTGTCCTATTCACGGCCACCGCTGTCACCACTTCAGAGGGTGCGCAGGCCCCTGGAATTCGGGCGCCACCGACCTCTCGATGGCGCCACCGAATCCGGCTGGAGGGGTAGACTGACGACACTCCGATGTCTTCAGGTCCACATGCAGCACGATTCTGATCTCACAGCTGATGTATCTAACTGCGACGCCCCACCGACCTGTTTTCAGGGTATCAGACAACTGGTCGCACGCATACACGACACTGGCCTCGCGATCGTGCAGATCTGATTTGAATTACTTAACTTAGAAGCACCACTCTCCGCCTCAGCACGGCCTCAGGTGTCATTCTTCCGTTCCAACACCATCGGTGGCACCCTCAGTCACAGGTTTGGCTCCCTCTTGTTATCGTCACCAGAGAAGCAGACTTGCCACTCAGTTGTCCACGACTCCGGGCATCACTCAGCCTCAGAAGCTACCTGCACCTGCGTCGGCACGCGTTGCCTTTCTGCGGCGTCGCCGGGGCACACTACCACGTCGCAGTCACCTCGCCAGGCCTATATAAGGCGGTCGGCGCGTGCTGGCATGCACGCTTCCTGACCACGTACCACGCCCCGCTCCGTAATCACGTGAGTTGTACACCTGGACTCGGAGGATTGGCGTGATGAATGGTAGTTGAGGCGTGTGGTATTCAAAGCCAGGTACTGACCACTAACTCAGCTGGAATTGCATCCATGGGCTAATGGAGCTGTAAATGTGGCCCAGAGTGTTCGACAGGTTACAACATGATGATGTAAACTGTTATTCATTGAACCGTGAAACTGAATCACTTCACGGGATGAGGTTCTAGGGTCTTCTTCCCATAACCGAGTATCAGTGCATAGTAGGTACTTTTCCACTCCTAGCCTGAATTTAATTGAAAGTTGAAAATTTGATTTATGGATAAAATATGCGTTCAATTGGTTGGAAATTGTTCAAATGTTACCACGGTGATGATTATTATTTCTCCTTTTCCTTTCAGTGGTTGAAAAAATATATCTAGTGTCGGATAAAGCTGGACATCCAGAATTACCTGTTCAATGCCAGAAAATGATGGCAAAATTGAACTCAAATGGGACGTCCGATATTGTAGAATGCATACCAAAAGTTGTGTTTATGGAAAGCTTGATTCTTTTTATGCCCAAACTAACCATCAGATTACTAAAAAATGTCATATGAATGAAATTATATAAGATTATATTGAACCTTGTTTCTAACCTCTCTCAATTTTGGATCTCCCAAACATGTTTTAAGGTTAACTTCTAGTGACGTCGATTGGCGCAGGCAAATGTATAAATTGGGGCACGGCAAACAATTCTAGGCACGAACCAACAAAAATTTCCTGCGTCTTTTTCCTATCCTTGCAGGAAGGTTTGTCTTTTTACGGCAATGTGTCCGGCCGACGCGGCGCCCGTGTAGCCAGAATGGCACAAAGGCCAGTGAAGTTGTGGAGTTACGGCAAACCCACGCGGCCCCGCCCAGAAGGCACAAAGCCAAGTGGGAGTCGGCGAGACCGGCCGACGCGGCGCCGTGCAGCCAGAATGGCACAAAGGCCAAGAAGTTGTGGAGTTACGGCAATGTGTCCGGCCGACGCGGCGCCTGTGCAGCCAGAATGGCACAAAGGCCAATGAAGTTGTGGAATTATGGATTTTTAGCGATAATGACAGCCGTAGTTAGGTGGTGGCACCATAGGCAGCAAGGGGGAGGTGGGGTTACTTTCCCTTCGATCAGCCTTCCTCGCCCCCTGAATGCCAATGCCACTCATGGAATGTCGCTTCTTATCCCTTTCCTTTAGGATGCGACTAATTATAATGGGGGAGGGGTTGCCGACCACCGCGATAGAATTTGGCGCGCGACTGATAGTTTTTGGGTTCCACCTGAAAGTTTTACTCCCCAAAAATTGGCACTCTCGTGATCCGGATGGCGCCCCCCGACCAAGTGCTCTCGATCGAATATCCAGAATCCGTCCATGTGCGGCACCACGCCAGAACATGTGTGATCCTCTGTCGGCTTTCACCGGAGAGGGTGGTAGCAGCTCTTCCGGCCGGAAAAATAAAATGTTTATTGGAACGTAGATTTGAGTTTTAGGCTATGAAATGAGAAAAAATTTCATATATTGTAACAAGTTATTGTTGCATTAATTAACACCAGTATAGGGTTTGGTTCGCTTACTACTGCATAGGGTTTGGCACATAAGGCCTCACCCCTATCTTCACATATCCGACAATTACGTGGTCCGGCAGATCAGTTTTATCAAATGTCAAAATCACAGAATCCGTTTCTACCAGTTCACCGTTTTTCCTAAACTTCATCTTTTTTGCTCCCACGACTCCGAATTCGCTTAAACCATCTACGATGTCCTCCTCAGACACATCTCTCAGTTCTGTGCAGCGGATTACGCCCCTGGAAAAGTTTTTTGTTAGGTGCGCAGAGACAATCACGTTGATGGTCACAGTTTGTTTACCTTCCAGTCCTCGCTTGGTTACGCACCTTATAGCTAGAGCACGTTCCGCGTCCTCGTGCCTCAAGAATTCAACCTCAAGTTGTCCGTCACGAAGGCGATCACACCGCTTTATCCTACCCAACCGGTCACAAGCTTCTCGACGCTGGAAGGGCGAAAGCGATGATAGAGGGGCGTCCCGTCCGCGTATCACCAGAACTCGAGGGCAGGAGGGTTTTGGCAACAGGTGCCGGGGGGGGATGGGTTTGTAAGTTGTGGAGTATCCATGGAAGTGTTGTTAGGTTCAGCCAGCCACGTGTGCCCCCTTCCAACGAGGGTGCTACAAGGCGAAACGACGCACGGGCTGGCTATACAGATGAAGGGGGTATAAGACGCCGCCGTTACAGAGGGGGAGAGAGACTCACCAACCCCCCTGCCCCGACGACGGTCCCCCTTGCACCTAGCCTAGACGACCCCGGGCGGGGCACGGACACCCCTCCCTCCCCGGGTGAAGTCGGGACCTCACCAAAGGAGGGAGGGACAGCCGAGCCCCACCAAAGGCCGGCAGACTTTTACAATGCTGCTACTCTTGTCGATGCCTTCAAGAGTTTCCCGCCCTTGCGGAAATCCAGACCAAAGTAGAGTGCTGCTAGAGGCACACGAACCAAAACTACCTCAGCTACCTCAGCTCAGCTACCAGGACTCCTTCATCCCGGGGTACGGGTCGGTGCGCAGCTCACCTTAAAAAGACAGGCGCCCCCACACGGCCTCATCGGAGCAGGCGACTACCACCTGCTCGTCACAACTGATTCCCGGCTGGTCCGAGAGAAGCGAGCCCCCAGCCCGCAGGGCCGGCGATTAGAGGGATCCAATCGCCAGCCACACGAGCCGGAGGCCCACATACACCCAGACCATCCAGGAATCATAGGCACGTGCAAGGACGCCCATGATACTGGGATAATGTGGGTAACTGGGAAGTTATGAGTTGGAAAAGCAAGAGGATCGGTCTGCGCTGTCCAGCCCAGACGCGCGCCGCACGCGACCGAGGTGTCCACACTCAAGACGAGCAAGAGTGCACACACACCCGCCACCCGCGAAGACACGCCGGGCCAGACATCGCAGACAGTGGGCAGGAGGGGTATTTAGGAGTGGGCAGAAAGGATACGGGTGGAAAGGCATGGAGAGACAAGGAAATAAGGAAAGAAGAGGAAAAGGAACAAGGAGTTGGTGGGATTTCAATTTAGGAAGGCCAAGAAAGGATGAGGATGGCAGTTTCGATTTTGCCTCTCGCCTGAAGGCGGGGGCGAAACCCATCCTGCCAACTGGGGTTGCGGGTGTCGTCACATCCCGTACCCAATTATCCATGTGCCGGACCTGTCAGCAGGCGCAAACGAGTCCGGCAGATGAAAATTGGTCCCCTGCGGAGCCAAGCCACAAAGTTAAGGGCGCCTGTAGGTAAATGACGGTGGTTCACGTCGCAGAGGTCCACCAAACACTGAAAAAGGGTGGCCAAACGTGAAATATGGGGTTCCCAACCATAAAATAGAGGGCGTCCGGAGGTGAGTGAGGCGTCCACATTTAAGTGAGGCGTCCTAGTCTGTAAAGGAGCGACCAATAGTGGAGAACAGGAGAACAATCGTGCAGAAGAGGGCAGCCAAAGGTGCGGGGCGCTCTAGAGCTGAAAAGGGCGGCCAATCGTGAAATATGGGCGCCTAACCACAAAGAAGAGGGCGTCAAAAAATCGTGAGGGTGGTGCACGTTGAAGTGTGACGCCTATTAGTAACCCGGGGGCCTGATATATGAGGGGGTGCTTAGGTTTATAAGTGAGTCCAGCGGTGATGCAGCATGGGAGTGCCAAAAATTCAGTGTGGTGCAGTGGTACACTCTGTGGGACGCCGGTGGTCTATAGCCGTGGGAAGTGTGGTGAGTTAGTCAGTTAGTTATTTGGGCTTTCGGGGCGAGGGATGGTAATGGTGATAGTGCATCGGGGGGACGCTGATACTTCACGGAGGCGATACCGAGACTGGGGTTATGGATACCGGTGGTGCAGGCAAGGAGCGCCTGCAGTACATAGGCGTGGAACCATCAGTGGAGCGTCTGTGGGAGCAAATAATCCATCATAGGGACACTGGTAGGGTCACAACAGGGTAGAAGGGGGTACACGAATAGGGCACTGGTTGGGCAACAGGGAGGAGAAGACGGTGCATGGGAAGAGCGCTGAAGGCGCGATTTGGTCATCAAGGAGACACCGAAGCTGAAGTCTGGAGCTTCCGGTGATACAGCTTGAGGGTACTTGCATTCGGTGAAATTTGTGGGAGCTGTCAAGGGGAGGCGCTGGTAAGACAACGGGCCACGTTTGGGATGCAAGAAATGCAAAGTAAAGAGAAGCTGCATGGGGTTTCTGGCAGGGATATGTTGGTGCGTTCATGGAGCCAACGATAGGCACCCATCATGCACCATTGAGGCGGTGGAGGCACAGAGCATGCTGTCAAAAGTTGGGGCACCCATAGTGCCGCGTGGCGGGGGTAGGGGGGTGTGCTGGGCGCTGGTAGAGCAAAATTAAGATACCAATTATGTATCAACGAATCAGCAGAAATGTGTGGGCGCCTACAGTGAAGTGTGGGGGCACCAATGGAGCGAACGAAAAGCACCAATGTGTACCATGAGGGGCCGCCAGACAGAGCGGTTTGTCGAAATTTGGGGGCGCTCCCGATGAGCCCACGGCGGGAGATGAAGGCGCCGGTGGAATAAAGGCACCAATGATTCATTATGGGGGTCGCCAGTGCTACAGACCGATGTGTCAAAAGATGATGAAAAGAGGCGGGGGAGGGCACCCATAAAGCTAAAAACAGACAACAATAATGCATCATAAGAGTGGCGCTCGAGCGGTATAGGAGGGGCTGTTGAAAGGTGAAGACCCCCTCAATGGGGCATGGGGACGCCGTTTGAGATTGAAAAGAAACGAACCAATTATGCACTATGGGGAGCAAGAGGTAAAGAGCGGGTCCAAAAAGCAGGGGACGCCCACAGTGAAGCTTGGGGGCGCCGGTGGAGTGCACAGAAGACAACAATGATGCCCAATGGGGATGCCGGTGGTACATGCAGGGTTTCAGCACATGGGGCGCCCACAGTGACGCGTGGGGGAGCCGTTGAAGTACAAACGAGACATCAATGCTACACCATGGAGGCGCCAGTGGTATAGAGTGGATTTTCCGAGGGTGGGGGCGCCCGTAGTGAGGATTGGGGTGCCAATAGTTTATAGTGGGATGTCAAGAAGTGGGAGAGCCCACGATGAAGCTTGGGGGCGTCGGTGGAGTGAAACGAAGGCACCAATAATGCACCATGGAGGGCTCCAGTGGTATAGAGCATTTTGTTAGAAGGTGGGGGCGCCCCTAGTGGGGAGTGGGGATCCAGTAGTACATAGCGGGGAGAGAGAGTGGGGGCTCACTGGTATAAAACGGGTTGGTAAAAGGCGAAAACCCCTTCAGTGAGGCATGGGGGGCGCCATTTGAGCAAAAAGGCACCAATGATGTACTACGGGGCACCAATGGTGAAGGTCGGCTCTAAAAAGCAGAGGCGCTCACGGTGAAGCGTGGGGCGCCGGTGAAGTACCTACACAGAAGACACCAATGATGCCCAATGGGGGCGCCGGTGGTACATGAGGGTTCCAAAGGTGGGGCGCCCACAGTGACACGTGGGGGCGCCGTTGGAGCAAAAACGAGACATCAATGCTGCACCATGGAGGCGCCAGTGGTATAGAGCGTATTTTCCGAAGGTGGGGGCGCCCGTAGGGAGGATTGGGGCGCCAATAGTTTATAGTGGGGTGCTAAGAAGTGGGAGAGCCCACGATGAGGCTTGAGGGCGCCGGTGGAGTGAAAAGAAGGCACCAATGATGCCCAATGGGGGCGCCGGTGGTACATGCGGTGTTCCAAAAGATGGGGCGCCCACAGTGACGCGTGGGGGCGCCGTTGGAGCAAAAACGAGACATCAATGCTGCACCATGGAGGCGCCAGTGATATAGAGCGGATTTCTAGAAGATGGGGGCGCCCGTAGTGAAGAGTCGCCGATAGTATATAGCGTGATGTCAAGAGATGGAAGAGCCCACGATGAGGCTTGGGGGCGCCGGTGGAGTGAAACGAAGGCACCAATGATGCCCAATGGGGGGCGCTGGTGGTACATGCGGGGTTCCAAAAGATGGGGCGCCCACAGTGACGCGTGGGGGCGCCGCTGGAGCAAAAACGAGACATCAATGCTGCACCATGGAGGCGCCAGTGGCATAGAGCGGATTGTTGGAAGATGGGGGCGCCTGTAGTGAAGGGTGGGGCGGCGGTAGTCTATAGCGGGATGTCAAGAGGTGAAAGAGGCTTGGGGGCGTCGGTGGAGTGAAACAAGGGCACCAATGATGCACCATGGGGGCGCCAGTGATACAGGGCGGGTTGTCAAAATGTGGTATTTGCATGCAGCAGAATTACCACGGGGCGCCAGTACTTCCGTTAGGCATACAAATGTGGAGAAAATGGAGGCAGCCCCCGTTGGTGCCTTAGTGCCGAGAGGGCGCCTTACCAGCGAGGGGGGGCCGCGGCCCCCGCGGCCTTCCCCCTGGATCCGCCCCCGTTTGGAAAAGGGTTCTGGGGAACTTTAGGACCCCGTCCTCTGCACGTGCCAGGTCCAAATTTGAGTACAGTGTGAAACGCGGTCATCTTATCACTAGTTAGCTGATTCCCAGCCAAATTAATAATATCCACCAATGTATCCAGTCATTGGGAATAAATTCAGGTTAAAAGTGGAAAAGCTCCCACTGTGCAGAGACCCGCAATCTCTAAATTAAGCCATATAATATCCTTTATTTATCTCATATCTGGCATTGGAAGCAGCTGTACGAACTCCAAAAACCGAACTGGCAACAACTCTGACATTAGTTATCTTAAAACAGTTATGGACACGTAAATAGGGGAGACTGGGGTCAATTGTAACAAATTTCACATTTCTGGTTCTGCAGAAATATTGTTTTGAGTTAGAGCACTTATAATTAAAATAAAAACATTTAGGGGTCAAAATTTCACTTCTAAAAATTTACTTCAGCTGTTACAATTGACCCCAGGTGAGGGGCAATTGTAACAGCACCGGGGGTCAATTGTACCATGTTAAAGCCGTATGAATTTCGGCGATTTATTTGTACCATGAAAACATCAAAATGCGAACACCTCTGCATCTTTGGCCTGCTACACTCAGGCGTCGGCATGTACTTAGTCTGAACCACAGCTTTCACAGATGTAGGTATCCCTGATATATCTCAAGGGAAGTGCATGGCAGTGAAAATGTAAAAAAATGTGTTGATTATTCGACTGAAATCTCTTTAATTTTTCAAACAGGTCACATATAGCCTTAGCAGCTGTCGTGACCTTAAATCCCAATTGTCATCGTTAATTTTTCAATATAAGAGATATTGTATAGGGCAGCCCACATTGCCACTTTCCCGAAACATATACCAGCCTACGAACAAACATATCATTGGAAAGTAATGTGATTATCATAAACAGTAGCGCACCCAGGGGGCAGGGGGCCCTGCACTCCACCCTCCCCCTCCCCACTGTAGGATCCAGGGGGGGGCAAACGGAGTAATTTCTCCCCCAAGTCGCTCGATTTTTGTCGTTTTTTTCCACAATCCATGTTTTCTAGATTTTAGGCCACTTCACCCCCGCCCCCAAACGGTCGGCCTGGATGCAGGCCTGCCCCTCCCCCAACGTGTTAAGTGCCTCCTCCCAAAAACAATGGACACTATAGGTCTGAAAAGCAAAAGGTTCATCGCTCCCTCCAGGATATGAAGATAGGCCCCTTTGAGTGAACAAGTGCGCCCCCTTCCTCGGCTTCAAGTCACCTTTTCAGCCAACCAAACGAACATCCTGGGTGCGCGCCTGATCACAAAATCACTAACCTAGCTACTGCATTTGTGCAGTAGAAACAAGTTTAATATGTCGTAAGGTCATAGGGTTCAATTGTAACATTTTTACATTTGACCCCAAGAGAAATGTTACAATTGTCCCCATCGCAACGCGCAATTTTTTAAACCAAGTTGTCGCTCAACGAGCTGGCCTAGGCGACAGCTTCTGTGCTCATTTCGTAGCTAATTAAACACTCTTTATGCACTGAAACTGTTTCTGCTGTACCTTATCATACCCATCAATAAGCTAATCTCCTTTGAATATTTCAAAAGTTACAAAACACCCTCAAAAACATATAATTGTGAACAGCGTCTGACTTACCCGTCGCACCGAGTTGAAACTTCGTTAACAAAGGCAGCAGCTGATTGCACATTTCCGGTTGTGCCAATATATCCATCCATTGATTAGTTTAGGCAATATGGCCATTGTTACAATTGCCCCGTGTTACATTTGACCCCGGTCTCCCCTATATCTGCCTTCTGAAAATTGAAAATATACAAACAGGATGGAAACGGGACTGAAAAGACATAATGATAACAAATACTAAACATATGAGTTGGAGTAACCGTGTTTTAGCCTGCAATAAGCACATGACACATGAATGGATTTCCCCTTTAATCGGTAGGTTGAAATACTACCACGCCATTAGGATAATTTTGAAGGTGAGGCCATCCTACTTTGTGTCAAGTAGTGATATCTGATACGTCATCACACATCAGTTCAAGTCGCCAAAACAGAAAGCATGTTGAATTTCAGGTCAAATAGCATACTGATTATTCCCATGGAGTTCCTCACAACATACAGGGAATGAAAATGTAATACAATGCAAAAGTATAAATGCAAACATTGTCAAAAACTTCAGGTGGTTGGTGATTTCCAGCTCACCAGGCGTGTTCGGCCACGCTCAACTGACTGGTCTCTCCAGCTCTCCAGCCCGTCTGTGTTCTTAAATTATTGTTGCTAAAGATCTCCCGATTTCACCTATCTTGTGTTTACCTCTGTAGAAGTGCAGTGAAGTGTAAAGAAGTGTGGAGAGGTGTCAGAGTTGTTTAACTGTGTTTTGGAGATAGGGTCACTTGCTCTGGCTTGGTGACCTCACCTGCGTGAACAAGAACTCTATATTTTGAGAAAAATTTAGCAATCAATCAAGAATAAGGTGTGCCAAGTACGGCCGTGCTTAGCGCTGCGGTTTTAAAAGGTCACCGAAAAAAACAAAAGGGGTTTTCAAATACCACCATTGCTCCGGGCGAGGGTTGATAGAATGGTTAAGCACTCAAAGTACCCTGGGTAAAGACAATACACATCCTACTGGAAATGGGGCATACATTTTGCTGATGGCTAGCTTTCAAATTCAGGCCGAGTTTCCCTTGTAATGGCACATGTTGAAAAGAGCCACAGCAGAATTACCTACCTTTTGTTATAATTTGTTATCCTTTTGCTTCATCCCATGTGTTAATTTCGCCTTTTGTCTCAATGTCCGTCCCAATCTCCACCTCTTCTTGCTCCTAAAGGTAAATAAGCTTATCCAAGCCAGAATATTTGCCGAAAGCTTTACCCGAGAATATCTCGTAGACACCTGCCCTATGTCAACTTTGCAGACTGGTGAGAGACGGTTTGGATATCCACCAATAATAACTACAGCTCAAAACATCAACGCTCACTTTTACCGCATGTAAGAACCGGAAAAATACTCGAGAAACAGCCACTACACTACAACAAAAACATATGAAAAAGAATCGAAGCTAGTAGCATAAATGCTGTCGTGAAAAAGGCATGAAGAAACCCCAAGGATAGCCTACGGCTCCAGATGACTTGTTATTTTGTTTCAGGTAAAATCACAGCCACCCGCTGCAGCCGTCTGTTGTTTAACATTGTATGGACGTATATACGTGGCTACAGAGGCGTAGCCAGGGGGGCAGGGACAGCCGCCCCCCCCCCCCGAGGGCCCGAAGGGCCCCCTAAGGACACGGGCCGCGCGAAGCGCAGCTCACCCGCACTATGCTCTGTGGCCAAATTTGAAATTTCACACCAGACAGGGCCCTATTAAGCCCTCTTCAGCACTCTATTCTGTAACAAGCAGGACCCTTTTTACCCATAAGGGCCCCTTTGGCGCTGTCACAGGGGCCCTTCTCGGGACGCCGCCCCCCCTGAGCGAAATCCTGGCTACGCCCCTGAGTGGCTAGCATTATATTTGGTTACGAAACTTTGAAGCATCCGCTCAACTGGCCGAGCCCTGCGTAGCTCTCGCTCAATAAAAAACAAAAATCAGCCCATATCAGCCCACGACAACCCATGATTCTCCCCTCGTCAGAAAAGCCAGACACCCCTCCCTCTTCGTCAGAATGCCAGACCTCCTCCCTCCCCCTTTGGTCACTAATGTCATATGTGAACAGCCCGTAATGTTCATAGTGCACATTTTCGTTAGCAGATGTTCATACGCAGATGTTCGCGTGCGCCAATGTTCGTAACTTCTGAGGCTTGCACATTAGCACTAACGAAGATTAGCGCATACGAACATCTGCTTATGAAAATTAGGCATACGAGCACCTGTTTTTACGAATATTTGTCTCGAAACCCCAAAAATTACACATGCAGCCTGACTCAGGCCGTCTCAGTCGACGGGATGAGGTGGCTTAGTGGATAGCACCCTTGTCTTCTAAGCCACTGGTCCCCGGTTCAGGTTTTCTTCTAAGCCACTGGTCCCCGGTTCAATCCCCGGCGGAGCCTCTGAATAAGTCGATCTGATCCCCAAAACCCCCTTCCAACAGGGTGAGAGTTGGCGACGCCGCATGACCCTGGCAGTTGGTGCGTCTATTGCCCTGGCTTGGTGCAATTATTATTATTTACGTCTCAGTCGAGCTTCTGGGGTTCCTGGGGGAGGGGAGGTGGCTACCTCCGGTGATATGACTGAGGGGTCTACCTCCGGTGATATGACTGAGGGGAGGGTCTACCTCTGGTGATATGACTGAGGGGAGGGGCTACCTCCGGTGATATGACTGAGGGGGGCTACCTCCGGTGATATGACTGAGGGGAGGGGCTACCTCCGGTGATATGACTGAGGGGAGGGGCTACCTCCGGTGATATGACTGAGCCGCAGCCTGGCTAAAACAGTCTCCGCCTCAGTTATTTGTTTTGACGCATTTCCCGACTAAACTTCCCGGAGCGAAGACCACATCCCTCCGCGCACCCGCACGCTATCTGACAAAACGCGGAAGTGAAGTAATCAGAGTGGTGTGACGTCACTGGTTCCACGCGTGGGAGAAACATCTATGGTCTTTCCGGCTGTTATCGGCGCTAGACGCTTCGTTTGAATGCAAATGACATAGAGGAGGCGGGCGTCCATAAGTCGTCACTTGGGCGTGGTGGGGACGCCCAGCTGGGCTTACCTGTACACACCCAGTGTTCTAAAGGTATCTTGATGTACAACTATCGACTCGCTGCCTTCCTCAAGCTTGAGACCACTCTAGCACGCTAAATCTGAGTGCGGCTAAGGTCACTGCTGTTTCTGAGTGCTGTTTCACCTATTCCAGCACACTTCTATGATTTAAAAATGGATATTGCATTTTTAAACGATAGTAGGATGCATACGCATTGGACTGGGAGAGGGGGGGGGGTGGCAGACGAACCTTTCCTGCCCCTTCTTTTCTTTAATTCCTACAAGGAATTAGTTTAGCAGTCCAGTGCTGGCAATGGTACCTATGTAGTATAAGCAGTATGCAGTCTGTTTCACAATTTCGATCCAAAATAATACCAGACATATTACAAGTATATTCTGTCATTAAAACAGAAGTGAAAGCTCCTCAGTATCACATTCCATACATGGTGCTGCAGAGCATGCATGTAGAAAGAAAACCTTACTATTATGGCATAAGCAACAAGTTGGCATAGCTTAGGATTTAGACCTATCAATTTGTCATTGTTAGACAAACAGGACACCTGTAGGTATAAAAAGGGTCTGTAGAGTCCCATGGCGGATCTAGCCGGCCGGTTTGGGAGGGGCAAACCAAAGGCAAAAGTCAAAAAGCAAAAAAAAAACAAACAAAAAAATGTCAGGCTGTTAAAGCTACTCTACAATATCACTTGCTGGTAGAATTTTGGGTATTTGAGGCGAAAAGCAAAAAAAAACTTAACGAGATGAAAAATATGCACTCAAGATAATTTTTCCGGTCTGAGGCCCAGTATTTACACTGAAACTAACTGGTTCTGTTTGAAGTTGTTTGAGTTGAAGCACCAAAATATTGCTTATAAACTAAACAGGAATGGGAGGAAAGAAGGAGGTCAATAACTTTTGGGGGAAAAACATAGTTTTTCCCCGAGCTTTTCCGTTTCGGGGGCAAATGCCTTTTTCCCCCACCCCCTTGGATCCGCCACTGGTACGGTCCCAAGATCTTTCTTTTAACATTTGAATTGTGCAGGAATTCAATAAAGCTTCATTTGAAATGAAATATGTAATAAGTGCCTAAATATGTTTTATAGAACTTCTATCTCAACTTCATACCCATGATACAATTGCAACATATCTTTACACAGATTCACAAGACTTGGAAGAGTTTACCCAATTAATAAACATCCAACCCTGACAGTATATAATAAACAGCCTAACAATCCCACCTTCTGGTCAATCCTATACAGACTGGAAGTAGCTTCAATGTTGCTCCTTGGCCTTAGTAGGTACCTGTGCCCTAATTATTATCTTGGTATGTCCACACAATCATGATCAATGGATCTTAAGAGTCCTCCTTAAACTTAAAAGCATCAGGAACATAGTAATCCATGTACAGTTCATGACCTAAAATGTGTTCTCCCCAAAGCTCACCAGACCCATTCCTACCTAGAAATAAACGTTCTTACTGGCATGCATGTGTACACTTGTCCACAAATCTGATATTCCTTTGATGTTCCCTACACTCATTCAAAGATAGATACCTGTATGAATATATTAATAATACAAGCTGGGTTTTCTAATTTTATTCCCGGCTCCTTTATATCGATCACGTAACCAGCGCCGTAATTCTTCCAGAACAGTGGCGGATATATTTCTTCCGGCCGAATAACACAATTATTCTTATTTGGGTTTGAAATAACTGCGCCAGGTTCGAAACGGGATTCTGAAGGAATTATTATGAAATTCATCGTGGATTTTACTTGATATAAAAGCATGTCAGGTACTTGAAAATGTATTTAGAAGATAGCCTGATCAATTCTACATACAAAAAACCAAAAATATATCCTTAAGCATTACTTATATTTTCCCACTGGCCCGTGCCACAAACCCCTGCAAGGAGTCCCATTGGAATTACATGTTAAATTTTTCTGGAAAAGGTCTCTAAGAACCAGAAACGGAACCTTCAAAAATCCCCAAACTTCTAGAGAAATAGCTCATGTCCACCCCCTGGATAATACTGTATCTGCACCCAGTTCGCATGCTAATCGGGCGTTTACCAGCTGTAGCGCCGCGTCAGAGGTACGAGTCGGTGATTGATAAAGGATTATTGATATATTTTCGGAACGTGCATTGATCTTTATATATATATATATATATATATATGATAGAAGTGATAACAGTTGTGTGTCCGTTTGGTTTTTTACATGTGTTTTTTGTGATTTGGATGTCCCTTGCGCAAAAAACATTAAAAACCTAAAAATAGCGGGGAGTATTGTGGCCCATAATATGTGCAATCCATTTTTTTCTTTGTTTTTCTTCGTAAAGTAAATGGGCACATGGGAAGGGGAAGGGCACTCCTGCAGACCCAACAATGGGCAGGGGCAAAATTTTATGCATGATCTGTACATTTTGTGTTGCGTAGTTTGTTGCCGCCGTAAACTTATCACTTATATATGCTAGTCAAATAAAACTGTTGGCTTCCCTGTTATGTATAGTAGTGCGACCTTTGTACACAGTGTCCTATTTTTGGTGCATATGAACAAGAAGTGAAGTATTCGTCATATATTTATCGTGACAAACGGCTCAGTGGCTGAGACTGCGTTCGTGCGCAAACCATGCAAGAATACGTGTGGAAATGGACGTGACACCACACAAAACATGTGCGCGGCGTTACGATTCCGTTTAGCGTTTGTATACCGTCGATTCTCCGCTCAACTATATCATGAATAAATGTATGATCATGGACTGCGATATTTCATTTGGAAATGTCTGCCGATATGGTGCTGAATTAAATAGTCTTTCCGAAAAAATTGCGCTCAATGTGATGTCAAAGGAGCTTCTTCGCTGCCGTGATAAATATAAATCACTGCATTCGTACATACATTTTGTTCAACGGTATTTACCTAAGCATTTTAACACAAATTAGATCGCTTTCTGGTGAAGTTGCTAGATCTTCGAAAGAAAATGTCTCCCACGTTTGTTGTGTTGTGCCCTGATTTAGCTTGACAAAGTTGAGAAAATGCCTGAAAATAAATGTCCATTGAAAAATGTTCCGGCTGAACATATGGCTGGTAGTTATGTTAACACGCGCATTGACGGGGGTACCCGACAGTACCCGACCCCCCTCGGGTTTTTCGGAGATAGCAGAAAAACGGCGGCGCGTAGCGCCACCGTACTTGGCATACCTTTTCCCTCATCATTTTTACAACTTCTGTGAAAATTTTAAGGTTAGGTCATCTCAGGTCAGATCACCAGTACAGGTCAAGTGACCTGACCTCAAAAAAGTTTAAGATAGCATAAGTCGGAGCAGAGTGAACTTGTCCGATTGAAACTCATATCACATAATGGGCCCACCGAGTTATGTTGAGATCGTAAGGGGATGGGTAACCCTCCTGCCAGTAAAGGTGGCCCGGGACCTCATACCAGCGCGTGTTAAAAAGCACACGAGAGCGGAGACTCGGAGGCCCCCACCCACTTTTTTCTAGGTGGCCGGAGAACCCTTCGTGGCAAAAAAACGCTATTTCGCTACTTATGAGAATATTTAATGGCACGTCGATTCGTCAAATAACCTTTGAAATCGGCCCCAATTTTGTATTATAGGCTTTTACAAGATAATGTCAATTTCACCCCTCATGAAGGTCAAGGTCACATTTCAAGGCCAAACCAGCATTCTCAAAGTCATTGGTCCGGTGCTTCCGGTCGCATGGCGTTACCCAGTATGGCGTATTTTATGCTACGACGTCATAGTTAAGATAAATCAATGTAAAGGCCAAGGTCACAGGTCAAATCAAAATGTCATGGGTAAAGGTCAATGCTCATGTCCCGTCCAACGGCTGCTATGGTGCTAGTCATGGTGTAAATTAGGGGAATATGTCATATTGTGACGTCATATGTCAATGACCTTGAATGACCTTAACCCCAAAAATTAGGTTTAAAATTCTTGGGACGTTCTCTCTATGACTTTGCTCTGTTTTTAGTGCATTCTGGACATCTTTGAGCTTAATCACGGCATTTCCGGATGAATATCCAGTACGGCTAATACTTGACCTTTATGACATCGTTTGAACTTGACGATACTGACCTAGGTCAATTAAGATCAGTCATATTATAGATTTCAATAGTTCCCACCCAGTCCCCAACCGGAGTTTTTCTAAGCCTCCTAGTTTCCGAGAGCTCAGGGGGCCTACCAGTTCCCCCCCTCCAGTGCCCGTAAGTGTCGGACGCCTCTCCAGTGCGGGTGTTAAGGAATGGGACATTGATTACACTTTATTGTTTTAAATACATCCTTACCCTCATTGCCGACCAATTCAACCATTGACACCCTTTTCGTGACCAGAGACGTTTGATAGTTGCAGCGACGGCGGGCCGCACTGGCGCACGAACCTTACAAAAGTGAGGATCGGGACGTTTGGGAGCTCAAGATCTCGCTTTCTGTTAAAGTCTCCATTCTTTTTATTACAGAATCTTATAGAGAAAGGTATAAAGAGTAACACGAGCCTCAAAAAGTTTAAAATAATTAATAGGAAAATAGTTTTTATAGATTTTGAAAAATTTAAGAATGTATAATATATTCAAAATTCAATGTTTTTAATTATATTTTTAATGAGCCATAATTCGTAATTTGCCCTTAAGATACCTAGATCAATATTTTATGGCATTTGTAGAAGCATACAGGTAAAATTTCGACTTTAAAAAAGACATGCAAGTGGGTATGGTCAAAATGCCTCGGGCTATAATTTTCAAACCGTAAGTCAGAGAGGAAAATGAATACGAAAATCGTCATCACCTCCATCAATAGCCCCCTGACAGAACATTCACCGAAATTTGCGACATGAGGGTGTTATCGACTTGTCTGGGAATGTTGTATATATATATATATATATATATATATATATATATATATATATATACTAGTAAAGACGTTCCACCAAGTCTGCACACAATATACGTTGGAAGTGCAGTAGGAGGTAGAAATATATGGACCTAACAAGTGAGCGTCATAAATTCATAGACTTGAGAGTGGACAAGCAGGCGGGCAGGTTCATCCAGGACTCATTCTCTGGATGTCTCGCTATCATAATCTATGGTAAACACCAATGATCTTCAGCTTGTAGTTATAATTCACAGTGAAAAACAAATAATCGATTCTTCTCCCAACATTTAAGGGGACAAATGTTCGTAAAAAATAATTCAGCGCATCTAAAAAGCAGTAAAGGAGACGACAGTTGTCTGAGTGCCCAGGTTCCGGTGGCCGTTGGCGTTGTGGGTGGCACAGGCGGAGTTGAGACCGCCGCGGAACTCTGCTGTATCCGGCGGCTCAGCAGCCGAGCTCAGCACCGCCACTGAGTCAGCGGAGGCGCCCATTGTTCGGCACCAGCGCACAGTGTTCTAACGGAGCCGAAAGTGGGGACATAATTTAATAACTCAGAAAGTATGAATCCCACATCAATAATTTTGGTATCAATCGAAAGCTCTTTTCCCACAAATTATGTGGACAATATATGAATGTCAAAAACTGATCACAGCGAGCATGGCTGTCAAGTATTTGACCCTAGGTCAGTAACAAAAATAACCATATTTATATATGATAAATAAGGGCCTTTGCATGGATGTTCTAGTTGAATTCCAGTCACTTCAAATGTATACGCGTGATATGCTTGACATCGAAGACGTTATTTGACCATCGCTTAACACACGCAGTGGAGGATGCCCTGAAGTGCCCCCACCTATTTTCCAAAGTAGCCAGTGAACTGTTCATCGCCGGAAAACGCTACTCGGTCATATTTGAGAGCATTTGTGAGCGCGTCGATTACTTAAGAAATTTTGAGAATCGGTCAGTATTTTTTTACATATAGGCCTTCGCAGTCAGACCTATATTTTGATACCGTCGCACTCGGGCGGTCGCACCAGTTCGCCTGTACTGTGGACCGAGTGGTGACGTCATAACGTCATATAATCATGTTATATGTCCATATTAACCCACATGGAAGTCAAAGTCAAGGTCAAAGGTCCCATGTCAAGGTCATTGACCGCAGTATTCCGGTCAGGCATTACTCAGTATGACGTATGTTATGCTATGACTTTTTTGCTAGGGCTACTCAGGGTCAGGGTCACAGGTCAAGTTCAAAATTATTTTTCAAGGTCAAACCCTCATTTTCGCCCAAAGGCTGCTATAGTTCCGGTTATATTGCATATAACCACCTCCTCCCCTTGGGAACACTGCTGCATGTAACCATGAAGACGAAATTGATCACATTCAACGGTGATATGTTTGTTCATACACCAGCAGGGGCGTAGCCAAAGGGGGGGCGGCAGGGACAGCCGCCCCTCCCCTGAGGGCCCGAAGGGCCCCCTGAGGACACGAGCCGCGCTTCGCGCGGCTCGCCGGCACAATGCTCTGTGGCCAAAACTGACATTTTTTACCAGACAGGGCACTCTTAAGCCCTCTTCAGCACTCAATTATGTAACAAGCAGGGTCCTTTTTACCCATCAGGACCCTTTTGGCGCTGTCCCAGGGGCCCTTTTCGGGGAGCCGCCCCTCCCTGAGCGAAATCCTGGCTACGCCCCTGTACACCAGCAAAATGGTATCAGATTATTGCAGAATTGGTCCATGACCGGACCAAATTTTTTTACGGAATTGCCGTTGCGTCGATCGCACAGAACCATTTTTTCCAATGAACCTGCCTCACGTTTTATGTCACTCTCTGTGTACTTACTTTCTTGGTAGAGATCAGTGAGTTGCTCGTTCTCTTCTTCAATTGAATTCCCAAGTCCAAATGCCGTATCAGCTATAAGCAGGTTTAGCCGCGTTTCTACACCAATTCACACCTCCATGTACATACAGCGTTCAGTTCGAATCTCAAGTGACGATAAAAGAACATGCGACAAGTGCGTGTGCCTGCTGTGAGACTCTATTCTCTGATGTTATTTCAAGTGATCTTTGCAAACGAGGAAGGGTTAATTTGTGTATCTCGGTTCTCACCCTATCGTGAGGTTGGACAATGGCCTGTGCAAATACTAGCTGCGATTCTACGAATGGTCACTAGGCATGCTAGTGTCCTGAGAAACCAATTGAAAGCTTGGTTTTCACATACTGTAACCATTGCAATTTTTCACAATTATTGGGTGAAGACATCAACGACAGTAGGTTAAAAAGTCCAGGCGACAAGCGATTTCAACAACAAGTGCTCATTTAATTCATTGTAACCAATGCACTGAACTTTCGCCGTGTCCCGGCCCACCTCCCTCCAAGCCTCCAGGCATATCTCGCCGACGGCTGCCGCCCCCGACCGACAGCGCGCGCACATGCCCTTGTATAATATGCCGCCACCACCACTGCCGCAGCGTGACGCAGCTGAAACTTGCAGGGCAGGTAGACGAAACATCTTGCCATAGTTAAAAAGTGGTCTCAGGGTGGGGCAGGCGACGCAATTTTTTGTATGCTTATCGACGATTGACATAGTTCAAAATATATGGGAAACGTATATGGTACATATTTTGCTCTCCAAATATAGTTTTATTGATCACTCGAGAAAACTGTTTGCACAATCGGATTCTTCATGCCTTAAGCTTTCTAATGAACCCTGGTTTGTCTCATCTTGTGCGTTTTCTTAGCCTACAAAAAGGCACCGAAAGTGAGCATTGATCTTGGCCTTTGTCGTGTTGTGTGGCGAGAGATTCAAAGGCAACAGTTTGATGCCTTGTTGCGTCGACTTCAAAGGCCTCACATTTGTTTGTTTGACATTTTCTGAAACTCTGATCATTTTGCTACTAGTTGCAAAAATCAAAATCAGTTTTAAAAATAGTCAAAATTCGAATAATGTCCCCATTTTGGCCTCCCTTAGAACACTGGGCAGCGCCGAGACAGGCTTCGCTCTACAGACCGTCCGCGGCTCGGAACCGTGTGGAGTCTCAGAGGGAACAGGGAACGGGAACCTATCACCGGCCGGGCCGCAGCTGGGCACAGAGGGATCAGGGGGGAACAGGGGGAACGCCTCAAAGGGAACAGGGGAGGGGGCATTCCAGGACAGATCGACCAAGGCTTGACACCACCACGTCTAGAAAAATCTGAATTTTTGTCTCCTGGGTGGTTTTGGGCCAGAAACACGCCTGTGAGAATCTTAGCCCCCTCCGACCAACGGTGACCGAGTTATAGCCCGAGGCATTTTCGGGAGGTCACCTTGTAGACTCATCTTTGATGCTTCATAACTCAAAAACGCATTAATGATTAACACGTTTTGTATATCATTGAACTCGTCTTGAACTATACTTTATTTTGAAAAAGAAAATTTCAAAATTTGAAAAAATTTTGTCTTTTAATTTGTTTGAAATTTCTTTTTTGACCTAGCTTGACCTTTTCGTAGTTGAAATTGCCCTTTTAGACACCTCAAAAATTTTTCTTCATAAAATATCTTTCCATAGAAAATATAAAAAAATGCGTTCTTGCTATAAGTTCCAAATTGTTAGCACCTAATGTAGGTATGCAGACGTTTTTGAACATTGCGGTAGTACAGACTTATGTTTAACGCCGCAAACAAAGCGATTGCTTTTGTAATCGGTTGCTTGCAATTGTGACGGCACCCGTCACATGATTCCGATCCAATTGAGACCTGAACGTACACGGGGCAGAAAACAAAGCCGTCTACGCTACAGCCGCATCGCCACGCAGCCATACCAGCGCTGTCGGCCGAATACCGCTGTTCCAAAGGAACAAACAAGCGCGTGCCGACACCACACAGAGGGAGGGGCAAGCTGTTGTTCACCAGCAGCGTGACCTGGTCCATGCCCGAAAACTTCCGGGAGTGACGCTTGCTGGCTGGACAGTGGCAGATTTCGAAATCACGAGGGGCCACCGGGCTCACCATTCCATTTTTTCGTTTCCCTGACAAGCCACCGTTTCCTTCTTTAACAATTTCAAGTTCGCTCCGGATGCCAGTGCCGCGGTCCCAGTTTTACGAGCCTGGAGCCGCCACTGGTGACATAGTCCGCAGCAAGTGTGAATCTCGGCACCTGGCCTAACGTTACCATGACAACGGCTGTCGAACCCACGAATTCACCTCAGGTCACCGAGCTGTGCCAAAATTCCGTGACCGGCCGGGCGCCGCCCGCAAGTGTTTTCTATACTCCTATCATGCTATGTGCCGGGCTTTTGGCCACTGGTTTTTATTCCTTTTTTGTATTTTTTTGTGCTTACTTTATTTCGTCGTGTCTCTATATGGCTCTTCCCTATGGTAACATGCTATGCTTTTGAGGCCAACATAATGCCCAGAAAAAATTGGCTGTTAACTTAAAGAAAAACTGTACCACGAAACCAAAGAGTGTCATTGACCTCTCTCAGTAATTTACCCACAGCCTTGGATAGTCTGTATTTTTATCACTCTTAAGCTGAATGTTAGAAGCCCTATCGCACACTATGTACGGCGCACACAGGGGGGCCAGGCTGACTGTTCTCATAGTTCTGGAACCAATTTCCTGAAGTGTCAGCGTATTAGTGAATGAGTGTTTTTTTGTGTGAAAACGGGCATATGCCGCCACGAAAGCGGCGCAGACGGTAATATACCGGCGGAGCCCAGGGGAAGTTAAGGGTAATTATAGATGTGCGTTGTAAACCTCTGCCGAGAAGGCTCTCCTAGCTGTTGTCCTTTCATTATTTTTAAGGCACTATTTTTCTCCCCCCTTCAAAACAACCGCGCACGCGACGAGCACGAACTCTCTCTAATAAAAT
Source organism: Lepas anatifera (assembly GCA_034440635.1). NCBI lineage: Eukaryota > Metazoa > Arthropoda > Thecostraca > Lepadidae > Lepas > Lepas anatifera. The sequence continues at coordinate 151,080 of JAOTON010001033.1, read as the reverse complement.
TTAGTGTGATGCTGGGAGCAGGTGCGACGTCGCCACCATCGTGAGCGAGCGGGTCACGGCCACGAGCAGCCGCCACAGTGGACCACCGAGAGGTCGGCCCGAACAACAACCACATCAGCGGCGACGCCAACAGCCCGACTCGCGCTGAACGACGCGCCCCGCGACCCCAGCGCCCCCGTCACACAATCATATGGCATGTCTTTACGAAATTTTCATCGAGCAAGTGTCAAAACATATGAGAATTGACACGCGCCCACACAAGGGTGTGGGCAACCGGCCTCTTCAGGTTTCCACAGGTAGTAAGAAAACACATTCGCGCAGCGCCACCGTACTTCATGTACCGCTAACTCGAAATTATTGCAGCTTCTGGAAAAATTTTAGGTCTGGGCCATACCAGGTCAGACTGCCAAGCCAGGTCAAGAGACCTAACCTCGAAAAAACTTTGGGAGATGCATCAATAATATCAAATTTAGCCTATTGTGGTTAGACTCACATTACATAGTAAGGTCGCCGAGCAAGATAATTTTTCGTAGCTGGATTTCTATATCGATAACCAGGAGCAAGGTCAGGGTCACGATCTTTCCTTTAGAACTGCATAGGGCAATTGGTAAATTTTGATAACATGAGAGGATTGAGAATTGTCGAGAATTGCGATAGAGGTTTTATTCTTACGTTGTCGTGTCTGACTTGCCACTGCAGTTTGATTAGTATTAGTTTTACCATACAGACCTAAGCCTGGCTGTAGGTCAAAGCAGGCTAATGTTGACATTTGACTAGGCAATATTATAAGATACATAATCCGTTTGGGCTCAACAAGAGCGTTCCAATGGTGCTGAACATTAGTTTTCTACGGCTCTCCTCTGTCACCTATTATGCCACAAAATGTAGGTTTCCACTTAGTTCCTGTAAGAAATACTGTGACCTCGAGCAGCCTCAAAGGTGACACGACCAAAGGATTGTATGAAACATTGTCGGTAGTGATTAAAACTGGCTATTTTTTCAGAACTTATGCCTGGAGCGTGAAAGCGAGAGAAATGCCTGAAGAATGTACATATCCTGACGGAGAGCTGTGCTGCACAATGCAAAAATATACTTCACTTCCTTACATGGTGCCGCCATGCACGCGATTTCAAAGCAATGCAAAGGTTTAATTCCAGTGCAAAAGTTATATCGAAGCAAAATTCAATTATGTAAATGAATTGTCTTCCCTACGTCTCACAGCAAGGGCGCCTGCGACTATATCGAGAGCACTGCCAAACGGGCAACATCTCACGATGGTTTAAAAAGTCCAGTGAAAGATCAAATACGTGATGCCAAAGGTACGCATGCTTTTCGTACGCATACATTTTTCAGCACAATTAAGTTCTTGTACATTCCATAACCAAACATAGGCAATGTTGCCAGACAGCGCCAAAGTCTGTTCGCTGATGGGATTATGGAAAAATGAATGCAAGTTTCAAAGAATGCTAGCGCTAAAGAAGACACGCATCACTGTTCATGAAATCTCCACAAACAAAGGAAGAGAGGTTCGGGTTTCGTATGCCTATGTTTGAACCAAACAGTGTCGTGCTGTGCAAAAAGATTGTCTATAAGTGCTGCGTGAATGGTCGCAAATTTAGTCATGGTGAATGTCCAATGCAAAAGTAATATTAAACATACTTACTTTATAATTATTTGGTAATGAGTATAAGTAATGAGTGATCTGACGGCCATCATTGCAGGTGAATGAATGTGTTTATACAGGATAAAGTCAGTGTCAGTGTTGAAGTCATCTCAGTGTATTCCCTTATTCTTCAATGATTATACAAGGCACCATGAGTGTGGAATTATATCTATTTGTGGGTGCCCGACCACCTCCAATGAACCTTGGAAGCAGAAGTAAAAGTGATAAAACATCCTCTGAATGTTATATAAATGTATAAAATGCCCCCATTTTCATTTCAAATACTTCTTCTTGGTTCAATTTAGCTCAACTGACCTGTGAGAGGGCTAAACACATGATACGTTTTGCTATTTATTTTCACGTAGTGGCTCTCGATATTGCTTCAAATTTTCCCACCCCTAATCATTAAAAGAAACACCAATCAAAAGCCTTTCGAAGTGGCGTTTGAACTGGGATCCGTGTCAGCTATGAAATGATCACCTTGTAAAAATATCATGAGACAGCCTGTTCAAGTGACCAAGTCGAATGCGTTACGATTTCAGGACATTTTTTGCATATATGAGCAGATTCAAATTTTTTTGGGAATGAAAGCCTTTCAGACACGTTTGTTTACATTGCATGAATCCTCTCAAACGTATGCTGTGCTGCACTGGGTCATCTTGTATCGATACTATTTTTCCATCTCCGGGAACGATGTAATTGTGTGAGTTAGTGGTGCTCATGGTATAAGTTATACTTGTTTCAATTATTGATAAAGTCGCGACATCTTTGTAAATTTTCGTGTAAGCCTGGAAGGCCCATTATTAATATGTTCATTTGCTTTCGTCTCCCTCGAAACAATTGATCCTTTTCTATCACTTTTAATGGCTGCTATTTTTATTTTTATAAATATTTTCCAAGATGTTGCCAGTTCAGTTTTAGGAGTAGGTGTCTCACTAGAGTCATTATGGGATATTTACGGAGACCCCGACCCCACCACCCAAACGAGCAACTCCCACGATGAAGTGTTAATCAAGGAACCAAAGTTGAATGTCCCACAAGGCATAACGACGACCGTCTACCTCAGGTCACCCCCTCACCAGTCAGTTGCCAGCTGGCCTTCAGTATTTACGGTACCTACCACCTCCCAGTTGAGCTAAATTATTTTTCCAGAAGTTGCAAAATGTTGTGTGAGAGGTAGATGGAGTACGGTGGCGCTGCGCGAAGGTGTTTTTTATTACCTGTAGAGACCTGAGGAGGCCGGTTGCCCACCCCCTCGTGTGGGTGCGTGTTAATTGTCATACATTCTGACACTTGCACGATGAACATTTCGTAAAGACAAAGAAGTATGATTGCCAGCAACCGATTACAAAAGCAATCGCTATGTTTGCGGTGGTAAACATAAAGCTGTACTACCGCAGTGGTCAAAAACCGTCTACATTCCTACCTTAGGTGCTAAATATTTGAAACTTATAGCAAGAACGCATTTTTTCTATGGAAAGATATTTTATGAAGAAAAATTCTTTGAGGTGTCTACAAAGTGCAATTTCAGCTGCGAAAAAGTCAAGCTAGGTCAAAAAAGAAAAGGGCAAACAAATTAAAAGTCAAAATTTTTCAAATTTTGAAATTTTATTTTTTCAAAATAAAGTTTAGTTCAAGACGAGTTCAATGCTATACAAAACGTGTTAATCAGGGTATGCGTTTTTGAGTTATGAAGCATCAAAGATGAGTCTACAAGGTGACCTCTCGAAAATTCCTCGGGCTATAACTCGGTCACCATTGGTCGGAGGAGGCTAAGATTCTCACAGGCGTGTTTCTGGCCCAGAACTACCTCGGAGACAAAGTTTCAGATTTTTTCTAGACACGGTGGTGTCAAATTGAAATATTTTTGGTCATTTTGTCCTGGAATGCCCCAGGGGTAACACACTGGGAGCGGGCGGCACGCTGGACAGTCGCTGCTGCTTCTTGCCATCACAATGCTGGCAATCAGCCGGCGAAGCACTGGTTGGAGCAGAAACAAGGGCAAAGAGAAAAACAGCCGAGAACATTGCTTCAGCTGCTACCCAGGTCCCGAGTCCAAACCAGGATGGTTTTATCGCCTTATCTTATCGTAGGCGAATTTACGCATATCACGTTCCTTGTAAGGGGCCTGCCCGATGTGGACGGGGAAAATATTGAGAGGATTCAATCAACAAAAACAATTAGTGGGTGTATTCTCGAAAGATAGAATCAGATTTACTGTGATGGAAGACACTCCATTAAGATTGCAGATCAGAACCCCAAATAATACACCGTTCCATCTAATGTCAAGCCCCTTAAATGCGTGGTATGGCGGAGCGATAGGTAATCTCTTCCAAGTGGGGGATGAGTAAGCTCAGAAGGGGACGCCAAGTGTTACCAGATTATAGGCTCGTGAGCACCCGGTCTAATGCTATGTTTTTAGAGTTTGCACTTCCGTATGAGGGGGATGAGAAGGCGGTTTTTTCTGCCCATGTTTTTTCAATGAATGCTATTATGTGACGGACAACAGTCGGACCGAGGATGCATGCACCTGGGTACACTTCTAAAGGATTGTATCTTCAAGTCACATCGAATAATGTATATGCCAATAACAGTCCCGAAATACTTCGCCATTTACATAAAACCAGGCACATGAACCTGTTCCGATGGCGAACGGCTCAAGAAAGCATTTGCTAAAGGTCTCTTCTGAGCTGACACAGCAGGGGGTGGCCACGGGACATTCTACAAAAGAAGTCTCCCCACCGGGAATGTGGCGTAATTCTAGCTCTGGCTGTTGGGGGGAGAGGATAAACTAACATCTGCAGGTGGCCTTCCATGTGAGAGACGAGACTTCATGTACCGCTCTCGTCAGAGGGGACGAGAAACCGACAAAAAGGGTCTTTCAGTCTCCGATGTCCTAAGGTCCAGCTCTCATTTCGGCCGCTCTTGACTTAGCCCTTGTCCAAGGCAGAGCAGCCATCTTCCTCCCCGTACATATGAGATTAAAAGAACCACTGCGGCCATACCTGTTTCGAGAGAAGGGACAGACCAATGTGACCCCACTGATGAGGCATAGCTTCTTTTCCTTCCCCTTTTGCAGCGCCGGCCTTTCTAAAATAAGGACCATTCAGTGGTCTCCTGGCGGGTTCTGTTCACTGAGGCAGGATACTAATTGCGTCCTTACCTAGGCGGATTCGTGGAGGTGGGGTTACGACGGGCACATGCCCCTCCTCGATCGACCCTCAGCGCCCCCTTAAATGGTCACGGCGCCCCAGAAAGGTCTCTTCCCACTCCCCCTATCCGGGATACGAGCAATGACGCCCCCGCCATAGGATTTGGCGTCCTCCTGGTTCTGCCGTTCAAAAGTGACCAGTGGCGGATCCAGGGGGGGCAAAAAGGCAAAAAGGGATTTGCCCCCCAAACGGAACAGCTCGAGGAAAAACTTGTTTTTGCCCCCCCCAAGTGGTCGACCTCTTTTATGCCACGACTCCTTTTTAGTTTACAAGCAAGATTTTGGCGCTTCAACTCTCAACTTCAAACAGAACGAGTAAGTTCAGTGTAAATATTGAATCTTGGATAGGAAAAAAGTATCTTGAGTCCATATTTTCCCCCGTGTCGTTTTTTTATACTTTTTGACTTTGGTTTGCCCCTCCCAAACCGATCGGCTAGATCCGCCACTGAAAGTGACTCTCTGGTCAGGATGGCGCTTCCCCCAACTATGGAAACCCAACCATGGCGCCGCCTCCCCCCACCTATTGGAAATATTGGATCCGCCTATGCTTTCTGAAAGCTTGGGAGGGGATGAACGGATGCGACCCCAACTTAATAAATGATCCGGAACACTTCTGAGGTATGGAGTTCCCCTCATATATGCATTTACGTGCATTAAATCATGAAATACCCGATTATGAGAGTATTTGTGTACCGTTGTGTTGGTAAACGGAGGGAATGCAATGACCCGGGTCTAGTACCACAATTATGAGAAACCTCTAACTCGACAAGAGCAAAGATGTGTGCCACTCCGCTCCCCACTATCGACGCCCATGTAGCCTGGCATTGTTCAAGTCACAGGTGGGCACTTTAATATCGGGAACGGACTTCGTCACATCAGTCTGCAGTAGGGGGACATATCAATAGCGAGCTAATCAGCAGCGGGTCAAACCGGCGGAGATGGGAGTTTGCCACTCACTCGAGTGGAAGGACGCTGCCCGGGGGACGCGGCGGACGTCGACAGGGGCGTCTTCCGCCGCTGCGCCGGCGACGACTCCTGGCTGAGTGGCGCCCCCTGCTGACCGATGCTGGTCTGCAGCTCCGCCAGCAGCGTGTCTGCAAACGGGGGCGTCAACCGTAACAGCGTGTCTGCAAACGGGGGCGTCAACCGTAACAGCGTGTCTGCAAACGGGGGCGTCAACCGTAACAGCGTGTCTGCAAACGGGGGCGTCAACCGTAACAGCGTGTCTGCAAACGGGGACGTCACTCAGCGTCAACCGTAACAGCGTTTCTGCAAACGTGCTAAACGTGACCTTCATGCATGTGATTATATATGCATATAACTTGCTTCAAAGTTTCAAACGCGAAAAATGTTTTAATATGTGATGAAAAATATAATATATTTTTAAGTGTCACTTTGGTCCCTAATAAAAGCCCGATTCAGCTCAAAACACCCCATTCAGATTCGATTTTTTTGTGGTGCAGCCAAGCAACAAAGCTTATTGCATATAACAATATGGTGTGCCACCACATCACGACCTCACGCCGATGTTAAGGTCTTTTTACATCTGGAAAGGGAAAATTCAGTCATACGGAACGCTGGGTATGTTGGCCACTTTCAGCAGAAATGGGACAGAATTCATCATTTTCGATGAGAATTGCCCCTGAAACCACTACAGGCTAAAATTCTGCAAGGCATTCCCGTTAAAACAATTTACAAAAACGATAGGGTTTCGTATTTCAATGTATAAGAACAAATTTGAAGAAATATATTTGTAATGTTGATCAGGAACACTGTAGGCCATTTCTAATATGTTTCACATCAATTGGATTTCCTTTTAATTTAGCTATTGTCAATTCATTTGAGGTTTTAATCATTTTGCAGCGAGGCCTTTTGAACGGGAGAACGTCTGCCCCATTAATATAGAGATAGGTCATCAGCTAACATCGCAAACCACTTTCTCTACCGGAAAATTCTAAGAGCCCTTTTCATTCGGGAAAACTTTCTTACCTCGGGGTAAACATTTGAATTTGCTGGGGGAGAATTCATAATGTCTCTGATTTCTGTTTGGGAGGCGGAGAACTGTCTCCGAGAGCAGCCATAATGTTGTTTCCTGCGACCAGTTCGAGAACATTGGTGCGAGCCCATGTTGATAACCTGGCAGGATTAGAAAATCATCGGTTCAGCCCCGAACCTTTCGTTTGGGGTCGGGGCAAGTCCCTGGTTTGCTGGTTGGGGAAGCGCATGCCCATCCCTCCTCGCTCTCGACTCCCCCTCCAAACCTTTCTTTTGGGGTCGGCGGGGGGAGGAAGGTCCCTGGTTCGCCGGTTGGAGAAGCGCACGCCCGTCCCTCCTCGTTTTCGACACCCCTGACTTTAACGATTGATAGCATTGATTTCGAAGGTGTAAAAACACCACCCACTCCACTGCCATGTACAGAAGAGGATGTAGAGACAGAAGAGAGCCCTCCTCCTCTTTCCGAAGAGATTGCGCGATGAGTTGACCGTAGCTATCCATGTATGCCAGTGCAGCTCTGGTGGGTGCCAGACCGCGGCTCTGTTCCCCACACGCTCGGTGGGCCGGCCACATCCGCGATGCTATTTTGTCGCGCCAACGTCACGTTTCCGGTCATGATGCATGTATGGCAGCCGGTGCTGCAGGGGAGCGGATGTCAGACCACCGCAGAAGACCAGGGGCTGACTGTGACCGGCAAGGACACCTCCACTCAAGGAGCGGATGTCAGTGGCGGCGGATGCTCTTTTCGGATGGGGGGCAAGAACTTTTCCAGGGGGCCCCCTTGACGATGGGGCCCCCTCGGCAGCAAGGGCCCCTAAAAACTGCAATAGATTGGTTGGGACTTGCTGCCTGAGGTCAGAAGCATAAGTGCAGGGGCGGATCCAGGGGGGCTGAAAGGGCTTCAGCCCCCCTTGCCCCATTTTCGCCATTTTTTGCCAGATTCCCCCTTTTTCGCCATTTTTCAAAGCTCAGCCACTCCCCTAGCAAAATCATGGTCCCGCTCTTGCATAAGCGTCACAAATGGTAAAATTTGTATTTGACCCAGTACAAAAATGGCTATTCCTCCCTGTTGTTTAGTTGACCCGTGTAAAACATGGTTTTGCCTTCCTATTCGATTTTCCACACGATCTCAGATTTCAAGCTGGAATATGTTTCCTGCAGTACAGCAAAATAAGCAGCGTATTTAACATGTAGATGTCGAAATATGGATCTGCGTTTTATAGGTTCACGTAAGCCTCGGACATTGAACGTCAAAGCTTTAAGCTCTAGCGTCACGTTAGGAGTTTAGCAAAATTAAAATAACGGTACAACAGCGGCCTTCCGAGGCAAATAGTTCTTCTTTTAAAAAGTGAACGCTGTTTGTTCGTATGCATCTACATAAGGAATCATGGTAGGTAACACGAATTATTATAGTCTGAGTTTTTTTCTCGGAAAATTCCCTCTCCCGCAGAATGAGAACTGGGGTGCTTTGATGCTGTCGTCTATATCGGCACAGAAAAAACGCAAATGACAGGCATACTGACTTGAACACACACAAGACCAAGCTCGGGGCCCTGAGACACAGCCCGGGGCTCCTTGAGACGGAGCTTGGGGGCTCCTAGAGATCAAACTCGTAGGCCCCCGAGCCCAAGCTCAGGGCCCCTGAGACCAAGCTCGGGGCCCCTGAGACCAAGTTTGGTGGCCTCTGAAACAAAGCTTAGAGGCCCCTGAAACCAAGCTCAAGGCCCCTAAAACCAATCTCGGGAGCCGCTTAGACCAATATCGGAGGCCCCCTGAGACCAAGCTCGGAGCCCTGAGACACAGCTCGGGGGCCCTCTGAGACCAAGCTTGGGGGCTCCTAGAGATCAAACTCGAAAGTCCCCGAGCCCAAGCTCAGGGGCCCTGAGACCAAGCTCGGGGGCCCCTGAGACCAAGCTTGGCGGCCTCTGAAACCAAGCTTGGAGGCCCCTGAAACCAAGCTAAAGGTCCTTTAAGACCAATCTCGGGGGCTCCTTAGACCAATCTGGGAAGCCCCTTATACCAATCTTGGGGGCCCTGAGACCAATCTCGGAACCCCATGAGGTCACGTTTGGGAGCCCCCTGAGACTAAGCTTGGGGGCCCCTGAGACCAAGCTCGGGGCCCCTTAGACAAACTCCGGAGCCCCTTAGATAATCTCGGGGCCCCTGAGACCGAGCTCGGGGGGCTCCCTTAAGGCTAAGCTTGCGTGCCCTGAGACCAGCCTTGGGGGCCCCTTAGACCAAGCTTGGGGATCCCTGAGACGAAGCTCGGGGGGAAGAGGGGCGAGGAACAGCTCGGGGGCCCCTGAAACAGAGTGGGGCCCTGATATCAGGCTCGGGGGTCCTTTAGACCAAGTTCTGGGCCCGCTGAGACCAGGCTCGGGGGCCCCTTTAGGCTAAGCTTGGGGCCCCTAAAGGCCAAGCTAGAGGGTCCCCGAGCCCAAGCTAGAGGGGCCCCAAGCCCGAGCTCAGGGCCCCTGGGATAAAGCTCGGACACTGTCCAAACCGAGAAACTGTTGAGGGCTCAGTCAGGTCGTTCATAAACTTTCAGAAAAGAACCAAGCTAAAATTGAATATTTTCCAGGGGCCCCCTCTGATAATTTGGGGGGGCAACTGCCCCCCTTGCCCCCTTTATCCACCGCCACTGGCGGATGTCAGACCACCGCACAAGACCAGGGGCTGACTGTGACCGGCAAGGACACCTCCACTCAAGGAGTGGATGTCAGACCACCGCACAAGACCAGGGGCTGACTGTGACCGGCAAGGACACCTCCACTCAAGCCTATTCCTAGACACTCCTGGGTTGAGGGGCAAACGATGAAACTTAAGAAAAATTGTGTTTTGAGGAAAGTTTAGACAAATCGGGCCTTTTGGGGAGGATTTGCTTTGTTCGAAAATCGGCACAGTAATCGACTCCACAGTATGACATTTAAAGTATCAATTGCATGGCACGAATTACAATCACGCGATATATCAATAATGTCGCAAACTTGAGCACAATCCCCCAGACCCTAACAAGCTCGATAAAGAATCATAAATTTAATTTGGACCTTTTCCCTTAGGAACTTGGTCTATTTCTTTCATTTTTCAAAGGCCTACTGATTCCTTGGTACAATCCCCATGAACCAGATAAAAATGCATTTGGCGGTCAAAATTTCGTCGAGTGTAAGTCCCTCACGCCACAATTGGTCCATAACCTTACCTTACTCCCCGCAACTAAAACATGTCATCTTGTAACTATGCATTTCTCCGTTCGCGATGCCCAGGGGCGTAGCCAAGGGGGGGCAGCAGGGACAGCCGTCCCTCCCTGAGGGCCCGAAGGTCCCCCAAAGGACACGAGCCGCGCGAAGCACGGGTCGCCCGCACCATGCTCTGTGGCAAAATTTGGCATTTTATACCAGGCAGGGCCCTCTTAAACCCTCTTCAGCACTCTATTCTGCAACAAGCAGGGCCCTTTTTACCCACCAGGGCCCTTTTGGCGCTGTCACAGGGGCCCTTTTCGGGCGCCGCCCTCCCCTGAGCGAAATCCTGGCTACGCCCCTGGTGATGCCTGTGTCTCAAAGTCACATTCAGAGTCACACTCAGAGTCACATTCAGGACGCTGACACAGCCCATACCATTGCACCAACTATTTTTTGGCGACTGCCGTGGCGTGCTCAAAATGTATACTCAAAATGTACACCACTGCAAATATTTTTGGAAAAATGAAAAAGGTAAACGTGTGGCCGTGAGCTCAGAACTGAAGTACCCGACACCGCTCGTGTCTTCCTGCTGTAAGCAGCCAAACACAGGGCGCCACCGTCAGAGCGTACCTAGATCAGCCATCGACCCCACCGACACCATCGTCTCGGAGTCCAGCGAGTCGAAGGAGCCGGCCAGCTTCAGCCGGTCCATGGGGGCCTGCTGGATGGGGCGCGGGGCGGGGCGGGCCCCCTCCCAGCGGCTCTCCAGCGGCGCCGTCACGGAGATGGCCGGCAGGCCTGCGTCGGTCAGATCGCCCAGGCTGTGCAGCCGAGGAGGTTTGGCTGGTCCCGCCAGAGGGCGGCCAGTGGCCAGATCCAGTGACTTCGGCTCCAGAAACTCGTAGTCAGCCATTGTTTGTTTGTGAATGACGACACCGGCGACGCTGGTATCTCACTCGGTTTCTCGGTACTTCCGCCCGCTGGCAGCACGGGCTCAGGCAGCAAGGCTGCAATCAGCGTTGTCGTACCTGAAGGTGGCGGTGTCTCTTTGTTCTTAAACGCAACCTGCCGTATATTATTTACGTCTTTCAAGTCAACCACTGAAGTACTTGTTACAAAAAAGGTCGACAGACAGCTTCCTTTGTAGAAAAATAGTGCTTATGATATGCTTGCCGATCGATGGTGCTTATCAAGCCGCAATCCGATCAATCTTATTTATTTTATAAACCTCAATTCAACAGCTTTAGCGGCGGATCTGGCCACCAGAGGGATGCGGTCGTAAACCGGTGTCACATACCTCAGTTACATTCACCACTCACAGAACGTGCGAATGGACCACCCACTCACGCGCTGAGACACGCCTTCCCCCACTAAAGCTCCTGCGACACGCTCGGCAGCGGCGCGATGCCAGGGACTGCGGCTATCTCTGACGACGCCTGAGGCCACGGCCGAGGCCTCACCCCCCGTGGTCACGTGCCGGCGATATGGGCGCGATAGGTACCGAGCGCGGCCGCCGCGGCGCCCCGTCCGACCCTCACTGCTACGAAGCAGTTGACTCCGCCGTCTCGGAAGCTAACAATCGCCGACCGCGTCCGGTGCAGGAACCCTAGCCGGCCGGATCCCGTAGCTGACTCTGCACCTCCAGCAGAGACCAGAGCTCGCCGGTGCACCGGCCCAGTCACCCATAGAGTGGTCCACAAGGACTCCGGGTTAGAGCTGGACCTCTACCGGCTGGAATCCAATACACTCTGGGCGGGTTCGGGCCTCGGTTAGGAACATTTGATATTTTATGCATCACAAAACTGTAGATTTCATATCGCTCGACGGCGCCATTTAATTCATTTTCCACAGGTGGGGCATAATATTGGAACATTTGATCGTTATTGTACCGTTACGTATTTTTTCAGGTACGTCTATACCTGCAAGCTTCAAACCAGCTTCAGAAATGACCTCATGGCGTTTAAAGCCAGAATCAGACAAGTACCAGGCCAAAGTCACGTTCTTGCTGCGTTTCAGACCAGACCAGGCCTTTTTGGAGGCGATCTGTTACTGATTAATGTGAAGCATTTTACTTTTTGACAGACTCTTTAATACCGGTGCCTCAATTCGAATGCCATGATCGAATGTTACATTTTCTTTCCATTTCATAAATCGATGAGTTGTGTGCGCTACGTTTTTGAATCGATACGACGACGCATCTATATGCAATTGATTCAGATCAAAGCAGGGTTAATCATCCTCCTGATGTGCTGATACAAAGACCACGCATTTCAGCAAAGAGGAACCAAGGAAGTTTGGGGCAGGTAAAAGCAGGCCATTTTTTAACATGTTAACTGGGGGGGAATTTGCCCCCCCAGTCGGCCGAAATACCCCCCAGTGCCCGGAAATTGGCCCTCCCAGTGAAAAAGACAGGAGATTACTTAAACTGCAACAAATGAAAACTCACCTAATGAAAATAGGACAGAATAACACCCTATAATAATGACTTAGTTTTATTGCTTGTGCCAAATTGGCAGTCCACAAAAATTGTGATACACAATTTCCATCCGTGGCTGTCTCCTCCATCGTGCGAAGACGAAACAAAGCACATAGTTACGGGAAATCCCGGCAAAGCAGCCTCAGCATCAACTAATCACAACGCTGGAGATGAACGCTGGATACAACCAATCAAACATCATGCTCTATCCGACTGGAAGCCCAGACCCCAGCCAGTGTCGCGAGATTGTATGATACTCTCATTTCACACGCGGTCAGTTGTGAGCGCTTAGAGCTCGTTCGTGGATTAGACGGGACACGGTGTAGTCAAAGCGCATAAGACTGGTTGCTGGTGTGGTGGTGTGAAATGCTTCGTCTTTTTATTTATTATTGTGGTGGTGGCATACATAAACGTCACCACCGGTAAAAAAGCGAGGGGGCCAGCCAAACTTCAACCTGATGCTGACAACAAATTTTCCACGTTAGTACCAAAAACTGTTCGAATTTGAGGTCCTCGTTGCCTTCCACAGCGGCTGGTTATACAAATTTCCGGTTGTCTCCCATTTTGACTGAGATCAGGAAATTGCTGGTCAAAAAGTCGGGGGAGGGGTCAGGCCCCTTGGTCCCCCTTTTCCGAGGCTTGTAGCATGCTTGAAATTTATAGTGAGATCGCTGCATCAATTTGTTCTGCAAAGTCGATAAATTGTTAGCTGGCCTTTCTTATCGATTCCTAGATGTAAAAATTGGGAGAGATTAAATATTCCGCCACAGCCCTTCGTTGAAATCATCGAAATGTCTCCCGAGAAACCTTTCCAACAAGGAAAGAGCTGGCGATGCCATATGACCCTGACAGTGCGTCGATAAACCTAAAAAATCATTAACTGGTTTTTGTACTAAATTCCCTAGATGATTTTGACAGCAACAGCCACACATCATAGTAGGTATGTACATAAAACTTATCTGGATTTAGCCTATAAACCACTCGTGTTCGATACTTTAGGAATTTACTTACCTTGCCACACTCATAAAGCAAAATAAGAAAATAACCTTTTTATTTGGAATACATTGCGGCAGCTTCATGGCTGCCAGGTTGGCCATTTTGTGACGAAATATCTAGAATTGGGCCTTTTTCGCGTTTGGCCCCACGTTTTTTTCGGTTGGCCCTTTCTTGGAATCTGGCCTTTTTTCCCTTTTTCTAGCAGCTGCCACCTAAGCTATTTCTGTTTTGTCCCTTGTCCTATAAATATGGCTTCTTTTGACCTCATCCGCTCTTGAATACGATATTCTGACACCGAAAAAGCAGCAGAGCAGCAGAAAAAATGGTATGATGGTGGGAGGGAGGGACAGAACTTTGTTAAAAACGCGGTCCACAAAATGATGCCACCGAAAACCGACGCGAAGTAGGCGATACTATATGCGCCCTTTGGGTGGAAATTGGATGGCAAAGTGCGCCCTAAGAGGCTCCGCACTCCTCACTTACCGAAATCCTAGTTCCGCCACTGTTCAAGAGCAAAAAATGCATAGTGGGGGAGAAAGCAATAAATTTTAGCGGGGAGCGGTGCGGCCAAGATGATTATTGATCCTAACAAATGTTCTGGTTATGTGGATAAAATCATTTGATAGTCACGCGGGATTGGAAGGGCACCCCTGGCTTCCTATTAAAGGGAATGTGGCACCTTGGTCGAATCCTAGAATTTAGTGTAATTAGGGGAAATTTTAGCCGAAAATCAAGGAGGCGTCCATGATTTCTCTGAAAAATGTAAAATAAGCTCAATATTTTCATTTTTAAAATGCTCCTCTAGGGAAAGAAATAATATCTGCCAGTGGATGATGTCATGATCTGACAACCACTACCATTTTCAATAGGCTTCAAGGACTTCGATTGGCTGATACTCACCGTGACGTCAGCGTATGTCGTCACACCAACAGCCATAACAACTGTGGCCTGCTGCTAAGTGTATATGATGGGTGCATTTCAGGTAGGTTTTAGTTTTTTTCTACAGAAATCTCGAGTTCTAACACAAATGATATATTGAGTACCGGGTTTTCCGACTTTCTTTACAACTTGGCTATCTCCGTTAAAATCACGTTATGAAAGTGCCACATTCCCTTTAAATGAGTAGTGTGCTAGAAAACATTGCGTCAAGTAAATATCAAACTGTCAACAATTAGTTTTAAACAGTGATACAAGTCGCTTTTTCTGTGGGCTTATGACGACCGATAGTGGTTGTTTTAGCCTCAAATCTGGCTTTCGTGGTATTTATTTGGCTACTTTGGTGAAAATAAAATTTTGCCCCTCTTTGACCCTGTTTTTCTAACTCGGTTTTACCTTTTCCGCGGAAAAAATTGGCAGCCCTGGGCAGCATTTATAATCTGGAATAACATGGAATAACAGAAAAAATTGAAACATTTTTTAACACTAACGCGTCTAAGTCTTATTAAACCCCCTCAAAATGGAGTTTTGATCCCCTGAAGACGCTATAATGGCCAGCACAAGAAATGCCCCCCCACTGACTTTTCCTTAAAAAATGCCCTGGGTAAAAGAGCTGCAATCCTAAGCGAAAATTAAAAACAAAACTCGCCAGTGTGGGAGTGGATGCCTGCTCTGACAACTTAGAGACTGTGGACCTTCACCTGCTACCATTCATTTTCTGACAGTCTGACAAGCACTGCCGACAGGCTGCGGTAGAAAATCACAGACCGCAGTGCCAGCAGAGACCGGCAGCTGGAGTGTTGGATTTGTCAGAGATGCGAGTAATCGTCGCCGCCACTTCAGAGTGCGTGCTCCAGCGCTGCGACCTTGGAGATGACTGGCCGATGGCAGTCTTGGCACGGTCCCCAACCAGCTCGGGTGAGCTCGCTGCGCCGCTGCCTGCGCCCAGCGGTGTTTGCACAGAGCCGCCACCAGTCCCGCCCTCACAGAGCACTAGAGCACAGCCGCCCTCAGAGCGCACAGCCGCCCTCAAGAGCCGCCAACCCCGCCTCCAGAGCAAGCCCCGCCCAAGGACGAACCCCGCTCAGACCAAGCCGCCTCAAGAGCCGCCACCAGCCCCGCCCTCACAGAGACGCCCACCCGAGATCAACTTCAGTCAACAAACCCGATGTCAAGTGGATCGGCTTCTCGAAAAGGGATTTCTAATCTTATCTAACACTCAAAGGTAAAATACCACTTCAGTATTCAAATGTAGAATTATCTACGTGTGGGTTTGAAGACAAATGAAAATGACATAACGCAAAACTGCAGTTAAAAGCCAAAGTCCAGAAACTAAACGTCAACCCTAAAAGCCCAAAAGGCTACGTCAAGGTAAAGATAAGAAGAAAAACGTGGGATGAGGTAAAATTTCTTCTATCTTTACCTGACGTAGCCTTCTAGGTAGACGTTAGTCTGGACTTGCGTTCCCTGTCATCTGTATCATCTTTAGGTCAGGTCATTAAACACTCGCGGTTTAGGCACCCTATCTTCAGCAGGCCTTCCGAGAACTTATTATCTACGTGTGCACAATTCGTATAAGTCACACAAATTATCCTAATTCATCTTATCGAAGAACAATCAATGTTGCCACTAGATCGAAGTTTGGAATTAGACAATATAGTTTTTTTCTTAAAAAAATCAATAAACTCATAAACGCTCAGTTTTCCTGTAAAACTTCGATAGCCATATGCATGTATTCACTATACGGACCTCTGGCTCTGTCCATCTCTATTGACTTCCATAGCCATATGCATGTATTCATTATACGGACCTCTGACTCTGTCCATCTACATTGTTTTTCCAGCGCGGTTTCAGAGTCAGCAGGGGGACGCCATTCGGAGCACGGTGACTCCCCGGAGCCGCTCAGCATGCCACTGCGTCAGGCTCAGGCTGGGTGGGCACCAAGATTACTTTACTAGGTGGGCACCGCTTCTCGGTGCGTTTGGTGCGTAAGTGAGAGGAGGGGTTAAAACGGCTGGCCAACGACGGTCGGTGACCGCGCTGCGGGATCCCTGAACGTGGTCCCCGCACACGTGGCCCTGTGCACTTCAGCTCCTCTTACCGAAACAGTCGGAGGAGACGCTTCTGTCTCATCAAGTTCTGTGAGTGGAGCAATGCATCACATGGCACATCAGCCAAACACAATAAAAATACCATCCAACATGTCTGCTCATAATGAAACTGGCCTCCAGAACCTGCCTTGTGCATAAATGAAACTTGAAACGAAACTTTGGAGCATTTATGGAAATAATAATGTTTAGCTGCATCCCCCAAATACCCAAACATTTATACGAACATCACATGCACGGGATATATTCAATCTCGATTGAACACGTTCAGGTCGTCAGAGAAAAACCCGGTGTCCGGAGCAGGATCTTTTGGCACCATCCTGTCAGACAGCTGAATATTTGCATCTAGCTCGGTGGCCATTGCTGAGCGGTGCTGACGTGGAAGCCCGTGGGAGCGATTTTTGAGGGGAACTTTTTGGAACAACGTTTTCGATTTCCGTAAGAAATGTCTTGTTAGTTGCAATGCCACATGTTTCACTGTTTTCTAGGCATGTTGGATATTTTCAACAGCAGCGTCATAAAAAATAACAACATCTAGTATTAGGAAAATTTATGACAAATTTGAATATTTTTTGTACATTCTTCAATCGAGCACAGATGCTTCAAAAGTGAGACTGCGCATGTTTAGGGAATGGTGTCTAGTTACGCACAAGGTAAGTGTTCCTAAATGCACACATGCCACATCCGTAATTTGGCAGGACGAAACATAATTGTTCAGAAATAGTTCATGGTCTAATGAAACAAGCTATCGTATTCCCTTACCACCTCCGAATTTTCAACCATAGGGGTAGCCAGAAATATTTATCTTTGAAAATACTGAAATTTATGAGCAGAGCCAAAATGGACACCTCACAAAGAGAGGTGAACTTCAAGGAAAGGTGAGCATATCGTGGTGACCAGACTAGCTAGTTTGGCCTTCAGGTACTCACACCTCTGCGCACGGTAAATGCTCAACTAAGTGGAGGAATGGCCCAATCGACCCGCACCTTCATCTCCGTTTTTAAACCCTTCACACTGTCGCTATTTTCGATTTCATTTCTATTTCCCAGACCCTCTGGCTGTAAGAATCTAACGACAAGGTTGAAAAAACTGCGAAATGAATCCGGGCTTATCGACGCACCAACTGGCAGGGTCATATGGCGCGAAATGAATCAAATCGGCTGGGAAGTATGATATAGGTACCACGCATCAACTAACATGATTATATAAATATTATAAAAATATAAAAGAAAAGGCAATGTTTTCATCCCACATGTAGCTCTTCTTTTGAACGATTGTAGTCTCTTAAGTAATTTCCATGAAACCTCGCGCCAAGGTGCAAAACATTGACAAGTTCCCTTCTTTATGTAAACACGATTACAATGTCGGGGACGTTGGCAATCGGGGAGATGATTGCCCGTTATGTCAAGTCTGTCTCTGCAACACAAGCGACAGGCATAAGCCAATAGGGACAATGCGATCAGATTCTGCTCTTGGGATGATTAGTGATAAAGCACCTGCCGCCTGAGTCACAGGTTCTGGGTTCAAGGCCAGGAGGGTTCATTCATTGAGGGTTCATTGAATACGGACAACATGATCTCCCAAAACCCTTCCAAAAGGCTGGAGTTGGTTACGCCGTATACCCTTGACAATTGATGCTTCGTTAAACCCAACAATTATTAGATTCTGCTCCTCTCTCTCTCGCTCTCGCTCTCGGCTCGGCCCTCTCTCTCTCTCTCTCTCTCTCTCTCTCTCTCTCTCTCTCTCTCTTTTGGACCAATCTAGGCCATAAAGCTCGCTAAGCTCTTTCCAACTTCAGTTGGTTGTGCTTCAGTAAGAGATACTGTTTTTCCCTAGTTCTCCTTCACGCTATTTCTGAGCTAGGAAAGGTTGGTCACGCAACTGAGAAGGGCTACTCATTTAGCTGAGAGAGGTTACTCACTGAGCTGGCCCTCCCACTTGGGGTCGTTCTCGGCGCCGGCACTGGTGGCGTGTCTGCTGGCAGCGCCGGGGAAGACCCGGAACCGCGGGCCCGCCGACCCCGAGGACTTGGACTCCGCGACCTGTAGGAGTTGAGGGCGAACCGGCCGGAAGGAGAGGTGGACCGGATTCTGCGCTCAGGCCGCGGAGACCGTGGCAGCTGCGCCGGCGGTAACATGGTGTCCAGCATGGCCCGGAGAAGCTGCCGAGCGGTGGCGGCGTCGTCTCACTGAAGCACACCGTGAGTGGCCAGTCAGATGCCACCAGCTGGTGCCAGAACCGGGACCTTCAGGTAGCGTCCACTGGGCTACCACATAACTGTCTGGGGACAGAATCTCACCAGAAATTATTGCCGTCCCCTGTCAACGATACAAAGCTATAGCAGACTGCTATGTCACTTCAGGTCACCAGACAGCGCAGGTCTGACGATGCGAGGTGGCCCAGGTCACTTCAGGTCACCAGACAGCGGAGGTGGTCCGGTCGGCGTCTGACCAGGGTTGATAGCGGGCCAGTGGCGCGTTTCGACAGCGACGCTGCCAGAACGACGCCTCCAACAGAAACACGCACCCGCCGACAAAACACACACGACGACAAGGCGCTGGCAGCGGCGCGATAGAGCATGTGACGACGACTGAAGAACCTGGTGACGTCACGTCGACACCGACGGGCACAGCGGGACCACGTCCAAGTACATTCTTATTCTGGCTGCTTCCGATGTCAACATAGCAACTAGCGCATTCGCAGAGAGCAGCATATCCGCATTGTCGAGACGCGCACAAATCCAGCCGTGTGGCGGTGACGCTGCTGGGAGCAGTTTCAGCCGTGGTCGGGTATTGACTGGCTTCCCATCCGGCAGCTGAGAGCGATGTGTCTTCTCTCGGCTGGTGTCCGTTGCAGCCGGTCACGTGCTGGCCCGGCTTCAAAACACGGGGCCGCTGATTTAGCCGGACAGCTGCCGGGCAGGGCGCGCACACAGCTGGCTAGGTACCGCCACTTGGCGGCCGATGACAGGCGCGGGACTGCTGCACGAAGCTCCGAGTGTCGCCAGCCACTGTCGCCATCTCCGGCGCCGACCGCCGCCGCAGCCGACGACTGCCTGCCCTGTTGTGTGGGAAGCTCGACCTTGCCGCCGCCCGGCGACCCCCGCCCACTGCTGCGGCGGGGGCTGCCGCCTGGCTGCCAGCTGGGTCCACTCAGAACCTGCAGAGCAGGGCCTGCCCAGCAACTGGCCGCACAGGCCTCAGGTCAGCACGGTCGGGAGAAGCCTGCTCAACAGCGGCATTCATCTCAAGCCCAACGGTTCTTCCTCATGGTATGTGAGGTAGAGCAGAAAATGGAGCCTTCTGCTTGAATTTAAGAGAGTTCAGAATATTGGAAGGGCGGGAAGGGAGAGGGAGCAGCAAATGTTTTTTGCGTAATGCCATTCCATGCACCGCGGTAGGGCATGTGGCTAAAAATCCGAATTTGGAGTCACTGCCCAGCTCCTGTTCATATGCTTAGGATTTCCGGGGCTCAAATATTGAACATGCTCACGGCGCGGATTTAAAGCGGCTTCTCAATTATCGATCATGCTGGCAGCTTCCTACTACTTTTTAACCATCGATAAGAATTTGCGAAGTGGGGCCTGGAATGATTTGACCATCTGCGGCAATATTTTTGCTGGTACTAATTTTAAACGGCATTGCCGAAGCTGGAATCATCATCGTCCAGAATTGACAGACACCATACCTCTATGAATTATCAGAGCTGGATGGTTCGCTGCTTGAATCCTCTGCTCCACAAGCGCTATATAAAGCCTATTCCGCGGATGGAAAGTGCTGAATTAGCCGCAGCTATTTTCTTGTCTTTGCTATGTTCTAAATAGACAAATCACCAACGCAATAGGCAGAGGTCAGAAAAAGTTCGAACCTGCGTAAATGGGTCATTTCAGAACAAATCGTCCAGGTAGGCACCACAAAATTCACCACGACGCCTCAGATTTCCACCAAATTTTATACCCTAGGTCCCCCTATACAAAATAAAATTTAGGCCCATTTTCAGATGCCAAGGTCAAAGAGGTCACCAGACAGAGGTCATAAAATTTTCGAGGTCATGCAAACATTGACGCAGAAATAGTTTTGTATTTTAACCCTCGCCCCGATGGGAGGGGGGGTGTTTAAACACCCCCCTCGGGTTTTTTCGGTGGCACGACAAAACGGCTCTGCGAAGCGCTGCCGTACTTGGCACACCTTATCCTTGAATGATTCCGCAACTTTCCGCAAATTTTTAAGGTTGGGTCATCTCAGGTCAGGTCACCAGTGCAGGTCAAGTGACCTCACCTAAAAAATGTTTAAGGTGGCATAAGTAAGAAATTGGCAAATCTATCGGATTGAAACTTATGCCACATAATGGGACCACCGAGAACTACAACATGTATTCCAGGATTTTTCATATCGATGACCTAAGCTCAAGTACGGACCATGACCTCTCCTTTGGAAATACATGGGAAAACAGAAATTGGGCTGCATTTGTGTAGATACAGCTGAGAATACCTATATATTTTCAAAATCGTAGTATACAGAAAGAATTTATTACCAGGCACAAGTGTTATATGTGATCAGGAGCTGGAGACTCTCCGGCGTTTGGAGGCAGAATGTATTCAACAAAGACGTATCTCGGTTTAAATAGTACCGGAGGGGATGACGCCGGATGGGTAATACGTGTATCGACTGGAGCAGTCGGCTGCTGGCGGGGGTGGTCGGCACGTGGCTTGGCGCGTGGGTCTTTGTGCCTCTGGCCATCCCTGCACAGTTGCTACACATGTGTTTCCGCATATGACATCATCCCCCATACGGCAAAGAGTGAAACGAATTCTAAATGATTACATGGTCACACGACGGTAAAGAGTGAAACGAATTATGTTATACAAACGTTTACAGACGTACAGTTTAACCTAACGCTATATACATATTTCTTAACATTCACATACACTGAAATTAATTTTTAAAGCATGATCTGTCCCATTGTTACAAGGCACAATACGATTGAAATTCCTTTACGCAGGGTCTCACGCGTGGTGAGACATGATCGACGGACATGACCACAGACAGTAAACTAAGGCTGATTGATTATAACCTAGTTGGAATTCACTAATATCAATTTGGAAATGGTTATCGCAAGCGAGACATACAGGGTAACACTCGTCGGGGCACAAGATGGTGCACTAATCACTGAAACATTCTGAAATAACTGTGGTGGTTGATGCTATTGGTGTGCTGTTCCTCGGCGCAGACTCACGGCCGATGGTCTGCTCAGAAGAACGGGACGATGAAGCTTAGGGTGTCGTACCGAATATGGGTGCTGAATAGCCGGAGTTGACTTCAATGGCTCGTGTGTTTAGAAGCATACCGAGGTGTCACGGAGGAAGCTCACGATGCGATAGCGATGGTCTACTTGAGGCGATAAAAAACGGAAATTCCAAATTTTCAGGTCGGTCCGGCATCCATGAAGGGTCAGTTGAAACGAGAGTTATTTGTGGAGCGGTGATGCTGTCTCATTGAGCGGACGAACGTGACTGAGGCTCATCCGGGGAAAGAGCGTAGCGAGTTCGGCTGTTGTAGTGGCTCTATCCAGAACTGGACTGGTGCCAGATATTGAGTTGCCCTCACGCGTGGTGCGTTTAGGGGTCAATGTCATCCGATCAGACGTGCTGGTTGACGTGCATATTAGTGCGACACGGTCTGATGGTGCATGTGCTTTAAAAGTCGAGTTGAAATTTCTGCTGATGCTGCAAATGCAGGCGAGCAGATGTTCTTGTTAGGTTGCTGTTTTGTCTGATAGACTAAGTTGTCATTTCTTCGGTATTATCATTGTTCCATTTATCCTCTCCTTTTATGGTGGGACGGACTTTGTCGCATGCTTCATGCGTCGTGTTGCTTATTTTCTGTGGATCTTCATATTAGCTTCGTTTTATAGATTTGCCTTTCATAGTTTTGCTCCGAGGCGTCGTCACCTTGGTAAATGATGTTTTTCGTCATCATTATCATTCCAGATCATGGCTTGGTCGGTGGGGTGCACAGGCTTCTGAGCTATTGTGCTCTTGGTATAGTGGATGATTAAGCGCTTATTTGGCTTTGTTGCCTTATATTCCCTTTTTCTCATGCTTGGCCCTCATATCGGGCTAGACAGGCTTATTCCTTGCCTTGTCAATATTTCTTTCTTTGGGTATTTCCCATGGCGCTTCTATGGCGCTATTATTTCTTTCTTAAGGCATGAGTAATACATTTTCTTTGCACTTAGGTTTTTCCGGGCTTTTAAGCAATGTCCGATATACATATACATTCAGTATGGTGCTAATTATAGCAGCTCCTTTGAATATCAGTTGTTAATCGTTTCAAAATAGCGTGAATTTGCTATTTAGTTGTTACTTGATTATTGTTCGATATCATAACTTACGATAACGTTCCTTACCTCCAATGTCATGCTTAGAAGAAGACACGGAGAGGACACGGGCTTGAGTGGTGTTTGTCTGGGACGATGAATGGGCACTAGGCAGCAGAAGAGACGTTGCGTTACACAAATCGGTGACTCGACGATCGATGAAACCAGAAGTGTCGGCGGGGCTGAGGCTGTAAACAAACGAAGTAGCAGGCTGTGAGAAATTGGATGAAGTAAGAATTCAGTTGAGCGGAGGATGAAAATGGTGTCCACGCAGTTGGAGTGGGCCAGCCGACAAAGGTGTCCGAGCGTAGAAGAGTCGAAGCGAAACTGAAACGCTTAATAAAATGTGAAGTTCCACGCACTTGCAGATCAGAAGAAAAACTGAACTTGTTCATCTATGGCGGGCCGGTGGCCGAAGCCACCGGCTGCCTCCACCGCTGCTACCAAGCTGCGAACACAGAAAGAAATTTTTACAAGGGCAAACCTTGTCAGACCCTTGTTTACATGGAAAATTACTAGGGTAAAACGCAAAGCTTGTACGTTCAAAATCCGTGCCACGAAAACAAGGGAAATACAAGGAAAAACCATGTAGAACAATGGTAGAACCATAGTACGACAAGGGTTGCTAGAGGACGTTGTACAAACCTTGTAACTTAACACCTACATGGCAAAGACAATGACTGACAACGTCCCCAAAAGCCCTCTACTAGGTCATGATTACCCCATAACAAGGGTAGAACAAAGCCTTGTGTCCGCCTTGTACGCAACCGCAGCCTTCCTACAAGAGCGTGACGAGATTAGAACCTTGCTTACACAACCGCTTTACCAGTGCGTAACGGGGAGGGAACAAGGGTGTTGCAAGGCTTCTTACAAGGGTAAAACGAGACTCGGATTACGTCTTTACAACAGCGGCAGATCCAGGACTTCATTTCGGGGAGTGGAAGCTTGGGTGCTCGCGCCTCCCCGCCATAGTGTCTGTACAGCATCCGACTACGCATTTACTTTAGGCACTCTGACATTTCATGGTGTGGAAGGGGGCTTGAGCCCTCTTAGCCCCTCCCCTTGTACCTGCCTCTGCTTCAAAAGGAACTTTTCAGTCTCTATGCGAAAGCTAAAGCGTTTTCTGGCCCCAAATGCAACAAGGAAGACCATCAGTAGAAAAAGGGTAAGCATTGAGCCACCTCTCAAGCAAGAAAATAACCCGCACGTTGTCTTACCCATATCGGTAAAACACAACATCACTGATCAGGCGCCGATCCACCTGATGATACCAACAAGATCATATTGGAACTCAACTCACCCTATTTTTCAAACGGGCCCATAAGGCAAACACAATTAGGTTCTACCACTGCAGGTGCCTAAGCCATATGATCAAATAGTCTGTGCTCGTTTGACACGAAAATATGAGCCTTAATACCAATATGGCATACATGCCTGAAGTAACCACATACCTACTTACCTGGACCTGGATTGACCATTCCAAAATGCCTCACTTTTCAACTATTGGAACAGAGAACAATACTTTCCACTCGCAGATCACTGACAAATATTCCAGACTTCCAGAGTTCCACGATTGATTAAAATAAGTCACATTTATTCGAACCTACACGGCATGCGTGCCAGGCCACTGTGTATTGCCACGGGTAAACAGAAATCAAGATGGCGACCGTAACCCGAGCAGGTATTTGAAACCATAGTCAAACGACAATGGCCGAGCAAGGGTGCAACAACGCCCTAGCTTTACCTACCAGCTATTTACAATGCCACTACAATGCCTAGTATTCAGTTAGTGCAGCGCTGGTGCGCAAGCAAGGTATGAACCAGGTATGAACGAGGCGCGCACTATTGTGGCACAAGGCAAGGTTGTCATTCCGTAGTAGTTGCATTGCTTTATGATAGTGACGTAACCAGGGTTGTTTTACTTTGGCAATTGAACTACGGTGCTACTATTGTTCTGCAATGGTAAAACTTGTAGAAACACAATTTTAAGCTTGTACCTTGTAATAAATTCTTTCTGTGCAATGTTATATGGATCAGGAGCTGGAGACTCTCCGGCGTTTGGAGGCAGAATGTATTCAACAAAGACGGATCTCGGTTTAAATAGTACCGGACGGGGTGACGCCGGATGGGTAACACGTGTATCGACTGGAGCAGTCGGCTGCTGGCGGGGGTGGTCGGCACGTGGCTTGGCGCGTGGGTCTTTGTGCCTCTGGCCATCCCTGCACAGTTGCTACACATGTGTTTCCGCATATGACACAAGCTTAAAACTGTGTTTCTACAGGGTCTACCATTGCAGAACCATAGTAGCACCGTAGTTCAATTTCCGAAGTGTAACAACCCTTGTTACGTCACTAGCATAAAACAATGCGATTACTACAGAATGACAACCTTGCCTTGTGCCACAATAGTGCGCGCCTCGTTCATACCTGGTTCATACCTTGCTTGCGCACCAGCGCTGTACTAACTGAATACTAGGCGTTGTAGTGGCATTGTAAATAGCTGGTAGGTAAAGCCAGGGCGCTTGTTGCACCCTTGCTCGGCCATTGTCGTTTGACTATGATTTCAAATACCTGCTCAGGCTACGGCGGCCATCCTGCTTTCTGTTAAACCGTGGCAATACACACCGGCCTGGCACGCATGCCATGTAGGTTAGAATAAATGTGACTTATTTTAATCAATCGTGGAACTTTGGAAGCTGTCTGGAATATTTGTCAGTGATCTGCGAGTGGAAAGTATTGTTCTCTGTTCCAATACTTGAAAAGTGAGGCATTTTGGAATGGCCAATCCAGGTCCAGGTAAGTTGAGGTCTTAGGTAAGTTCAGTTACGTACACCATATTGGCATTAAGGCTCATATTTTCGTGTCAAACGAGCACAGACTATTTGATCATATGGCTTAGGTACCTACAGTGGGTAGAACTTAATTGTGTTTGCCTTATGGGCCAGTTTGAAAAATAGGGCCCCCAATACAAACACTTGAGGACCCCATGACCAACTCTTGAGGATCCCTGATACCAATTCTTGAGCACCCTGGGATAAAATTCAGTTGGCATTTGGGTTCCCCAGAAGATCCATCAGACATCACTGGTGGGCTCCCATGCAAGGGGACCCCTTGCAATGCTTAAACTCAGCCCAACGGGTGGGGGTGGTCGCCCCACACAGAAATAAATTTTTACAAGGGCAAACATTGTCAGACCCTTGTTTACACGGAAAATTACAACGCAAAGCTTGTACGTTCAAAATCCTTGCCATGAAAACAAGCGAAATATAAGGAAAAACCATGTAGAACAATGGTAGAACCATAGTACGGCAAGGGTTGCTAGAAGACGTCGTACAAACCTTGTAACTTAACTATGGTTACGCTACATGGCAAAGACAATGGCTGACAACGTCCCCAAAAGGCCCTCTACTAGGTCATGATTACCCCATAACAAGGGTAGAAGAAAGCCTTGTGTCCACCTTGTACGCAACCGTAGCCTTCCTACAAGAGCGTGACAAGATTAAAACCTTGCTTACACCACCGCTTTACCAGTGCGTAACGGGGAGGGAACAAGGGTGTTGCAAGGCTTCTTACAAGGGTAAAACGAGACTCGGATTACGTCTTCACAACAGCGACAGATCCAGGACTTCATTTCGGGGGGAAGCTTGGGCGCTCGCGCCTCCCCCGCCATAGTGTCGGGATAGCATCTGAATACGCATTTACTTTAGGCACTCTGACATTTCATGATGTGGATGGGGGCTTGAGCCCTCTTAGCCCCTCCCCTTGTACCCACCTCTGCTTCAAAAGGAACTTTTCAGTCTCTATGCGAAAGCTAAAGCGTTGTCTGGCCCCAAATGCAACCGGAAGACCATCGTTAGAAAAAGGGTAAGCATTGACCCACCTCTCAAGCAAGAAAATAACCCACACGTTGTCTTACCCATATCGGTAAAACACAGCATCACTCATCAGGCGCCGATCCAGGGGGTCGGTTGGGGCGACCGCCCCCACCCGTTGGGCTGAGTTTAAGCATTGCAAATGGTCCCCTTGCATGGGAGCCCACCAGTGATGTCTAATGGAGTTTCCGGGGGAATCCAAATGCTAACTGAATTTTGGCCCAGGGTGCTCAAGAATTGGTATGGGGGATCCTCAAGACTTGGTCATGGGGGTCCTCAAGTGTCTTGTATTGGGGGCTTCCAAGTATCAAGAGCGTTTCCGATGTATTGGTCTCGGGCCCCTAAGAGTTGGTCTTGGGGTCTGCCAATATATCGGGGGCTGCAAATATTTTTGCTCTACAGACCTAGGGTTAAGACTTAAAAACTTCTCCGGCCTTTGGGTGTGGGCCAAAGGATAGTTGCCCCCCCCTTCCAGCGTTTGGGGGGCACGGGCAGATTTCCTCACCTGTTTCTGAGAATCTGAAGTATCTCCTCCATATCCTCGAGCTCAGCTACCTGGCGTCGTAAATCCTTGTACTTAAAATAACACTTTGTGCTGGCCTGCGCACGTGTCCTTCCCCCGTGCACTCCCTTCCCCTTCCGAGCGCAATAATAATAATTGTTCGGGTTTAACAACGCACCAGTTGCCAAGGTTATACCGCCTCGTAGAAAATCCTTCCAGGAGGGAAGGGTTTTGGGGATCAGATGGGGGAAAATTCTGAGTATTTTCCCTGGATATGAAACAATTACGACGGTACAATTCACCAACACATCTTTGGGGATTCACGCAGGTAATAGAAAATGCAATCAAATTAAGTGGCGGTTCAATTTTCTTAACGGACATTCTCCCTCATTCACGAGTAGAGAGGACGCGTCCTCCCCTTCCCGCTTTCGACGCTGATGCTCATGGTTCATAAGACAGTAACGCAAGCCACGGTGTCGCAATTCGTCCATGTCCTCAAGCGCTGGTTTCAGGGGCCCCGAGAACTTATCCTGGGAGAGGGAAATAATAATTATTTGGGTTTAACGACGCACCAGCTGCCAGGGTCATATGGCGTCACCAACTATTTCCCTATTAGAAAGGTTTCTCGGGAGCCAGCTTGCTCCTTGTTCAGATAAGCTGCCGGGTATTGAACCCGGGTAAGCGGCGTGGAAGCCAGCTACGCTGACCACTCCACTACCGCTCCACAATCCCGGATGTCAGTCTTAGGTGGCCTCCAGAGAAATGGGAGGCTTCAGAGAAAAAAGGAACTTTTCAGTCTCTATGCGAAAGCTAAAGCGTTTTCTGGCCCCAAATGCAACCGGAAGACCATCGGTAGAAAAAGGGGTAAGCATTGAGCCACCTCTCAAGCAAGAAAATAACCCGCACGTTGTCTTACCCATATCGGTAAAACACAGCATCACTCATCAGGCGCCGATCCAGGGGGTCGGTTGGGGCGACCGCCCCCACCCGTTGGGCTGAGTTTAAGCATTGCAAATGGTCCCCTTGCATGGGAACCCACCAGTGATGTCTGATGGAGTTCCGGGGGAACCCAAATGCTAACTGAATTTTGGCCCAGGGTGCTCAAGAATTGGTATGGGGGATCCTCAAGACTTGGTCATGGGGGTCCTCAAGTATTTGTATTGGGGGCTCCAAGTATCAAGAGAGTTTCCGATGTATTGGTCTCGGGCCCCTAAGAGTTGGTCTTGGGGTCTGCCAACATATCGGGGGCTGCAGATATTTTTGCTCTACAGACCTAGGGTTAAGACTTAAAAACTTCTCCGGCCTTTGGGTGTGGGCCAGAGGAAAGTTGCCCCCCCCTTCCAGCGTTTGGGGGGGCATGGGCAGATTTCCTCACCTGTTTCTGAGAATCTGAAGTATCTCCTCCATATCCTCGAGCTCAGCTACCTGGCGTCGTAAATCCTTGTACTTAACATAACCCTTTGTACTGGCCTGCGCACGTGTCCTTCCCCGTGCACTCCCTTCCCCTTCCGAGCGCAATAATAATAATTGTTCGGGTTTAACAACGCACCAGTTGCCAAGGTTATACCGCCCGGTAGAAAATCCTTCCAGGAGGGAAGGATTTTGGGGATCAGATGGGGGAAAATTCTGAGTATTTTCCCTGGATATGAAACAATTACGACGGTACAATTCACCAACACATCTATGGTGATTCACGCAGGTAATAGAAAATGCAATCAAATTAAGTGGCGGTTCAATTTTCTTAACGGACATTCTCCCCTCATTCACGAGTAGAGAGGACGCGTCCTCCCCTTCCCGCTTTCGACGCTGATGCTCATGGTTCATAAGACAGTAACGCAAGCCACGGTGTCGCAATTCGTCCATGTCCTCAAGCGCTGGTTTCAGGGGCCCCGAGAACTTATCCTGGGAGAGGGAAATAATAATTATTTGGGTTTAACGACGCACCAGCTGCCAGGGTCATATGGCGTCACCAACTATTTCCCTATTAGAAAGGTTTCTCGGGAGCCAGCTTGCTCCTTGTTCAGAGAAGCTGCCGGGTATTGAACCCGGGTAAGCTGCGTGGAAGCCAGCTGCGCTGACCACTCCACTACCGCTCCACAATCCCGGATGTCAGTCTTAGGTGGCCTCCAGAGAAATGGGAGGCTTCAGAGAAAAAAGGAACTTTTCAGTCTCTATGCGAAAGCTAAAGCGTTTTCTGGCCGCAAATGCAACCGGAGGACCATCGGTAGAAAAAAGGGGTAAGCATTGAGCCACATCTCAAGCAAGAAAATAACCCGCACGTTGTCTTACCCATATCGGTAAAACACAGCATCACTTATCAGGCGCCGATCCAGGGGGTCGGTTGGGGCGACCGCCCCCACCCGTTGGGCTGAGTTTAAGCATTGCAAATGGTCCCCTTGCATGGGAACCCACCAGTGATGTCTGATGGAGTTTCCGGGGGAACCCAAATGCTAACTGAAATTTTGGCCCAGGGTGCTCAAGAATTGGTATGGGGGATCCTCAAGACTTGGTCATGGGGGTCCTCAAGTGTTTGTATTGGGGGCTCCAAGTATCAAGAGCGTGTCCGATGTATTGGTCTCGGGCCCCTAAGAGTTGGTCTTGGGGTCTGCCAATATATCGGGGGCTGTAAATATTTTTGCTCTACAGACCTAGGGTTAAGACTTAAAAACTTCTCCGGCCTTTGGGTGTGGGCCAAAGGATAGTTGCCCCCCCTTCCAGCGTTTGGGGGGGCATGGGCAGATTTCCTCACCTGTTCCTGAGAATCTGAAGTATCTCCTCCATATCCTCGAGCTCAGCTACCTGGCGTCGTAAATCCTTGTACTTAAAATAACCCTTTGTACTGGCCTGCGCACGTGTCCTTCCCCGTGCACTCCCTTCCCCTTCCGAGCGCAATAATAATAATTGTTCGGGTTTAACAACGCACCAGTTGCCAAGGTTATACCACCTCGTAGAAAATCCTTCCAGGAGGGAAGGGTTTTGGGGATCAGATGGGGGAAAATTCTGAGTATTTTCCCTGGATATGAAACAATTACGACGGTACAATTCACCAACACATCTATGGTGATACACGCAGGTAATAGAAAATGCAAACAAATTAAGTGGCGGTTCAATTTTCTTAACGGACATTCCCCCTCATTCACGAGTAGAGAGGACGCGTCCTCCCCTTCCCGCTTTCGACGCTGATGCTCATGGTTCATAAGACAGTAACGCAAGCCACGGTGTCGCAATTCGTCCATGTCCTCAAGCGCTGGTTTCAGGGGCCCCGAGAACTTATCCTGGGAGAGGGAAATAATAATTATTTGGGTTTAACGACGCACCAGCTGCCAGGGTCATATGGCGTCACCAACTATTTACCTATTGGAAAGGTTTCTCGGGAGCCAGCTTGCTCCTTGTTCAGAGAAGCTGCCGGGTATTGAACCCGGGTAAGCTGCGTGGAAGCCAGCTACGCTGACCACTCCACTACCGCTCCACAATCCCGGATGTCGGTCTTAGGTGGCCTCCAGAGAAATGGTATCAGGGGTACCGCCGAGTGTCAGTCCCAGTCCCCCAGTCCCTCCCAGAGGGATAATCTCGAAAGCCTCAGAGAGTTAAGCCCAGCGATACCACCCGACGTTTGGTCTAAACAATATCTCGGAAGTCAATTTCAGAGGTCTCAGGGGTCCCCTGAGAGTCGGACTCAGAGGGTACCCGGGCGTCAGTCTCAGGGACCCTGAGAGTCAACTTCCGGGCGCCGTATATCTCAGAGGTACCCCAAGCATCAGTCTCGGGAGCCCCGAGAACCAGTATAAGAGGGTCCTCGAAGATCAGTCTCAGAGACCTCAAAGAGTTAGTCTCATGGGGCTTCGGAGAGCTAATTTGGGTGCAACGTATTAGCTCTCAAGGGACTACTTCTCAGGGTCATGGGCCTGAGACGTAGACTCGGGCCTGAGTATCAGTCTTAGGTGCTCCCACAAGTTAGTCTCAGGCACGCCCCCGAGTGTGGGTTTAAGGAGGCCCGAGTCAGTCTGAGGAAACTGGCAATAGTTTTTATCATGGGTTTCGCTGAGGGTTGGTCTTACTTCCCCCCATCTCAGCCCTCTGAAAACGTATCTCAGGAGCCCCGAGAGTTGGTTTCAGGGGGTTACAACTAACATTGATTTCAAAGGGAACCGAGAGTAAGTCTCAACCCCCCCCCACCAGAATGAATCAGTCTCAGGCCCTTGAGAGCTAGTTTCAGGGAGCCTCTCGGGAGTGCTCTTAACTGTTGGTCTAAGGGGCTCCTGGAGTTTTCCCTTGAACAAATCCGAGAAACAAAAACACTGAACACTACGTAGGCACTACGTAGAAAACACTACGTAGAAAACACTACGTAGTAGACACTACGTAGAAGATACTACTAAGTTCTACTGCCCAATAGAAAGCTAGAAAAGAGCATTTCTGAGAAGAAATCTGAAATATTCGCACTATTCTGGGAGGATGCTGCAGGAGGAGGAGGACGAGACGCTGGAACACATCCTTTACCAGGAAAGGGAAAATTTGACCACCCCATATCAGATAAAATTTGTTGCAATATGGTAAAATCCTTCTGGATGAACGCACGAGGCTATTTCAAATGGAATGAGTGTGCTGTTACCAAGGTCCTTAACGGTAACAATCCGGAGCCGACTCTACTATGACGTCACGCAAGCGAAAGAAGTTTACCAATAGGGTTCCATGTTAAAATTAACCAACCTCAAACGTCTACGACAGATACAGTATGCCAATTTTCTTTGATCATGATCTTATGCTCAATTTAATTCCAAAATGTTTTCACTCATAGGAATTTAATTCCACTTTATCAAAAATATGCACACCTTAAAGGGAATGTGGCACCTTCATAACGTGATTTTAACAGAGATAGCAAAGTTGTAAAGCAAGTCGGAAAACCCGGTACTCAATATATAATTTGTCTTGGAACTCAAGATTTCCGTAGACAAATCTAAAACCTACCTGCAATGTACCCCTCATGTACCCTTAGCAGCAGGCCACAGTTGTCATGGCTGTTGGTGTGACGACATTTGCTGACGTCACGGTGAGCATCAGCCAATCGAAGCCCTTGAAGCGTTTCAAGTATGGTAGGGGTTGCTAGATCATGACATCATCCACAGGCAGATATTTATTTCTTTCCCTAGAGGAGTAATTTACAAATCAAAATATTGAGCTTATTGTACACTTTTTAGAGAAGTCATTAGTGGTTTCATTATTTTGGGCTAAAAGTATGCCTAATTACACTAAATTCCAGGATTTGACCAAGGTACTACATTCCCTTTAAGTTAGCTCTGCAACCTCCACATGGCTCACACATTAGTTGGTGCAGTCCTCTAGCTGCCATATCACTGTATGACGTCACCCTGAGGACGGAATTCCTTTCATGGGCCACGCCTTTTGTAAAGTAACCTTGGTGATGAGTTATGACCAAAGTCGAACTCAAGATTAGGCACTTCACATAGGGTATGTTCCAGACCCTCTTGCAAAAATCCAAGAGCTTTTGGTGCCAGACCGAAATGCCTCCCCTGAGATCTCGCCAATTAAGAGGGTTAGGAAAACGCATGTTCCGGGATTTGTGAGGCCTGTTAACTGTTTTATTTGAGCTATTTAGCGAAGTGCCTTGATTATACGGAAAAATTCGCGAAACGTTTGAAACACATAATAGTGATATATTGAAACAGTGATATTGAAACATATAACAGTACGGTGACTGGATACCCTCACGTCAACGGAGCCCAGGAGAGGAGGAGGTTAGGGAGCATTTATACTCTTTTGACTCCGTGCAAATGGCTTCTGAAGATATTACGTTTAAAGAATGGTCAAAATCATAGAGAGAATCGACGCTTTCGGATTGCGTGGATAATATAGAGCGATTTGTTGATTCCCTGAGTGAGAAGGTATGTAACCTAACCAGTCACCACTACATCTCTAAGGCTCAAGGGCATTATATAGCAAACTGGAAGGAAAAGGCACCAAAGGGGGAAGCCGTAGTCATCGATGACTTATCAGAAAATTATACATGTACTGCACAAAATGCTGCTCAGCCGTATCACTGGTCTGCAAAGCAGGTGACTGCACACCCCTTTGTTCCATACTGGACTGAGGATGGAGTCCGGTGCAGTAGAAGTTTTTTTTTAAGTGACGACTTAAAGCACTCTCACGTCATGGTTCATACCTTGCAGCACAAACTCGTACCTTGGCTACGCACCCACATGCCAATTTTGAAGAAAATACATTACGTATCAGACGGGTGCGGTGGCCAATACAAAAACAATTTTCACTTTATCAATGCTTGCTATCATCCAGATAGATTTTCAAATACCATGTGAATGGCACTTCTTTGCTACAAGCCACGGTAAGAACGCCTGTGACGGAGTTGGAGGCAAAGTTCGAAGAAGAACAGCCCAGGTAAGCTTAAGGAGAGAAGAAAAGGATCAGATCCTGGATCCTTTATTGATGTTCTCTTTTCTGACGTTATACTTCGACACCACAATCCATTTTGAGTTTGTCATTAGAGAAAAGGTCTTTGAAATGTCAAAACGACTCATACAGCGGTACAGCTCGGCGTTGAAGACCAAAGGCACCCAACGGTTTCATCGTTTCCCACCCATAAACCTGAACATCATGCAGGTGCGAGAGCTCTCTGAAGACATCGACGGAACCAGTGGCAGATCTAGCCGGTCGGTTTGGGAGGAGCAAACCAAAGTCAAAAAGATAAAGAAGAAAAAAACGTAACGCAGTGAAAAATTGTGCTACAATAATATGACTTGAGAGTAGGATTTGGGATATTTGAGCCAAAAGGCAAAAAAAACGGCACGGGGTGAAAAAGTATGGGCTCAAGATACTTCCTTCTATCCAAAATCCAATATTTACACTGAACTTAACTGGTTTTGTTTGAAGTTGAGAGTTGAAGCACCGAAATCTTGCTTATAAATTAAAAAGGAGTCGGGGCATAAAGGAGGTCGACCGCTTGGGGAGGGGAGGGGCAAAAACATAGTTTTTCCCCTAGTTTTCCATTGGGGGGCATATTGTTTTTGCTTCCCCCTGGATCCGCCACTAGACGGAACAGAGGTACCTACTGCGACAGCGTAAGGTTAGCTCAGCACAGACAGCTCATGGAGGCGCCAGCTCCCGTATTTCGGTGCATTGTTGCAAACCGGTGTCCGGTGTACATACATACATATTTTTTGCACTTGCTGATAACTGCTTGCTTCCTTTAACTTCAAGGAGAGTAAAATCGCGCAAAGATATCGTCAAGGAGAGATTATTGCTATAGTTCTAACTCGCAAGTGGGAAATGTTTGCTTCGGTCCGATGCAAAAAAACTTACCGATTGCTTTATTTGGCTTTCATCAGACTTCTAGCACTGTTCCTATTGTATCACCATTTTGTCCCACTACATGTCCAGTATGCTGTCGAAGCCTCAGCGACGAGTTGTTGTCATCCTTTAACCCTCGCCCCACCGGGGGGGCATTGATGGCCCCCTAAGGTTTTTCCGGGATAGCAGAAAAACGACGAGGCGCAGCACCGCGGCTGAGGGCTCTACCTCTCACTGCATCATTTTCCCATCATCCCTGAAATTTTTTAACCCGGGTCACCCAAGGTCAGGTCACCAGACGAGGTCAACCAAGGTCACCTCACTTCAACTTTAGAGCTCTATAAGAGCTACATTCAAAGTCGATCAATTTGAAACTTCCTACACTTCATGAACCGTCCAGGGTCTACAAGGTGTATATCCGGGATTTTTCGATTTCGTGCCCTGAGGTCAGGTCACGAGGAGACCTCTCCCATTGGAAAAGCATGGGGAAAAGCTGTTCCATGATATAAAAGCCACAAAAATTATTGCAAATACTCAGACTGCTCAGAACAGCGTTTTTGGACACCCTTTCATGGATCCCAGGGGTTATATTTGCCCTTTGACTTTTCCAAGGTCATCCAAGGTCACCAGAGGCCAAAAACAGTATTTTGACAATAACTTTTTGATCTAATTAAGCTAGAGCGCTGAAACAAACACCATCGTGTTGGTCTTGTCACTGGCTTTGATTTGTTATACGGCAAGGTCACTTTTTGACCTTTCATGACCTCAGGTCATATTAGGTCACGAGGTGACCTCTGGAGGTCAAACCACTGGCGGGAGGTCTTTACGTTCCACATAGCGGAAAAAGGACTGGCAATTTCCTATTAAATGTACCTTACCAGACCTCAATAGCTCTAATGATATAAGAGTTATGCCCACTTTGCTTAATCATTGCATATTTAAAAAAAGCCGATCTTGACCTAATTTTACCTCTGGAGGTCAAACCATTGACCTGAACACTAAAACATGTTAAGTAATTTCTTACTGACTTCACGCGAGCTTTCTAGTGCACTTTGCAGATTTGCGCTAACGCCCATATTGTCGGAGTTAGAGGGGGGGGCATCGATGGCCCCCCGGTGGGGTGGAGGTGGCGCTGGACCCCCGGTGGGGCGCGGGTTAAAACACTGTGATGAGCATTAACATGCAGTCGGACAGGGTTTAAGCATAATTGCCCGAGGTGGCCGGAAACCCTTCATGGCAGAAAAACGACATCGATGAGCGAGTTAATTTTGGAAAGAACTTGGAAAATCTGTCCTCTATGTTTACGCTCTGACTGACCTATAGGCTTACAAAATCAGACATATATTCCTATATAGCCATAATCTGCGGTCACATAAGTATCGCCGGCGGAAAAAGTGGGGGGCCCGTCAAACTCCAACCTGATGCTGACAAAAACCTTTCCACGATAGGACCAAAAACTGTTCAAATTTGGTCTCCTCCTTGCCTTCTGCAGCGGCTGTTTATGCAAATTTCAGATTTTCTCACATTTTGACTGAGATAAGGAAATTTTGGGCCAAAAGGGGGGAGGGGCCAGGCCCCCTGGCCCCCCTTTTCCGACGCCCATGTGCGGTCACACCAGTTCAAATGCATTGCATACCTAGCTATGCAATGAAAACGTAGTATCATCAGGGTTGTATGTTAAGATCACTTCACTAAATCATAGGTCACAGACCAAGGTCATACAAACATTATCACAATTTCTTATCCCAGAGCTCACGGTCAGATGACGTTCCCTGGCAATACGTGTATGATATTTTGATGTTACAGCTGAGGTTACTGAATGCTAAGTTCCAGGTCAAATGCCAAAGACCATGGGTCAAGGTCAAACTCATTGATTGCCTAATGGTTGCTTCTTTGCAAGCTTCAACGTATGTGCATCCATTATGGAAATATCTCACATTGTGGTGTCATTGGTCAATTACCTTGACTGACCTCGACCTAAATATTCCAGAGAACAATTTATATCTTCCTTTATGAAATTTGCTCGCTCAAAGTGTATTCGTGACTTTGTTTCGCACAATCACGGCATTTCGCTAAGTGTCAGGTACGGGCTACATTTGACCTCTGTGAACTCATTTGACCTTGAGGATACTGGTATAGGTCCATAAAATCTAGCATAAACACATTCTACAGCCCTCACAAAACCCGCAACAAGCGTTTTCCTAACCCTCTTAATTGGTGAAATCTCCGAGGAGGCATTTCGGGACCCCTTCATTAAGTGTTGACGCCAGGTTACCCTGCACTAAGCGTGTTAAAAACACTAGTAGATATAAAAACGGATGTTTTAACCTATTTTAATGGAAGGAGAAAAGTTCAATCTTTAATTTGGGATATTCCATTTTGAACAAAAGGTGTACCAGCAAATTTTGAAGGTGACCTTAGGGCAAGGTCAAATCACAACATTTTTCACAACTGACCTAGGGTCAAACAGACTTCAGATTCGAGTTCTTCGGCTCATTTCAGAGAGGAAAATGTATCTTTAATGTACAGTTCATCAGTCTTTGTGGGTTTTATGGTCACCTAAAAAATGCACTGTAAGCAGATTTTAAAAAAATCCCTGAGGCAATAACTTCTAAAGCTTTGCTCCGATCGAGCTAAAACTTTCAGATTCGTCTTTAGGGCCCATGAGAACCCTACATAATTATTTTTAAGAAAATCGAAGAGGTACTGTGTAGATTTGCCATTTGCCTGGTCGATTGGTGCTGGAATTGCCCTGTGGACATGTATTGGCACTGCATGTTTTTGAGCAGCGGGCCGGAGCCCAACGCTTTACCAACTAAGCTACCGGGGTGGTTACCTTAGGACAACAAAAAAACCTAATAATATACATCAAAAATAAAATGCGTAAATTTTGCGCATTAAAACAAAAAGATCTGCAGGCATCACAAAAATAATGAGGGGGAGCACCTTCGATATTAGGGGCACAAACGGGACATTTCGCAAGGATGCATATCTACCGGAAAATCGTGGGAGGGGGCACACATTAGACATTGAGCACACACAAAACCCCTTGGGACACACGCAGTACCTTAGGGACACGTTAACTGAATTGGGGGAGGGGATCCCAGTATCCCAGGGCTGATACAGCCAGAGATGTGGGTTAGTTCGGGTAGAGAAGATGCCAGTCTTGGTAGATTAAAATTCTAGGAGCCCGCACAACCTTACACACTACTCGAGGCCAATCGCGCAGTCCCCAGGCAGTCCCCTACCGGGGCCCCCTGAAATCGCCTTCGGGACAGCCGGGGCCCGGCTGGCCCAAGGGGGGGCGATTTCCCCCTTGGATCCCCCTGGACTGCAGTGGTTTTAGGGACAGTCTTCATTGAAAATATAATATATGTTCTTATCTTAACCCCCAGTCACACTACACGATCCGACTGGTTTCCGACAGCTTACGACCACTCGGACGGACACAATCGAATATAGGTCTGCCATTGTTCGGTGATGATGATAATGATGATGATTGGTGTTTTAGGGCACGTCAGCTTCTTTGGCTATATATGCCCGCCATTGCTCGGCGACAAGTCGGGAGTCGGCAAGTGGTCGGCCATGATCGTAAACCTGTCGAATATGTCCCGACTGGTTTTATGAACGGTTCGCAATATCGGTCGCCCACTAAATAAGTCGCTGATTGGTCTCAAGTGGTCTGCGACCCTTTGGAGACGTGTCGCCGACAACTCTGCGATCAGTCGGCGATTAGTCGACGATAAATACTCCCCTGAGTAAAACATCAAACGCCGATCCATCGGCGACCAGTCTGAGACCGTTCCCTGACCACTCAACGACTGGTCTAAACCTGTCTGTCTGCATCCTCGCCCAGTCGGGGTGCGGTCTCGGAGCTGTTGACGATCGAGGTGGCTTGTGGGCGATCAGTCGGAGAGCGTTTGGGGGTGAAAGGAGGATGATACATAGACATACATCCCTACCACAATATATCGCCACTTTTGATATCGCCTTTCATTTTTACAGGTTTCTTGTCAGTTGCATCCCTGATTTGTTTTTTTACAGTTCACCGAAGAGAAAATGAGTTTGTACTAAGTAGAGTTTTAGATGTAACGTCTTGATTTGCAGAATTAGATGCGAGCCAAGATACAACGATGTCAAGGAAGGAAAAGAGGGGAATGTTCCCCATTTGATTTGATTAATTTGTGTCTGCCATCAGTTGCGCCAAGGCAGTGGTGAAACTGCTATCGCCTACAGAAATGTTCGGCGATGTGCTCCCATTCATCTTTACTGGATGGGGTAGAGACAACTCCTTCGTGGAACTCTT
Organism: Lepas anatifera; assembly: GCA_034440635.1. NCBI lineage: Eukaryota > Metazoa > Arthropoda > Thecostraca > Lepadidae > Lepas > Lepas anatifera. Next base: position 112,136 of record JAOTON010001033.1, on the reverse strand, counting down.
CGAATGTCTGTTAACACACTTTTTTACTAAGACCGAAATAGTGTTATTCCATCCTCATGTTGTTGATGGAATCAACCCCAGATTCACCTTCCAGTTCCCGCATCAGAGAATGAAAGGACCCGTACTGCAACCACCTCCCCAGGCAGGGTTGGATCCAAGAGCGCCGCCTCCTCCTAGCCTTGTTTTTTTCGTTACAGCCAGCCCGCTTTTAGCACTGGCATCTCTTGCTCTAAAAGGATTATTTGGAAAATAAGGCAGGTCGAGGCGAAATCCCGTCTATATCAGCTGTAACGGTCAGAGGGGCATAGATCAAATGGTCCTTCACATCGACGGTTCGCAATTTTATTCATCAGCCAGATGGCCGAAAACAGTCTAATGCTACTCTCCAACTGATCCCACACTGGTTTCAACTATTATAAACTTATCTACGACCAGTCTTCAAAAAGGTTCCGACCAATCCCCGTCTGCTCACCCCACGTACCCGATTAGTCGTGATAAGGTCTGAGAACTCGAGGCGACTGATCCCGGACTATACCAATCTCATCTGCGACAGCTCTCCGACCGTTCGCACCCGATTCAATTTGTGCAGTCACATTAACATTCGCGATCTCCCGGATCAGTAAACGACAGGTCGGTCATCGACTCAATGTGACCGCAACCATCGGACCGGTCGGAGAGCAGTTCAGACGACTAGCCGATCAGAATCGGCTACCGCTCGCCGACACAACTCTAGTGTGACTGCGGCCTTAGCCCCAAAATGTCAAAACACACTTAATCATTCGTTGTATTTAACTTTCATCTATTAGAGGTAAAGAAGTGTCCAAATTGAGTTACGTCAAATGGGTGTAAGGCCTGGTAAAGCTTTGTGTCAGATTGGACCCCTTTTATTTGAACCGTAAATGAATACAAGTACAAATGAAACGTGTTAAGATAAAAGTGCTATTACTAGGGGCTAAAAGGACACTTATCAATTTCGACTATTTTTCTTGGTATATCAAAATATATTTCATGCTTTAAACTAACCCTTAAAGAAAGTTATACGCCCTTGCAGTCGCCAGTACAAGACACTCTTGGCCCGCAGGTTTTAAAGAGGTCCAAGCAAGAAATACATGTGTGCGCAGCGGGCCTGAGCATTACGTCACGTTCCCAAGTTCAGCTCACAACACTTGACGACCGGGGGAGGGCGTCGGTGAATTTTCATCATTTTCTCCGGGATCGATTAGTTCTGCGGCAAAGGAAAATATCGATCGAGTAGTTTCTCGGCATGCTCTATCAGAGGGGCATCTCAGTTTAAACCACACTATGAAAGTGTCACATCCCCTTAAATAACAGGTGCTTGACCAGCGCCTACTAACAGCATTCCAACCAACAGTGCCCCACCGTATCGCACGCTGCGTATCGAGATAGACCGAACGCCCTCAAGTGCCGTCCGCCGAGCGCCAGGCTACGCCTTCTCGGCACCATATAATCGGATCCATGGCGACTGCAGCACACCGAGGCCGTGGCAGCCTGGACCCGCGGCTACCTGGCACAACCGAGGCCGTGGCAGCCTGGACCCGCGGCTACCTGGCACAACCGAGGCCGTGGCAGCCTGGACCCGCGGCTACCTGGCACACCCGAGGCCGTGGCAGCCTGGACCCGCGGCTACCTGGCACACCCGAGGCCGTGGCAGCCTGGACCCGCGGCTACCTGGCACAACCGAGGCCGTGGCAGCCTGGACCCGCGGCTACCTGGCACACCCGAGGCCGTGGCAGCCTGGACCCGCGGCTACCTGGCACACCCGAGGCCGTGGCAGCCTGGACCCGCGGCTACCTGGCACACCCGAGGCCGTGGCAGCCTGGACCCGCGGCTACCTGGCACACCCGAAGCCGTGGCAGCCTGGACCCGCGGCTACCTGGCACAACCGGGCCCGTGGCAGCCTGGACCCGCGGCTACCTGGCACAACCGGGCCTGTGGCAGCCTGGACCCGCGGCTACCTGGCACACCCGAGGCCGTGGCAGCCTGGACCCGCTGCTACCTGGCACACCGAGGCCGTGGCAGCCTGGACCCGCGGCTACCTGGCACACCCGAGGCCGTGGCAGCCTGGACCCGCGGCTACCTGGCACACCCGAGGCCGTGGCAGCCTGGACCCGCTGCTACCTGGCACACCCGAGGCCGTGGCAGCCTGGACCCGCGGCTACCTGGCACACCCGAGGCCGTGGCAGCCTGGACCCGCGGCTACCTGGCACAACCGAGGCCGTGGCAGCCTGGACCCGCGGCTACCTGGCACACCCGAGGCCGTGGCAGCCTGGACCCGCGGCTACCTGGCACACCCGAGGCCGTGGCAGCCTGGACCCGCGGCTACCTGGCACAACCGAGGCCGTGGCAGCCTGGACCCGCGGCTACCTGGCACAACCGAGGCCGTGGCAGCCTGGACCCGCGGCTACCTGGCACACCCGAGGCCGTGGCAGCCTGGACCCGCGGCTACCTGGCACACCCGAGGCCGTGGCAGCCTGGACCCGCGGCTACCTGGCACAACCGAGGCCGTGGCAGCCTGGACCCGCGGCTACCTGGCACACCCGAGGCCGTGGCAGCCTGGACCCGCGGCTACCTGGCACACCCGAGGCCGTGGCAGCCTGGACCCGCGGCTACCTGGCACACCCGAGGCCGTGGCAGCCTGGACCCGCGGCTACCTGGCACACCCGAGGCCGTGGCAGCCTGGACCCGCGGCTACCTGGCACACCCGAGGCCGTGGCAGCTGGACCCGCGGCTACCTGGCACACGAGGCCGTGGCAGCCTGACCCGCGCTATGGCACAGGTGATACGGCAAGAGGGTGGCAGGGACTACCTGGCACACGAGGCCGTGGAGCCTGACCCGCGGCTACCTGGCACACCGAGGCCGTGGCAGCCTGGACCCGCGGCTACCTGGCACACCCGAGGCCGTGGCAGCCTGGACCCGCGGCTACCTGGCACACCCGAGGCCGTGGCAGCCTGGACCCGCGGCTACCTGGCACACCCGAGGCCGTGGCAGCCTGGACCCGCGGCTACCTGGCACACCCGAGGCCGTGGCAGCCTGGACCCGCGGCTACCTGGCACACCGAGAGCCCAGTCCGGGGGAACATACAGCAACTTGCACGCGTCTTTCTCAGGTTCAGACATATTTGAACAATACAGATAAATCACTATTCTGGTCACTGTTCTGAATCACTATTCTCACCAGGGTATCAGTTCATTCTGGCCGAAACTTTTTGACCAGGCTATCAACTTTAGCCGCTAAATCTTTATGGCCAGCCTGCTTGAGAGCATTGGCAAGGGGCGCTACCGGTTCCAAACGTTGCAGAGCGGCAGCTGAATGTGATCGGAAGTAGTGCTCCAGCAGTGCGCGCACGGGCTCCGCCTTGTGCTCGCTAACCACGCTGACAATGTCGCCCACAGCCATGTCTATACCCGTAGCTCCCAGCACTTTCTTCACATTTTTCGGCGTCAAATATGTCAGTCCGTCAATGATCTCTGGATACGGCTGGCGCAGTGGATCGGTGAAGCTGTTGAGAGTGGAGGAACCTGCCGGCTGCGCTTCGGTGGAAGTCAGACCACTGCATTCTCGCGAGAGACAACGCTCCGGATCGAGGGTAAGCGCAGGGCGGCTCGACAGAGTCCCACCGTGGCTTGGCTGGCTGGGGTGGCTCGGCAGAGTGCCACCGTGGCTTGGCTGGCTGGGGTGGCTCGGCAGAGTGCCTACGCGGCTTGGCTGGCTGGGGTGGCTCGGCAGAGTGCCACCGTGGCTTGGCTGGCTGGGGTGGCTCGGCGGAGTGCCACCGTGGCTCGACTGACTGTGCTGTCCCGGGAGAGTCTGCCTGTTGGCCGACACCGCCGCCGGCCCGGAGCAGGGACTGACGATGGTCTGAAGGACGCGCTCCAGAGGTGCCTGCAGGGATGGCGGCCGCTGCAACAGCTGGGTCAGAATCACCTCCACAGAGACCAGTCCGAGCGAATCGGCCAGGCGCGCATCCTCAAGTCTCAGCTTGGTGACAACCCACCACTTGAGAAGCTGCTCGCCAGGAGCTCGAGATATCCGTTCGACCAGACCAGACTCCTGCTGTTGTAGCTGTGAGACAGCCCAGTTGCGGATGCTGGGAATTAGCATCGGCCGCAGCTCCTCCTCCTGACGTCGGCGCTGGGCGCGGCGCTCCACGTAGCCCACCATAACTGCGCCAACACAGCGTCCGTTAGCTAGCACAGCGGCTCAGCCGCTGCCCGACATCCACACTCGCACACCATACAGTCTTAACTCAAAATTCAAATTCGATTGGATATTGTACACCTAGTCACTGATTTAAACACAGAAACCAATTGTATATCTGAGCTCTTGGTTACCACGCCATCTACAGAGAAAGCTTTTTCTCCTCCGCGCACCAACTGCATCTGTAAGCGGGGCTTACTGCACGGTTTGTGCTGATTTGGGGGGTTTCGCCGGAGTTTGGTGATTAAAGGTGCGGAAGGTGTGAGTTGATGATTTGGGAAAAGCTGCATCGCAATAATCTGCAAGTTCGGAGCAGAGCAACTGTTGAGTGAATCCGAGGCAGGAATTACTATCGTGATTTGTCACCAATAATGTAATTTGTATTTGACGGTTGTAATCATTCGCTTAGGAATTTGCTCGTGCCCTAGTCTTTGGCTTTTGGCCAATCAGAGAGCGGCAGCATGAGACCACCATCCCGGCGAGAGCCTGTTTGTTTTGGTTAGGGTTTTTCTGACTCGTCAGCTGTAGCCGTATTGTTATTAATTAACAGGAGTCTGAGATATCTGAGATATTAACGGTAATGTATAAACCTTACATTGTGGGCATGTGTGGAAATCCTGGGGGGGGCGGGGTCAGGACCCCCACGGTTTTTGGGTCTACCATAGACTTTGCATAGGGCTTGTGTTGCCTTGCCAGTGGTAACCAACCGAGGAAACCATAAATCTGTCAATCTGCCAAAAAGTTAAAATGGAGAGTAAATGACGTTAGATGATACGCTTTTTTAAAGCAGCAATAGTTGAGAGGTCCACATTGAATGCTCTCCAAGCAGCGACTCGAGTGAGGGTGACCCGTGAAAATGCCACTCTCTTTCAATTCTAAAGCCTCAACAATCCATGAGCACATGCCGCAGAGATAGGGATTCCTACAGTGAGCACACTCACACGTTGTGTGGGTGTGGCCAATGCAGAGCCTGGAGAGGATCACTTCCTCCCTCCTTGAACTCGCAGAACCTGAGAAGCAGAGGCCGAAAAGCGGCTTCAAGGCGCGAAGCTTTTTGACCCTTTGGGTGCGTATCCCATCTATCCTGCCATAATTTATTAATGTATCTCCGAATATGTGGGAACCAGTCAGAGCACGGGATCCGGAGGTCCAAGGTACGGTGCCCTGTGCTGCCTGCTTCGCAGCGAGATCAACGCGCTCGTTTCCGACGATACCGGAATAACTGGGGACCCAGGCCAGTGTCGCTTCCTTTTTCTTGAAATGCGTTCGGTGAAGTCTGTATCTGATTTCATCTAAAACATATGACAATGACGACTTAGTTCTTAAAGACTGGAGGGTCTGCAGCAAAGATAGTAAACATAACACATAGGAGGTGTCTCGATAAAAGAATGACCTCTAGACAACGTAGAATGACATATAACTCCGCAGTGAAAATAAAAGGAGCGGGCATGCTAGAGTAAAACACTTCACAACATTCTCACCAACAAAAGCACATCCGATGCCGTCCCGACACTTTGAGGCCGTCCGTATAAAAGAGTTTGTGGTTTGGGTAAAAGCACGGTTTTCTGCGGCGCGACTTGGACGTGTTAGACAGGTGTGGGGGGAGAGGTTCAAACGCCCCACCTCGAACTCGGCTCCTATGCGGAAAAGCGAAAAAACGAGAAGCTGTTGGATGCTCATACAAATTCAAGAAGAAACTACACCGGTCAATTTTTGGCTCAGGTCAGTATTGAGGTCATGACGTGTCAAAGATGGTTGCATGTTAGGGTAGTGTCTTTGGGCTCTAGCGTGTAACAGAGTTGAGTTAGAACCATTTTTAGACACCATTCGCTTCCTCTCGTCACGGTGAATCGAATGATGTTATATATTATTTATATATATATATATATATATATGACTATGCTAGGTCAAAACATAAATGAACTAACCTCAGGTCAGGTCAAGGTCACTTTTCAGCCTAGCATAGTCAATATGCATATCGATCGACTCGCAATAGGAATCCAAACGTAATTGTTTAAAAAAGAAGCTGTATCGTCATTTCCTGCGAAGTTATTGACCCAAGTCTGAAGCCTGCTTAAACACCCCCAGATGACCTCTCCGAGGTCACAGGTCAAAAATTGCAACATTAACCTGAAAATGGGCCCAGGATCCTACAATTTGGGGAACTGAAGGGATTCTCAGCTGTATCTACACAAATACAGCTCAATTTCTGTTTTCCCCATGTATTTCCAATGTAGAGGCCATGACCCGTACCTGACCCTAGGTCATCGATATGAAAAATCCGCGAATATATGATGTAGCACTTGGTGGGCCCATTACGTGGTATAAGTTTCAATTCGATAGATTCACCCATTTCTTACTTATGCCACCTTTAACATTTTTTGGAGGAGAGTTCCTTTGACCTGCACTGGTGACCTGACCTGAGATGACCAAACCTTAAAATTTTGGGGACAGTTACGGAATTGATCAAGGATAAGGTGTGCCAAGTCACGGCGGCGCTTCGCACAGTTTTTTCGTGCCGCCGGAAGAACTCAAGGGGGTGTTCAAACATTCACCGGCAGGCCATTTTTTAACATGTTAACTTATTGTAATTTGCCCCCCCGTCGGCCGAAATGCCCCCCAGTGCCCGTAAATTAGCCACCCAATGAAATAGACAGGAGATGACTTAAACTTCAACAAACGCAAAGTTACCTGACGAAAATAAGACGGAACACCACTCGATCATAGTTATTTTGTTCTATTGCTCGTCCCATATCGGCAATCCACAAAAATTGTATTAAAAAGATTTCCACCATTGGCTGTCTACTCCACCATGCAAAAATGAAACAAAGCGCGCAGTAGTGGGAAATCCCGGCAAAGCAGCCTCAGCAACAATTAATCATAACGCTGGAGATAGCCTACAACCAATCAAACATCGTGTTTTATCCGACCGGAAGCCCACGCCCCAGTCAGCACCGTGGGATTGCATGCAACTCTCATTTCACACACGGTTAGTTTTCAGCACTCAGAGCTCGTTCGTGGATTAGGCGGGACACGGTGTAGTCAAAGCACGTCTTGTTGCTGATGTGACGGTGTGTGAAGTGCTTTGTGTGAAGTGCTTGTGAATTTCTTGGTGTGGTGGTAGTGAACGTAAGATTTATAGAGAGATCGCTGCGTCAATGTTTTCTGTAAAGTTGATAAGTTGTTAGTTGGCCTTTCTCATCGATCCCTTGATGTTAAAAATAGGGAGAGATTGTTTTAACACATTTGGTCACAGCCCTTTGTCAGAGTCATCAATATGGCACCCGAGAAACCCTTCCAACACGGTAAGAGTTACCAATGCCATATGACCCTGACCAGGCCATTTTTAACATGTTAACTGGGGGGCATTTGCCCCCCCCAGTCGACCGAAATGCCCCCCCCCAGTGCCCGGAAATTGGCCCCCAGTGAAAAAGACAGGAGATTACTTAAGCTGCAACAAATGAAAACTTACCTAGTGAAAATAAGACAGAACACCACCCTATAATAATAATTTAGTTTTATTGCTGGTGCCAAATTGACAGTCCTCAAAATTGCGTTACACAATTTCCATCCGTGGCTGTCTCCTCCATCGTGCGAAAACGAAACAAAGCTCGTAGTTTCGGGAAATCCCGGCAAAGCAGACTCACAATTCAAATAATCACAATGCTGGAGATGAACGCTGGCCTACAACCAATCAAACATGTTCTATCCGACCGAAAGCCCAGACCCCAGCCAGTGTCGCGAGATTGTATGATACTCTCATTTCATACGCGGTCAGTTGTGAGCGCTTAGAGCTCGTTCGTGGATTAGACGGGACACGGTGTAGTCAAAGCGCGTAAGACTGGTTGCTGGTGTGGCGGTGTGAAGTGCTTCGTCTTTTTATTTATTATTGTGGTGGTAGCATACATAAACGTCACCACCGGTAAAAAAGCGAGGGGGCCAGCCAAACTTCAACCTGATGCTGACAACAAATTTTCCACGTTAGTACCAAAAACTGTTCGAATTTGAGGTCCTCGTTGCCTTCCACAGCGGCTGGTTATACAAATTTCCGGTTTCTTCCATTTTGACTGAGATCAGGAAATTGCTGGTCAAAAAGTGGGGGGAGGGGTCAGGCCCCCTGGTCCCCCTTTTCCGAGGCTTGTTGTAGCATACGTGAAATTTATAGTGAGATCGCTGCATCAATTTGTTCTGCAAAGTCGATAAGTTGTTAGCTGGCCTTTCTCATCGATTCCTAGATGTTAAAGATTGGGAGAGATTAAATATTCGGCCACAGCTCTTCGTTAAAATCATCGAACTGTCTCCCGAGAAACCTCTCCAACAAGAAAAGAGCCGGTGACGCCATATGACCCTGACCGTGCATCGATGAGCCTAAAAATTATTAACTGGTTTTTGTACTACATTCCCTAGATGATTTTGACATTAACAGCCACACATCATAGTAGGTATGTACATAAAACTTATTTTGATTTAGCCTATAAACCACTCGTGTTCGATACTTTAGAAATTTACTTACCTTGACACACTCATAAAGCAAATTAGAAAATAACATTTTCATTTAGAATACATTGCGGCAGCTTCATGGCTGCCAGGCTGGCCATTTTGTGACCAAATATCTCGAATTGGGCCTTTTTCGCGTTTGGCCCCACGTTTTTTTCGGTTGGCCCTTTCTTGAAATCTGGCCTTTTTGCCCCTTTTTCTAGCAGCCGTCACCTAAGCTATTTCTGGTTTTTCCCTTGTCCTATGAATATGGCTTCTTTTGACCTCATCCGTTCTTGAATACGATATTCTGACACCGAAAAAGCAGCAGAGCAGCAGAAAAAAATGGTATGATGGTGGGAGGGAGGGACAACACGTTGTTAAAAACACGATCTACAAGAATGATGACCACCGAAAACCGGACGCAAAGTAGGCGATACTATATGCGCCCTTTGGGTGGAAATTTGATGGCAAAGTGCGCCCTATGAGGCTCCGCACTCCTCACTTACCAAAATCCTAGTTCCGCCACTGTTCAAGAGCAAAAAGTGCATAGTTGGGGAGAAAGCAATAAATGTTAGCGGGGAGCGCTGCGGCCAAGATGATTATTGATGCTAACAAATGTTCTGGTTATGTGGATAAAATCATTTGATAGTCACGCGGGATTGGAAGGGCACTCCTGGCTTCGGGAGTGCCCTTAGCAAGCATCACCTCCTAATGCTTGCTGAATATTTTTAGAAACGTCGTTCAGGTCAATGAAATATAGAGAATACGTATATAGACTATGGACTATAGAATACGTATTGCGCGTGTTTTCCACCAACTTACCTTTAGCTCTTAACACCAGAGAACTATGGTCTGATGACTGGAGGCATGTGATGGTAATTTGGACGTCAGACACGTTTTCCACAAATTTTTCACGGTTCCGCTCCTCATAAAAATGAAATACAAAACAATCTAAAATCCCACAATAATGATGTGTGTGACTCCATTGAATCACATCAATGTTCACTCTAAGTCAGAGCTGAGGGGCTATCCATAAATTACGTAACACGTATCCTAATAATTTTAACCCCATGGTAATACCTCCTTACACCCTGTTGCAAAGTCAACAAAACGGTTACTGATTTCCCGCCCCCTTCCGTTTTCCTGATGTACTTTATAGTCTCTTATATGTTTCGGAGACCATCCTTCGATACTAGCCTGAGTCAGAGCCGATAACTTAGGAGACTGCTTCCAATACATTACAAAGGCTTTGGTTTATCTTGAACTGATGAAGTCAGTAAGGGTCTGGACAGGATTGAGACCGTACATGTGTATTGCCGATTACAACACAAACTATCCTGTAATCAGAACAACCTATCGATCAAAGTGAGGACAACTCCGCACATGATCGAGGGGTAGAACGGCCCCCCCACCCTCTCCGAGCACCAGAACAATGTTCCACAATAAATAAATTGGGTAAACACATGGACCTGCGCGCCTCAGGGTTCGGTGGGTGAGGGAGTCCGTGAGCCCTGCGCAAACGCACGCCCGTTTCTGTGACCGCCACGAGGCGGGGGATCCCTAAGATACACCAAGGCGGTCACAAATGAGGGACACGCGGCCCATATGTCATGTGTATGTGCGTGTGTGTGTGGACGCACGGGAAATGACGAACCACCGACGTAAGGCGGGCCGAGAATATAATGCTAAAAACGATAGCGTTTAAAAGGAGACACAATAAATTTACAAAGTCAGGACACTCCTGATAGAGAGGGAATGTAATGTGACGGGGTATGAGTTAGGAAGACGTTTTTTTATATTTTTTGTCGGGATGGAAGAAGGTGGTCCCTTTTCCCCATTTCCCTGAGGTTGTCACGGAAAAAAGTAAACAAGGATGTTATGGGAATATACATGATTTATCATTCATTATTGAGCTGATATATTTTCCAGGACGGAAAAGGACTAGCCGAGTTTGGGAGGACGAAAGAGGGTCTACAAGGTTTGGTCACTAAAGCTGACGAAGTGGGAAATTAGCGCGGATCCTACAGCTGACTAGCTGCTAACTGACGCAAATAGCGTAGCCAATCCACAGCCATGCTTGAACTGTCATTTGGCTAGCTTTGGTCCATCCCAGGTGACAGTGGTGCGAGCTGCAACCGCTTTCTCATTTAGAGAAATCAAGACATTTGCCCAATACCAGTCTACCCTCTGAAAAATACTGGACCCGCCTCTGCTAGGCCACCTGTTACTGCGACCCGTCTGACCTTGCCCGCAGCAGTTCTTGGTCACCTGAAGGGTCGTAATGCGTGGAATGCGCAGCGTACTACGGTTTACAACCAATGTGTCACGTGGGCGATATGTGTATCAATATGAATGAACGAATGACCTGGCATCTGTTTTTGGGGAAACAGTGTATTAGTTCTGACGGGTCATGTCGTGTGCTGCATGTGTCGAGGGTAACGCACCCTTAACCCGAGGACCTCGCGGCCTCAGTCATGCCATCCTCGCGCATTCTGGATAGAATTGCCCCCTCGTACACTAGCCATAACCGCGCCCCCTCCCTCTCTATAGTAAACATGGTACCAGCACTGTCGCGGCGTCCAACAGCCTCTGCCGCCCCGAACAAGCGCAAGGCCGCCCGCCAGCCCAATCTTGCTTGTCTTCACCCAATCTTGATTGTTCTATATTATACCGTAGAAGTGTTTATTTGTACTCCCGGCCGGTGAAGTGCGTGAACTAATTTTAGTATGCGATACATTACGATGTCCTTCAATGAAATGTGTCAAATGGTCAAATATACTTATCTATTTCCAATAAGTGTAAATTGCATTTTTAGTCCTTTTTGGTATCTTCAAATACAGTTTATGACACCAAAGAAAGGACTTAACAGTCCAAGAAGACATTTGCTAAAATTATATTGTTACCTATTGCATTTATGTAGCCACCAGTTGACACCTTCTTTTTAAGGAAATAGTCATTTATCGCATACAAAAATCAGTTCAGTGAGTTTTTCTGACAAAACTGTGGAAAAGGCTGAATAAAATAAAGAGTATCAAATTCTAACCCTTTAGAAACTGTTTTAAGTTGTCGAGTCTCGCCCGGCTTTGCAGCCGAAGATATGTGCCTGCCAAAGACGTGTACAATAGCTGCTGCTGGTAAAAATGGGCCTTCGTTTGAATGCAGAGACACTGAGACCAGCCACAGCAATTGTACATAGGTTATCTGTTGTAAGCTCATCAATCTAGACCCATGACAAGCCCTCTGTTGCAGCCAGGGTAGGTAACCTAAGGCCTCATACCAAGGTCTTGAAGCAAGCCAAGGCCCATGAACCTGAGTTGATTGGTACTTTATGGTCGACTCGATCAGACTGAAGGGAGCGAGGTCTATTCTGACCTAGAGGTTTATTAGGCCCTTATGGTTCTGCTTGCCCATAACAAGCCATATTGACCAAATAAGGCATCCCTGTGACCATCTGGGGGCTTACTAACGTGTATCGGGACTTATCTGACGTGTCCTGCAGAAGTCTAGGCCCCGGTGGCAATAAAAGGTCCATTGAATGAGACAGACTGATTTGAAATATTTGGGGATCTTCTGCAAACTACTTGAGGCTCCTGAAGATATTTTTATCCCTGATCGGGAAGCAAATAGTCTCCATGCAGTCTCCCGGGTCCCAGAGTGTCTCTACTAACCGTGGGTCCCAGTGGCAGAGTATCGTTCATAGCATCACAGCATGGAAGTGCTGCCACATGCGCTTCCGTTTTTGAGCGGCGTTTCCATCTCAAGTCATCAACATGCATTCCACTCTACAACCAACAAGTAAGCAACGATAGGGACGGGGGGAATATTTACTCTGAACAGTTAAAAGGCTAACTACACCTTACACTACAATGTAGTGCGGCCCGTGAGAGCAGGTGGCTAGGCGCATCGCAGGTGGCTAGGCTGGCCAGCGATGCCTCGGATCATCGGAGCCCCCACCGACAACGTCCAGCGCTCAAGCCGGCCGCTACGTGGAAAGTTTAACAGCAAGGGGCGAGGGAACGAGGGGCAACTCACCGCAGCGGCAAATGGGGGACCAGTGGCGCCGCCTAGAATACCACGCGTCAGAGCACAATTAAATTAATCTCCAGATGGCGGCGTGAGCAAATGGACGAGCCACAATACGGTGCGGAGCCAGCAAGCTTCTTGATAATTGTTGAATTCCAGGACAAAACGACCAAAGACATTTCAATTTGACGCCACCATGTCTAGAAAAAATCTGCACCTTTGACTCCGGGGTGGTTTTGGGCCAGGAACACGGCTGTGAGAATCTTAGCCCCCTCCGACCAATGGTGACTCGAGTTATAGCCCGAGGAATTTTCGAGAGGTAACCTTGTAGAGTCATCTTTGATGCTTCATGACTAAAAAAACGTATTGCCTGATTAACAAGTTTTGTATATCATTAAACTTGCCTTGAACCATACATTATTTTGAGAAAAATAACATTTTAAGATTTCAAAAATATTGACTTTTAATTCGTTTAACCTTTTCTTTTGTGACCTAGCTTGGCCTTTTGGCAGTTGAAATTGACCTTTCAGACACCTCAAATTTTTTTCAGAAATTATATTTTGATAAAAAATGTGTTCTTGCTGTAGGTAAATTCCAAATTTTTAGCACCTAAGATAGGTATGCAGACGGTTTTTTACCATTGCAGCAGTACAGCTTTATGTTAGACACCGTAAGCAAAGCGATTGTTTTTGAATCGGTTGCTTGCAATGATATTGCATTGTCTTATCGAAATTTTCACCGTGCAAGTGTCAAAGTTTATGAAAATTAACACTCACCCACACGAGGGGCCGAGTAACCGGCCTCCCCAGGTTTCCACCGGGAGAAAAAAAGACATCGCGCAGCGCCACCGTACATCACTGCACTCTACCCATTACCAGACATTTTTGAAACTTCCAGAAAATTTTAGGTCAGCTAGCACCTAGTAGGTACTGTAAATACTAGGCCGGCTGGCAACTGACTGGTGAGAGGGTGACCTGAGGAAGGCGGCCGTCCGTATCATTTGTGGGACGTTCAACTTTGGTTCCTTAATTAACCCTTCATCGTGGGGGTTGCTCGTTCGGGTGGTGGGGTGGGGTCTCCGTGAAATGTCCCTTGATGACTCAAGTGAGACTCCGACTCCTAAAACTGGATTGGCAACAACTTGGACAAGATTTATAAAACAAATAGCAGCCATTAAAAGGTATAGGAAAAGATTCCTTGTTTCGAGGTAGACAAGGGCAAAGGAACTTATTAGTCATGGGTTATTTAGCCTTGCACCCCTAAACGAAAATGTACAAAGATGTCGCGAATTTGTCAAAAATTGAAATAAGTATAATTTATCCTATAAGCACCACTAACTCACACAATTACGCTGTTCCCGAACATGGAAAAATAATATCGATACAAGGTACCCGGTGCAGCACAGTATACGGTTGAGAGCATTCATGCTCATATATGCGAAAAAATGTCCTGAAACCACAACGTATTTGACTCGGTCAATTGAACAGGTTGTCTCACATAATATTTTTAAAAGGTGATCATTTCATAGCCGATACGGATCCATGTCCAAACGCCTTTTCGAAAGACTTTTGATTTGTTTTTTTTCATGATTAGGGGTGGGCAAATTTGCTCGCTTAGTATGGTAGAAAACCGTCGGAGTATATATCTTTTCCACCGTTTCGCATGTTATTTCCATGCAAATACTACTTTTCTATTACCTTTCCAATTTTTAATCGAGCGGCGGTGAAAATTCAGTGCACCAGAATAGTCTCCGCTGGTGGCATTGCTAAAATTACATCGAACTGCATCATTTACTTGACGTTTACGCTCTTTACTTGTCCCATTTGAGTATCTCCGGAATACGAGGTTCAATCATCAGCTGGCATGAAATTGTTTTGATGTCACGTGACCGTGCCACCCTGTAGATACGGATGCAGCCTCCTTTCTGTTGTTTCTTCCTTTCGTCTACAATCAGCCAGGCGCGGCGGGTTGCGACAGCGTCGAAGCAACTACTAATTTAAATTTCTGATCGCAATCCAGTTGCCGGTCGCATGAACAACATAATTTGCATTTCAAAACTTGTTCTAAATTAATTTCCTAAATCCTTATAGACTAGAAAATTATACAACTAAAAGCACACCAAGAGGAAGACTAACAATGTCTTGTCAATAACGAATACGAGACCAGCCTTTCAAAAAGCCTAAAGATGCCGCTTTTATTTACTAGATGTAAAGACGGCGTTTTGGTAAGTCCACGCCGTAGACCAGCCATACAAAAAAGTGCCGATGTTTGAAGGGTAACTGGATGCATTCTTGTTGCCCAAAAAAATCATTTAATGAAAATGTAGAGTTTCAATGTATTAAAGTACCGGACACTTTTAGTTCAACTTAAATATCAGCGTATTTATGCCTAGGGTGTCGTAGGGTGTCGTGAGTGGATTTGGGTGTCACACGGCGTGGACGCAGCAATGAAGGGCTAATATGGATAAAAATTATTTTCTACGCAATAAATGGTTAATTTTCTACGATACAATGTCAAAAAATATGCTGCTTACCATACAAATTTCAAGATAATTGCTTATAACAGCAAGATGACCAAAAATGGTTTTTCACTATTCTCGGTACCAGAAATACAAAAACAACTTTTCAAGGACATAAGCCTAGAAATCATATGCACAGATAAACTGCTTTCCAGAAATGTATCTTTCAAAGCGGTCAGCTCATTTTTTTGGCAACACAAGGCTAGGGTGTCTAATTTTCCACTCACCAATTTTGCGAGTGGTGGAATTTAGTGGCGGTGTTCACCGATTGGAACTTTCTCCGGTGGGGCAGGGGAGGGGGCACTGTGCGTCTTGCCCGCGCCAGAATTTCGATTCTGTTGTTCCACTGAAATCGGTGGAGATAAGGATGCCAGGTATGATTGACCAGAAAAAATAGAAATCGCCAGATTCTCTTTCAGAAAAGCGAAAGAAGCGCATAAGAGCCGAGTTAATTTGGCGATCTTCTAGTCGATTCTGCTGCTCTCTTTTCCAGTGGACGTTGGTAGAGGAGGCAATGGAACTGGGCTTTGTAGTAAGTATTGTTGAGTAAAATTCAATAGTAGTAAAATATTGTTCAATAGTTATTCAATAGTAGTAGTAAATATTGTTGGAAGTGAGTGGAAAATTCAGCAAAAAAATATAAAAGTGAGTGGAAAATTCTGATTGACTGGGTGTCGTTCTGCACCCAGCACCCCAGGTTTTGGGCCACTGCCCTATGGCTTTACATCTAGCATCTTCGCGGGGACAATTGGAATCTTCAAATTCTTGCTCATCATCTTTGACTAACTGCTTAGTCCTGTTCAAACCCAGGGAACCCTCGCCAGAGTTGAAACCATACACGTGTATTGAGGCCACACAGGTTGGACACTAAAAAGGCCGGACCCCGAAGGGAAGGTCGGGCTCCCCCGACGCGGCGCGCCTAAATTACGCCGGGGGAACCCAGAAAATTGGACAAGCATGGACAAAAATATAAACACTAGGGACACTAAACAACACAGACAGCCAAGCGCACGCAGTTTTAAAACCATCGGGTAAAAGAGCACAACCTGGGCACACGCAGGCCAAGCCAGACGCAGTCGCCAATGCGGTCTAACTTATTTACCGCGGTGGGTCGCATCAGCGAGCGGTCACCACACGCACGCCACCGATCTCGGTACGGACGCTCCCGCCAGGCCGGCACCCAGCGCCGCCGCATGTCCCCACCACTCGTGCCCGCCGCGCGAGGCTCACACGGACGTCGCCATCGCGGCGGTCCTCCGCTAGCGAGGGCCAGAGCACCGGCGCATCTCCACCGCCGGCCGGGCTCGCCCGGGCACCACCACTGCAACCGCCGGGTGCAGAGACACGGGCCCCAACAGCCCACAGGGCCGCCCGGCGCGTCCGGCCCGCCGCCGCAGAGCGAGGACCGGCCATAGGCCGGCGCAGCGCCACCGCCTCCAACATACAGATGTCCTGAGGGTTAAGATCACGTGTAAGACGGAAGGACGGACATGGTTTATTTTTTATAGACCGATTAGTTGAATGCAGAGGTATGTTAATAATGAAAACAGCACACTCGGAGGAAGAGGAGGGGCAACAGCAGTGCCGGAGGCTGGCCTGTTCGAACACTTATTGATGCCAATCTAAACATTTGGTGAGAGCTGCATTCGGTTACATATTTTGTACATTGCTTAGCTATAACCAGATTACAGGATACTGATGATCAGTTTTTATTTCTGCTTAATTTCATACTTAAATTTCATACGAGAGCTTAGGGCTGTACTGCCCCAAGGTAGTACCCAACAGTACGTGCGGTAGTCTGATTTTCTACATATCATGTATTCAATTCAACCTTGTAAATTTAACCTTGCTAATAGGTATCAATATACATTTTGGTAATAACTGTTTTGAAAGAAGTTTGTTTAGTGGAATATCATCCAGATTTCTAATTTAATTCCATACATGTATTCATGTGCAGCACATATTGCATACACAACACATTATATCATTTTACAAGCACAATACAAGCACAATATGAGGGGTGGGGGCGAGCCGGCTCGGGGGAGGGTAATTACATTAAAAACATTGATATAAAAACAAGGTAAGCAGAATACATTCAATAGATTAAAAAAACAACCAGCCGCGGCCGCCGCACCCCACCGCGCCGCACAGAACCGCTCTCCCGCGCACAAGAGCGCCGCAGGCGCCAGCCCGCGCAGCCGCCAGGGCACACCGGTCGAAAGGCGCCCTCGGTCCGCCCGCAAGAACGGGCCATGACACAGCCCGCCGCCGCAGCGCCATCCCGTCCATACCGCGCTTCTTTGTTTGGCGGCGCGCTCCGCACCACGGGACCGAGCACAACGGTTTCACCGCCCCGTGGGTAACAGGAGCAGCGCCGCCCCTCGTGATGTCCAGAGTCGGCCCCGCAGCGACGAGGCCGTCCGCCACCAGCGACCAGCCACCCCAGGTCACACGGTGAGTCAGTAGGGAAGAAGTCGTCCGCGGGCAACGGTGACCACAGTAGAGTCCGGCGGGGCGCTCAGCTCCCCGGGACCGAGCACAACGGTTCCACCGCCCCGGGGTAGCAGGAGCAGCGCCGCCCCCTGAGAAGTCAGCTCCCGCACGGGCGAAGCCGCCCGCCGCCAACGACCAGTCGCGCCCCCGCTCACCCGGCGAACCAGAGGCGAGGATGTCGCCCACCGGCAAGGCGACCACGGAGGGGCTGGCGGCGCGCTCTACTCCCCGGGACCGAGCACCACGGTTTCACCGCCCCGGGGTAGCAAAAGCACGCCGCCATGGATGCCGCAGACCGGAGGATGTGCCGCAACCAACAGTAGTACCTACAGTCCTATTCCATACTCTAGGGGCCGACACAAAGAAAGATAATTTCTTGTACATGGTGGGTGCAAAGGGAACTTGGAAGTGCTGCAATTGTCTTATGTTATGTCTCACAGGATTTTTATTGGCCAGCAAAATTCGGTCAGACAGAGGACTTGGAAGGGAATTTTTGAGGTAGCTATGGAGTACGAAGAGCTTTGAAGCCTCAACTTGGTCTTTGAGTTTAAGGATTTTATGCTTTTTGAATAAAGGGTTTGTGTGTGCCAGGCGGTCAGTTTTGTCAATGATACGGACAATTTTCTTTTGTAGTAACATTAATTTGTTCAGTTTATATTCCAAAGGTACTTCCCCATACAGGTAGACAGTAGTTTAAATAAGGAAGTATGAGTGAGTTATACAGCAGGAGGGTGTGACCTGGATTGAAAATATGTTGTGATCTTCTTATTAGACCTATGTTTCTGGATAGTGTGTTTTCAACATTTCGTATATGTGCCGACCACCTCAGATCCTCACTGATTGTGAGTCCGAGATATTTGGAAGATTCTTTGCATGGCTACATTGTTTAATTTGGGGCATTCCAGGACAAAACGACCAAAAATATTTCAATTTGACACCACCATGTCTAGAAAAAATCTGAAACTTTGTCTCCGGGGTAGTTTTGGGCCAGAAACACGCCTGTGAGAATCTTAGCCCCCTCCGACCAACGGTGACAGAGTTATAGCCCGAGGCACTTTCGGGAGGTCACGTTGTAGACTCATGTTTGATGCTTCATAACTCAACAACGCATCACCTGATTAACAAGTTTTGTATATCATTGAACTCGTCTTGAATTATAGTTTATTTTGAAAAAGAAAATGTTAAAATTTGAAAATTTTTCACTTTTAATTTGTTTGACCTTTTCCTTTTTGACCTAGCTTGACCTTTCCCAGTTGAAATTGCCCTTTTAGACACCTCAAAAATGTTTCTTCATAAAATATCTTTCGATAGCAAAAATAAAAAAATGCGTTCTTGCTATAACTTCCGAATATTTAGCACCTAAGGTAGGTATGTACACGGTTTTTGACCATTGCGGTAGTACAGCCTTATGTTTAACGCCGCAAATATAGCGAATGCTTTTGTAATCGGTCGCTGGAAATCATACTCCATTGTCTTTACGAAATTTTAATCGTACAAGTATCCGAATTTATGACAATTAACACGCGCCCACCCAGGGGGTGGGCAACCGGCCTCCTCAGGTCTCTACAGGTAGTAAAAAATACCTTCGCGCAGCACCGTACTCCATCTACCTCTAACACAACATTTTGCAACTTCTGGAAAAATAATTTAGGTCAACTGGGAGGTGGTAGGTACCGTAAATGCTGAAGGCCAGCAGGCAACTCAGTGGTGAGGGGGTGACCTGAGGTAGACGGTCGTCGTTATGCCTTGTGGGACTTTCAACTTTGTTTCCTTGATTAACACTTTTTCGTGGGAGTTGCTCGTTTGGGTGGTGGGGTCAGGGTCTCCGTAAAAAGTCCCTTGATGACTCTAGTGAGACACCTACTCCTAAAACCGCCTCATTGCCGCCCCGGTAGCTCAGTTGGTAGAGCGTTGGGCTCCGGCCCGCGGCTCAGAAGCATGCAGTGGCAGTGCATGTCCAGGCTTGGGATCGGTTCCGCTGAGACGCTCCGGCGCTCAATAGCTACCCGACGTACAGGTCGGCTGGCAACTGACTGGTGAGAGGGTGACCTGAGCGGGGCGGCCGTCCCTGTGCTGTGTGGGACGTTAAACGTTGGCTTCTAAAATCAACCCTTCATTGTGGGAGTTGCTCGTTCGGATGGTGGGGTCGGGGTCTCCGTGACAAGTCCATTGATGACTTTAGTGAGACCCCGACTCCAACAATCGAACTGAGAACAACTTGTACAAAATGTATAAAAAACTGAACTGGCAACACCTTGGGCAATATTTATAAACAGAAAAACTGCAGCCATTAAAAGTGATAAAAAAGGATTCCTTGTTTCGAGGGAGACGAGGGCAAATGAACTTATTAATAATGAACCTTTCAGCCTTAACCGAAAATTTAAAAAGATGTCGCGACCTTATCAATAACTGAAACAAGTATAACTTATCCTATGAGCACCACTAACTCACACAATTACATCGTTCCCGGAGATGGAAAATAGTATCGATGCAAGCTGATCCAGTGCAGCACAGCATATGTTTGAGAGGATTCATGCAATGTAAACAAACGTGTCTGAAAGGCTTTCATTCCCATAAAGTAATTTGAATCTGCTCATATATTCGACAAAATGTCCTGAAATTGTAACGCATTCGACTTGGTCGCTTGAACAGGTTGCCTCATGATATTTTTACAAGGTGATCATTTCATAGCTGACACGGATCCGAGAATCCCAGATAAATAATGACACAGTGCACTGGGAGTGATGCCGCTAAATAGCCAGTTTTAATCATTACCGAATATGTTACATACAATCGTTTGGTCGTGTCGCCTTTGAGGTTGCTCAAGGTCACAGTATTTCTTACGGGAACTAAGTGGAAACCTAAATTTTGTGGCATAATAGGTGACAGAGAAGAGCCGTAGAAAGAAAAGTTCAGCACCATTGGAACACTCTTGTTGAGCCCAAACGGATTATGTATCTTATAATATTGCCTAGTCAAATGTCAAAATTAACCTGCTTTGACCTAGAGCCAGGCTTAGGTCTGTATGGTAAAAAGAATATTAATCAAACTGCAGTGGCAAGTCAGACACGACAATGTAAAAATACAACCTCCATCGCAATTCTCGACAATTCTCAATTCTCGCAAGTTATCAAAATTTACCAATCGCCCCATGCATTTATAATGGAAAGATCATGACCTTTGCCCTGCTCCCGGTTATCGATATAGAAATCCTGCTACGAAAAATTATCTTGCTAGGCGATCTTACTATGTAAAGCGATTCTAACCACGATAGGCTAAATTTGATATGATTTATGCACCTCCCAAAGTTTGAGGTTAGGTCTCTTGACCTGGGTTGGCGGTCTGACCTGGTATGACCCAGACCTAAAATTTTGCCAGAAGCTGCAAAAATTTCGAGTTAGAGGTACATGAAGTACGGTGGCGCTGCGCGAAGGTGTTTTTTACTACCTGTGGAAACCTGAGGAGGCCGGTTGCCCACCCCCTCGGGTGGGCGCGTGTTAAATGTCATAAATTCGGATACTTGTACGATTAAAATTTCGTAAAGACAATGGAGTATGATTTCCCGCGACCGATTACAAAAGCAATCGCTATATTTGCGGCGTTAAACATAAGGCTGTACTACCGCAATGGTCAAAAACCGTGTACATACCTACCTTAGGTGCTAAATATTCGGAACTTATAGCAAGAACGCATTTTTTTATTTTTGCTATCGAAAGATATTTCATGAAGAAACATTTTTGAGGTGTTTAAAAGGGCAATTTCAACTGGGAAGAGGTCAAGCTAGGTCAAAAGGAAAAGGTCAAACAAATTAAAAGTGAAAAATTTTCAAATTTTAACATTTTCTTTTTCAAAATAAACTATAATTCAAGACGAGTTCAATGATATACAAAACTTGTTAATCAGGTGATGCGTTGTTGAGTTATGAAGCATCAAAGATGAGTCTACAACGTGACCTCTCGAAAGTGCCTCGGGCTATAACTCGGTCACCGTTGGTCGGAGGGGGCTGAAATTCTCACAGGCGTGTTTCTGGCCCAAAACTACCCCGGAGACAAAGTTTCAGATTTTTCTAGACATGGTGGTGTCAAGCCTTGGTCGATCTGTCCTGGAATGCCCCATTTAATGTCTATGTCGCATAGACAGGTTGCAGAAAATAGTTGATAGATTGATTTATTTATGTTCAGAGAGAGCCGGTTACAACGGAGCCAGGTTGCGACTTCAGTGAGACTATCACTTATGGTTGCTACAAGGGATGTTTTATTTTCAGCTGTATAGAGAAGGGCCGTATCGTCCGCAAAGAGGTAGAATTTTGGAATTGACAAACTTTTATGGATATCATTAATGTAGAGCAGAAAGAGAAGCGGGCCTAGGATACTACCTTGTGGAACTCCCATGGGAATCTGATTTGCAGTTGACGACATAACACCATTGAATTTGACATATGGAGTACAATTTGCAAGGTAAGACTTGAAGAAGTGGAGAGGGGTGTCTTGGATACCATAATGGCTTAATTTTGACAACAAAATTTCATGATTTACCGTGTCTAAAGCTTTACTAAAATCTAAATAGACGGCTACAGATAAGTTTTTCGAAGCCATGTCGTTGGTAATGTCATCATAGAGCAGGGCAATGGGCATAAATGTACTGTGTTTTTTCCGAAAGCCAAACTGGTTTTTGTAGACAATAGAGAACATGTTAAGGTATTCGATAATTTGGCTGTAGACAATTTTCTCCAGGACTTTAGAAAGCATTGGTAAGATTGAAATTGGTCGATAATTTGTCAACAAAGAGAGGTCTCCTGATTTAAAGATGGGAATGACTACAGCAATTTTGGATTCGTCCGGAAACACTGCCTGCAATAGGCACAGATTGAAAAGGTTGGCTTCAGACTTGGCTTCAGACTAGTTGGCTTCAAACTCGCCTAATCCAATGGTAGGGTCTTTTACAGGGCCGTTATTTAGACATGTATGGTGAGGCTGGATCTTATACTTCTTACCTTGCACTTGCGTTGACTTTACACAATCTACTTCTTCCGATGCACGGTCATTAGAGACACTACCCCACGCATTCACACTGAGACTTTCATGAAAACTGTTGCCGCCGCCATTATCACGACTGCCACTCGAGGAAGGTGCGTCTTATTGAGATGAAAACTGGCGCTGAGGTTCGGTTCTCCGCCCTGGAGGCAGCGTTCGCGCCGCAAACATTGTCCGAGACTAGCGGTCAAAAATTCTATTTTACTTTTTTGCGAGAATTTCCTTGAAACGATGATTCAGCTTTGCAATTTTAAAATAAAATACAAATAAAGTCCTATACTTGTGACTCAAGGCCCTAAAAGATAAGGTTGGTCCAAGTTTCCTACCAAGCACCTGCTGTTGTTCTTTATTCCCTCTGGGTCCTTCCAGGGTCAACAGACCTACCAAGTTATATCACCATACTGTGGGGATATAACAACACACTATATCCCAGTCTATGAGGCAAAATAGGGCCTTATATCCCCATATAGTGGTGATATAAGGCCCTAAAAGGGCCAATCAAAAGCAGTTTAGCCGACTCGTGGTTTTGTTTGAAACATTTTATGGTAAAGCTAGGAGCAGAATTGTTGACAGTAAGCCAATGACAGACAAAAATAATACCCTGCGTAATTAGAGGTGGGACTTTTTGGAAAAAGCTGGTCCCGGTCTCCCGGCCAACATTTCTTGGTCCCGGCCTAGTCCCGGTGAGAATGATGTGGTCCCGGCCTGGTCCCGGCAGCCATTTTCCCACTTATTGGCTTTTAAACATACTAATTTCTTGTGGATTAAGAGCCAAACATATTAAGCAAATTTATATCACTACATAAACAAATCAACATAAGGTATGAACTATAGCTTCTGGAAATCCTTACCTACTATCATGAAAAATGGCCACAATTATCTGACAATGCTCTCTGAGGATACATTTGCATGTTAAACCCTCAAAAGGTACCTAAGAAACTATATGTCAATCCAAATTCAAGCTGTATCACACCTCCCTTTAATCCATCCATAAACATTCAATCAATAAGCTTACCTAACTTTTATCAGGGAAGGTCAAGACACAAATACCTTCAAGAGCCTTAAGATCAAATCACCAAAGCACAGGAGCAATTTGACATATCACTTTTGCAGTTGCCATGTGACTACAGGACTGTTTTTGGCTGTTTATGAAGAAGGATACGAGTTGATACACTGGATGAAGGAACTGACAATTAATGTTTTACATACCTAGGTAGTTCTCCAAAATCAATTAGATAAGCACCCACATTCCTTCCTTCTTTCCTTCCTTCCCAACAGTCAACCAACACACACACAAATATAGGGCTAATGTCCATGTATGGATTTCCAAATATAGAGGCCAGGCAACGTACGTAAAGTTAGCACACGTTCAGCACAAATTTGGCACAGATTCAGCCCACATTCATATTCAGTACAAACTTAGATCACAACACTTAAAGCTATGTCCTAGCTCAACAAGAAGGCTGATCACATCCAAACTGACCAATCTGCAAAGTATGGCAGCAGGCCAGACAGTCGCACCAGCCATCCAAAATTATCGCACCACCAGCCTAAAAGAAATCGCACCAATCTGCCATATACCAGGGAGAAAAACGCACACATTCCTACCCACACGATGCAATACTACCTCTCTTATTAGTTAGTTAAGGACTTTTTATAAGGCCCCTCCCGTGTCTTCCCAACTATTCAGTCATTATTTTTTTCTAGTTTTCAGTGTCAACTTCCTCGCACCAGTCTTGCAAATTCGCACCAGGCTGATAAAATTCGCACCACTCGCTCCTGTCTCCAAGGGCACTCACACCGACGAGATCTCGTCGAAAATGTCATACTTTGCACACTGGCAAACTGATATCAGACGAAGATATCAATACTAGAGGTGGGACTTTTTGGGTCCCGCGGTCCCGGCGCCGGGACCAGGTTTGGTCCCGGCAGGACTAAAGCCGGGACCAAAGGCTAGACGCCGGGACTGTGCCGGGACCAGAGCCAGTCTGGATAAAGTAAAATTCATGATAATGGTTTCCACATTTAAAAAAGAGATAAAATATAACTGTGACTTTCCAGCACATCATTCTTGATGCAATATTCCAACTTTATAAGATGAGAAAAGTATCAATTCAACTAGATGAAAGATAAAAAATAATATTGCACACACACACCGCATAGAATACAGCTCTCACTAAGTTTCATTCTTTGGAAACAACATTTTCCGATGTAATTCCCATTCCTTCACTTAATTATAAAGCAACTCAGTGACAAAACCAAAATACAACCCAAAAACGGTGGGTACTGGGGTCAAAATCACTTTGAATTGAAAAAAAGACGTTTTTGCATATGGATACTGGAAGGCATAAAAACAAAAGCTTAATTGAAAAGAGAATTCTGGAATTGGCGATTGGAAATGGCCGTCCCTACCAACCCCACTGTTTCAATTGCCGTCTCTCTCTAAAAAAATACTTCACAGTATTTCAAATTACCTACGTCTGTGCGTTATGTCGTGAATAAAAATGTACGTAAAGTTAGCACACGTTCAGCACAGATTCGGCACAGATTCAGCCCACATTCATATTCAGTACAAACTTAGATCAGGACACTTAAAGCTTTGTCCTAGCTCAACAAGAAGGCTGATCACATCCAAACAGATATCAGACGAAGATATCAATACCCCAAAGATATCTAAGACAAATATTTACAGAAAACATGCCTTGGGGCCCCTCAGGGCACTTTTGAAAATTTTGGCGAATAGGGCGGACCCCTTCGATTTTCTTGAAAATCGGCATGCGTGATGCTTACGTCCATTGGAGAAATCTGGCTGAAGAAACCATATGGGGCATTGATAAATAAGGGGCCTCGGGGGCCTCAAAGCCTAATAATAGTACTTGTGGGCACCAGTTTACGAAAACTTGGGATTTTTTTCTTCACCATCAGAAAGGGCTGCATTTTCCAAAAACAGTGCAAAAATATTTTTAGGGTGGGGCCCATAGGGGCCCCTCAGGGCACTTTTGAAAATTTTGGCGAATAGGGCGGACCCCTTCGATTTTCTTGAAAATCGGCATGCGTGATGCTTACGTCCATTGGAGAAATCTGGCTGAAGAAACCATATGGGGCATTGATAAATAAGGGGCCTCGGGGGCCTCAAAGCCTAATAATAGTACTTGTGGGCACCAGTTTACGAAAACTTGGGATTTTTTTCTTCACCATCAGAAAGGGCTGCATTTTCCAAAAACAGTGCAAAAATATTTTTTAGGGTGGGGCCCATAGGGGCCCCTCAGGGCACTTTTGAAAATTTTGGCGAATAGGGCGGACCCCTTCGATTTTCTTGAAAATCGGCATGCGTGATGCTTACGTCCATTGGAGAAATCTGGCTGAAGAAACCATATGGGGCATTGATAAATAAGGGGCCTCGGGGGCCTCAAAGCCTAATAATAGTACTTGTGGGCACCAGTTTACGAAAACTTGGGATTTTTTTCTTCACCATCAGAAAGGGCTGCATTTTCCAAAAACAGTGCAAAAATATTTTTTAGGGTGGGGCCCATAGGGGCCCCTCAGGGCACTTTTGAAAATTTTGGCGAATAGGGCGGACCCCTTCGATTTTCTTGAAAATCGGCATGCGTGATGCTTACGTCCATTGGAGAAATCTGGCTGAAGAAACCATATGGGGCATTGATAAATAAGGGGCCTCGGGGGCCTCAAAGCCTAATAATAGTACTTGTGGGCACCAGTTTACGAAAACTTGGGATTTTTTTCTTCACCATCAGAAAGGGCTGCATTTTTCAAAAACAGTGCAAAAATATTTTTTAGGGTGGGGCCCATAGGGGCCCCCTCAGGGCACTTTTGAAAATTTTGGCGAATAGGGCGGACCCCTTCGATTTTCTTGAAAATCGGCATGCGTGATGCTTACGTCCATTGGAGAAATCTGGCTGAAGAAACCATATGGGGCATTGATAAATAAGGGGCCTCGGGGGCCCTCAAAGCCTAATAATAGTACTTGTGGGCACCAGTTTACAAAAACTTGGGATTTTTTTCTTCACCATCAGAAAGGGCTGCATTTTCCAAAAACAGTGCAAAAATATTTTTTAGGGTGGGGCCCATAGGGGCCCCTCAGGGCACTTTTGAAAATTTTGGCGAATAGGGCGGACCCCTCGATTTTCTTGAAAATAGGCAGCGTGATGCTTACTCCATTGGAGAAATCTGGCTGAAGAAACCCTATGGGGCATTGATAAACAAAGGGCCCCCGAGGGCTTCAAACCCCAGTGCAGTTCGAGTGATCTCACTTCCAGAAATGATGAAGGTGGCAAAAGTAAGAAAAGCGTGAATCTATCAAAGATAATCTAATACCACACAACGGACCAACCGAGTACTATGAAATATATTGCAGTACTTTTTCATAGATGACCTAGGCTCAGGTACGGGACATGACCTCTCCTTCAGAAATATCTGGGAAAACGGAAATTGGACGAAAACTTTTCTGTTCTTGTAGATACTACTTGGAATAATTTCGTATCCTCCAAATTATTTTATCCTAGACCCTTTATATCTTCATGCTGCAATTTTTTACCTGTGATCTTTGGGAGGTCATTTTAACCCACTTCCTTTTAGAACTTTGGGGAATAAGTCTGCAGGAAATTGTGATAAAGCCTTTATGTTGATACCATTACTTTTGAATTGTTTTTGCAGGTTGATTAACCCTCGCCCAACCGAGGGGCCATCGATGGCCCCCTCCTAAGGTTTTTCCGGGATAGTAGAAAAACGAAGAGACGCATCACCGCGGTTGAGAGCTCTACCTCTCGCTGCATCATTTTGCCACCATCCCTGAAATTATTTACCCCGGGTCACCCAAGGTCAGGTTACCAGACAAGGTCAACCAAGGTCACCTCACTTCAAATTTAGAGCTCTGTAAGAGCTACATTTCGAAGTCGATCGATTTGAAACTTCCTACACATTATGGCCCCTCCGGGGTGTACAAGGTGTATATCCGGGATTTTTCGATTTGGAGCCCTGAGGTCAGGTCACGAGGTGACCTCTCCCATTGAAAAAGCATGGGAAAAAGCTGTCTTATGATCTAAAAAACACAAAAGCGATTGAAAATGCTCAGCTTGATCAGAATAGCGTTCTTGGACACCCCTTCACGGATTCCAGGGGCCATATTTGCCCTTTGACCTCTCCAAGGTCATCCAAAGTCACCAGGGGTCAAAAACAGTGTTTTGACAATAACTTTTGATCTGTATAAGCTAGAGCGCTGAAACAAACACCATCGTCTTTGTCTTGTCATTAGCTTTCATTTGATATACGGCAAGGTCACTTTCTGACCTTTCGTGACCTCAGGTCATCTTAGGTTACGAGGTGACCTCTGGAGGTCAAACCACTGGCGGGAGGTCTTTACGTTTACATAGCGGAAAAATTACTGACAATTTCCTATCAAATGTACTTTACCAGACCTCAATAGCTCTAATGGCATAAGAGTTATGCCCAATTTGCTTAAGGATTGCATATTTGATTGAAAATAGCCGATCTTGACCTAATTTGACCTCTGGAGGTCAAACCATTGACCTGAGCACTAAAACATACGAAGTAATTTCTTACTGAATTCACGCGAGCTTTCTATTGCACTTTGCAGATTTGCGCTAACGCCCATATTTTCGGAGTTAGAGGGGGGCCATCGATGGCCCCCCGGTGGGGCGAAGGTGGCGCTGGACCCCCGGTGGGGCGCGGGTTAATATTCATTTTAACTATGCTAGGTTAGATAGTGACCTTTACCTGACCATAGGCCGGTTTATATTTATGTTTTGACCTAGTATAATCATATTATACATTATTCAATTTACCGCAACAAGAAGACGCGAAATGTGCCTAAAAATGATTCTAATCCAACACTGACAGGTACTAGAGCCAAGAAACTATTATCAAACATGCCACCTTCTTTGTCCTGTCATGACCTTAATCTTTACCTGTACCCAAAAGAGACCAATGTAGTCTCGTAATGACTTCTTATGCGCTGTCCAAAATCGTTCACTTCTATTCGTTATCCTGCATAGGTGCCAAATTCGAGGCGGATTGTTTGAAACCCCCTCCCACCGGGGCGAAAGGTGGCTCGGAGGCCCACCAGGGTGGGCCAAGAAAGCCACCAAACGACACGCGCATCAATTCTCACAAAAATATCCAATAAAGTTTTCCAGCTCTTAGGCTGGAAACCATCCGAGGGCCACCTCCGGTATTCGTTCTATCGAAATCAAAAACATTCCATGCGCTTTAACATTTGCTGCAGCGGTAAAGTAGCCCTTGGAAGAACTTTTCATGGCTTTGAAGTATTTGTGACGTTGTATCCAGTTGTTTCTCGGATATATATGCTTATTCGTAGATTTGTCCCACACACACAATAAGTTAAAGTGCAAAAAACGTTTTCACATGTTGATTTCCCTCTAAAATTCTAGACCATCGTGTCCAACTCATCGATGGTTTTAACTGTCTCTTATTTTGCTCAAAAGATGACGCTTACTATCTCATGTACCCCATGCCCTACTCTCAATCAATTTTGTGTAGTCCAGAAACCTAACTTGTAAAAAATGTTTACGTTATGATAATACAAAATGATTTTAAGCAATTGGGTACAAAGCTGGGTATGAGACAATTTTTCAACATAGCGCTTTGTCTTCATATTTACAAAATAGGTACGAAAGCAACACATCCGGTCAGTCAAATTTTTTAACTGACAAGAGCATTATAGTAAGGGCCGGGGCCGGGGCCGGGGCCGGTTCAAAGGACTCAGGACTCTGGGTCTCTGGTCGATGTCGAATGTGGTTGCTAAATTAAAAATCAGCATTACTTACGTTTCCACGAGCAATACTTTTACAATAGACATATGCCAATGCCAATACAGGAGCAACCCAACTCAAATCATATCACACATAAACTACCCTCCCATACATCACGCCTATGACCCAGAGCTACAAATCTAGAAAACGCATGAGTGTTGCAAAAATGATCTGGCTGAGGACAACATATAGGGGGTTCTTCAGCCAGATTTCTCCAATGGACGTAAGCATCACGCATGCCGATTTTCAAGAAAATCGAAGGGGTCCGCCCTATTCGCCAAAATTTTCAAAAGTGCCCTGAGGGGCCCCTATGGGCCCCACCCTAAAAAATATTTTTGCACTGTTTTTGGAAAATGCAGCCCTTTCTGATGGTGAAGAAAAAAATCCCAAGTTTTCGTAAACTGGTGCCCACAAGTACTATTATTAGGCTTTGAGGCCCCCCGAGGCCCCTTATTTATCAATGCCCCATATGGTTTCTTCAGCCAGATTTCTCCAATGGACGTAAGCATCACGCATGCCGATTTTCAAGAAAATCGAAGGGGTCCGCCCTATTCGCCAAAATTTTCAAAAGTGCCCTGAGGGGCCCCTATGGGCCCCACCCTAAAAATATTTTTGCACTGTTTTTGGAAAATGCAGCCCTTTCTGATGGTGAAGAAAAAAATCCCAAGTTTTCGTAAACTGGTGCCCACAAGTACTATTATTAGGCTTTGAGGCCCCCCGAGGCCCCTTATTTATCAATGCCCCATATGGTTTCTTCAGCCAGATTTCTCCAATGGACGTAAGCATCACGCATGCCGATTTTCAAGAAAATCGAAGGGGTCCGCCCTATTCGCCAAAATTTTCAAAAGTGCCCTGAGGGGCCCCTATGGGCCCCACCCTAAAAAATATTTTTGCACTGTTTTTGGAAAATGCAGCCCTTTCTGATGGTGAAGAAAAAAATCCCAAGTTTTCGTAAACTGGTGCCCACAAGTACTATTATTAGGATTTGAGGCCCCCCGAGGCCCCTTATTTATCAATGCCCCATATGGTTTCTTCAGCCAGATTTCTCCAATGGACGTAAGCATCACGCATGCCGATTTTCAAGAAAATCGAAGGGGTCCGCCCTATTCGCCAAAATTTTCAAAAGTGCCCTGAGGGGCCCCTATGGGCCCCACCCTAAAAATATTTTTGCACTGTTTTTGGAAAATGCAGCCCTTTCTGATGGTGAAGAAAAAAATCCCAAGTTTTCGTAAACTGGTGCCCACAAGTACTATTATTAGGATTTGAGGCCCCCCGAGGCCCCTTATTTATCAATGCCCCATATGGTTTCTTCAGCCAGATTTCTCCAATGGACGTAAGCATCACGCATGCCGATTTTCAAGAAAATCGAAGGGGTCCGCCCTATTCGCCAAAATTTTCAAAAGTGCCCTGAGGGGCCCCTATGGGCCCCACCCTAAAAAATATTTTTGCACTGTTTTTGGAAAATGCAGCCCTTTCTGATGGTGAAGAAAAAAATCCCAAGTTTTCGTAAACTGGTGCCCACAAGTACTATTATTAGGCTTTGAGGCCCCCCGAGGCCCCTTATTTATCAATGCCCCATATGGTTTCTTCAGCCAGATTTCTCCAATGGACGTAAGCATCACGCATGCCGATTTTCAAGAAAATCGAAGGGGTCCGCCCTATTCGCCAAAATTTTCAAAAGTGCCCTGAGGGGCCCCTATGGGCCCCACCCTAAAAAATATTTTTGCACTGTTTTTGGAAAATGCAGCCCTTTCTGATGGTGAAGAAAAAAATCCCAAGTTTTCGTAAACTGGTGCCCACAAGTACTATTATTAGGCTTTGAGGCCCCCCGAGGCCCCTTATTTATCAATGCCCCATATGGTTTCTTCAGCCAGATTTCTCCAATGGACGTAAGCATCACGCATGCCGATTTTCAAGAAAATCGAAGGGGTCCGCCCTATTCGCCAAAATTTTCAAAAGTGCCCTGAGGGGCCCCTATGGGCCCCACCCTAAAAAATATTTTTGCACTGTTTTTGGAAAATGCAGCCCTTTCTGATGGTGAAGAAAAAATCCCAAGTTTTCGTAAACTGGTGCCCACAAGTACTATTATTAGGCTTTGAGGCCCCCCGAGGCCCCTTATTTATCAATGCCCCATATGGTTTCTTCAGCCAGATTTCTCCAATGGACGTAAGCATCACGCATGCCGATTTTCAAGAAAATCGAAGGGGTCCGCCCTATTCGCCAAAATTTTCAAAAGTGCCCTGAGGGGCCCCTATGGGCCCCACCCTAAAAAATATTTTTGCACTGTTTTTGGAAAATGCAGCCCTTTCTGATGGTGAAGAAAAAAATCCCAAGTTTTCGTAAACTGGTGCCCACAAGTACTATTATTAGGCTTTGAGGCCCCCCGAGGCCCCTTATTTATCAATGCCCCATATGGTTTCTTCAGCCAGATTTCTCCAATGGACGTAAGCATCACGCATGCCGATTTTCAAGAAAATCGAAGGGGTCCGCCCTATTCGCCAAAATTTTCAAAAGTGCCCTGAGGGGCCCCTATGGGCCCCACCCTAAAAATATTTTTGCACTGTTTTTGGAAAATGCAGCCCTTTCTGATGGTGAAGAAAAAAATCCCAAGTTTTCGTAAACTGGTGCCCACAAGTACTATTATTAGGCTTTGAGGCCCCCCGAGGCCCCTTATTTATCAATGCCCCATATGGTTTCTTCAGCCAGATTTCTCCAATGGACGTAAGCATCACGCATGCCGATTTTCAAGAAAATCGAAGGGGTCCGCCCTATTCGCCAAAATTTTCAAAAGTGCCCTGAGGGGCCCCTATGGGCCCCACCCTAAAAATATTTTTGCACTGTTTTTGGAAAATGCAGCCCTTTCTGATGGTGAAGAAAAAAATCCCAAGTTTTCGTAAACTGGTGCCCACAAGTACTATTATTAGGCTTTGAGGCCCCCGAGGCCCCTTATTTATCAATGCCCCATATGGTTTCTTCAGCCAGATTTCTCCAATGGACGTAAGCATCACGCATGCCGATTTTCAAGAAAATCGAAGGGGTCCGCCCTATTCGCCAAAATTTTCAAAAGTGCCCTGAGGGGCCCCTATGGGCCCCACCCTAAAAAATATTTTTGCACTGTTTTTGGAAAATGCAGCCCTTTCTGATGGTGAAGAAAAAAATCCCAAGTTTTCGTAAACTGGTGCCCACAAGTACTATTATTAGGCTTTGAGGCCCCCCGAGGCCCCTTATTTATCAATGCCCCATATGGTTTCTTCAGCCAGATTTCTCCAATGGACGTAAGCATCACGCATGCCGATTTTCAAGAAAATCGAAGGGGTCCGCCCTATTCGCCAAAATTTTCAAAAGTGCCCTGAGGGGCCCCTATGGGCCCCACCCTAAAAAATATTTTTGCACTGTTTTTGGAAAATGCAGCCCTTTCTGATGGTGAAGAAAAAAATCCCAAGTTTTCGTAAACTGGTGCCCACAAGTACTATTATTAGGCTTTGAGGCCCCCCGAGGCCCCTTATTTATCAATGCCCCATATGGTTTCTTCAGCCAGATTTCTCCAATGGACGTAAGCATCACGCATGCCGATTTTCAAGAAAATCGAAGGGGTCCGCCCTATTCGCCAAAATTTTCAAAAGTGCCCTGAGGGGCCCCTATGGGCCCCACCCTAAAAAATATTTTTGCACTGTTTTTGGAAAATGCAGCCCTTTCTGATGGTGAAGAAAAAAATCCCAAGTTTTCGTAAACTGGTGCCCACAAGTACTATTATTAGGCTTTGAGGCCCCCCGAGGCCCCTTATTTATCAATGCCCCATATGGTTTCTTCAGCCAGATTTCTCCAATGGACGTAAGCATCACGCATGCCGATTTTCAAGAAAATCGAAGGGGTCCGCCCTATTCGCCAAAATTTTCAAAAGTGCCCTGAGGGGCCCCTATGGGCCCCACCCTAAAAATATTTTTGCACTGTTTTTGGAAAATGCAGCCCTTTCTGATGGTGAAGAAAAAATCCCAAGTTTTCGTAAACTGGTGCCCACAAGTACTATTATTAGGCTTTGAGGCCCCCGAGGCCCCTTATTTATCAATGCCCCATATGGTTTCTTCAGCCAGATTTCTCCAATGGACGTAAGCATCACGCATGCCGATTTTCAAGAAAATCGAAGGGGTCCGCCCTATTCGCCAAAATTTTCAAAAGTGCCCTGAGGGGCCCCTATGGGCCCCACCCTAAAAAAATATTTTTGCACTGTTTTTGGAAAATGCAGCCCTTTCTGATGGTGAAGAAAAAATCCCAAGTTTTCGTAAACTGGTGCCCACAAGTACTATTATTAGGCTTTGAGGCCCCCCGAGGCCCCTTATTTATCAATGCCCCATATGGTTTCTTCAGCCAGATTTCTCCAATGGACGTAAGCATCACGCATGCCGATTTTCAAGAAAATCGAAGGGGTCCGCCCTATTCGCCAAAATTTTCAAAAGTGCCCTGAGGGCCCCTATGGGCCCCACCTTAAAAAATATTTTTGCACTGTTTTTGGAAAATGCAGCCCTTTCTGATGGTGAAGAAAAAATCCCAAGTTTTCGTAAACTGGTGCCCACAAGTACTATTATTAGGCTTTGAGGCCCCCCGAGGCCCCTTATTTATCAATGCCCCATATGGTTTCTTCAGCCAGATTTCTCCAATCGACGTAAGCATCACGCATGCCGATTTTCAAGAAAATCGAAGGGGTCCGCCCTATTCGCCAAAATTTTCAAAAGTGCCCTGAGGGGCCCCTATGGGCCCCACCCTAAAAAATATTTTTGCACTGTTTTTGGAAAATGCAGCCCTTTCTGATGGTGAAGAAAAAAATCCCAAGTTTTCGTAAACTGGTGCCCACAAGTACTATTATTAGGCTTTGAGGCCCCCGAGGCCCCTTATTTATCAATGCCCCATATGGTTTCTTCAGCCAGATTTCTCCAATGGACGTAAGCATCACGCATGCCGATTTTCAAGAAAATCGAAGGGGTCCGCCCTATTCGCCAAAATTTTCAAAAGTGCCCTGAGGGGCCCCTATGGGCCCCACCCTAAAAATATTTTTGCACTGTTTTTGGAAAATGCAGCCCTTTCTGATGGTGAAGAAAAAAATCCCAAGTTTTCGTAAACTGGTGCCCACAAGTACTATTATTAGGCTTTGAGGCCCCCGAGGCCCCTTATTTATCAATGCCCCATATGGTTTCTTCAGCCAGATTTCTCCAATGGACGTAAGCATCACGCATGCCGATTTTCAAGAAAATCGAAGGGGTCCGCCCTATTCGCCAAAATTTTCAAAAGTGCCCTGAGGGGCCCCTATGGGCCCCACCCTAAAAAATATTTTTGCACTGTTTTTGGAAAATGCAGCCCTTTCTGATGGTGAAGAAAAAAATCCCAAGTTTTCGTAAACTGGTGCCCACAAGTACTATTATTAGGCTTTGAGGCCCCCGAGGCCCCTTATTTATCAATGCCCCATATGGTTTCTTCAGCCAGATTTCTCCAATGGACGTAAGCATCACGCATGCCGATTTTCAAGAAAATCGAAGGGGTCCGCCCTATTCGCCAAAATTTTCAAAAGTGCCCTGAGGGGCCCCTATGGGCCCCACCCTAAAAAATATTTTTGCACTGTTTTTGGAAAATGCAGCCCTTTCTGATGGTGAAGAAAAAAATCCCAAGTTTTCGTAAACTGGTGCCCACAAGTACTATTATTAGGCTTTGAGGCCCCCCGAGGCCCCTTATTTATCAATGCCCCATATGGTTTCTTCAGCCAGATTTCTCCAATGGACGTAAGCATCACGCATGCCGATTTTCAAGAAAATCGAAGGGGTCCGCCCTATTCGCCAAAATTTTCAAAAGTGCCCTGAGGGGCCCCTATGGGCCCCACCCTAAAAATATTTTTGCACTGTTTTTGGAAAATGCAGCCCTTTCTGATGGTGAAGAAAAAAATCCCAAGTTTTCGTAAACTGGTGCCCACAAGTACTATTATTAGGCTTTGAGGCCCCCCGAGGCCCCTTATTTATCAATGCCCCATATGGTTTCTTCAGCCAGATTTCTCCAATGGACGTAAGCATCACGCATGCCGATTTTCAAGAAAATCGAAGGGGTCCGCCCTATTCGCCAAAATTTTCAAAAGTGCCCTGAGGGGCCCCTATGGGCCCCACCCTAAAAAATATTTTTGCACTGTTTTTGGAAAATGCAGCCCTTTCTGATGGTGAAGAAAAAATCCCAAGTTTTCGTAAACTGGTGCCCACAAGTACTATTATTAGGCTTTGAGGCCCCCCGAGGCCCCTTATTTATCAATGCCCCATATGGTTTCTTCAGCCAGATTTCTCCAATGGACGTAAGCATCACGCATGCCGATTTTCAAGAAAATCGAAGGGGTCCGCCCTATTCGCCAAAATTTTCAAAAGTGCCCTGAGGGGCCCCTATGGGCCCCACCCTAAAAAATATTTTTGCACTGTTTTTGGAAAATGCAGCCCTTTCTGATGGTGAAGAAAAAAATCCCAAGTTTTCGTAAACTGGTGCCCACAAGTACTATTATTAGGCTTTGAGGCCCCCGAGGCCCCTTATTTATCAATGCCCCATATGGTTTCTTCAGCCAGATTTCTCCAATCGACGTAAGCATCACGCATGCCGATTTTCAAGAAAATCGAAGGGGTCCGCCCTATTCGCCAAAATTTTCAAAAGTGCCCTGAGGGGCCCCTATGGGCCCCACCCTAAAAAATATTTTTGCACTGTTTTTGGAAAATGCAGCCCTTTCTGATGGTGAAGAAAAAAATCCCAAGTTTTCGTAAACTGGTGCCCACAAGTACTATTATTAGGCTTTGAGGCCCCCCGAGGCCCCTTATTTATCAATGCCCCATATGGTTTCTTCAGCCAGATTTCTCCAATGGACGTAAGCATCACGCATGCCGATTTTCAAGAAAATCGAAGGGGTCCGCCCTATTCGCCAAAATTTTCAAAAGTGCCCTGAGGGGCCCCTATGGGCCCCACCCTAAAAATATTTTTGCACTGTTTTTGGAAAATGCAGCCCTTTCTGATGGTGAAGAAAAAAATCCCAAGTTTTCGTAAACTGGTGCCCACAAGTACTATTATTAGGCTTTGAGGCCCCCCGAGGCCCCTTATTTATCAATGCCCCATATGGTTTCTTCAGCCAGATTTCTCCAATGGACGTAAGCATCACGCATGCCGATTTTCAAGAAAATCGAAGGGGTCCGCCCTATTCGCCAAAATTTTCAAAAGTGCCCTGAGGGGCCCCTATGGGCCCCACCCTAAAAAATATTTTTGCACTGTTTTTGGAAAATGCAGCCCTTTCTGATGGTGAAGAAAAAAATCCCAAGTTTTCGTAAACTGGTGCCCACAAGTACTATTATTAGGCTTTGAGGCCCCCCGAGGCCCCTTATTTATCAATGCCCCATATGGTTTCTTCAGCCAGATTTCTCCAATGGACGTAAGCATCACGCATGCCGATTTTCAAGAAAATCGAAGGGGTCCGCCCTATTCGCCAAAATTTTCAAAAGTGCCCTGAGGGGCCCCTATGGGCCCCACCTAAAAAATATTTTTGCACTGTTTTTGGAAAATGCAGCCCTTTCTGATGGTGAAGAAAAAAATCCCAAGTTTTCGTAAACTGGTGCCCACAAGTACTATTATTAGGCTTTGAGGCCCCCGAGGCCCCTTATTTATCAATGCCCCATATGGTTTCTTCAGCCAGATTTCTCCAATGGACGTAAGCATCACGCATGCCGATTTTCAAGAAAATCGAAGGGGTCCGCCCTATTCGCCAAAATTTTCAAAAGTGCCCTGAGGGGCCCCTATGGGCCCCACCCTAAAAAATATTTTTGCACTGTTTTTGGAAAATGCAGCCCTTTCTGATGGTGAAGAAAAAAATCCCAAGTTTTCGTAAACTGGTGCCCACAAGTACTATTATTAGGCTTTGAGGCCCCCCGAGGCCCCTTATTTATCAATGCCCCATATGGTTTCTTCAGCCAGATTTCTCCAATGGACGTAAGCATCACGCATGCCGATTTTCAAGAAAATCGAAGGGGTCCGCCCTATTCGCCAAAATTTTCAAAAGTGCCCTGAGGGGCCCCTATGGGCCCCACCCTAAAAATATTTTTGCACTGTTTTTGGAAAATGCAGCCCTTTCTGATGGTGAAGAAAAAAATCCCAAGTTTTCGTAAACTGGTGCCCACAAGTACTATTATTAGGCTTTGAGGCCCCCCGAGGCCCCTTATTTATCAATGCCCCATATGGTTTCTTCAGCCAGATTTCTCCAATGGACGTAAGCATCACGCATGCCGATTTTCAAGAAAATCGAAGGGGTCCGCCCTATTCGCCAAAATTTTCAAAAGTGCCCTGAGGGGCCCCTATGGGCCCCACCCTAAAAATATTTTTGCACTGTTTTTGGAAAATGCAGCCCTTTCTGATGGTGAAGAAAAAAATCCCAAGTTTTCGTAAACTGGTGCCCACAAGTACTATTATTAGGCTTTGAGGCCCCCCGAGGCCCCTTATTTATCAATGCCCCATATGGTTTCTTCAGCCAGATTTCTCCAATGGACGTAAGCATCACGCATGCCGATTTTCAAGAAAATCGAAGGGGTCCGCCCTATTCGCCAAAATTTTCAAAAGTGCCCTGAGGGGCCCCTATGGGCCCCACCCTAAAAATATTTTTGCACTGTTTTTGGAAAATGCAGCCCTTTCTGATGGTGAAGAAAAAATCCCAAGTTTTCGTAAACTGGTGCCCACAAGTACTATTATTAGGCTTTGAGGCCCCCGAGGCCCCTTATTTATCAATGCCCCATATGGTTTCTTCAGCCAGATTTCTCCAATGGACGTAAGCATCACGCATGCCGATTTTCAAGAAAATCGAAGGGGTCCGCCCTATTCGCCAAAATTTTCAAAAGTGCCCTGAGGGGCCCCTATGGGCCCCACCCTAAAAAATATTTTTGCACTGTTTTTGGAAAATGCAGCCCTTTCTGATGGTGAAGAAAAAAATCCCAAGTTTTCGTAAACTGGTGCCCACAAGTACTATTATTAGGCTTTGAGGCCCCCCGAGGCCCCTTATTTATCAATGCCCCATATGGTTTCTTCAGCCAGATTTCTCCAATCGACGTAAGCATCACGCATGCCGATTTTCAAGAAAATCGAAGGGGTCCGCCCTATTCGCCAAAATTTTCAAAAGTGCCCTGAGGGGCCCCTATGGGCCCCACCCTAAAAATATTTTTGCACTGTTTTTGGAAAATGCAGCCCTTTCTGATGGTGAAGAAAAAAATCCCAAGTTTTCGTAAACTGGTGCCCACAAGTACTATTATTAGGCTTTGAGGCCCCCCGAGGCCCCTTATTTATCAATGCCCCATATGGTTTCTTCAGCCAGATTTCTCCAATGGACGTAAGCATCACGCATGCCGATTTTCAAGAAAATCGAAGGGGTCCGCCCTATTCGCCAAAATTTTCAAAAGTGCCCTGAGGGGCCCCTATGGGCCCCACCCTAAAAAATATTTTTGCACTGTTTTTGGAAAATGCAGCCCTTTCTGATGGTGAAGAAAAAATCCCAAGTTTTCGTAAACTGGTGCCCACAAGTACTATTATTAGGCTTTGAGGCCCCCGAGGCCCCTTATTTATCAATGCCCCATATGGTTTCTTCAGCCAGATTTCTCCAATCGACGTAAGCATCACGCATGCCGATTTTCAAGAAAATCGAAGGGGTCCGCCCTATTCGCCAAAATTTTCAAAAGTGCCCTGAGGGGCCCCTATGGGCCCCACCTAAAAAAATATTTTTGCACTGTTTTTGGAAAATGCAGCCCTTTCTGATGGTGAAGAAAAAAATCCCAAGTTTTCGTAAACTGGTGCCCACAAGTACTATTATTAGGCTTTGAGGCCCCCGAGGCCCCTTATTTATCAATGCCCCATATGGTTTCTTCAGCCAGATTTCTCCAATCGACGTAAGCATCACGCATGCCGATTTTCAAGAAAATCGAAGGGGTCCGCCCTATTCGCCAAAATTTTCAAAAGTGCCCTGAGGGGCCCCTATGGGCCCCACCCTAAAAAATATTTTTGCACTGTTTTTGGAAAATGCAGCCCTTTCTGATGGTGAAGAAAAAAATCCCAAGTTTTCGTAAACTGGTGCCCACAAGTACTATTATTAGGCTTTGAGGCCCCCGAGGCCCCTTATTTATCAATGCCCCATATGGTTTCTTCAGCCAGATTTCTCCAATCGACGTAAGCATCACGCATGCCGATTTTCAAGAAAATCGAAGGGGTCCGCCCTATTCGCCAAAATTTTCAAAAGTGCCCTGAGGGGCCCCTATGGGCCCCACCCTAAAAAATATTTTTGCACTGTTTTTGGAAAATGCAGCCCTTTCTGATGGTGAAGAAAAAAATCCCAAGTTTTCGTAAACTGGTGCCCACAAGTACTATTATTAGGCTTTGAGGCCCCCCGAGGCCCCTTATTTATCAATGCCCCATATGGTTTCTTCAGCCAGATTTCTCCAATCGACGTAAGCATCACGCATGCCGATTTTCAAGAAAATCGAAGGGGTCCGCCCTATTCGCCAAAATTTTCAAAAGTGCCCTGAGGGGCCCCTATGGGCCCCACCCTAAAAATATTTTTGCACTGTTTTTGGAAAATGCAGCCCTTTCTGATGGTGAAGAAAAAAATCCCAAGTTTTCGTAAACTGGTGCCCACAAGTACTATTATTAGGCTTTGAGGCCCCCGAGGCCCCTTATTTATCAATGCCCCATATGGTTTCTTCAGCCAGATTTCTCCAATCGACGTAAGCATCACGCATGCCGATTTTCAAGAAAATCGAAGGGGTCCGCCCTATTCGCCAAAATTTTCAAAAGTGCCCTGAGGGGCCCCTATGGGCCCCACCCTAAAAAATATTTTTGCACTGTTTTTGGAAAATGCAGCCCTTTCTGATGGTGAAGAAAAAAATCCCAAGTTTTCGTAAACTGGTGCCCACAAGTACTATTATTAGGCTTTGAGGCCCCCGAGGCCCCTTATTTATCAATGCCCCATATGGTTTCTTCAGCCAGATTTCTCCAATCGACGTAAGCATCACGCATGCCGATTTTCAAGAAAATCGAAGGGGTCCGCCCTATTCGCCAAAATTTTCAAAAGTGCCCTGAGGGGCCCCTATGGGCCCCACCCTAAAAATATTTTTGCACTGTTTTTGGAAAATGCAGCCCTTTCTGATGGTGAAGAAAAAAATCCCAAGTTTTCGTAAACTGGTGCCCACAAGTACTATTATTAGGCTTTGAGGCCCCCCGAGGCCCCTTATTTATCAATGCCCCATATGGTTTCTTCAGCCAGATTTCTCCAATCGACGTAAGCATCACGCATGCCGATTTTCAAGAAAATCGAAGGGGTCCGCCCTATTCGCCAAAATTTTCAAAAGTGCCCTGAGGGGCCCTATGGGCCCCACCCTAAAAATATTTTTGCACTGTTTTTGGAAAATGCAGCCCTTTCTGATGGTGAAGAAAAAAATCCCAAGTTTTCGTAAACTGGTGCCCACAAGTACTATTATTAGGCTTTGAGGCCCCCGAGGCCCCTTATTTATCAATGCCCCATATGGTTTCTTCAGCCAGATTTCTCCAATCGACGTAAGCATCACGCATGCCGATTTTCAAGAAAATCGAAGGGGTCCGCCCTATTCGCCAAAATTTTCAAAAGTGCCCTGAGGGGCCCCTATGGGCCCCACCCTAAAAATATTTTTGCACTGTTTTTGGAAAATGCAGCCCTTTCTGATGGTGAAGAAAAAATCCCAAGTTTTCGTAAACTGGTGCCCACAAGTACTATTATTAGGCTTTGAGGCCCCCCGAGGCCCCTTATTTATCAATGCCCCATATGGTTTCTTCAGCCAGATTTCTCCAATCGACGTAAGCATCACGCATGCCGATTTTCAAGAAAATCGAAGGGGTCCGCCCTATTCGCCAAAATTTTCAAAAGTGCCCTGAGGGGCCCCTATGGGCCCCACCCTAAAAAATATTTTTGCACTGTTTTTGGAAAATGCAGCCCTTTCTGATGGTGAAGAAAAAAATCCCAAGTTTTCGTAAACTGGTGCCCACAAGTACTATTATTAGGCTTTGAGGCCCCCCGAGGCCCCTTATTTATCAATGCCCCATATGGTTTCTTCAGCCAGATTTCTCCAATCGACGTAAGCATCACGCATGCCGATTTTCAAGAAAATCGAAGGGGTCCGCCCTATTCGCCAAAATTTTCAAAAGTGCCCTGAGGGGCCCCTATGGGCCCCACCCTAAAAATATTTTTGCACTGTTTTTGGAAAATGCAGCCCTTTCTGATGGTGAAGAAAAAAATCCCAAGTTTTCGTAAACTGGTGCCCACAAGTACTATTATTAGGCTTTGAGGCCCCCGAGGCCCCTTATTTATCAATGCCCCATATGGTTTCTTCAGCCAGATTTCTCCAATCGACGTAAGCATCACGCATGCCGATTTTCAAGAAAATCGAAGGGGTCCGCCCTATTCGCCAAAATTTTCAAAAGTGCCCTGAGGGGCCCCTATGGGCCCCACCCTAAAAAATATTTTTGCACTGTTTTTGGAAAATGCAGCCCTTTCTGATGGTGAAGAAAAAAATCCCAAGTTTTCGTAAACTGGTGCCCACAAGTACTATTATTAGGCTTTGAGGCCCCCGAGGCCCCTTATTTATCAATGCCCCATATGGTTTCTTCAGCCAGATTTCTCCAATCGACGTAAGCATCACGCATGCCGATTTTCAAGAAAATCGAAGGGGTCCGCCCTATTCGCCAAAATTTTCAAAAGTGCCCTGAGGGGCCCCTATGGGCCCCACCCTAAAAAATATTTTTGCACTGTTTTTGGAAAATGCAGCCCTTTCTGATGGTGAAGAAAAAAATCCCAAGTTTTCGTAAACTGGTGCCCACAAGTACTATTATTAGGCTTTGAGGCCCCCGAGGCCCCTTATTTATCAATGCCCCATATGGTTTCTTCAGCCAGATTTCTCCAATCGACGTAAGCATCACGCATGCCGATTTTCAAGAAAATCGAAGGGGTCCGCCCTATTCGCCAAAATTTTCAAAAGTGCCCTGAGGGGCCCCTATGGGCCCCACCCTAAAAAATATTTTTGCACTGTTTTTGGAAAATGCAGCCCTTTCTGATGGTGAAGAAAAAAATCCCAAGTTTTCGTAAACTGGTGCCCACAAGTACTATTATTAGGCTTTGAGGCCCCCCGAGGCCCCTTATTTATCAATGCCCCATATGGTTTCTTCAGCCAGATTTCTCCAATCGACGTAAGCATCACGCATGCCGATTTTCAAGAAAATCGAAGGGGTCCGCCCTATTCGCCAAAATTTTCAAAAGTGCCCTGAGGGGCCCCTATGGGCCCCACCCTAAAAAATATTTTTGCACTGTTTTTGGAAAATGCAGCCCTTTCTGATGGTGAAGAAAAAAATCCCAAGTTTTCGTAAACTGGTGCCCACAAGTACTATTATTAGGCTTTGAGGCCCCCGAGGCCCCTTATTTATC
The DNA here is from genome assembly GCA_034440635.1 of Lepas anatifera. Taxonomy (NCBI): domain Eukaryota; kingdom Metazoa; phylum Arthropoda; class Thecostraca; family Lepadidae; genus Lepas; species Lepas anatifera. The sequence goes on along the minus strand of JAOTON010001033.1, from coordinate 69,082 downwards.
AATGCCCCATATGGTTTCTTCAGCCAGATTTCTCCAATCGACGTAAGCATCACGCATGCCGATTTTCAAGAAAATCGAAGGGGTCCGCCCTATTCGCCAAAATTTTCAAAAGTGCCCTGAGGGGCCCCTATGGGCCCCACCCTAAAAATATTTTTGCACTGTTTTTGGAAAATGCAGCCCTTTCTGATGGTGAAGAAAAAATCCCAAGTTTTCGTAAACTGGTGCCCACAAGTACTATTATTAGGCTTTGAGGCCCCCGAGGCCCCTTATTTATCAATGCCCCATATGGTTTCTTCAGCCAGATTTCTCCAATCGACGTAAGCATCACGCATGCCGATTTTCAAGAAAATCGAAGGGGTCCGCCCTATTCGCCAAAATTTTCAAAAGTGCCCTGAGGGGCCCCTATGGGCCCCACCCTAAAAAATATTTTTGCACTGTTTTTGGAAAATGCAGCCCTTTCTGATGGTGAAGAAAAAAATCCCAAGTTTTCGTAAACTGGTGCCCACAAGTACTATTATTAGGCTTTGAGGCCCCCCGAGGCCCCTTATTTATCAATGCCCCATATGGTTTCTTCAGCCAGATTTCTCCAATCGACGTAAGCATCACGCATGCCGATTTTCAAGAAAATCGAAGGGGTCCGCCCTATTCGCCAAAATTTTCAAAAGTGCCCTGAGGGGCCCCTATGGGCCCCACCCTAAAAATATTTTTGCACTGTTTTTGGAAAATGCAGCCCTTTCTGATGGTGAAGAAAAAAATCCCAAGTTTTCGTAAACTGGTGCCCACAAGTACTATTATTAGGCTTTGAGGCCCCCCGAGGCCCCTTATTTATCAATGCCCCATATGGTTTCTTCAGCCAGATTTCTCCAATCGACGTAAGCATCACGCATGCCGATTTTCAAGAAAATCGAAGGGGTCCGCCCTATTCGCCAAAATTTTCAAAAGTGCCCTGAGGGGCCCCTATGGGCCCCACCCTAAAAAATATTTTTGCACTGTTTTTGGAAAATGCAGCCCTTTCTGATGGTGAAGAAAAAAATCCCAAGTTTTCGTAAACTGGTGCCCACAAGTACTATTATTAGGCTTTGAGGCCCCCGAGGCCCCTTATTTATCAATGCCCCATATGGTTTCTTCAGCCAGATTTCTCCAATCGACGTAAGCATCACGCATGCCGATTTTCAAGAAAATCGAAGGGGTCCGCCCTATTCGCCAAAATTTTCAAAAGTGCCCTGAGGGGCCCCTATGGGCCCCACCCTAAAAATATTTTTGCACTGTTTTTGGAAAATGCAGCCCTTTCTGATGGTGAAGAAAAAATCCCAAGTTTTCGTAAACTGGTGCCCACAAGTACTATTATTAGGCTTTGAGGCCCCCCGAGGCCCCTTATTTATCAATGCCCCATATGGTTTCTTCAGCCAGATTTCTCCAATCGACGTAAGCATCACGCATGCCGATTTTCAAGAAAATCGAAGGGGTCCGCCCTATTCGCCAAAATTTTCAAAAGTGCCCTGAGGGGCCCCTATGGGCCCCACCCTAAAAAATATTTTTGCACTGTTTTTGGAAAATGCAGCCCTTTCTGATGGTGAAGAAAAAATCCCAAGTTTTCGTAAACTGGTGCCCACAAGTACTATTATTAGGCTTTGAGGCCCCCGAGGCCCCTTATTTATCAATGCCCCATATGGTTTCTTCAGCCAGATTTCTCCAATCGACGTAAGCATCACGCATGCCGATTTTCAAGAAAATCGAAGGGGTCCGCCCTATTCGCCAAAATTTTCAAAAGTGCCCTGAGGGGCCCCTATGGGCCCCACCCTAAAAATATTTTTGCACTGTTTTTGGAAAATGCAGCCCTTTCTGATGGTGAAGAAAAAAATCCCAAGTTTTCGTAAACTGGTGCCCACAAGTACTATTATTAGGCTTTGAGGCCCCCCGAGGCCCCTTATTTATCAATGCCCCATATGGTTTCTTCAGCCAGATTTCTCCAATCGACGTAAGCATCACGCATGCCGATTTTCAAGAAAATCGAAGGGGTCCGCCCTATTCGCCAAAATTTTCAAAAGTGCCCTGAGGGGCCCCTATGGGCCCCACCCTAAAAAATATTTTTGCACTGTTTTTGGAAAATGCAGCCCTTTCTGATGGTGAAGAAAAAAATCCCAAGTTTTCGTAAACTGGTGCCCACAAGTACTATTATTAGGCTTTGAGGCCCCCGAGGCCCCTTATTTATCAATGCCCCATATGGTTTCTTCAGCCAGATTTCTCCAATCGACGTAAGCATCACGCATGCCGATTTTCAAGAAAATCGAAGGGGTCCGCCCTATTCGCCAAAATTTTCAAAAGTGCCCTGAGGGGCCCCTATGGGCCCCACCTAAAAAATATTTTTGCACTGTTTTTGGAAAATGCAGCCCTTTCTGATGGTGAAGAAAAAAATCCCAAGTTTTCGTAAACTGGTGCCCACAAGTACTATTATTAGGCTTTGAGGCCCCCCGAGGCCCCTTATTTATCAATGCCCCATATGGTTTCTTCAGCCAGATTTCTCCAATCGACGTAAGCATCACGCATGCCGATTTTCAAGAAAATCGAAGGGGTCCGCCCTATTCGCCAAAATTTTCAAAAGTGCCCTGAGGGGCCCCTATGGGCCCCACCCTAAAAAATATTTTTGCACTGTTTTTGGAAAATGCAGCCCTTTCTGATGGTGAAGAAAAAAATCCCAAGTTTTCGTAAACTGGTGCCCACAAGTACTATTATTAGGCTTTGAGGCCCCCGAGGCCCCTTATTTATCAATGCCCCATATGGTTTCTTCAGCCAGATTTCTCCAATCGACGTAAGCATCACGCATGCCGATTTTCAAGAAAATCGAAGGGGTCCGCCCTATTCGCCAAAATTTTCAAAAGTGCCCTGAGGGGCCCCTATGGGCCCCACCCTAAAAAATATTTTTGCACTGTTTTTGGAAAATGCAGCCCTTTCTGATGGTGAAGAAAAAAATCCCAAGTTTTCGTAAACTGGTGCCCACAAGTACTATTATTAGGCTTTGAGGCCCCCGAGGCCCCTTATTTATCAATGCCCCATATGGTTTCTTCAGCCAGATTTCTCCAATCGACGTAAGCATCACGCATGCCGATTTTCAAGAAAATCGAAGGGGTCCGCCCTATTCGCCAAAATTTTCAAAAGTGCCCTGAGGGGCCCCTATGGGCCCCACCCTAAAAAATATTTTTGCACTGTTTTTGGAAAATGCAGCCCTTTCTGATGGTGAAGAAAAAAATCCCAAGTTTTCGTAAACTGGTGCCCACAAGTACTATTATTAGGCTTTGAGGCCCCCGAGGCCCCTTATTTATCAATGCCCCATATGGTTTCTTCAGCCAGATTTCTCCAATCGACGTAAGCATCACGCATGCCGATTTTCAAGAAAATCGAAGGGGTCCGCCCTATTCGCCAAAATTTTCAAAAGTGCCCTGAGGGGCCCCTATGGGCCCCACCCTAAAAAATATTTTTGCACTGTTTTTGGAAAATGCAGCCCTTTCTGATGGTGAAGAAAAAAATCCCAAGTTTTCGTAAACTGGTGCCCACAAGTACTATTATTAGGCTTTGAGGCCCCCGAGGCCCCTTATTTATCAATGCCCCATATGGTTTCTTCAGCCAGATTTCTCCAATCGACGTAAGCATCACGCATGCCGATTTTCAAGAAAATCGAAGGGGTCCGCCCTATTCGCCAAAATTTTCAAAAGTGCCCTGAGGGGCCCCTATGGGCCCCACCCTAAAAAATATTTTTGCACTGTTTTTGGAAAATGCAGCCCTTTCTGATGGTGAAGAAAAAAATCCCAAGTTTTCGTAAACTGGTGCCCACAAGTACTATTATTAGGCTTTGAGGCCCCCGAGGGCCCCTTATTTATCAATGCCCCATATGGTTTCTTCAGCCAGATTTCTCCAATCGACGTAAGCATCACGCATGCCGATTTTCAAGAAAATCGAAGGGGTCCGCCCTATTCGCCAAAATTTTCAAAAGTGCCCTGAGGGGCCCCTATGGGCCCCACCCTAAAAATATTTTTGCACTGTTTTTGGAAAATGCAGCCCTTTCTGATGGTGAAGAAAAAAATCCCAAGTTTTCGTAAACTGGTGCCCACAAGTACTATTATTAGGCTTTGAGGCCCCCCGAGGCCCCTTATTTATCAATGCCCCATATGGTTTCTTCAGCCAGATTTCTCCAATCGACGTAAGCATCACGCATGCCGATTTTCAAGAAAATCGAAGGGGTCCGCCCTATTCGCCAAAATTTTCAAAAGTGCCCTGAGGGGCCCCTATGGGCCCCACCCTAAAAATATTTTTGCACTGTTTTTGGAAAATGCAGCCCTTTCTGATGGTGAAGAAAAAAATCCCAAGTTTTCGTAAACTGGTGCCCACAAGTACTATTATTAGGCTTTGAGGCCCCCCGAGGCCCCTTATTTATCAATGCCCCATATGGTTTCTTCAGCCAGATTTCTCCAATCGACGTAAGCATCACGCATGCCGATTTTCAAGAAAATCGAAGGGGTCCGCCCTATTCGCCAAAATTTTCAAAAGTGCCCTGAGGGGCCCCTATGGGCCCCACCCTAAAAATATTTTTGCACTGTTTTTGGAAAATGCAGCCCTTTCTGATGGTGAAGAAAAAAATCCCAAGTTTTCGTAAACTGGTGCCCACAAGTACTATTATTAGGCTTTGAGGCCCCCGAGGCCCCTTATTTATCAATGCCCCATATGGTTTCTTCAGCCAGATTTCTCCAATCGACGTAAGCATCACGCATGCCGATTTTCAAGAAAATCGAAGGGGTCCGCCCTATTCGCCAAAATTTTCAAAAGTGCCCTGAGGGGCCCCTATGGGCCCCACCCTAAAAAATATTTTTGCACTGTTTTTGGAAAATGCAGCCCTTTCTGATGGTGAAGAAAAAAATCCCAAGTTTTCGTAAACTGGTGCCCACAAGTACTATTATTAGGCTTTGAGGCCCCCCGAGGCCCCTTATTTATCAATGCCCCATATGGTTTCTTCAGCCAGATTTCTCCAATCGACGTAAGCATCACGCATGCCGATTTTCAAGAAAATCGAAGGGGTCCGCCCTATTCGCCAAAATTTTCAAAAGTGCCCTGAGGGGCCCCTATGGGCCCCACCCTAAAAAATATTTTTGCACTGTTTTTGGAAAATGCAGCCCTTTCTGATGGTGAAGAAAAAAATCCCAAGTTTTCGTAAACTGGTGCCCACAATTACTATTATTAGGCTTTGAGGCCCCCCGAGGCCCCTTATTTATCAATGCCCCATATGGTTTCTTCAGCCAGATTTCTCCAATCGACGTAAGCATCACGCATGCCGATTTTCAAGAAAATCGAAGGGGTCCGCCCTATTCGCCAAAATTTTCAAAAGTGCCCTGAGGGGCCCCTATGGGCCCCACCCTAAAAAATATTTTTGCACTGTTTTTGGAAAATGCAGCCCTTTCTGATGGTGAAGAAAAAAATCCCAAGTTTTCGTAAACTGGTGCCCACAAGTACTATTATTAGGCTTTGAGGCCCCCGAGGCCCCTTATTTATCAATGCCCCATATGGTTTCTTCAGCCAGATTTCTCCAATCGACGTAAGCATCACGCATGCCGATTTTCAAGAAAATCGAAGGGGTCCGCCCTATTCGCCAAAATTTTCAAAAGTGCCCTGAGGGGCCCCTATGGGCCCCACCCTAAAAAATATTTTTGCACTGTTTTTGGAAAATGCAGCCCTTTCTGATGGTGAAGAAAAAAATCCCAAGTTTTCGTAAACTGGTGCCCACAAGTACTATTATTAGGCTTTGAGGCCCCCCGAGGCCCCTTATTTATCAATGCCCCATATGGTTTCTTCAGCCAGATTTCTCCAATCGACGTAAGCATCACGCATGCCGATTTTCAAGAAAATCGAAGGGGTCCGCCCTATTCGCCAAAATTTTCAAAAGTGCCCTGAGGGGCCCCTATGGGCCCCACCCTAAAAAATATTTTTGCACTGTTTTTGGAAAATGCAGCCCTTTCTGATGGTGAAGAAAAAAATCCCAAGTTTTCGTAAACTGGTGCCCACAAGTACTATTATTAGGCTTTGAGGCCCCCGAGGCCCCTTATTTATCAATGCCCCATATGGTTTCTTCAGCCAGATTTCTCCAATCGACGTAAGCATCACGCATGCCGATTTTCAAGAAAATCGAAGGGGTCCGCCCTATTCGCCAAAATTTTCAAAAGTGCCCTGAGGGGCCCCTATGGGCCCCACCCTAAAAAATATTTTTGCACTGTTTTTGGAAAATGCAGCCCTTTCTGATGGTGAAGAAAAAAATCCCAAGTTTTCGTAAACTGGTGCCCACAAGTACTATTATTAGGCTTTGAGGCCCCCGAGGCCCCTTATTTATCAATGCCCCATATGGTTTCTTCAGCCAGATTTCTCCAATCGACGTAAGCATCACGCATGCCGATTTTCAAGAAAATCGAAGGGGTCCGCCCTATTCGCCAAAATTTTCAAAAGTGCCCTGAGGGGCCCCTATGGGCCCCACCCTAAAAAATATTTTTGCACTGTTTTTGGCAAATGCAGCCCTTTCTGATGGTGAAGAAAAAAATCCCAAGTTTTCGTAAACTGGTGCCCACAAGTACTATTATTAGGCTTTGAGGCCCCCCGAGGCCCCTTATTTATCAATGCCCCATATGGTTTCTTCAGCCAGATTTCTCCAATCGACGTAAGCATCACGCATGCCGATTTTCAAGAAAATCGAAGGGGTCCGCCCTATTCGCCAAAATTTTCAAAAGTGCCCTGAGGGGCCCCTATGGGCCCCACCCTAAAAATATTTTTGCACTGTTTTTGGAAAATGCAGCCCTTTCTGATGGTGAAGAAAAAAATCCCAAGTTTTCGTAAACTGGTGCCCACAATTACTATTATTAGGCTTTGAGGCCCCCCGAGGCCCCTTATTTATCAATGCCCCATATGGTTTCTTCAGCCAGATTTCTCCAATCGACGTAAGCATCACGCATGCCGATTTTCAAGAAAATCGAAGGGGTCCGCCCTATTCGCCAAAATTTTCAAAAGTGCCCTGAGGGGCCCCTATGGGCCCCACCCTAAAAAATATTTTTGCACTGTTTTTGGAAAATGCAGCCCTTTCTGATGGTGAAGAAAAAAATCCCAAGTTTTCGTAAACTGGTGCCCACAAGTACTATTATTAGGCTTTGAGGCCCCCCGAGGCCCCTTATTTATCAATGCCCCATATGGTTTCTTCAGCCAGATTTCTCCAATCGACGTAAGCATCACGCATGCCGATTTTCAAGAAAATCGAAGGGGTCCGCCCTATTCGCCAAAATTTTCAAAAGTGCCCTGAGGGGCCCCTATGGGCCCCACCCTAAAAATATTTTTGCACTGTTTTTGGAAAATGCAGCCCTTTCTGATGGTGAAGAAAAAAATCCCAAGTTTTCGTAAACTGGTGCCCACAAGTACTATTATTAGGCTTTGAGGCCCCCGAGGCCCCTTATTTATCAATGCCCCATATGGTTTCTTCAGCCAGATTTCTCCAATCGACGTAAGCATCACGCATGCCGATTTTCAAGAAAATCGAAGGGGTCCGCCCTATTCGCCAAAATTTTCAAAAGTGCCCTGAGGGGCCCCTATGGGCCCCACCCTAAAAATATTTTTGCACTGTTTTTGGAAAATGCAGCCCTTTCTGATGGTGAAGAAAAAAATCCCAAGTTTTCGTAAACTGGTGCCCACAAGTACTATTATTAGGCTTTGAGGCCCCCCGAGGCCCCTTATTTATCAATGCCCCATATGGTTTCTTCAGCCAGATTTCTCCAATCGACGTAAGCATCACGCATGCCGATTTTCAAGAAAATCGAAGGGGTCCGCCCTATTCGCCAAAATTTTCAAAAGTGCCCTGAGGGGCCCCTATGGGCCCCACCCTAAAAATATTTTTGCACTGTTTTTGGAAAATGCAGCCCTTTCTGATGGTGAAGAAAAAAATCCCAAGTTTTCGTAAACTGGTGCCCACAAGTACTATTATTAGGCTTTGAGGCCCCCCGAGGCCCCTTATTTATCAATGCCCCATATGGTTTCTTCAGCCAGATTTCTCCAATCGACGTAAGCATCACGCATGCCGATTTTCAAGAAAATCGAAGGGGTCCGCCCTATTCGCCAAAATTTTCAAAAGTGCCCTGAGGGGCCCCTATGGGCCCCACCCTAAAAAATATTTTTGCACTGTTTTTGGAAAATGCAGCCCTTTCTGATGGTGAAGAAAAAAATCCCAAGTTTTCGTAAACTGGTGCCCACAAGTACTATTATTAGGCTTTGAGGCCCCCCGAGGCCCCTTATTTATCAATGCCCCATATGGTTTCTTCAGCCAGATTTCTCCAATCGACGTAAGCATCACGCATGCCGATTTTCAAGAAAATCGAAGGGGTCCGCCCTATTCGCCAAAATTTTCAAAAGTGCCCTGAGGGGCCCCTATGGGCCCCACCCTAAAAAATATTTTTGCACTGTTTTTGGAAAATGCAGCCCTTTCTGATGGTGAAGAAAAAAATCCCAAGTTTTCGTAAACTGGTGCCCACAAGTACTATTATTAGGCTTTGAGGCCCCCGAGGCCCCTTATTTATCAATGCCCCATATGGTTTCTTCAGCCAGATTTCTCCAATCGACGTAAGCATCACGCATGCCGATTTTCAAGAAAATCGAAGGGGTCCGCCCTATTCGCCAAAATTTTCAAAAGTGCCCTGAGGGGCCCCTATGGGCCCCACCTAAAAAATATTTTTGCACTGTTTTTGGCAAATGCAGCCCTTTCTGATGGTGAAGAAAAAAATCCCAAGTTTTCGTAAACTGGTGCCCACAAGTACTATTATTAGGCTTTGAGGCCCCCGAGGCCCCTTATTTATCAATGCCCCATATGGTTTCTTCAGCCAGATTTCTCCAATCGACGTAAGCATCACGCATGCCGATTTTCAAGAAAATCGAAGGGGTCCGCCCTATTCGCCAAAATTTTCAAAAGTGCCCTGAGGGGCCCCTATGGGCCCCACCCTAAAAATATTTTTGCACTGTTTTTGGAAAATGCAGCCCTTTCTGATGGTGAAGAAAAAAATCCCAAGTTTTCGTAAACTGGTGCCCACAAGTACTATTATTAGGCTTTGAGGCCCCCGAGGCCCCTTATTTATCAATGCCCCATATGGTTTCTTCAGCCAGATTTCTCCAATCGACGTAAGCATCACGCATGCCGATTTTCAAGAAAATCGAAGGGGTCCGCCCTATTCGCCAAAATTTTCAAAAGTGCCCTGAGGGGCCCCTATGGGCCCCACCCTAAAAAATATTTTTGCACTGTTTTTGGAAAATGCAGCCCTTTCTGATGGTGAAGAAAAAAATCCCAAGTTTTCGTAAACTGGTGCCCACAAGTACTATTATTAGGCTTTGAGGCCCCCGAGGCCCCTTATTTATCAATGCCCCATATGGTTTCTTCAGCCAGATTTCTCCAATCGACGTAAGCATCACGCATGCCGATTTTCAAGAAAATCGAAGGGGTCCGCCCTATTCGCCAAAATTTTCAAAAGTGCCCTGAGGGGCCCCTATGGGCCCCACCCTAAAAAATATTTTTGCACTGTTTTTGGAAAATGCAGCCCTTTCTGATGGTGAAGAAAAAAATCCCAAGTTTTCGTAAACTGGTGCCCACAAGTACTATTATTAGGCTTTGAGGCCCCCGAGGCCCCTTATTTATCAATGCCCCATATGGTTTCTTCAGCCAGATTTCTCCAATCGACGTAAGCATCACGCATGCCGATTTTCAAGAAAATCGAAGGGGTCCGCCCTATTCGCCAAAATTTTCAAAAGTGCCCTGAGGGGCCCCTATGGGCCCCACCCTAAAAAATATTTTTGCACTGTTTTTGGAAAATGCAGCCCTTTCTGATGGTGAAGAAAAAAATCCCAAGTTTTCGTAAACTGGTGCCCACAAGTACTATTATTAGGCTTTGAGGCCCCCCGGGGCCCCTTATTTATCAATGCCCCATATGGTTTCTTCAGCCAGATTTCTCCAATCGACGTAAGCATCACGCATGCCGATTTTCAAGAAAATCGAAGGGGTCCGCCCTATTCGCCAAAATTTTCAAAAGTGCCCTGAGGGGCCCCTATGGGCCCCACCCTAAAAAATATTTTTGCACTGTTTTTGGAAAATGCAGCCCTTTCTGATGGTGAAGAAAAAAATCCCAAGTTTTCGTAAACTGGTGCCCACAATTACTATTATTAGGCTTTGAGGCCCCCGAGGCCCCTTATTTATCAATGCCCCATATGGTTTCTTCAGCCAGATTTCTCCAATCGACGTAAGCATCACGCATGCCGATTTTCAAGAAAATCGAAGGGGTCCGCCCTATTCGCCAAAATTTTCAAAAGTGCCCTGAGGGGCCCCTATGGGCCCCACCCTAAAAAATATTTTTGCACTGTTTTTGGAAAATGCAGCCCTTTCTGATGGTGAAGAAAAAAATCCCAAGTTTTCGTAAACTGGTGCCCACAAGTACTATTATTAGGCTTTGAGGCCCCCGAGGCCCCTTATTTATCAATGCCCCATATGGTTTCTTCAGCCAGATTTCTCCAATCGACGTAAGCATCACGCATGCCGATTTTCAAGAAAATCGAAGGGGTCCGCCCTATTCGCCAAAATTTTCAAAAGTGCCCTGAGGGGCCCCTATGGGCCCCACCTAAAAAATATTTTTGCACTGTTTTTGGAAAATGCAGCCCTTTCTGATGGTGAAGAAAAAAATCCCAAGTTTTCGTAAACTGGTGCCCACAAGTACTATTATTAGGCTTTGAGGCCCCCGAGGCCCCTTATTTATCAATGCCCCATATGGTTTCTTCAGCCAGATTTCTCCAATCGACGTAAGCATCACGCATGCCGATTTTCAAGAAAATCGAAGGGGTCCGCCCTATTCGCCAAAATTTTCAAAAGTGCCCTGAGGGGCCCCTATGGGCCCCACCCTAAAAAATATTTTTGCACTGTTTTTGGAAAATGCAGCCCTTTCTGATGGTGAAGAAAAAAATCCCAAGTTTTCGTAAACTGGTGCCCACAAGTACTATTATTAGGCTTTGAGGCCCCCGAGGCCCCTTATTTATCAATGCCCCATATGGTTTCTTCAGCCAGATTTCTCCAATCGACGTAAGCATCACGCATGCCGATTTTCAAGAAAATCGAAGGGGTCCGCCCTATTCGCCAAAATTTTCAAAAGTGCCCTGAGGGGCCCCTATGGGCCCCACCCTAAAAATATTTTTGCACTGTTTTTGGAAAATGCAGCCCTTTCTGATGGTGAAGAAAAAAATCCCAAGTTTTCGTAAACTGGTGCCCACAAGTACTATTATTAGGCTTTGAGGCCCCCGAGGCCCCTTATTTATCAATGCCCCATATGGTTTCTTCAGCCAGATTTCTCCAATCGACGTAAGCATCACGCATGCCGATTTTCAAGAAAATCGAAGGGGTCCGCCCTATTCGCCAAAATTTTCAAAAGTGCCCTGAGGGGCCCCTATGGGCCCCACCCTAAAAATATTTTTGCACTGTTTTTGGAAAATGCAGCCCTTTCTGATGGTGAAGAAAAAAATCCCAAGTTTTCGTAAACTGGTGCCCACAAGTACTATTATTAGGCTTTGAGGCCCCCCGAGGCCCCTTATTTATCAATGCCCCATATGGTTTCTTCAGCCAGATTTCTCCAATCGACGTAAGCATCACGCATGCCGATTTTCAAGAAAATCGAAGGGGTCCGCCCTATTCGCCAAAATTTTCAAAAGTGCCCTGAGGGGCCCCTATGGGCCCCACCCTAAAAATATTTTTGCACTGTTTTTGGAAAATGCAGCCCTTTCTGATGGTGAAGAAAAAAATCCCAAGTTTTCGTAAACTGGTGCCCACAAGTACTATTATTAGGCTTTGAGGCCCCCCGAGGCCCCTTATTTATCAATGCCCCATATGGTTTCTTCAGCCAGATTTCTCCAATCGACGTAAGCATCACGCATGCCGATTTTCAAGAAAATCGAAGGGGTCCGCCCTATTCGCCAAAATTTTCAAAAGTGCCCTGAGGGGCCCCTATGGGCCCCACCCTAAAAAATATTTTTGCACTGTTTTTGGAAAATGCAGCCCTTTCTGATGGTGAAGAAAAAAATCCCAAGTTTTCGTAAACTGGTGCCCACAAGTACTATTATTAGGCTTTGAGGCCCCCCGAGGCCCCTTATTTATCAATGCCCCATATGGTTTCTTCAGCCAGATTTCTCCAATCGACGTAAGCATCACGCATGCCGATTTTCAAGAAAATCGAAGGGGTCCGCCCTATTCGCCAAAATTTTCAAAAGTGCCCTGAGGGGCCCCTATGGGCCCCACCCTAAAAATATTTTTGCACTGTTTTTGGCAAATGCAGCCCTTTCTGATGGTGAAGAAAAAAATCCCAAGTTTTCGTAAACTGGTGCCCACAAGTACTATTATTAGGCTTTGAGGCCCCCGAGGCCCCTTATTTATCAATGCCCCATATGGTTTCTTCAGCCAGATTTCTCCAATCGACGTAAGCATCACGCATGCCGATTTTCAAGAAAATCGAAGGGGTCCGCCCTATTCGCCAAAATTTTCAAAAGTGCCCTGAGGGGCCCCTATGGGCCCCACCCTAAAAAATATTTTTGCACTGTTTTTGGAAAATGCAGCCCTTTCTGATGGTGAAGAAAAAAATCCCAAGTTTTCGTAAACTGGTGCCCACAATTACTATTATTAGGCTTTGAGGCCCCCGAGGCCCCTTATTTATCAATGCCCCATATGGTTTCTTCAGCCAGATTTCTCCAATCGACGTAAGCATCACGCATGCCGATTTTCAAGAAAATCGAAGGGGTCCGCCCTATTCGCCAAAATTTTCAAAAGTGCCCTGAGGGGCCCCTATGGGCCCCACCCTAAAAAATATTTTTGCACTGTTTTTGGCAAATGCAGCCCTTTCTGATGGTGAAGAAAAAAATCCCAAGTTTTCGTAAACTGGTGTCCACAAGTACTATTATTAGGCTTTGAGGCCCCCCGAGGCCCCTTATTTATCAATGCCCCATATGGTTTCTTCAGCCAGATTTCTCCAATCGACGTAAGCATCACGCATGCCGATTTTCAAGAAAATCGAAGGGGTCCGCCCTATTCGCCAAAATTTTCAAAAGTGCCCTGAGGGGCCCCTATGGGCCCCACCTAAAAAATATTTTTGCACTGTTTTTGGAAAATGCAGCCCTTTCTGATGGTGAAGAAAAAAATCCCAAGTTTTCGTAAACTGGTGCCCACAATTACTATTATTAGGCTTTGAGGCCCCCGAGGCCCCTTATTTATCAATGCCCCATATGGTTTCTTCAGCCAGATTTCTCCAATCGACGTAAGCATCACGCATGCCGATTTTCAAGAAAATCGAAGGGGTCCGCCCTATTCGCCAAAATTTTCAAAAGTGCCCTGAGGGGCCCCTATGGGCCCCACCCTAAAAATATTTTTGCACTGTTTTTGGAAAATGCAGCCCTTTCTGATGGTGAAGAAAAAAATCCCAAGTTTTCGTAAACTGGTGCCCACAAGTACTATTATTAGGCTTTGAGGCCCCCCGAGGCCCCTTATTTATCAATGCCCCATATGGTTTCTTCAGCCAGATTTCTCCAATCGACGTAAGCATCACGCATGCCGATTTTCAAGAAAATCGAAGGGGTCCGCCCTATTCGCCAAAATTTTCAAAAGTGCCCTGAGGGGCCCCTATGGGCCCCACCCTAAAAAATATTTTTGCACTGTTTTTGGCAAATGCAGCCCTTTCTGATGGTGAAGAAAAAAATCCCAAGTTTTCGTAAACTGGTGCCCACAAGTACTATTATTAGGCTTTGAGGCCCCCGAGGCCCCTTATTTATCAATGCCCCATATGGTTTCTTCAGCCAGATTTCTCCAATCGACGTAAGCATCACGCATGCCGATTTTCAAGAAAATCGAAGGGGTCCGCCCTATTCGCCAAAATTTTCAAAAGTGCCCTGAGGGGCCCCTATGGGCCCCACCCTAAAAATATTTTTGCACTGTTTTTGGAAAATGCAGCCCTTTCTGATGGTGAAGAAAAAAATCCCAAGTTTTCGTAAACTGGTGCCCACAAGTACTATTATTAGGCTTTGAGGCCCCCGAGGCCCCTTATTTATCAATGCCCCATATGGTTTCTTCAGCCAGATTTCTCCAATCGACGTAAGCATCACGCATGCCGATTTTCAAGAAAATCGAAGGGGTCCGCCCTATTCGCCAAAATTTTCAAAAGTGCCCTGAGGGGCCCCTATGGGCCCCACCCTAAAAAATATTTTTGCACTGTTTTTGGCAAATGCAGCCCTTTCTGATGGTGAAGAAAAAAATCCCAAGTTTTCGTAAACTGGTGCCCACAAGTACTATTATTAGGCTTTGAGGCCCCCGAGGCCCCTTATTTATCAATGCCCCATATGGTTTCTTCAGCCAGATTTCTCCAATCGACGTAAGCATCACGCATGCCGATTTTCAAGAAAATCGAAGGGGTCCGCCCTATTCGCCAAAATTTTCAAAAGTGCCCTGAGGGGCCCCTATGGGCCCCACCCTAAAAATATTTTTGCACTGTTTTTGGAAAATGCAGCCCTTTCTGATGGTGAAGAAAAAAATCCCAAGTTTTCGTAAACTGGTGCCCACAATTACTATTATTAGGCTTTGAGGCCCCCAGGGCCCCTTATTTATCAATGCCCCATATGGTTTCTTCAGCCAGATTTCTCCAATCGACGTAAGCATCACGCATGCCGATTTTCAAGAAAATCGAAGGGGTCCGCCCTATTCGCCAAAATTTTCAAAAGTGCCCTGAGGGGCCCCTATGGGCCCCACCCTAAAAAATATTTTTGCACTGTTTTTGGAAAATGCAGCCCTTTCTGATGGTGAAGAAAAAAATCCCAAGTTTTCGTAAACTGGTGTCCCCACAAGTACTATTATTAGGCTTTGAGGCCCCCGAGGCCCCTTATTTATCAATGCCCCATATGGTTTCTTCAGCCAGATTTCTCCAATCGACGTAAGCATCACGCATGCCGATTTTCAAGAAAATCGAAGGGGTCCGCCCTATTCGCCAAAATTTTCAAAAGTGCCCTGAGGGGCCCCTATGGGCCCCACCCTAAAAATATTTTTGCACTGTTTTTGGAAAATGCAGCCCTTTCTGATGGTGAAGAAAAAAATCCCAAGTTTTCGTAAACTGGTGCCCACAAGTACTATTATTAGGCTTTGAGGCCCCCGAGGGCCCTTATTTATCAATGCCCCATATGGTTTCTTCAGCCAGATTTCTCCAATCGACGTAAGCATCACGCATGCCGATTTTCAAGAAAATCGAAGGGGTCCGCCCTATTCGCCAAAATTTTCAAAAGTGCCCTGAGGGGCCCCTATGGGCCCCACCCTAAAAATATTTTTGCACTGTTTTTGGAAAATGCAGCCCTTTCTGATGGTGAAGAAAAAAATCCCAAGTTTTCGTAAACTGGTGCCCACAAGTACTATTATTAGGCTTTGAGGCCCCCCGAGGCCCCTTATTTATCAATGCCCCATATGGTTTCTTCAGCCAGATTTCTCCAATCGACGTAAGCATCACGCATGCCGATTTTCAAGAAAATCGAAGGGGTCCGCCCTATTCGCCAAAATTTTCAAAAGTGCCCTGAGGGGCCCCTATGGGCCCCACCCTAAAAAATATTTTTGCACTGTTTTTGGCAAATGCAGCCCTTTCTGATGGTGAAGAAAAAATCCCAAGTTTTCGTAAACTGGTGCCCACAAGTACTATTATTAGGCTTTGAGGCCCCCCGAGGCCCCTTATTTATCAATGCCCCATATGGTTTCTTCAGCCAGATTTCTCCAATCGACGTAAGCATCACGCATGCCGATTTTCAAGAAAATCGAAGGGGTCCGCCCTATTCGCCAAAATTTTCAAAAGTGCCCTGAGGGGCCCCTATGGGCCCCACCCTAAAAATATTTTTGCACTGTTTTTGGAAAATGCAGCCCTTTCTGATGGTGAAGAAAAAAATCCCAAGTTTTCGTAAACTGGTGCCCACAAGTACTATTATTAGGCTTTGAGGCCCCCCGAGGCCCCTTATTTATCAATGCCCCATATGGTTTCTTCAGCCAGATTTCTCCAATCGACGTAAGCATCACGCATGCCGATTTTCAAGAAAATCGAAGGGGTCCGCCCTATTCGCCAAAATTTTCAAAAGTGCCCTGAGGGGCCCCTATGGGCCCCACCCTAAAAAATATTTTTGCACTGTTTTTGGAAAATGCAGCCCTTTCTGATGGTGAAGAAAAAATCCCAAGTTTTCGTAAACTGGTGCCCACAAGTACTATTATTAGGCTTTGAGGCCCCCGAGGGCCCCTTATTTATCAATGCCCCATATGGTTTCTTCAGCCAGATTTCTCCAATCGACGTAAGCATCACGCATGCCGATTTTCAAGAAAATCGAAGGGGTCCGCCCTATTCGCCAAAATTTTCAAAAGTGCCCTGAGGGGCCCCTATGGGCCCCACCCTAAAAAATATTTTTGCACTGTTTTTGGAAAATGCAGCCCTTTCTGATGGTGAAGAAAAAATCCCAAGTTTTCGTAAACTGGTGCCCACAAGTACTATTATTAGGCTTTGAGGCCCCCCGAGGCCCCTTATTTATCAATGCCCCATATGGTTTCTTCAGCCAGATTTCTCCAATCGACGTAAGCATCACGCATGCCGATTTTCAAGAAAATCGAAGGGGTCCGCCCTATTCGCCAAAATTTTCAAAAGTGCCCTGAGGGGCCCCTATGGGCCCCACCCTAAAAATATTTTTGCACTGTTTTTGGAAAATGCAGCCCTTTCTGATGGTGAAGAAAAAAATCCCAAGTTTTCGTAAACTGGTGCCCACAAGTACTATTATTAGGCTTTGAGGCCCCCGAGGCCCCTTATTTATCAATGCCCCATATGGTTTCTTCAGCCAGATTTCTCCAATCGACGTAAGCATCACGCATGCCGATTTTCAAGAAAATCGAAGGGGTCCGCCCTATTCGCCAAAATTTTCAAAAGTGCCCTGAGGGGCCCCTATGGGCCCCACCCTAAAAATATTTTTGCACTGTTTTTGGAAAATGCAGCCCTTTCTGATGGTGAAGAAAAAATCCCAAGTTTTCGTAAACTGGTGCCCACAAGTACTATTATTAGGCTTTGAGGCCCCCCGAGGCCCCTTATTTATCAATGCCCCATATGGTTTCTTCAGCCAGATTTCTCCAATCGACGTAAGCATCACGCATGCCGATTTTCAAGAAAATCGAAGGGGTCCGCCCTATTCGCCAAAATTTTCAAAAGTGCCCTGAGGGGCCCCTATGGGCCCCACCCTAAAAATATTTTTGCACTGTTTTTGGAAAATGCAGCCCTTTCTGATGGTGAAGAAAAAAATCCCAAGTTTTCGTAAACTGGTGCCCACAAGTACTATTATTAGGCTTTGAGGCCCCCCGAGGCCCCTTATTTATCAATGCCCCATATGGTTTCTTCAGCCAGATTTCTCCAATCGACGTAAGCATCACGCATGCCGATTTTCAAGAAAATCGAAGGGGTCCGCCCTATTCGCCAAAATTTTCAAAAGTGCCCTGAGGGGCCCCTATGGGCCCCACCCTAAAAATATTTTTGCACTGTTTTTGGAAAATGCAGCCCTTTCTGATGGTGAAGAAAAAAATCCCAAGTTTTCGTAAACTGGTGCCCACAAGTACTATTATTAGGCTTTGAGGCCCCCGAGGCCCCTTATTTATCAATGCCCCATATGGTTTCTTCAGCCAGATTTCTCCAATCGACGTAAGCATCACGCATGCCGATTTTCAAGAAAATCGAAGGGGTCCGCCCTATTCGCCAAAATTTTCAAAAGTGCCCTGAGGGGCCCCTATGGGCCCCACCCTAAAAATATTTTTGCACTGTTTTTGGAAAATGCAGCCCTTTCTGATGGTGAAGAAAAAAATCCCAAGTTTTCGTAAACTGGTGCCCACAAGTACTATTATTAGGCTTTGAGGCCCCCGAGGCCCCTTATTTATCAATGCCCCATATGGTTTCTTCAGCCAGATTTCTCCAATCGACGTAAGCATCACGCATGCCGATTTTCAAGAAAATCGAAGGGGTCCGCCCTATTCGCCAAAATTTTCAAAAGTGCCCTGAGGGGCCCCTATGGGCCCCACCCTAAAAATATTTTTGCACTGTTTTTGGCAAATGCAGCCCTTTCTGATGGTGAAGAAAAAAATCCCAAGTTTTCGTAAACTGGTGCCCACAAGTACTATTATTAGGCTTTGAGGCCCCCCGAGGCCCCTTATTTATCAATGCCCCATATGGTTTCTTCAGCCAGATTTCTCCAATCGACGTAAGCATCACGCATGCCGATTTTCAAGAAAATCGAAGGGGTCCGCCCTATTCGCCAAAATTTTCAAAAGTGCCCTGAGGGGCCCCTATGGGCCCCACCCTAAAAAATATTTTTGCACTGTTTTTGGCAAATGCAGCCCTTTCTGATGGTGAAGAAAAAATCCCAAGTTTTCGTAAACTGGTGCCCACAAGTACTATTATTAGGCTTTGAGGCCCCCGAGGCCCCTTATTTATCAATGCCCCATATGGTTTCTTCAGCCAGATTTCTCCAATCGACGTAAGCATCACGCATGCCGATTTTCAAGAAAATCGAAGGGGTCCGCCCTATTCGCCAAAATTTTCAAAAGTGCCCTGAGGGGCCCCTATGGGCCCCACCCTAAAAAATATTTTTGCACTGTTTTTGGCAAATGCAGCCCTTTCTGATGGTGAAGAAAAAAATCCCAAGTTTTCGTAAACTGGTGCCCACAAGTACTATTATTAGGCTTTGAGGCCCCCGAGGCCCCTTATTTATCAATGCCCCATATGGTTTCTTCAGCCAGATTTCTCCAATCGACGTAAGCATCACGCATGCCGATTTTCAAGAAAATCGAAGGGGTCCGCCCTATTCGCCAAAATTTTCAAAAGTGCCCTGAGGGGCCCCTATGGGCCCCACCCTAAAAAATATTTTTGCACTGTTTTTGGAAAATGCAGCCCTTTCTGATGGTGAAGAAAAAATCCCAAGTTTTCGTAAACTGGTGCCCACAAGTACTATTATTAGGCTTTGAGGCCCCCGAGGCCCCTTATTTATCAATGCCCCATATGGTTTCTTCAGCCAGATTTCTCCAATCGACGTAAGCATCACGCATGCCGATTTTCAAGAAAATCGAAGGGGTCCGCCCTATTCGCCAAAATTTTCAAAAGTGCCCTGAGGGGCCCCTATGGGCCCCACCCTAAAAATATTTTTGCACTGTTTTTGGCAAATGCAGCCCTTTCTGATGGTGAAGAAAAAAATCCCAAGTTTTCGTAAACTGGTGCCCACAAGTACTATTATTAGGCTTTGAGGCCCCCCGAGGCCCCTTATTTATCAATGCCCCATATGGTTTCTTCAGCCAGATTTCTCCAATCGACGTAAGCATCACGCATGCCGATTTTCAAGAAAATCGAAGGGGTCCGCCCTATTCGCCAAAATTTTCAAAAGTGCCCTGAGGGGCCCCTATGGGCCCCACCCTAAAAATATTTTTGCACTGTTTTTGGCAAATGCAGCCCTTTCTGATGGTGAAGAAAAAAATCCCAAGTTTTCGTAAACTGGTGCCCACAAGTACTATTATTAGGCTTTGAGGCCCCCCGAGGCCCCTTATTTATCAATGCCCCATATGGTTTCTTCAGCCAGATTTCTCCAATCGACGTAAGCATCACGCATGCCGATTTTCAAGAAAATCGAAGGGGTCCGCCCTATTCGCCAAAATTTTCAAAAGTGCCCTGAGGGGCCCCTATGGGCCCCACCCTAAAAATATTTTTGCACTGTTTTTGGAAAATGCAGCCCTTTCTGATGGTGAAGAAAAAATCCCAAGTTTTCGTAAACTGGTGCCCACAAGTACTATTATTAGGCTTTGAGGCCCCCGAGGCCCCTTATTTATCAATGCCCCATATGGTTTCTTCAGCCAGATTTCTCCAATCGACGTAAGCATCACGCATGCCGATTTTCAAGAAAATCGAAGGGGTCCGCCCTATTCGCCAAAATTTTCAAAAGTGCCCTGAGGGGCCCCTATGGGCCCCACCCTAAAAATATTTTTGCACTGTTTTTGGAAAATGCAGCCCTTTCTGATGGTGAAGAAAAAAATCCCAAGTTTTCGTAAACTGGTGCCCACAAGTACTATTATTAGGCTTTGAGGCCCCCGAGGCCCCTTATTTATCAATGCCCCATATGGTTTCTTCAGCCAGATTTCTCCAATCGACGTAAGCATCACGCATGCCGATTTTCAAGAAAATCGAAGGGGTCCGCCCTATTCGCCAAAATTTTCAAAAGTGCCCTGAGGGGCCCCTATGGGCCCCACCCTAAAAAATATTTTTGCACTGTTTTTGGAAAATGCAGCCCTTTCTGATGGTGAAGAAAAAAATCCCAAGTTTTCGTAAACTGGTGCCCACAAGTTACTATTATTAGGCTTTGAGGCCCCCGAGGCCCCTTATTTATCAATGCCCCATATGGTTTCTTCAGCCAGATTTCTCCAATCGACGTAAGCATCACGCATGCCGATTTTCAAGAAAATCGAAGGGGTCCGCCCTATTCGCCAAAATTTTCAAAAGTGCCCTGAGGGGCCCCTATGGGCCCCACCCTAAAAAATATTTTTGCACTGTTTTTGGCAAATGCAGCCCTTTCTGATGGTGAAGAAAAAATCCCAAGTTTTCGTAAACTGGTGCCCACAAGTACTATTATTAGGCTTTGAGGCCCCCCGAGGCCCCTTATTTATCAATGCCCCATATGGTTTCTTCAGCCAGATTTCTCCAATCGACGTAAGCATCACGCATGCCGATTTTCAAGAAAATCGAAGGGGTCCGCCCTATTCGCCAAAATTTTCAAAAGTGTCCTGAGGGGGCCCCTATGGGCCCCACCCTAAAAATATTTTTGCACTGTTTTTGGAAAATGCAGCCCTTTCTGATGGTGAAGAAAAAAATCCCAAGTTTTCGTAAACTGGTGCCCACAAGTACTATTATTAGGCTTTGAGGCCCCCCGAGGCCCCTTATTTATCAATGCCCCATATGGTTTCTTCAGCCAGATTTCTCCAATCGACGTAAGCATCACGCATGCCGATTTTCAAGAAAATCGAAGGGGTCCGCCCTATTCGCCAAAATTTTCAAAAGTGCCCTGAGGGGCCCCTATGGGCCCCACCCTAAAAATATTTTTGCACTGTTTTTGGCAAATGCAGCCCTTTCTGATGGTGAAGAAAAAAATCCCAAGTTTTCGTAAACTGGTGCCCACAAGTACTATTATTAGGCTTTGAGGCCCCCCGAGGCCCCTTATTTATCAATGCCCCATATGGTTTCTTCAGCCAGATTTCTCCAATCGACGTAAGCATCACGCATGCCGATTTTCAAGAAAATCGAAGGGGTCCGCCCTATTCGCCAAAATTTTCAAAAGTGCCCTGAGGGGCCCCTATGGGCCCCACCCTAAAAATATTTTTGCACTGTTTTTGGAAAATGCAGCCCTTTCTGATGGTGAAGAAAAAATCCCAAGTTTTCGTAAACTGGTGCCCACAAGTACTATTATTAGGCTTTGAGGCCCCCCGAGGCCCCTTATTTATCAATGCCCCATATGGTTTCTTCAGCCAGATTTCTCCAATCGACGTAAGCATCACGCATGCCGATTTTCAAGAAAATCGAAGGGGTCCGCCCTATTCGCCAAAATTTTCAAAAGTGCCCTGAGGGGCCCCTATGGGCCCCACCCTAAAAATATTTTTGCACTGTTTTTGGAAAATGCAGCCCTTTCTGATGGTGAAGAAAAAAATCCCAAGTTTTCGTAAACTGGTGCCCACAAGTACTATTATTAGGCTTTGAGGCCCCCGAGGCCCCTTATTTATCAATGCCCCATATGGTTTCTTCAGCCAGATTTCTCCAATCGACGTAAGCATCACGCATGCCGATTTTCAAGAAAATCGAAGGGGTCCGCCCTATTCGCCAAAATTTTCAAAAGTGCCCTGAGGGGCCCCTATGGGCCCCACCCTAAAAATATTTTTGCACTGTTTTTGGAAAATGCAGCCCTTTCTGATGGTGAAGAAAAAAATCCCAAGTTTTCGTAAACTGGTGCCCACAAGTACTATTATTAGGCTTTGAGGCCCCCGAGGCCCCTTATTTATCAATGCCCCATATGGTTTCTTCAGCCAGATTTCTCCAATCGACGTAAGCATCACGCATGCCGATTTTCAAGAAAATCGAAGGGGTCCGCCCTATTCGCCAAAATTTTCAAAAGTGCTCTGAGGGGCCCCTATGGGCCCCACCCTAAAAAATATTTTTGCACTGTTTTTGGCAAAATGCAGCCCTTTCTGATGGTGAAGAAAAAAATCCCAAGTTTTCGTAAACTGGTGCCCACAAGTACTATTATTAGGCTTTGAGGCCCCCCGAGGCCCCTTATTTATCAATGCCCCATATGGTTTCTTCAGCCAGATTTCTCCAATCGACGTAAGCATCACGCATGCCGATTTTCAAGAAAATCGAAGGGGTCCGCCCTATTCGCCAAAATTTTCAAAAGTGCCCTGAGGGGCCCCTATGGGCCCCACCCTAAAAAATATTTTTGCACTGTTTTTGGAAAATGCAGCCCTTTCTGATGGTGAAGAAAAAAATCCCAAGTTTTCGTAAACTGGTGCCCACAAGTACTATTATTAGGCTTTGAGGCCCCCCGAGGCCCCTTATTTATCAATGCCCCATATGGTTTCTTCAGCCAGATTTCTCCAATCGACGTAAGCATCACGCATGCCGATTTTCAAGAAAATCGAAGGGGTCCGCCCTATTCGCCAAAATTTTCAAAAGTGCCCTGAGGGGCCCCTATGGGCCCCACCCTAAAAATATTTTTGCACTGTTTTTGGAAAATGCAGCCCTTTCTGATGGTGAAGAAAAAAATCCCAAGTTTTCGTAAACTGGTGCCCACAAGTACTATTATTAGGCTTTGAGGCCCCCCGAGGCCCCTTATTTATCAATGCCCCATATGGTTTCTTCAGCCAGATTTCTCCAATCGACGTAAGCATCACGCATGCCGATTTTCAAGAAAATCGAAGGGGTCCGCCCTATTCGCCAAAATTTTCAAAAGTGCCCTGAGGGGCCCCTATGGGCCCCACCCTAAAAATATTTTTGCACTGTTTTTGGCAAATGCAGCCCTTTCTGATGGTGAAGAAAAAAATCCCAAGTTTTCGTAAACTGGTGCCCACAAGTACTATTATTAGGCTTTGAGGCCCCCCGAGGCCCCTTATTTATCAATGCCCCATATGGTTTCTTCAGCCAGATTTCTCCAATCGACGTAAGCATCACGCATGCCGATTTTCAAGAAAATCGAAGGGGTCCGCCCTATTCGCCAAAATTTTCAAAAGTGTTCTGAGGGGCCCCTATGGGCCCCACCCTAAAAATATTTTTGCACTGTTTTTGGAAAATGCAGCCCTTTCTGATGGTGAAGAAAAAATCCCAAGTTTTCGTAAACTGGTGCCCACAAGTACTATTATTAGGCTTTGAGGCCCCCCGAGGCCCCTTATTTATCAATGCCCCATATGGTTTCTTCAGCCAGATTTCTCCAATCGACGTAAGCATCACGCATGCCGATTTTCAAGAAAATCGAAGGGGTCCGCCCTATTCGCCAAAATTTTCGTAAAGTGCCCTGAGGGGCCCCTATGGGCCCCACCCTAAAAATATTTTTGCACTGTTTTTGGAAAATGCAGCCCTTTCTGATGGTGAAGAAAAAATCCCAAGTTTTCGTAAACTGGTGCCCACAAGTACTATTATTAGGCTTTGAGGCCCCCGAGGCCCCTTATTTATCAATGCCCCATATGGTTTCTTCAGCCAGATTTCTCCAATCGACGTAAGCATCACGCATGCCGATTTTCAAGAAAATCGAAGGGGTCCGCCCTATTCGCCAAAATTTTCAAAAGTGTTCTGAGGGGCCCCTATGGGCCCCACCCTAAAAATATTTTTGCACTGTTTTTGGAAAATGCAGCCCTTTCTGATGGTGAAGAAAAAAATCCCAAGTTTTCGTAAACTGGTGCCCACAAGTACTATTATTAGGCTTTGAGGCCCCCGAGGCCCCTTATTTATCAATGCCCCATATGGTTTCTTCAGCCAGATTTCTCCAATCGACGTAAGCATCACGCATGCCGATTTTCAAGAAAATCGAAGGGGTCCGCCCTATTCGCCAAAATTTTCAAAAGTGCTCTGAGGGGCCCCTATGGGCCCCACCCTAAAAATATTTTTGCACTGTTTTTGGAAAATGCAGCCCTTTCTGATGGTGAAGAAAAAATCCCAAGTTTTCGTAAACTGGTGCCCACAAGTACTATTATTAGGCTTTGAGGCCCCCGAGGCCCCTTATTTATCAATGCCCCATATGGTTTCTTCAGCCAGATTTCTCCAATCGACGTAAGCATCACGCATGCCGATTTTCAAGAAAATCGAAGGGGTCCGCCCTATTCGCCAAAATTTTCAAAAGTGCCCTGAGGGGCCCCTATGGGCCCCACCCTAAAAAATATTTTTGCACTGTTTTTGGAAAATGCAGCCCTTTCTGATGGTGAAGAAAAAAATCCCAAGTTTTCGTAAACTGGTGCCCACAAGTACTATTATTAGGCTTTGAGGCCCCCCGAGGCCCCTTATTTATCAATGCCCCATATGGTTTCTTCAGCCAGATTTCTCCAATCGACGTAAGCATCACGCATGCCGATTTTCAAGAAAATCGAAGGGGTCCGCCCTATTCGCCAAAATTTTCAAAAGTGTTCTGAGGGGCCCCTATGGGCCCCACCCTAAAAATATTTTTGCACTGTTTTTGGAAAATGCAGCCCTTTCTGATGGTGAAGAAAAAAATCCCAAGTTTTCGTAAACTGGTGCCCACAAGTACTATTATTAGGCTTTGAGGCCCCCCGAGGCCCCTTATTTATCAATGCCCCATATGGTTTCTTCAGCCAGATTTCTCCAATCGACGTAAGCATCACGCATGCCGATTTTCAAGAAAATCGAAGGGGTCCGCCCTATTCGCCAAAATTTTCAAAAGTGTTCTGAGGGGCCCCTATGGGCCCCACCCTAAAAATATTTTTGCACTGTTTTTGGGGAAAATGCAGCCCTTTCTGATGGTGAAGAAAAAATCCCAAGTTTTCGTAAACTGGTGCCCACAAGTACTATTATTAGGCTTTGAGGCCCCCGAGGCCCCTTATTTATCAATGCCCCATATGGTTTCTTCAGCCAGATTTCTCCAATGGACGTAAGCATCACGCATGCCGATTTTCAAGAAAATCGAAGGGGTCCGCCCTATTCGCCAAAATTTTCAAAAGTGTTCTGAGGGGCCCCTATGGGCCCCACCCTAAAAATATTTTTGCACTGTTTTTGGAAAATGCAGCCCTTTCTGATGGTGAAGAAAAAAATCCCAAGTTTTCGTAAACTGGTGCCCACAAGTACTATTATTAGGCTTTGAGGCCCCCCGAGGCCCCTTATTTATCAATGCCCCATATGGTTTCTTCAGCCAGATTTCTCCAATCGACGTAAGCATCACGCATGCCGATTTTCAAGAAAATCGAAGGGGTCCGCCCTATTCGCCAAAATTTTCAAAGTGTTCTGAGGGGCCCCTATGGGCCCCACCCTAAAAATATTTTTGCACTGTTTTTGGCAAATGCAGCCCTTTCTGATGGTGAAGAAAAAAATCCCAAGTTTTCGTAAACTGGTGCCCACAAGTACTATTATTAGGCTTTGAGGCCCCCCGAGGCCCCTTATTTATCAATGCCCCATATGGTTTCTTCAGCCAGATTTCTCCAATCGACGTAAGCATCACGCATGCCGATTTTCAAGAAAATCGAAGGGGTCCGCCCTATTCGCCAAAATTTTCAAAAGTGTTCTGAGGGGGCCCCTATGGGCCCCACCCTAAAAATATTTTTGCACTGTTTTTGGAAAATGCAGCCCTTTCTGATGGTGAAGAAAAAATCCCAAGTTTTCGTAAACTGGTGCCCACAAGTACTATTATTAGGCTTTGAGGCCCCCGAGGCCCCTTATTTATCAATGCCCCATATGGTTTCTTCAGCCAGATTTCTCCAATGGACGTAAGCATCACGCATGCCGATTTTCAAGAAAATCGAAGGGGTCCGCCCTATTCGCCAAAATTTTCAAAAGTGCTCTGAGGGGCCCCTATGGGCCCCACCCTAAAAATATTTTTGCACTGTTTTTGGAAAATGCAGCCCTTTCTGATGGTGAAGAAAAAAATCCCAAGTTTTCGTAAACTGGTGCCCACAAGTACTATTATTAGGCTTTGAGGCCCCCGAGGCCCCTTATTTATCAATGCCCCATATGGTTTCTTCAGCCAGATTTCTCCAATGGACGTAAGCATCACGCATGCCGATTTTCAAGAAAATCGAAGGGGTCCGCCCTATTCGCCAAAATTTTCGAAGTGTTCTGAGGGGGCCCCTATGGGCCCCACCCTAAAAATATTTTTGCACTGTTTTTGGAAAATGCAGCCCTTTCTGATGGTGAAGAAAAAATCCCAAGTTTTCGTAAACTGGTGCCCACAAGTACTATTATTAGGCTTTGAGGCCCCCCGAGGCCCCTTATTTATCAATGCCCCATATGGTTTCTTCAGCCAGATTTCTCCAATCGACGTAAGCATCACGCATGCCGATTTTCAAGAAAATCGAAGGGGTCCGCCCTATTCGCCAAAATTTTCAGTAGTGCCCTGAGGGGCCCCTATGGGCCCCACCCTAAAAATATTTTTGCACTGTTTTTGGCAAATGCAGCCCTTTCTGATGGTGAAGAAAAAATCCCAAGTTTTCGTAAACTGGTGCCCACAAGTACTATTATTAGGCTTTGAGGCCCCCCGAGGCCCCTTATTTATCAATGCCCCATATGGTTTCTTCAGCCAGATTTCTCCAATCGACGTAAGCATCACGCATGCCGATTTTCAAGAAAATCGAAGGGGTCCGCCCTATTCGCCAAAATTTTCAAAAGTGTTCTGAGGGGCCCCTATGGGCCCCACCCTAAAAATATTTTTGCACTGTTTTTGGAAAATGCAGCCCTTTCTGATGGTGAAGAAAAAATCCCAAGTTTTCGTAAACTGGTGCCCACAAGTACTATTATTAGGCTTTGAGGCCCCCCGAGGCCCCTTATTTATCAATGCCCCATATGGTTTCTTCAGCCAGATTTCTCCAATCGACGTAAGCATCACGCATGCCGATTTTCAAGAAAATCGAAGGGGTCCGCCCTATTCGCCAAAATTTTCAAAAGTGCCCTGAGGGGCCCCTATGGGCCCCACCCTAAAAATATTTTTGCACTGTTTTTGGAAAATGCAGCCCTTTCTGATGGTGAAGAAAAAAATCCCAAGTTTTCGTAAACTGGTGCCCACAAGTACTATTATTAGGCTTTGAGGCCCCCCGAGGCCCCTTATTTATCAATGCCCCATATGGTTTCTTCAGCCAGATTTCTCCAATCGACGTAAGCATCACGCATGCCGATTTTCAAGAAAATCGAAGGGGTCCGCCCTATTCGCCAAAATTTTCAAAGTGCTCTGAGGGGCCCCTATGGGCCCCACCCTAAAAATATTTTTGCACTGTTTTTGGAAATGCAGCCCTTTCTGATGGTGAAGAAAAAATCCCAAGTTTTCGTAAACTGGTGCCCACAAGTACTATTATTAGGCTTTGAGGCCCCCCGAGGCCCCTTATTTATCAATGCCCCATATGGTTTCTTCAGCCAGATTTCTCCAATCGACGTAAGCATCACGCATGCCGATTTTCAAGAAAATCGAAGGGGTCCGCCCTATTCGCCAAAATTTTCAAAGTGTTCTGAGGGGCCCCTATGGGCCCCACCCTAAAAATATTTTTGCACTGTTTTTGGAAAATGCAGCCCTTTCTGATGGTGAAGAAAAAAATCCCAAGTTTTCGTAAACTGGTGCCCACAAGTACTATTATTAGGCTTTGAGGCCCCCCGAGGCCCCTTATTTATCAATGCCCCATATGGTTTCTTCAGCCAGATTTCTCCAATCGACGTAAGCATCACGCATGCCGATTTTCAAGAAAATCGAAGGGGTCCGCCCTATTCGCCAAAATTTTCAAAGTGTTCTGAGGGGCCCCTATGGGCCCCACCCTAAAAATATTTTTGCACTGTTTTTGGCAAATGCAGCCCTTTCTGATGGTGAAGAAAAAAATCCCAAGTTTTCGTAAACTGGTGCCCACAAGTACTATTATTAGGCTTTGAGGCCCCCGAGGCCCCTTATTTATCAATGCCCCATATGGTTTCTTCAGCCAGATTTCTCCAATCGACGTAAGCATCACGCATGCCGATTTTCAAGAAAATCGAAGGGGTCCGCCCTATTCGCCAAAATTTTCGAAGTGTTCTGAGGGGCCCCTATGGGCCCCACCCTAAAAATATTTTTGCACTGTTTTTGGAAAATGCAGCCCTTTCTGATGGTGAAGAAAAAAATCCCAAGTTTTCGTAAACTGGTGCCCACAAGTACTATTATTAGGCTTTGAGGCCCCCGAGGCCCCTTATTTATCAATGCCCCATATGGTTTCTTCAGCCAGATTTCTCCAATCGACGTAAGCATCACGCATGCCGATTTTCAAGAAAATCGAAGGGGTCCGCCCTATTCGCCAAAATTTTCAAAAGTGCCCTGAGGGGCCCTTTATGGGCCCCACCCTAAAAATATTTTTGCACTGTTTTTGGAAAATGCAGCCCTTTCTGATGGTGAAGAAAAAAATCCCAAGTTTTCGTAAACTGGTGCCCACAAGTACTATTATTAGGCTTTGAGGCCCCCGAGGCCCCTTATTTATCAATGCCCCATATGGTTTCTTCAGCCAGATTTCTCCAATCGACGTAAGCATCACGCATGCCGATTTTCAAGAAAATCGAAGGGGTCCGCCCTATTCGCCAAAATTTTCAAAAGTGCCCTGAGGGGCCCCTATGGGCCCCACCCTAAAAAATATTTTTGCACTGTTTTTGGAAAATGCAGCCCTTTCTGATGGTGAAGAAAAAAATCCCAAGTTTTCGTAAACTGGTGCCCACAAGTACTATTATTAGGCTTTGAGGCCCCCCGAGGCCCCTTATTTATCAATGCCCCATATGGTTTCTTCAGCCAGATTTCTCCAATCGACGTAAGCATCACGCATGCCGATTTTCAAGAAAATCGAAGGGGTCCGCCCTATTCGCCAAAATTTTCAAAGTGTTCTGAGGGGCCCCTATGGGCCCCACCCTAAAAATATTTTTGCACTGTTTTTGGAAAATGCAGCCCTTTCTGATGGTGAAGAAAAAATCCCAAGTTTTCGTAAACTGGTGCCCACAAGTACTATTATTAGGCTTTGAGGCCCCCCGAGGCCCCTTATTTATCAATGCCCCATATGGTTTCTTCAGCCAGATTTCTCCAATCGACGTAAGCATCACGCATGCCGATTTTCAAGAAAATCGAAGGGGTCCGCCCTATTCGCCAAAATTTTCAAAAGTGTTCTGAGGGGCCCCTATGGGCCCCACCCTAAAAATATTTTTGCACTGTTTTTGGCAAATGCAGCCCTTTCTGATGGTGAAGAAAAAAATCCCAAGTTTTCGTAAACTGGTGCCCACAAGTACTATTATTAGGCTTTGAGGCCCCCCGAGGCCCCTTATTTATCAATGCCCCATATGGTTTCTTCAGCCAGATTTCTCCAATCGACGTAAGCATCACGCATGCCGATTTTCAAGAAAATCGAAGGGGTCCGCCCTATTCGCCAAAATTTTCAAAAGTGCCCTGAGGGGCCCCTATGGGCCCCACCCTAAAAAATATTTTTGCACTGTTTTTGGAAAATGCAGCCCTTTCTGATGGTGAAGAAAAAAATCCCAAGTTTTCGTAAACTGGTGCCCACAAGTACTATTATTAGGCTTTGAGGCCCCCCGAGGCCCCTTATTTATCAATGCCCCATATGGTTTCTTCAGCCAGATTTCTCCAATGGACGTAAGCATCACGCATGCCGATTTTCAAGAAAATCGAAGGGGTCCGCCCTATTCGCCAAAATTTTCAAAAGTGCCCTGAGGGGCCCCTATGGGCCCCACCCTAAAAATATTTTTGCACTGTTTTTGGAAAATGCAGCCCTTTCTGATGGTGAAGAAAAAAACCCCAAGTTTTCGTAAACTGGTGCCCACAAGTACTATTATTAGGCTTTGAGGCCCCCCGAGGCCCCTTATTTATCAATGCCCCATATGGTTTCTTCAGCCAGATTTCTCCAACCGACGTAAGCATCACGCATGCCGATTTTCAAGAAAATCGAAGGGGTCCGCCCTATTCGCCAAAATTTTCGTAAGTGCCCTGAGGGGCCCCTATGGGCCCCACCCTAAAAATATTTTTGCACTGTTTTTGGAAAATGCAGCCCTTTGTGATGGTGAAGAAAAAATCCCAAGTTTTTGTAAACTGGTGCCCACAAGTACTATTATTAGGCTTTGAGGCCCCCCCCGAGGCCCCTTATTTATCAATGCCCCATATGGTTTCTTCAGCCAGATTTCTCCAATCGACGTAAGCATCACGCATGCCGATTTTCAAGAAAATCGAAGGGGTCCGCCCTATTCGCCAAAATTTTCAAAAGTGCCCTGAGGGGCCCCTATGGGCCCCACCCTAAAAAATATTTTTGCACTGTTTTTGGAAAATGCAGCCCTTTCTGATGGTGAAGAAAAAAATCCCAAGTTTTCGTAAACTGGTGCCCACAAGTACTATTATTAGGCTTTGAGGCCCCCCGAGGCCCCTTATTTATCAATGCCCCATATGGTTTCTTCAGCCAGATTTCTCCAATCGACGTAAGCATCACGCATGCCGATTTTCAAGAAAATCGAAGGGGTCCGCCCTATTCGCCAAAATTTTCAAAAGTGCCCTGAGGGGCCCCAAGGGATGTTTTCTGTAAATATTTGTCTTTGATATCTTTGGGGTATTGATATCTTCGTCTGATATCAGTTTGGATGTGATCAGCCTTCTTGTTGAGCTAGGACATAGGTTTAAGTGTCCTGATCTAAGTTTGTACTGAATATGAATGTGGGCTAAATCTGTGCCGAATCTGTGCTGAACGTGTGCTAACTTTACATACATGTTCCAACACCGAGATAATAGGCGGGCGATAGCTCCACCGAACGGATTATAGGGCTTTGGGTGATCGGTACAACACCACCTGACCAATGAAAAAGTCAACAATATCCGGCGATAATCAACAATTATGTGATATATGGCAAATTCAAAACGTTGTAGTCTAGATTTGATCGCCTCAAATGTGTCATAATCGGTCATAATCTGGCAGCACTGATGGCTACTTATCGCTGCCAAATTTCGAAGGGCGCGAAGTTCTTCCTAAATCTATTTTATTTCACTTCGGGGCCGCGGCAGCCACTAACCCAGTGCTTAGAGACGAAAGGGCAAGGGTGTCGCAAGTGCAGGGGCACCGCCAAGGAATTTTCGCAGGGGGGACGGACCCGGGCTGGTGCTGACCGGGGAGGGAAATTATGAGCATATTCGGTAGCTGACAAAATTGAGCCAAAAATGTTTGGGTCGGGGGACGTCCCCCCTGGTTGGCCAACAGGGAGGACGTGTCCTCCCGTCCCCCTCACTTTCGGCGCCCATGCGCAAGTTATTTTTTATGTATGGGACGGACTTCGACATGGTGACGAATAATATGAGAGGGTAACCAAATTAAGACTAGTACAACATTTATTACTGCACAAAGCCTAGCCTGAGTGTAAATCCCCGACCGGTTTCAGGAGCATCCTGCCCCCGTTTTCAAGCCGGAGATGGAGATAACACTATAACATGAACCTAACCAAGTGAAAACACGAAGACAGTACACTTTCAAATAAGAATATTGGTCGTGAACATGATAGCTCTAAACTCGTGTTATTTTTCACTTCTATCTCTTTTTTGACTGGCGTTTCAAGACGTCCAGAAATTCAGGGAAGATGGCAACTGCCGATATTTTTATTCATTTTTGGGTCTGTGGTGGTCTGGATGTAAACTGCCTCTTTTATTTCCCGCTGTTTTTGTCATGAGTCGAAAGTTTAAGTCGTTGTGGTGTCCCGTTGGATATATGATCCTTGAATGAATGTTCCGCTGTGGCCTCCGCCGCTCTCTCGTCAATTGACCCTCGGATTATTTTTTGTAGAGATTTTCGGTGTTCGTCTTGTCGGACTTCCATCATCCTTTTGTTTTCTCCAATGTATATTTTCGGACAGTCATTACATTCATCACACGCAGAAATCAGATGGTTCATTTGGGGGAACATTCTTGCGGCGCAGTTCCCCTAGTCATGAGTGAACTCAGGGGAGCCCTTCCCCAGCGGAGCTCGGCGCTCACCGAAACGTCGCCTCTCCCCGCCTCTATGGGAGATCCAGAATGTCTTATATTAATTAGGGGACCCCCAGTCACGCGAGAGTCACTTTTGGACGGGATATATATCATGTTAGCACCAAATATCCGCGGCCCAGCGATATATCGCGGACCGCCGATATTCACATTCTGGGACAAGCGGTAGGTAGGATTTTAGAGTGGTGTCCTTTACCTTTCAGGCAGCGCCGCGACCATTTAGGTGGGCGGGGGGCGGGGGGGATCGAACAAGAAATGGTAATAACACCCTCCTCTCTCCCTTTCTGGGTCCGGCTATCTTCCCCTTCCCGTTTAGAGAATCGGAACCCGTGCGATAAGATCTGGTGCTCGCACAGAGCACTTTGCTCAAATGTAGCCCTTTTCCAGAGGTCAGGTGCGCTTGAAATGTAGCCAAATGTTTATTTGCCGAAGTTGTCCTGCTAAAAAAAACACGGGACGATGAATAGCTGCTTGGAACCTGAAAATTCTATCACCCCATCACGCCCACAGACGTGCCCTTTGGGACCCGTACGATGATCCCTACACCTCATGAGCACACTGGGATCGCTGTAAACAGTCAATCTTGTGCTTTGTTTCCCGGACGATGTCATCATAAGTCGAACCCTTTCGCCGCAGCAAAACCTGACTTCGCGGCCAGCCCTTAGAGAAAATATCCAGTGCAAAAAACAACACGTAAATGGCATGAATTTATTGTGTGCATGAGTAATTGTATTATGTTACACACCACATGTAAGACACAGCGTACCAACAACCTCTATTTAGGCATGATACCAGGCAACGTCACTAGAACCATCCGAAACATCCGAACGCTCGCCTTACGCAACTATATCCGCACCACCCACGCTAAATACATTGTTCGCACACCTCCATGTGGCAGAAAACGCACAAGTGCGCTTGAGATGCACGCGCACCCGCTCGCGAACACACTGTGTGATCTGTCACAAAATCGCACAACCGCATCCCCTTGGCATGATATCACAAAAGGGACACGCCAACGCCAGTCCGGCGCACAGCGGTCCAACAATCGAAAAAGTGGCTCAAACACCGAGGATGAGACGTTTGGGACGCCGCACCGCGGATGAACCTGCATCAAAACAGGTCTTGGCCAACGCGGAGCGCACCCTACACTAGCGCCACCTATACGTGGCCGCTCAGCAGAGCCACCTGCCGGCCACTGCCGATAACTCCAGCTGCCGAAGCCAAACTCATCAAGTACATCTGTGCAGCCCACAGCCCCTCCACTGCGGTCAGGGCAGCCAACATGTGCGCCTTTTATCACCGAGAACGTGATTTATCGTCGGCCACAACCTCCCATATCCGCGCGGCTGCCAGGCTGATCAAAACTAGTGGGAGGACAGTATAGTTGAGGCGAGCGTCATCTCTTCGATGACACGGAAGATATTGCAATGCCGCTATCGTCGGAAAACATGTCGAGATCTGCTACTGTAGAGTCTAAAATGAGCTAGGAGAAAACTTAACTGTTAAGGGCAGGCGCGTCTTTCATTCTTTCCGAGAAAGTAATGCAGTTGGTACACAGCTAGTAATTCTATGGTCGCACGTGCCGATTATGACGGTAGGACAAGCTCTGCACCCCGCACCTCTTCGCAGCCCTCTCACACTTCCCGGAAAATATTTCAGGATCTCTTTTCCATCTTCAATGACAAGGACGGATTCAGCAATGAATATCATAAGGGGCTTATGTACAGTGATCGCAACAATTGCAATGCGTCGAACGGCATTAATACTCTGTGGATGAGGTTGTGAAGCTCTAGTTTCCGCCACCACCGATAGAGGCCACTAGTCGCGGCGGCGGCGCCTTCGGAGGGTCACCGCCGCATACTGCTACCGTTCAGCTGCTGTACCAATCCGTACCCGTAGGGGTACATGTTTCCCTGCGGGTGCACGCCTACCGAAGGTACGGGGAAGAGGGTTAGATGAGGCTGTGGTATGACGGACAACAGCTGAGTCGCGTCCCAAACTTCCCGACATAAGAAGAGTCAGAGGAAGATCGTATGATTTGTGTTACGAGACAAGCGCACCAGCTCGAACAGATCGTGCACTTATTACAGTCCCCCTTCCCATGGTGTCCTCGACCTCACCTCTGCTGCCACTAAAGGGCGACCTGCCCTCTCCCTCCTTACCCCGTGACCTCCTCTGACCTCCCTCAATACCTGGTGACCTCCCTCGATACCCTCTGACCTCCCTCAACACCTGGTGACCTTCCTCAACACCTGGTAACCTTCCTCAATACCTGGTGACCTTCCTAAATACCTGGTGACCTCGATCAGTACCCTTTGACCACTCTCAGTACCCTCTGACCCCCTCGGTGCCCTTTGACCACTCTCAGTACCCTCTGACCCCCTCAGTACCCTGTGACCTCCCTCAGTACCCCCTGACCTCCCTCAGTACCCTCTGACCCCCTCAGCACCCCCTGACCTCCCTCAGTACCCTGTGACCTCCCACTGACCTCTCTGCAGGGCCGCAGCGTCCGGCTGCGGCATCCCCCCGGCGTGGTGGTGGTGCGGGTGGGAGGCCGCGTGCGCGGGCCCGTACTGACCCGCCTGGTGACCTCCCATCACGTGACCCATCATGGCGCCGCCCATGAATCCGCCGGCGGCCATGTAGGGCGCCATCTGCTGGGGCGACATCCTGCGTCCGGGAGATGGCGTAAGCGCAACCGGAGGCACACGTTATCATAGAGCACGTGCCTGAGGATGACGGCTGCAGTCTGGGTATGTCCCAAAAACGAGCAACTCGGACACAAAATAGATACGGTCCTCGAGGTTTCACGTTTAGACTCGATTACTGGACAATCTTTTGACACAAAAGCAGAGTAACTGGCTACTAATGAACGGGTCGATGCCTCGCCATGTCTAAGCTGACCAAAAGTCAACCATGTGACTCCTGCTGTATCCAAACCAACTGTATCTATTATAAATTATCTGATGAGCTCCAGGTCAAACATCAAAGCAGGCAGTCCACCCACAGAAAACAAGACGATGAGAATTATAAGATGTTGAATCCTTTAGCCCCGCTAAATTATCCCGAAAGGAGAGACGGCACGAAAATCAGCCCGCAGCTGCCGTGCGTGTTTTCCCGCGCAAACGTCCGTTTTTGGCGCGCCAGCGCCAGGACTGACCTGTATCCGTTCTGATGGTGTGGCAGGTAGGGCATCATGCCCGGAGGCACTGCCGGGGCCGGAGGCGGCACCGGAGCCGGCTGGCCGCCTCCTCCGGTGGAGCCGCGCTGCCGCCTCCTCTCGTAGCCGGTCTGTTTGCCTCCGTAGTAGGCGCCCAGGTGAGCGTGGCGAGGAGGCGGCGGAGGCGTCATACTGTGGCCAGCTCCAGGGGAGGGGTGGCCGGCGGCGGCGTGGTGGTGTTGCCTGGGGGAGAGGGAGGGGGATGTGAGAGGCGCCCGGGGGGGTTAATGGTGGGTAGTGACGGTGTTGCCTGAGAGGAGGGAGATGTGAGGCGCCCAGGGGGGGTTCAATGGTGGGTAGGGGTGGTGTTGCCTAGGGGAGAGGGAGATGTGAGGCGCCCAGGGGGGTCAATGGTGGGTAGGGGTGATGTGGCCTGGGGGGAGGGGGATGTGAGGCGCCCAGGGGGGTCAATGGGTGGGTACGGGTGGTGTTGTCTGGGGGAGAGGAAGATGTGAGGCGCCCAGGGGGGGTCAATGGTGGGTACGGGTGGTGTTGCCTGGGGGAGAGGAAGATGTGAGGCGCCCAGGGGGGTCAATGGTGGGTACGGGTGGTGTTGTCTGGGGGGAGGGGGGATGTGAGAGGCGCCCAGGGGGGGGGGTAATGGTGGGTAGTGACGGTGTTGCCTGGGGAGTGGAGGGCATGAGGGACATGCTTGGGAACAAACAGAGCAGTCACGCAACCGCTAGTTCAGTATACTGCACCAGCCATAAATACAATCATATAATAGGATTACACATGCGACATCGAGAACGTAACACCTGGGGCTTCTTGTCCAGCCAGTCGCATTAATAAATGTTGCGCGTGATAAGATAAAACAGGATCAAAGACACCACCACCCATTCAACCACATTCATCCCATGTTGTCCACGTTTCTCCTTCTCAAACCAGGAAATAAGTTCTCTAGGTTGTAAAATATGCCCCGATGCTCGTTCAAGTACATCCACCCATCATGAAAACCAGATTGCGCGCATCATTATACTCCGGTGATGGAAAGGAAGATAGAGAAGACAAGGAAGTGAATTTCAGCAATAAAAAAGCGTCGCGTCTCGCGTTCCTTACATGGTGAGATGTCCATGATGGTGTTGGTGAGCTGCTGCAGTTTGGAGATGCTGCAGGAGCTGCCAGCTGCAGCTGCAGCTGCTGCAGCGCCGGCAGAGGCGGCACCGGCTCCGGCAGCTCCGCCCTGGGCTGTAGAGAGACAGGTCAGGGTCAGATCAGGGCAGGGGAGACAGGTCAGGGTCAGATCAGGGCAGGGGAGACAGGTCAGGTTCAGATCAGGGCAGGGGAGACAGGTCAGGGTCAGATCAGGACAGGGGGAGACAGGTCAGGGTCAGATCAGGGCTGGGAGAGACAGGTCAGGGTCAGATCAGGGCAGGGGAGACAGGTCAGGGTCAGATCAGGGCAGGGGGAGACAGGTCAGGGTCAGATCAGGGTAGGGGGAGACAGGTCAGGGTCAGATCAGGACAGGGGGAGACAGGTCAGGGTCAGATCAGGGCAGGGGGACAGGTCAGGGTCAGATCAGGGCTGGGAGAGACAGGTCAGGGTCAGATCAGGGCAGGGGAGACAGGCCCAGGTAAGGCCGAGGGAAAAGTAGGCTTCATATTTAAGCTGGGGATGCGAGTCCGGAAATTCGTCTAAGAAATCCGAAGAGGTAATCACTTAGCATACAGAAAAATTCCGAGAGGTACATGGTTGGGACGTAAAAGGCGCTGGTGAGCCTTAAATAATAAGGTAAAGTTTTATTAATGTATAACCACGAGAAAAGGTAGGTATAAAGTTTCCCGCGCCAGCAAAAGCAAAGGCGTAACGCGGGTGGTGACCGAGGATAGCTGGTGAATGCAATTCACGGCAACTCAGTGTTTTGTTACAGCATACAACGATGAAAAGCGGAGTAATTTCAGATCGAGAGTAAGTTTTTCCTCACCACATATTTTGCCTAATAAAAACCGATAGTCACCCCCCACTGTTCCACTGCATACTTCCGCGAGAAACCTTAAACTTCACACTGTCCGACCTCGGTGTTACAATACCGGCCTGGCATCAGCATCACCGAAGGCATCAGCATCAGCGGCATCGCGGGTACGTACCGGTGGCAGCGGCGTAGTATCCGGCGGCGGCCGCCTGCTGCTGGGCCTGCATCATGGCGTAGCTCTGCCCCGAGTGCGGACCGCCCTACCGCACAAACACACGTGTTATAGCGTAGCTCTGCCCGCGGCACGGCGCGCAACGTCAGAGGAAGCTCCCTCTGCAATTTCAAACCACGATTAACACATTTCGGGAAATGTAACGTTTACTCCGATCATTAGGCCCGTGGTGTACGTCAGCGTTCCAAGTTGCATAGCCCATGAAACCTTTTGAAACACTGGTTTACCGTTTCCCGTGTGAGATGCATATCTCACAATGTGCTGCGTGTGCACGGAAAGTCAGAGCGTAAGGAGACTTTGTTTGTAATGCATGGAAAACGAGTAAAAACGTCATAAAACCTTTAAGCCTCTGGCTCAGAAAGGTCAGCACACTCCACTAAACAGCGGTCAGTCGACCGGCGATCACATGTCCAGAGAGTCATCAGTGCTGGGGCGATACTCACCTGTCCGGAGAGCAGTGTGCTGAGATGAGACTCACCTGTCCGGAGAGCAGTGCTGGGGCGATACTCACCTGTACGGAGAACCATCCATGCTGAGGTGAGACTCACCTGTCCGGAGAGCCATCCGTGCCGGGGCGAGACTCACCTGTCCAGAGAGCCATCCGTGCTGAGGCGAGACTCACCTGTCCGGAGAGCCATCCGTGCTGAGGCGAGACTCACCTGTCCAGAGAGCCATCCGTGCTGAGGCGAGACTCACCTGTCCAGACAGCCATCCGTGCTGAGGCGAGACTCACCTGTCCAGAGAGCCATCCGTGCTGGGGCGAGACTCACCTGTCCAGAGAGCCATCCGTGCTGGGGCGATGCCAGCAGCTGCTGGTTGTAGCCGTACTGGGGGTAGTACTGGGCGTGTACCGCCGCCACCGCCGCCGACGTCACCGCTGGCGCCGTTTGCTGGCCGTTCTGCGAGGCCCGGCTGGTCCTCTGCGACTGCTGCTGTTGCTGCTGCTGCTGCTGTCGCTGCTGCTGCTGCTGCTGTTGATGGGCAGCTTGTGCTACCGCCGCCGCCGCCACCTGGCCCGGGGAGGGCGTCGGCTGTGCCGAGGACCTCTGGATGGGAGAGGGTGCCCCTGGGAAGCCGGGAGAGGCCTGCAGGGACGGGTGAGGAGCTGGCGAGTGAAGGGAGTGGTGCCCCGGACTGGGCGCCGTCTGGT
This sequence comes from Lepas anatifera, assembly GCA_034440635.1. Lineage (NCBI taxonomy): Eukaryota > Metazoa > Arthropoda > Thecostraca > Lepadidae > Lepas > Lepas anatifera. The sequence continues at coordinate 30,258 of JAOTON010001033.1, read as the reverse complement.
GCTGCGGGTGCCGGCCCGGACTGGGCACAGGGTGTTGCAGCTGATGACCAGGGCTGGCCACGGGGTGTTGAAGCTGGTGTCCTGGACTAGCCACAGGATGTTGAAGCTGGTGTCCTGGACTTGCTACAGGGTGTTGAAGCTGGTGTCCTGGACTAGCCACGGGGTGTTGAAGCTGGTGTCCTGGACTAGCCACGGGGTGTTGAAGCTGGTGTCCTGGACTTGCCACGGGGTGCTGGAGTTGGTGACCCGGGCTTGGGACAGGGTGCTGAATGGGATGTCCCGGACTAGACACAGGGTTTTGAAGCTGGTGTCCTGGACTCGGTACTGGGTGCTGTAGCTGATGGCTCGGGCTTTGTACTGGATGCTGCAGCTGATGTCCTGGACTAGGCACAGGGTGCTGCAGCTGATGCCCTGGACTTGGCACAGGGTGTTGGATCGGGTGGCCCGGACTCAGCGCCTGGTGCGACATCTGGTGTCCACCAGGGCTCGGCGCCGGTCTCTGCTGCTGCTGAGAGACGGGCTGAACCGGGCTGGCCGCCGTGGCCATCATTCCAGGGCTGGGCACCGGCCGCAGACCTGAACCGGTCCCCACTCCCTGCTGAGAACCCTGCGGCTGCACCTGCTGCTGAGGAACCTGCGGCTTGTTCTGGTGATGAGAACCCTGATGCTTGTTCTGCTGATGAGAACTCTGCGGCTTGCTCTGCTGATGAGAACTCTGCTGCTTGCTCTGCTGCTGAGAACCCTGCGGCTTGCTCTGCTGATGAGAGCCCTGATGTTTCTCCTGTTGCTGGGGACATTGCGGCTTGCAGGCAGAGGTCGACTGGGGGTTGTTCTGGTGTGAGCCGTGTCTCGAGCTGTGCTGGGTACCCTGCTTAGGGGACTGCTGTGTCGGCTGTTTGGTGCTGTGATGTGTCTGCTGAGGCTCGCTAGTTCTAGGCTTTGCCGGTTTCTGCGGTAAGGCGTTTACCGGCGTCTCGACACACTGGCGACTGGCGCCCACTTCCGACGGATGGGAGCTTGGCAGCCCCTGTGGCGAGGAAGCACCTGAGCCGTGGAGAGACCACACAGAGCTGGTGGGGGCGAAGTCCCGAGCGCACGCGGGCAGACTGGGCCCGGCAGGCGCCGTCACCGCCGACGCTGATGAAGCCGACGGTAGCGACGACGGCGCAGAACACGCTGAAGCCGCTGAGGCAGACACTGGTGTAACGACGTCAGAGGATGGAGCTGAGAACGATGGCGCTGCTGATGCTACCGTGGCGGAGATGGTAGAAGACGATGATACAGCTGATGACACAGCCAAGGCGGGATCGGTCGTTGCCACTGACACTGCCGACACAAATGAAGAGGCTGGCGCAGCTGACAAGACTGACACAGCTGACGAGACTGACACAGCTGACGGGGCTGACACAGCTGACGGGGTTGGCTGGGTAGACACAGCCGCCGCAGTCGCCGGTATGTTTGTCACCACCGCAGGATCGCCCGATGCCGCCAGACTCGCGGAAGGCGATCCACCCAAACTGACACTGCCAGCCGCCGCCTCTAACGCACAGGACCGGCGCACTGGCGGGGTCGCGTCCGGCGCTGACCCCGCAGGGGCGGATACAGGCTCCTGCTGAGCGGGGAGGGAGTCTCTGGCGCCGCCGGGGCGCGACAGTCTGCGCGGAGTTGTTGCCGGCAGGACGTCTCGGCACTTGGCGCTGGTTCCGCCGGGTTCTTTGTTGACCCCTTCTCCGATGCAGCGTCAGTGCCCGCCTCAGCTGAGCGGGCGGTGTCGTGGGGTGGGCTGGGCCGGGCGGCTGGCTCCTCAGCCTCGGGGGTGGTTCTCTCCTTCTCTGTATCCTGTGTGGAGCTGTCGTCAGCATTAACCGCGCTTGCTGGGGTTCCACAGGGCACGGCTTTGACATCAGAAGTCGCGGCGGCAGGCGCCGACGTCACGGCTTCCTCGCTTCGCACATCATCCTCCACATCGACAACGCTAGCACGTTCAGTCGAACGGCAAGCATCTGGGGAGACCTTCCTGAGATCGAAGCCACTGTCTGGCTTGTCCTCTCCGCTTGCAGCGCCGTCTGTGGTGCTCTCGTGCTCCGACTCCGGTTTGGCGTTTATCTTCACATCGGAGGACTCTGCGGGAGTGGAGGCACTCCCGTCCACTGCAGCGGCCGGGGGGTGACTCCGTAACACCGGCCTCCAGCTTGGTGGCAGGCTCATCACCAGCCTTGGAAAGTGAAGCCCGTTTTTCATCCTGCACCAACTGCGGCGCCAAAGACTTCACCTCCTCTTTAGAACCCTCCGTCTTCTTCTCCGCTCGCTGATTCGAGTGCGTCGCCTTGCCGCCCCACTTCCCACTCTCCACCTCCTGCTTCGCCGCCTCCTCCTGCCGTCCCTCCCTCTTCGCCTCTCCGTCCACCTTCTTCAGCTCCTCCGCCACCTCCGTCACGTCCACCAGCTCCGGCGCCACCGTCGGCTCCTGGGGCTCACTCTCCGGCGTACCCCCTCCCGAGCTGGCCACCGCCACCGATGTGTTGCTCTCCTCGCTGGAGATGCTCAGGTTGCACTCCTCCAGACGTCGCGTCGCCGGCGGCGGCGGGGGCGACGGCATACGGAGTGGCGGCTTCGGCGGCTTCAGCTGCTTCGGCGGCGCGTCTCTGAGCACCTCCGGCTCGGGAGGAGTGTCGACTGTGTCAGGGGCCGCGGCGGGAGGGGAAGGTACAGCGGCAGCGGCAGACGGAGGAGAAGGTACAGCGGCAGCAGCGGTAGCGGCGGCGGCGGCGGGGTGACGAGCCGCAGCCCGGGCCGCCCGGCGCTGTGAGGGCGTGTTGGTGGCCTGCCAACGGAGATGGACGGGGGTCAGACTGAGGGGGACAACACGCAGACCCAGGCCCGCTATCAGAAGAGCACACCCATCCCCATCCATCCCCCCTCTGAATTTTATATTCAACCGGTACTGGCAAGCTGCCGGGACATAGACTGACAAGTACAACCGCTTATTTAGCATGTGTCCCAACAAACCGAGGGGTTTGTTTCTCAGATTTCTCAGATAGAAAACTCTTTGGTTTACCTCTGACACCTTTGAGGACAATACCTCCTACTTAACCAGTCCTACGTCTATGAATATAATCCCCTCCATTTCACCTCTGATGTCTGTGAGTACAATCCTACCGTTTCACATCTGATGTCCGTGAGTATAATCCCTTCCGTTTTACCTCTGATATCTGTGAGTATAACCCCTCCTGTTTCGCCCCTGACGCCTCTGAGGTAAGCCCCTCCTGGTTCACCCCTGACCTCTGTGAGGGTAATCCCTGTCTCCGCCCTGCCGTACCTGAGGGGCCGCCGGAGACTCCCGGGCAGGGTCCATCGCCGGTGGCTGGCTCCTTCCGCTGGTTTTCGCCTGCTTGGCTGCCTTCGCCGACGTCACCTTCGTCGGCTGCGGCTTCTGACATAAAACAAAGGCAGGGTTAACGTTTAGCTAAGGACAAGAACGCAGTCCCCAGAACTTAGACATCATTACTTTTTTAGAACCAGCTTTCCTCTGACTAATGCACGAATTAGCTTAGAGCAACAGCATAATAAAGACAATCGGGGAGAGGGGAGTAGGCATGAAGCAGTCAACGAAGTCGGGTATTATGAACTGATGCTAGTGCAGGTATGCGATATTTAGGCCTAGCCTCAGGGGTGTGAATTTATTGCTCTTAGGCACCCGCAAACGTTGAAATTAAATTAAATTTCCATTAAATTGTCATCTTTTCATTTCAGGGAATTTTAATTCTTTCTTGTGCAGTTCAACAGGCATATGGGAGGGCTGAAACATACGTTATATAATACCACTCAATTTAAAATGGTGGTTACTGACATGCTTTCAAAAAAATCCACGTCCCTGGGCTAGGGTGGTGACCGAGCCTGCATCACCATCCCTCCCAATAACACCAGTACCCGCAAACCCACAGTTTTCCCGCTTCCCTCCCGGGAACCTGCTGAGTCAGCCCCCAGTCTCACCGTCACCGGCGTGGGTGTAGGAGCTGGGACCCCAGCCGTCGCCTTCTTGTTCCTGGGCACGCCTTTGGGCCAGCCCCGCTTCTTCTTGGGAGGCTCCTCCACCTCTGGCTTGTCGGGTGGCGCTGGTGCGGGAGCAGGCGCCGACTTCTTCTTTTTCCGTGGCGGCTCCTCGGTTTGGGCTGGTTCCGGTTCCTAAGTGGAACAGTAAAGATGACGAGGAAACAATGGAAACACAGCCTGGTGTGGTGGTCTACAGTTTAATCTTCTGGAAAACCAACTCACACAGACGAACTGTAGATGCGTTACACTGTTCCCTACGCGCTCTCGACACACACTCGCCCAAACGAAGGCTACCTCTCAGCCATGCTACCCCACTCATCATCCACATCACCAGTAACATCAGCTACATCAAACATTTATACATCAGTTTCTCTTAGCGACCTACACAGTCGCATCAACCCCACGAGATAATCTCCCTAGGCTGCTTGCGCAACAAACACATATAAGAAAGAGACCTGCTTTGGACGAGTCAGAATTAGCGTGGACGACCTGATCTCGAACACGTAGGTGGAACTGAAAATAAAGTTTTTGTAAGCACTCCGCACATGACGTGAAAAATATATAGTTTAGCAAGCCGTTTGAGATATCTGATCCAAACACAAACAGTTGGTAATTTCGACAGGGTGCTGGCGGCCTAACCTGTCTGTCCTCGTCGGCGGGCTGTGCCGGTGTGGGGTCCTCCTTTGTGGGTCCTCCTTTGGGGTCCTCCTTCTCAGCTGAGGTTTGCCTCCGCCGGCGCAGACGAGAGCTGGCCGCCGGGGCCGGGGCCGGAGCCGGGGTCACTGACCTGGAGGAGAGAGAAGGCGGGGTCACTGACCTGAGGGAGAGAGAAAGCGGGGCTACTGACCTGAAATGGGGGCAGGCGTCACAGACCTGGGAGGGGTCACAGACCTTAGGGGAGAAGAGTCACTGACTCATCCAACCAAGTACAATCTCCAGAAACATACTACTAAATCCACAAACAAGGAGTTCAAGCCCATTTTCGATCCCACCCACACTCTACACCTGACCCGCCCGTCCCTGTCAGTGGACTCCGTCCGCCGTGCACTGACCTGGTGCGGCTGCCGGGCGTCTCTGCGCGCTGCCCGCCGGTCCTGCTGCTGGCCCTGCGGCGCCCCTGCCGGACCGGAGTCGCCCTCTCCTCCGAGGCCGAGCCCTGCCTCCGGCCGCCGCGCGCCCCGCCCCTGACGCCGCCTCCTCCGCGGGCAGACCGCCCCCTCCGGCCCGTCACTGTCGCTTTACCACGGACCTCCTCCTCGTCCTCCGATGACTCTGAGTCGGAGTCTCCGCCGGAGTCTGAGTCAGAGGCGGCCGGGCGGGGGCGGCCTCGCGGCGCGGTCTCGCCGGAGTGGTGTCGGCGGCCTCCCGCGCGCGCTTTGGCCTGCCGCGAGGCTCAGAGGTTTTCTGGGGCGGCTCAGAGGTTTTCTGAGGTGGTTCCGAGGTTTTCTGAGGAGGTTCCGAGGTTTTCTGAGGAGGTTCTGAAGTGTCGCGCAGTCGCTTTGCTGTGGTCTCAGAGCGTTTTTCTGATCGTTTCTCAGTTGTTTTCGACAATGGCTTGTCTTCCAATTTGTCGTTTTTCACATGGGGCGCATCAGACGACTTTACCACAGGATCGTCCTCCTTTTTCTTGCCCTTGCCGCTCTTGTCCGAGAACTTGGTCTTTATCTTTTCGTGGTGCCTACCGGGGGTCTTATCAGCACGTTTATCCTGAGTCTTATTAGAGTGTCTGCCGACAGTGGGCTTCTCAATCTTCTTGGCAGACACCGGCGTTTTGTCCGAGGGCTTTTCAACATCCTTTTCCCTCTGCTTTTCGACTTTCTTGGCCCCGCCTTTCCCGGCTCCTCTACCCGGAGCCCTCTCGCTGCCATCACCATCTCCCTTCTCCGGACCATCACCCTCCCGCTCTACACCGCCGTTCTCTTTCACCTTGTCCTTCACATCCACGGCCTTCCGACCCGGATCATCCAGCCGATCGGCAGCGGCGTCCACCTTACCCCTGACGCCCCTCTCACCAGAGGCCTGAGTCCGACCCTGCTCGCTGACCACGGCCTTCTTCTTCTCGCTCAGCTCCGTGTCGCGCGCCATGCGGAACCGCATCAGCTCCTGCAGTTTGGCCTGCCGCGGCTTCTTCAGCGGCCTGGAGACCGGTGTGAGAGCGGAGAGGGCTGCCGGAGCCACCGACACTCGCTCCCTCACCACCACCTCCGGCATCTCCTGACCGGCCGGCTGCGGCGGCGGCCTGTTCGACGGCACCTCCTCCCGCTTGTTCTCCTTCTCACCAGCTAACGTCATTGACCTCCTCCCCGCCTCCTTATCGATCTTGGCCGACTTTTCCGACGGGGCCGTCTTCCGAATGGCCTCCTTCTCCGCCTTTGTAGCCTTTTTCGTCCCCTCTTTCTCCACTTTCTCGACAGTCACAGCTCCCACCTTCTTCTTCACACTCTTGGCGGTGCTGCCAGCTCTCGCCTTCTTCCCCAGCTCCGGCGACGCCCCTCTCTCCTCCGAGTCGTCCCGGGTCGTCGGAGTCGGCGGCTCCGGCGAGTCGATTCGGAGGGATGGCGGCTGAGCTGTCTCCTGAGCCGGCGGCGCGGCGTACCCGCCAGAGGGCGCCACCGGCGGGGGCGGAGCTTCAGCGGCGAGACGGAGGCACCCCGGTCCGACTCCGAGTCTCCGTCCTGGGACAGAGCCAGTCGGAGTCAGCATACACACCTGGTGTACAAGCACAGCGTGGTTTTAAACGTAGCATTGTTGCGCGAACAATCGAACCATACTTTAGACATGATTTCCACGAAATAACCACCACTTACGACTTATATTTTCATGTCTTCTCTCAGTACAACAAAAAGGCATGCCCACCTACCGTGCCAAGGGAAAATGGTATTTCTCATTCTTAACACATAGGAGATACCCTTTTCCCTTTGCGCGGTAGAGCGGAAACGGAAAACTGTTCGGAACACCGAGCTGCACAGCCCGCTTCAGACGGTCGCCCGGTTCTAGTTCTTGTGGTACAGCTCAATCCTTGCCAATCACACCCAGCCTCTGGTGAAGTGGCCATACATTAACTACTGCGTGAACTCAAGCGAGGGGTAAATCACTACCTGGCGAGACATTTGCAACACCCTGTAAGCTTCTATACATGCACCAACCTCTCCACACACCAACGTCCTCAGTGTCCACGCGATTGAGCCGTACTGACCCAAGATACCTTTACTTAAAGGTACGTTCAAGAGGGATTCCTCCACGCCCGAGTGACGTCACACGGGCGTGGAGGAATTCCTTCACCATCGAGCCGTGTGTTAAACTGCTGCTAATGGCACTTCCCGCTTACGAAGTTGTGAGAATACACAGTAATCAAGTTTATCCCAAATGCAATAAATAAACATTTCATCTTCAATTTTGGGCCTCTTTTTGCAAAAAAATTGGATATTTAATCATTTAATTTTCCCATGTTTTACGCTACGAGGTGTGACGTCACATTCGGTGGTCTGCGCTTGCTGTTGGAGGGGGCTGGTACTGACCGTGAAGCGGTGAGAGAGGCCGGGCACCAGCGGGGTCCACCGCAGGCAGTCGGGGTCCAGCGCGATCCTGGTGGCGCTGGCGGCGGCGCGGCGACCTGCCTCCTCCACCGCCGCCCAGTCGATACTCAGCACCACGCTGTCGACAGTGAGGAGTAACCATGATGATGATGATCATCATGCTCATCATGATGAAGCAGCCATGATGATCACCGTTCACCGTTCATTAGCAATCATGATCATCGTTTACGGTCAACGGTGGGGTCAGAGCCTCTATTTACTGTGGTGGTGAGGTCAGGAGGTAGCGAAGAATACGAGGAAACAGTTCAAGACGGCAGCGAAAAACGTTCAATTTAAACCGATACGAAGACAAGGGAAACTACTGACTTCTTGCTGAGATCAAGGCTAGGAAGTAGAGACAATCAATAACGACATTGCGAGAGTCAGACATTGGAGAAGCACTTTGTCATCTTCAGAACAAATCTCCTCAGTTCACACAAAAACCCGAGTCCCACAACACGATTCCCACACGTGGGAGCGCACTGCCTCCGCGACAAACACCGACCTGTCATCCCGAGCCCCAAAATACATCTCACACCCCGTGGCAGCGCACTGCCTCCCCGCTAAACACTGACCTCTCGTCAGGCGCCGTGCGCACCATCTTCAGAAGATGCAGCGCCGTCAGTATGTCCTGCGGGTGCATGCCGGTGGTGTCCATCAGCTGGCGCACCAGAGGCCGCCGCTCCGACCCGTGCTGCCATCTACCGTGCTGGTAGAGAAACTCTAGTACCACCGACCGCCAGTAGGCGTGGTAGGAGACGCGGCCGAGCTCCGAGAGCGGCTTCTCCGGGGTGCCCGGCTGCCCCTCCGTGCGAGAGAGGAGGTAGCCTGCGCAGGAAGATGAGAGAGAGCGGTGATAATAACGCCGATAGGTGGCCGTGGTGTACGGTGAAAAGGCAGACATACGTAAATACATCTTGGAAATGATTGGGCGAGGTTAGTGGCTCAGTGAAATCAATTCGGCCTCTCACTGAAGTGACCGAACTCACTCGGTGAAATCAGCTGAAGTGACTGAAGTCACTGATTCACGGAAGCCACTCACTTGCTAAAGAAGCTGACTCCCTGACGTCACTGACTCCCTGAAGTCACTCACTAAAGAAACTGACTCCCTGAAGTCACTCACTAAAGAAACTGACTCGCTGAAGTCACTCACTAAATAAACTGACTCGCTGAAGTCATGGACTCACTGAAGTCGATGAGGAAGCGTCCGTAGCCCTGCCGCTGGTAGTGCGGCATGGTCATGATGCAGGACACGTTGTACTTCTGCGAGCAGTGCTTCTCCTTGCTGAAATAGCCGACCAGGTGACAGCCCTGTACCGAGAGAGGACGAAACGTCAGGGCTGAAAACAAGAGAGGAGGCAAGGCAAAGGTATAGGATCCCACATTTTTCAGGGGAGAAAGCAGGCTCACAGCCAGCGAAGCTGAGTAACAGACAACCCCATTCCCACGAGTACCTTGACGTCGTTTTTGGTCAGCACGTAGAAGAGGAAGGGTTCGACGTCGTAGTACAGCGTTTTGTGGTCCAGGAACAGCTTGGCCAGCAGACACAGATTCTGACAGTAGATCCGGTTCACGTTGCCGTCCACCTCGAACACCTGCCACAGCGGTGGATCAGTGTCAGAGGGTGTACTGGGCGTGGCCTCGCTCCCCGCGCCCTACGTGCATCGTTCTTTCCTAGAGGCATGAATGTTTCACCTCGGCTGTCGTGAACATCCCCGCAGACGGGCGCATCTGGGAGGCAGTCCCCCATCGGCTCACGGGGCGCCCCGTGGGTCCGCTTTGGCACCCCCCAAAACATCCTTCGCCTTCCAATATGCAAGTACTGGCGATCCTCACTATAATTTAACGTTCTGACACCTCACACTTTAAGAATTGGCGCCTCCGAGCACAAAATGGCCACCGCCTGACAAAAGCACCCCTTCCCATCGGAAATCCTGGATCCACCCGTCCCCAAACACTCTGTCATTGGTTGGTGGCAGTAGTCTTCTATCTGTACTATCGGGAGGCGAGTATTAACCCGCGACGGCGACCTTTGGACAATAAAACTAGACGAGTCTCGGCAAGCTCTTCAATAATCCTCCTTCACCTTGGGCCCCACTAGCATACCCCCTCCCCACAGCACCCCCTTCTGACCGAGAGCTGTTTGCAGCGGTAGATCTCGGTGCCGGGAGGGTGGCGCCACCCGCACTTGGCCGCGTGCCGGCGCCGACACCCCACCGACTTCATGTACTTGAGACAGAACTCGCAGAGGAAGAGTCGGGGCAGCCTGTCGGAGGGGCAGAGGTCACCAGGAACCCACCGAGACCGGCGCAACCAGGCCCGACTGAGCTGTTTGTTGCCATGCTGTAAACGTTGTAGCCATCTGAGATCATTAGCGATGTCAGAGGAGGGAACACTTAAAGCTTACTGGTACACAAGTTCGGCAGATATAAAAGTCGTGCATCCACCAACGACTCAGAACGGAGATTGCGCTGAGAATGGTGAACAGATGACATCGATGTCATCCTCTCTTCCCCTCTCGCGAAACACATCAATACTAAATCACCTACATAACATAGAAGCCGTTTCTCACTTCGTTCGTCACCGGCTTCTGATTCACCACCAAGGACAGGTGATAATTTTTATCACAGGGGTCAGCAAAAATAGCTCAGCAGGTCACACCTTTAGAGGCACTGAGGATTATACGAGTATTTCCCCATAGGTCACCAGCCCTTCACCTGAGAGTATTACTCACAGGCGTAATGACGTACACACTGACCAACAGCTATCTTATCCGTCGTCGAGCAGTTATTAAACCAGGTTTGAGACCCTCACACTCACTCAATTATCATCACTGCGACGGCGCTCATACCTCTGACACGAGTAATAATGACGTTGCTCTTCTTATTACCCGTATCGTGACCCGTTCTGCACCACAGGATAGAAACCATCTTTATTAGACAGGTTGGACAGACTAGCGGCACCCAGCGTCTCACCTGGCATACTCCTGCGGGTACGGCGCCGAGTACCAGGTACTAATACTGTGAGTACCGAACTGGATCGACGCAGGGGATCGATCCGCCTGGGAGGCCTCGCCGGTCGACTCGCCGCCGCCCCGGCCTCCCGCCGAGACCCCCGTCATCTGCCGAAACAACTGCCGTAAACGGCCCGGTCAGGTCAGGTCAGGTCGGGGCGGTGCCCGGGGGCCAGACCGGCGTTAGTGCAACGTGCTAGTGTATTCGGAAGTACCGAGCCAGAGTGCGTCACATGCCGGATATCCGAACGAAATTGGCATCGGATATCCGAGCGATATCCGAATTCTATCCGAACGAAACGAGCCGCTGGAGGAAGCTGGGAACAGTAGAAAAGTTTGGAAAGTTTCAGATCTGGAGATGGGTGGAGATCCCAGGAGAGTTGGTGGTCAGGACTTTGGTCAGACTCCCCCCCTGGATTTTGGGTCTCCCATAAACTTCGTATATGGCTTGTATTGCCGTGCCAGCTTTAACCCATCGAGGCCCCCCCGGTAGAGAAGACATCTCCAGCCTTGGATCTGGATATGGATTCAGGATCTTATTGTCGGCCAGGTGGCTGTGTTTTCGGTCGCGGACTGGACTGGGATGAATTACCATTGATTGGTCTTGAATGGTATGGATTGCCACGGATTGATCTGAACTGGGATGGATTGTCATTGATTGAACTGGGATGGATTGTCATTGATTGAACTGGACAGGGATGGATTGTTATTGATTGATCTGAACTGGGATGGATTGTCATTGATTGATCTGAACTGGGATGGATTGACATTGATTGATCTGAACTGGGATGGATTGTCATTGATTGATCTGAACTGGGATGGAGTGTCATTGATTGATCTGTACTGGGATGGATTGTCATTGATTGATCTGGACTGGTATGGATTGACATTGATTGATCTGAACTGGGATGGATTGACATTGATTGATCTGGACTGAGATTGATTGACATTGATTGAACTGGGATGGATTGACATTGATTGATCTGGACTGGTATGGATTGACATTGATTGATCTGAACTGGTATGGATTGACATTGATTGAACTGGGATGGATTGTCATTGATCTGAACTGGGATGGATTGTCATTGATTGATCTGGACTGGTATGGATTGACATTGATTGATCTGAACTGGTATGGAGTGTCATTGATTGATCTGAACTGGGATGGAGTGTCATTGATTGATCTGTACTGGGATGGATTGTCATTGATTGATCTGGACTGGTATGGATTGACATTGATTGATCTGAACTGGGATGGATTGACATTGATTGATCTGGACTGAGATTGATTGACATTGATTGAACTGGGATGGATTGACATTGATTGATCTGGACTGGTATGGATTGACATTGATTGATCTGGACAGGGATGGATTGTTATTGATTGATCTGAACTGGGATGGATTGTCATTGATTGATCTGAACTGGGATGGATTGACATTGATTGATCTGAACTGGTATGGATTGACATTGATTGATCTGAACTGGGATGGATTGACATTGATTGATCTGGACTGAGATTGATTGACATTGATTGAACTGGGATGGATTGACATTGATTGATCTGGACTGGTATGGATTGACATTGATTGATCTGGACAGGGATGGATTGTTATTGATTGATCTGAACTGGGATGGATTGACATTGATTGATCTGAACTGGGATAGATCGACATTGATTGCAGATTGGAAAATATCGGCTATGGAGTTTGAACGCGGCCCAGGCTGGCTCTGGACAATCCTGGTTGTGACACACTCTCTGCCGAACTAGTGATACAAACAGTTATGGCCGCGACAGCCAAATGAGAGCGAGGTCAACTAGTGTAAAGCACCATAGCCGGTGTGCGAACAGCGCGGGTAGCAGCAACGAAAACCAGTTACGACGACGCAACAGAAAAATGTGAGAAACTCAACGAAACAAAAGGACGTTCAAATAAAAGAAAACGCGCACACGATCCGAAAAGAACCCAGTAGTAAGTTGGCATTTACCATTACCAAATTAGTGTGCTAAAACATGCCTTTGTACAAAAACGAAATAAAGAAATGCACGCTGGCAGGCTACCCCTCCCGTGCTCACAAACATTCTGTGTTACTGGCTTCAAGTGTAGAACCAGACCCCTATCTGGCCCCCATTGGTCCCCAGAACTACCTATGGCCGCTCATAACTACATGGAAATATTGATACACTGCAGTTGGAATTAAGCACCTGTTAATACTAGGCCTCGGAGGATACAGCCACCGACCCGCACGGTCTCTGACATTTTTGCTGCTGATATTTTTGCTGCGACATAACTTTAAGCGCCGCGCTCCGCATTAGATGATAAGAATAGGATCGAAACGGAGTTCCAGTAAAACTTAAAATAAAAATACCCAGATCCTATATCAATTGCACCCACTTTAAACAATTGGCCCACTTTACGAAAGTATATTCAGAGTTCTTTTCTAAATCAAACTATAGGCCCCCAACTAGTTACAGAAGCCAGTTTCTTCTCAGAACTAGGCAGTCAACCGGAGCTCCTCCCTCGGCACCGCAGCAAAGCCACCACCGGGCCATCCCCAGCTCCCCCATGCACATTCGCCTGCAGACGCCAGCTCACCTCGTTGACCTTGGCCTTGGCGCGTTTGAAGGTGAGAAGGTCTCTCTCAGTCACACCCGGAGGCAGTTTGGCCTGGGACCGGATGGAGGCCTCAGTTGGCGGCTCTCCTGTGAACACACCGTGGGACAAGTGTGTCAGAAACTGGTCAAAACGTGATGTTTACTTGCTGAAATCCACCACGGTTGGAGATTAAATACGGAATATATGGTTTCAGTTGTGGACATGCTGTAAAAAACCAGCAGATGGAAAAGGTTCAACATATTTAACGAAGCCTATAATCATTTGTAATGGATGACGCTTTAAGTTTTGATATTCATTATTTTTTTCATTTTCTCGCTCTACGAATTATTCGACACTAGAACTGAATCGTAGCCCACATCTGACGAATAACATTCGCAAGCATCTATGGCAAAAACGGTATCTCCACTAGTCTGCCTTTCAAGCCACTCGTGTCAACACCTCTCTCCCCACAAGCGCCGCGAGCTCAGGCAGTGTCACTAACCGTCCACAGAGGGCGCCACGAACATGAGCGGGTCGCCGGGCTCGGCCGCCGGTACCGCCAGCTCCGCCAGCGCCGCCGAGGTCGGTCCCGCCGGCGTCTGCACCGCCCCAGGCGTCGCTGCCGGGTCCGCCGGCCGGGGACTCCCACACACCGACCCGGCGCCGGCGCTGGAGGAGTGCTGGTGCGCCGCCGCCGCGGCAGGTGGCAGCACCGGCGGCGGCGAGCCCGTCTCCCAGCTGGGCGACCTGCCGCAGGGCGAGCCCGGCCCGGAGCGCACGCCGTCACCGCTGGCAGCCCGCTCCTCGCCGGTGGGTCTGCGGTGCCTGCCGGCCGCCACCGCGGCGTAGCTGACGCTGGCCCTCTTCCTGCCGTCGCTGGTGGTGAAGAGGTGGCTGAGGCCGTCGAACAGACCGCGCAGCTGCCCACCTCCCGCCGCCGTCGGACCACCGCTGCTGCGCGACGACGCCGACGACATGCCCGACGACGACTGCTCCTCCGGCGTTCCCGCCGCCGCTGTGGTGACTGTGGGCAGAGTCAGTCGCCGCCGTTGCTGGCCGTCCCCCAGCGCCGGTTCAGCGGCAGCCGGCGTACCCTCGTCCTCGCTGCCAGCTGGGGACGGCGAGCCTCCGCCTCCGCCGCTGTCCGCCCTCCTCCGCGGCGCCAGCTGCTGCGGCCGCGCCGGGGCTGGCTTCTCGTCGCCGGCGGACACGGCGGAGGCGGGGTGGTGCGGAGCCTCGCCGTCGCTGCTGGACGAGTCCGAGCTGCCGCCGCCGCCGTCGCCGCTGCCGGTGTCGTCGCCGGAGTCGCCGACGTCGCCGTCGCCGCCGCTGCGGTGTCGGGGCCGCTTCGGCCGCTTCCGCGGTCGCGAGCGTCGACTGCAAACAGGGAGTTAACGGAAACGGTGAGAGATAGGATGACTACTGTGATGTCGCAGGCTCAAAGGATGTATAAGGCGCTATATGACCTCGCAGGCTGGCGCGCCCCTAAATTCAAACAACCAATCAAAGGATATACAACACAAAACGGATCGTTCTGAGGAGCCGCATTCGACTGATTTTAAGACACCAAAGAGACAGACACGGCAGTCTCGCCGGTCATCAGGCTTTCAACACCACTGGAAGGCAGAGGTCACAATCCAACGAACAAAGATCCCCATCATCACTGGCGACGCTCACGCCATCGCTATCTCTACAGCAGCTCCATGCCGTGGGTGCCCCGCTTCAGCTCCTCACCTGTTGCCGCTGATGGAGCGGGCCCGCTTCTCTGAGCCGGGCGGCGCCTCCGGTCCGGAGATCCTGGCAGGACTGCCGGGGGCGGGAGCGGGGGCGGGGGCGGCAGCGGCGGCGGCGGGGGCGGCCGCCGGGTGGCGACACACGGGGCAGAGCCAGGAGGAACAGTGCTGGGGTACACGGCCAGGCGCGCAGGCGCGGTGGTAGACCCGCCAGCACTGACTGCACCCCGCCACCTTCGACGGCTGCTGCAACGGAGGACGCGTGTCAACCAGCCAATCAACCAACTAACCAGCCAATCAACCAACTAACCAGCCAACCAACCAACCAACCAACCAACCACCCAACCAGCCAACCAACCAGACAGACCAACAACCAACCACACCCAACCAACCAACCAGCCCAAACACCCACCCACCCGTCAACCAACCAACCTCCCTCCGTTGCCCATCCCCGTGTCCCTGCTAGGGTGCTGCTACTGCGTCGGAGGCGCCCGTGGCCCCACCCTGATACTCCCGTCTCCAACGGTACACGTTCACCCCATCCCACATCATCTCCCCAACCTCCTCCTAGAGGTCCCCCTGTGCCCTCTCACACCGCCTGCCCCATTCTGTACCGCATAGTCATCACCATACAACACAGTGTCCCCAACTTCCTCCAACATGACACTTCCCATTATCTACCTCACCACCTTTCTCCATCTCCTCCCGTATTCTACTCTGCCCTTTAACACCGCCTGCCCCATTCTGTACCGCATACTCATCACCATACAACACAGTGTCCCCAACTTCCTCCAACATGACACTTCCCATTATCTTCCTCACCATCTTTCTCTATCTCCTCCCATATTCTACTCTGCCCTTTACCACCGCCTGCCCCATTCTGTACCGCATACTCATCACCATACAACACCATGTCCCTAACCTCCTCCAACATTACACTTCCCATTATCTTCCTCACCATCTTTCTCCATCTCCTCCCATATTCTACTCTGCCCTTTACCACTGCCTGTCCCATTCTGTACCGCATACTCATCACCATCCAACACCATCTCCTCAACTTCCTCCAACATGACACTTCCCATTATCTTCCTCACCAACTTTCTCCATCTCCTCCCATATTCTCCTCTGCCCTATAACACCACCTGCCCCATCCTGTACCACGTCTCCATCACCACCTTCCCCATCCCCTGCCCCATTCTGTACCACGTCTCCATCACCACCTTCCCCATCCCCTGTCCCATTCTGTACCACGTCTCCATCACCACCTTCCCCATCCCCTGTGCCATTCTGTACCACGTCCCCATCACCACCTTCCCCATCCCCTGCCCCATTCTGTACCACGTCTCCATCACCACCTGTCCCATCCCCTGCCCCATTCTGTACCACGTCTCCATCATCACCTTCCCCGTCCTCTGCCCCATCCTGTACCACGTCCCCATCACTAACTGCCCCATTCTGTACCACGTCCCCATCACCACCTGTCCCATCCCCTGTCCCATTCTGTACCATGTCTCCATCACCACCTGCCCCATCCTCCGGCTGACCTGGTCCGCCGGCTGGCGGCAGGACTCGCAGCAGCGACACTCGTCGCAGACCCAGCGTCCGGCCGGCGGTGGCGCGCGCAGACAGGCCGGGTGGACGGCCGCCCGGCACCGCTGACAGCGCAGAAACGCCCCCGCCGAGTCCGGCTCCGGCCCCGCCGTGCCCAGACACTCGGTGCACACGTTCATGTGAGAGGGCGCCTGCGGTAGAGAAGGGCAGAGTCTGTGGTGAGGTGGTACTTGAAATGTCTAACGGGAGGGAATGATAGCTCTGCACCGGACCAGTTTCCTGTTTGGATATGGTTCCTGATGCTGATTGGATATGCTTGTTGATGTTCTAGCAATTTCGACAGTTTCTTACGAAATCCGTTTCCCTCCCATCCATCCTCACCCGGGATAAATTTCGCCAGTAGGAGTTGGAAAAACAATGGTCATCATGAACAATCTTCTTCTTGAGTATTGTCTTATCTTCAGAATGTGATCAAATTTGGGCAGCTGCACTAGTTGCAGAACTGTTTTATTTTGGGGTGGGCAACAGAAAACTCGGCTATAACTAAAGCCAAATCAATTAAACCAAATGACTACTGGATACAAACTCATCCAAGCATCTCAGTCGAGCTACTGAGATTGGCGCCCCTCTCCAATAAATATCTCCATCTAAGAATTTGGCCCAACGCCCTCTATGAAAACCGTTTGAGGCGAAGCTGCCAGATTTATCGGCCAAAGCAAGCCAAGTAATTGACTCCAAAAAATCAAGTTAGTATTTCATTCCATTCAAATTCAAAATTCAACTGACCTCGGCTTTTTGGGGCAAAGATTACTATTTCCGTGTTTTTTTACAGCAAAATTATACATGGCACCCTTAGCACTACCATTGTTGTAGAGGATGCTGGAACAGGCCTTCAATGGCAACTACTCAACCACAATTATTACAAAGGTAAATTTAAAACTTATGGCTGCCAAGTTTCTAGCACCCAATGCTCACATATATTTCTTTCACTGCAAAAGCATTAACCATACATCGCCTGAAATACAACCACCTTTACCTGTCTTCATACCTTCATCTACACTTCTGACTTTCCTCCATATTTTGGTTCAAGCACAAAAAGTTTCAGTTCCAGGGCCAACAGTTAAAGGAGAAACTCAAGTGCATGTATCTGGATTGTAAATTTAACAACTTTTCAACATTAAAAATATTTTGAAACGGTCGCTAGGGACCTGGAAAAAAGCAGATACACGTTCAGACCCAGCTCAATAATGAAAGTCGTAGGATCTGGCCCAGAACCTCTCGGAAAAATCCGAGATTTTAGTGTCAGATGTTTTGTCAGAAAATACACACAGCCCTTGAAAAATACCGAAATTAAACTATGTAAGGAAATGTTAAAAATGCGACATTGTCGAGTACCGGATTATGACAATTATGAATCACTTGTTACATTAATTTGCGTAATGTATCTTAGGTAATTTTCGAAAAACACCTGGCACCAAAATCTCCAATTTTTCCCAGAGGGTCTTGACCAGATCCCAGGTTTCGGCCACTCAATTCCCAAATCTTGCCTCTACTCGCCTAACCAAAAGTATCCTGTCACAGTGACCGGATATGAAAAAGGAGGAAACCAGTGTATAAACCTAAGTATAACAGAAGGCAGACTTTCTTAGGGGCTGGTCAAGACCCTCTCTTGAAAATCTGACAGCTTTACGACGCAAAATGATGTGACTGTTGAGGCATAATTGTCATAATCAGTAACTAGACAACAATAGAGCATTTGTTGCATTACCTCACGTAATCTATCTTGGGTGTTTTTGTAAAGGTCTTCGTATTTTCTGACTAAAAATCTGGCACCAAAGGCTCTCGGATTTTCACAGGAGGATCCAGACCATCCTCATAGAAAGGTCTCACGAGTGGGGCACGATCCTCTCCTGAGTTTAAGGTGCTGTTCCAGGCCCTTTTTTCAAAACGTGATAGGTTTTGCTGCCATGTGTTTTGTCGAAAAACACCCAAGATAAGTGGCGCAAAATAATGCAGCAAATGTGCCGCTATTGTCAAAATCTGTGGCTAGACAATCATAGCCCACTTTTAAAATTATTTTGCATAATTAATTTTGCATACCTCCTGACAATGTGGTACAAAAGGCTCCCGTTTTTTCAAGAGGGTCTAGAACAGCCCATATGTAGAAATTTCCAGCCTCGGATAGTTTGAGAGTAAAGGCGCCAAAACAGTGCCGATATTGGGGATGGTCCAGGCCCTCTTGCGAAAATCCGAGAGATTTTGGTGCCAGACATTTTTTCAGGAAATGCCTATTGGCCTTGAAAAATAACCAAGATAAATGACGTAAAAAAATGTAGCGAATGCGCTATTATTGTCATGTTCTTGGTTATGACAATTATGACTCACGTGTTTCAATCCTTGTCTTGGGTAATTTTTGACAAAGCACCTGGCACCAAAGCTCTCGGTTTTTCACAAGAGGGCCTAAACCATCCCTATTTCAACAACGGGACTGTTCCATCACAACCTCCAATCTCCTCCCGGTTGAGAAGTGGTTTCGGAGCGTTTCGGGGGAGGATAGAGGTCAATTCTGGCGCACAAATTTCATTTGATGAGCCCAAACAGCTCATTATTGGAGACGTGCTGCTGGTAGCTTATGACCACATTTGTTCGCGAGCCAATTACACTGAATTTTTAATCTATATGGGAGGCATTGATAAAACGCGCTTCAAAAAAATTGATCCTTGATATTTTCACCTAGCATAAATAAAGTAGCCAAATTGACACAGACGCACATGCCATAGGCGGATGCAGAAAGTCAGATGGGTGGGGACGCATTGGCCGAGGGCGCTATTTAGGTCAAGCATAGCAGGGGCGGACGCAGACCCAAGTTTGGGGGGCAAACCCATGTCTGCCTCTTCTACTGGGGAGGAGGGGGATGGGACGTGCAATTTGGGTGCTCGACAGATCTACTATAAGCTACCTCTCCAAGTTCATGATCGCCCTCCTGGCGGGGGGACGAATTTTTTCTCTCCAGACCTAGTGTAAACACTTTTTTCAACAAAAAAATCCGGCGTTTAGGGGCCAAAAGATAGTTTGGCCTCCCTCCAGCGCTTTGACGGGGGAGGCAATGGCCGGAATGCCCCTCCCCCTGCGTCCGCCAATGAAGCATGGGTATGATTCGGTTTCGGGAGCGGGAAAATTTCGGCCAGGGGCACACAACCTTAAGATCTGGTAGATCAGAGGGTCACCAACCTCCCTCGTGGGGGACATCAAGATCCGCATCTTGGACGGCGACGTATCGGCGAGACACCAAGTAGGTAGATAAAGGAGGGGGGGCACCTGCCCTCATCAGACCTGAATCTGCCTATGGCGCATGCGCAGTACCGCTTCAGTTTTGTACACAGCTGATATCACCCCCTCCCCGATTCTTCAAACAGAAGCCGATGTTCGTACCATCTCGCACACCTTGTGAACTTATTTTGGAAGGAGCACAGACAGACCAAAAGGCACGCGAAAGAAAGAAGGAGCAACCCCCCAAACTATACACCTGCGGGAGAGAGGCAAAAAAGGACCAAATAACATCACATAGTTTAGAGAATTGTGGCAATGACATCCGACTGTCTCAACAGAAAATAAAATCTAGGGCAAGTGGCACTGGGAAAAAAATAGCTAAATTTCTTATTAAATACTCACTTGTAATCTTTTGCATAACTGGGACAAGCACTGTCAATTTCTGAGTGGCTCCACATTGTTTCAGAAATTGGTGAATATCAAAACCCCAATCAAATGTGATTGAAATTGTCTTCCATATTCCTCTGCGGGCAAACCAGATTCCCTAACTTCTTCATCTTCCTTCATTCACTCATTCATTCATTCGTTTTTATATTTTTGCGTCCTGAATCATAAGCATTCGTTGGAGTCACTCATTAAGAACTTTTGATTCATCTCTTCCACCATAGGCGTAGGAACGGGATGGGCCAGGGGGGCCATACCCCCCCAATATTCATGATTCTTAACCATTAACCCTATGGCGTTGACTGGAAAGAAATGACTTCAAAATGCCCGCTGCCCCCCCCAATATTCTGGACGTTCCTATGTCTTCTACAACACTTCTGCGTTTCCCTACATGGCAACTACTTTGATTACATACTTGCTTGCTGACAAAAAAAAAAACGTTCGGCTCTAGAACCAAAGTCTCTTGCGGTTTTGGCCCATTGTTGGCTTGCTATCATTCACGCCACACAATGTTCGGTTATGTCTGAATCTATTTATTTACCTGCTTTCTTTTGTCCTTAATCTATTTATGTTACTTTCCCTCCTTCCCATAAGCGTCATCATCGACAAAAAAGTGAGGGGTTCATTCCATTTTTAACCTGCTGCTGACGATAAACTTTCCTCCTCTGTAACCTAAAACTTACTGGGATTTGGCATCATTGTTACCCCCACGCTGGCTGGTAATTTGTCTTTGATTTTTTCTTCCGAATTGAACTTAAATGGTGAATAATTTGGATGGACGGGCGGGGGGCAGGTCACCATGTTCCTCCCCCTCTACCCCGACCCGCACGCCCCCCTGACCTGCATGTAAGCAACTAGGACGAGAATGGCGAAACATTTCTTCCTCAAAGTGACTAATATCCAATTCCCAAATCTGGCGTGATGTCATAGCAACTTGACAAACTCCCTATCATGCTACAAATATCACAAATGTTTGAAACCATTTGACCTTGCCACACCCTTGAACACAAACCAACAGCTGACAGATTTAAGCGCCAAAACGTCTCTCCCCACCGACTGACCTGTTTGGGCGGTTCTTTAGTTGGCGACTCGCCCTCCGCTCTCCGTTTCCGCGGAGTCGCCGTCGGCGTCCTTGTTACCGCCTTCACCGGAGTCGCCGGCAGGGCAACAACAGCGGAGGCGTCGACACCGTCACCATGGTTACCGGCAGAGTTGTTTACAGCCGGTGCCGCGCCATTGGCGGTAGCCACTGGCGTGGCCGGGCCGGGGTTTAGCGGTCTCGTGGCCGGAGTGCGGGGTTTAGCGCGGGACGGACGGGGTTCTGGCGGGTTTAGGAGAGCAGCCACTGCCAGAGACTCCTGCGGCAGCCGGTATGTGCCCCCCTCCTGCAGCACGTGACCGTTGGCGATGGCGCGCCGCAGGCTCACCTGGCGGTGATATTAAGAAGTATTAGTGTAAATTGCTGTCACAGGATGTCTATGTCGCCCAGCATCCACAAACAAGACGAAAGACCGCGAAAACGAAGCAGTACACCGTTACGACGCTCGTAGTCAGGGGCGTAGCCAGGATTTCGCTCAGGGGGAGAGCGGCGCCCCGAAAAGGGCCCCTGCGACAGCGCCAAAAGGGACCTGATGGGTAAATAGGGCCCTGCTTGTTACAAAATAGTGCTGAAGAGGATTTCGAATTTGGCCACAGAGCAGAGTGCGGGCGAGCCGCGCGTCGCCCGGCTCGTGTCCTCAGGGGGGCCCTTCGGGCCCTCAGGGGGGCGACTGTCCCTGCCGCCCCCTCTTGGCTACGCCCCTGCTCGTAGTCAAACCATACGCGGATCCAAGGGGGCAAAGGGAGGCAGGTGCCCACCCTCCCCCCGATCGACTCTCGGCGCCTCCCTGAAATTTCGATGGCGCCCCCTGAAATATCGCTTCCCACCTCCCCCAGGATGTGAAAATCGGCGCCCACCGATAGGATTTTTCGCCAACCTGACAGTTTTGCCAGTCAAAAAATGGCGCCCCTCTGGTCCGGATGGCGCCATTGACAATCTGACCCTGACTGTTGACTGGCTGGCTGACAGCTGGCTGGCTGGTTGATCTGACTGCCCCCCCCCCATTGACAATCCTGGATCAGACATGAGTCAAACACCTACCTCACAAATTAACGCTTTCTAACTGTCCGGTTTTCAATTAAAAGTGCAGTGTTTTCCTTTAAAAAAATCAAATGATTTAACATTTAAATCCCGTTGCCCCTCTCTCCAAACCATCGGCGGTGCCAGTTTGTTTTATATTACCTTGCTCATCTGAGTAGCAAACGGAGCGGCTAGTACTAAATCGTTGAAATTTCGGTTGTGCGAAAACTACCGGACAAGTCGGGGCTCCCGCGGCGGTTACCCGACTCACTTTTCAACGAACACGGGAGAAACAAACGGCAAATGCCATATCTGTCTCCCCAGGTTCATGGACTCTACAGTTAACACTCCGTCGAACACCCACCTTGAGAGTGGTGTTAAGGTCAGCTCCCTCCGTGACCTCGATGTTGTGAGCCTGCAGAATGTACTCCTCAATGTCCTTCACCGTTGCCTCCACAAGGTCCTTGACGCTCTTCACAATGATCTTGGTGAGATCGGTGCCCTTGCTGATGACCACCCGAGTGGGACGAGGGGGCACGTTCGGGACCTGCGCAGAGGTTATGTCAGGGGGCGTGGTTAGAAGTTACGTCGTGTGGGAACCTGCGCAGAGGTTAGGTTAGAGACGTGGTTAAAAGTCACGAGGTGTCGAAGAAATAAGGGCTTGAAACTGCAATCTCGTGATGCAGTTTAAGTGCCGTGACATTGTTCAGATATTTTATGTTGGAACACACATCCATGACACAGCAGGCAGTATAATTCCCAAAAAGCACGTTAAAAAAACCAGAGATTGGAGAGTCGGCCAAAACAAAACGAGACCAACTTGGCCATGCCGCAACTCCAACAGGGGACAGTCATGAGAGCATATAGGACCGCCAGGCGAGCACACTGACCTTGTAGGACACGTTTCCCTTGTTGTACACCCGTTTGATGTACCCGCTGGATATTGCGCGCTCCAGATTTGACAGAACCTGACCAGACAGACAGGTCAAAGATGGTCAAACGGCGTTCCATGCAGATAGCGGTGGGAGCGTAGCCACCTGATGCGACTCGGCCGCTCCAACAAGGACAATGGTAGCAACAAAGACAACTGAGCTACCAACTGAGCCGCCCCGGTGGCTCAGTTGGTAGAGCGTTGGGCTCCGGCCCGCTGCTCAGAAGCATGCAGTGGCAGTGCATGTCCAGGCTTGGGATCGGTTCCCCTGAGACGCTCCGGCGCTCAATAGTTTGCCCGACGTAGGTCGGCTGGCAACCGACTGATGAGAGGGTGACCTGAGCGGGGCGGCCGTCCCTGTGCTTTGTGAGACGTTAAACTTTGGCTTCTAAATTATCCCTTCATTGTGGGAGTTGCTCGTTCGGGTGGTGGGGTCGGGGTCTCCGTGACAAGTCCCTTAAGGACTTTAGTGAGACTCCGACTCCAGCAGCCGTACTGGGAACAAGTTGGACAAAATTTATAAAAAAAGTCAAAACAGAGACTTAAATCCAGGATCATGTACAAGACAATCATATGAAGGGAATTCTATTTATCTGCTCATTTATTACAATTACAAGCGCAATGTTCTGCCCACTTCTCCGAAGAAATCGCCTTTTGCCTCACACAATCAATGCAAGTCAAGTGAAAAAAATCCGACGATTTATTTGGGCCGAAAAATAATGCTTCGGACTGAAAAGATAACACAAAATTGCAACTCTCAAGTCTAACGTAAATATATCACCTTCCTCTGACCGGTCCAAATGCGACTTTTCCACTCAGTCACCGCAGATTTTGAGGTTATTTCCTTCTATACCCAAGCGCAAAAGTAACATTGGGACACAACATTGGTCTATCTTCGGGCGCTGTAGTCAGTAGCCTTGGTGAAGAAAAAGTTCACCAAACGCGAGGTGACGAATTAAGCCTTGAGTTTTGACGCGATTGTGATGGAGAAAACCTTCCAGACCCATTTGTCAGTACTTCGTAGATAAGAATACACAATTGCGATGACTCCTGGAAAGATCATGACATCATCCGAAAGACAACGATCTACGATCTGGTCCATTTCATCTTAACTGAGGGGCTAAAGACAAGAGCTCCATGTCTAAAAATACTACACCATTTTGACATTTTCTACATAAAATTCAATTCGAATTCAATCCGAAGATATCATAGTGGATACCTAGTAACACTGAGCGACTTTCTTGCCCCCGTCTCCGTAACATTAGTGTGCATGGACCAAAACTTCTCTGCTCGGCCCACACCTGCCAATTGTACCGCATTCAAAATCCATCCCATCAAACACCCACCAAAAAATCCTGCCTCTGGTTGGCCCCGAACCCGCGACACTCCGCACCTACAGAATATCCGTACCGAGCCGAGCGCGCGCGCCTGACCGACTGCGCCGCCCAGACACCCGCTCGGGCCAGTTACCTGTTCATTGGTGCAGCTATGAAGGTGTTTGACGGCGTTGCAGATGCGGTCCTCGCTCGGCCGCTGCTTCTGGTACTTGATCTTAGTGATGGCCTCCGCCAGAAACTGAACCCACTCCTCTAACGTGGCGGTGTCGTCGCCCGGACCCGCCTTCATCTGGAACAGAATAGAGATGGGTTAGTGCGGTCGCTCAGAATAGAGATGGGTCAGCGTGGTCACTCCAGAATAGATGGGTCAGCGTGGTCGCTCAGAATAGAGATGGGTCAGCGTGGTCACTCAGAATAGAGATGGGTCAGCGTGGTCACTCAGAATAGAGATGGGAGTGCACGGGTGGTCCTCGATGGTGGGTCGCGTGGTCCGGGCGGCGCGTGGTCACTCAGAATAGAATGGGTCAGCGTGGTCACTCAGAATAGAGATGGGTCAGCGTGGTCACTCAGAATAGAATGGTCAGCGTGGTAGGCCCCGCACCAGAATAATATGGCGGCGTGGCCCAGAATAGAGATGGGTCACGTGGTCACCAGAATAGAATGGGTCATGGTCACTCAGAATAGAGATGGGTCAGCGTGGTCACTCAGAATAGAGATGGGTCAGCGTGGTCACTCAGAATAGAGATGGGTCAGCGTGGTCACCAGAATAAAGATGGGTCAGCGTGGTCACTCAGAATAGAGATGGGTCAGCGTGGTCACTCAGAATAGAGATGGGTCAGCGTGGTCACTCAGAATAGAGATGGGTCAGCGTGGTTACTCAGAATAGAGATGGGTCAGCGTGGTCACTCAGAATAGAGATGGGTCAGCATCGTCGCTCAGAATAGAGATGGGTCAGCATGGTCACTCAGAATAGAGATGGGTCAGCGTGGTCACTCAGAATAGATGGGTCAGCGTGGTCACTCAGAATAGAGATGGGTCAGCGTGGTCACTCGGCTCTGCCTTATTGTCCAACAAATAGGTGTTTAGACGGACGATGAGAAAGAAAGAAGTGAAAGAAGATGGGCCGGACGAGAGCTCCAACACTTCTCTCCGGTCTTAGGGGCAAAGTGTTAAGAATAAAGGGATTTACAGTAAGTGCACTCGCGTTGATTTCAGACGCACAACATGACTTGAACCGTTTTCGCGGGCGTCACCTCCCCTTCTTTCAAATCACGTGTCAGGCACCCACTCTCATTTAGAACCTCAGGAATCCGGATATCGAGGTTAGAGACCACAACACCGGATAGCGAAATGAACAGTAACAACCGGCCCCTCTGTACTCTCACGGTTAGCGCTCAGAGTTGTGTCCATGACCTGTAAGCTTTGAGGAATGTTGTAGATATCTAGGCTAACTGTGGTGCAATATGTTGACAGATTCCGCACACGCGGGTAATAAGATGCCTCAGAGGTGGACGCAGACCCGACTTTTGGGGGGAAGAGCAAACCAATGTCTGCCGCTCCTCCTGGGGGGGACTCGACAGACTTAGCAAAAACAGTCTCTCAAAGTACATGATCGCTCTCCTGGGGGGAGGGTGTGAGAGCGAAGATTGAATTGCTGGACAGACCTAGCGTAAATTTTTTTCTCAAAAATTTATCCAGCCTTTGGGGAGGCCGGAAGATAGTTTGGCCCCCTCCAGCGCTTTGGGGGGCATGACCGGAATTGCCCCCCTGCGTCCACCAATGAGCTGCTAGGGTAAGAGTTTCAACATTTTAGCGTACCTGTCATCCATTTAAAAATGATGACCGTTGGAACACAACCCCCTGAGGTTGTTTCGGTCTGCCTGCGTCAGCTGATGATTGCAAAAACCAGCCTACCACTTTTTGCCACCGACTCGCAAATGCCAGTTTTTGTTTTTACTTTGCTAACTCAGGCGAACGCGGATTCCACCGACGGCACGGGGAGGGGTGAGGGGGTACCAGCATGGGCGCCGAAAGCGGGGGGACGGGGGGACGCGTCCCCCCTGTTGGCCAACCAGGGGGACGTCCCCCAACATTTTTGTGTCAATGGTCATTAATGCCGTCAGGTACCTAATATGCTCAAAATTCGCCTCTCCCGGTCAGCACCAGCCCGGGTCCGTCCCCACCCCCTGCTAAAATTCCGTGGCCGCGCCCCTGGGTACCGCCCCCTTCTTGGCAAGCCCAGTTCGCCCGAGGAGCTACGGCGATGTTCACGTGTGACGTCGGGGACCGAAGGGGGGGGTGTTTGCTGAATTTCAATGACGAAGGTAGAGGGAGTCAGGCTGTTTGTTGATTTTGCTGTAGGAGGGGAGGGGCGGGGAGGGAAAATAACAGAGCATCATTAAAACATACCGTTGACAGCCCATTTTACCCGTGTTCAAGTGCAATGTAATCTGTGTGCTCTGTATTACCTTTCGATTTTGGCATCTTTCGCCTTTGGCATTCTTCACTCTGTTCTTGAGGCGGACGAAAGTTTTGCTGACCATGGGGTCAGGCAATTGCTGACGATTACTGACGAAAGGGGGAGTAGAGCGAGCCAGCTGCTGAGAATTTCTGACAAAGGGGTTGGAATTCGGACACCCCTTATATTGCTGACGTCATATGTGAACAGCCCCGAACCGCTAGAGAGCCCCTCTTAGCTCCTTAGCTCAGTAGAGTCTCCTTAAAGGGAATGTGGCACCTTGGTCGAATCCTGGAATTTAGTGAAAGTAGGCGTAGTTTTAGCCAAAAATAACGAAACCACTCATGATTTCTCTGAAAAATGTTCAATAAGCTCAATATTTTGTTTTTAAAAAATACTCCTCTAGGAAAATAAATAAATATCTGCCTGTGGATGATGTCATGATCTGGCAACCACTACCATACTTGAAACGCTTCAAGGGCTTCGATTGGCTGATGCTCATCGTGACATCAGCATATGTCGTCACACCAGCAGCTCACAACAATGGCCGCCCGGTGAGGGGCTGATGAGGGGGCTGGTGTCAGGTAGGTTTTTGCTTTTTCTACGGGAAATATCGAGTTCCAAGGCAAATGATATATGGAGTACCGGGTTTGCCGACTTGCTTTACAACTTGGCTATCTCAGTTAAAATCACGTTATGAAGGTGCCACGTTCCCTTTAACACCCCTTAGCGGCCCTTTAGTGGGGGGGGAGCCCCCCCAGGATCTCGGACCACTTTAGGAAGGAAAAAGTTAAAAGTTTTTTTTTGGCCGGTCAACTTTCGGTCAAAAGTTAACTTTTTTTTTAAAGGGAAATTAAAAATCAGTAGCAAAAAAGCCCTTAATAGAAAAAAAGAAATGGTTTAAACATTATAAATAAGTAAAGAAAAAGGAAAGAAATTAAATTAGATTGTTGGCAAAAAAAAGGATTTTAAATATAATTGGAGGCTGTAGGGGAAAAAATTTTAGGTAACTGATCATTGAAAGATAATATAGGGAACTAAACCTAAAATAATTTATTTAAGCTTAAATATAGTTTTTTATTTATCAAAAACTATTTTTTCCATTAATACCATTTTGAGGTGTTTTTAAATGAAATTTAGTCCTCGTACCAAAAAATAGGTGGTAAATTTTTTAAAGAGAGGTGTTTTTGAACTAGGGGTCATTTGGGTAGTTTTCCTCGGATAATTTCCCCTCCTAAAATTTTTAGTTATTTTTAAGTGGATAATCCCGGTAGGAGACTACCTTAAAAATTTCTAAAGTAAATTTTAAAAAAGAAGTATAAAAAGAAGGGGAAAGGGGGATCTCAGGCGGGGGGGTTTTCGCGCCACGTTTGAACCCCCGAGGGAGGCGGACCCCCCCCCCGTCAATCGCGTGTTAACTGCAATACTGCCTCCGGGCCTGCAAGTACCGGACGTTGTCATGTCACGTGACACTCCGAGTTATGCTGCAGTGCCGAATGTTGTCAGTTTTCCGCAGCGGCTAGCAGGGCGTTCTCATCACGAGACGCCGACATTCCTCCGCTGGCACGACCGCCGCCGCTGCGCTTCACACGCCGCTCTGACGTCAGCCCTCACTGGATTTATTGGCCTCGACACCGCCAGCTTGTAAATGTACCTACTGCACGTGTCGGATGGTAATGAACATACGTGTCGGATGGCATAGGCAGATCCAGGGATTGCCGATCGGAGGAGGGCACCTTCCGGGGGGGGCGCCATCCGGACCAGGGGGCGCCACTTTGACCGGCAAAACCTATCGGTGGGCGCCAAATCCTATCGGTGGGCGCCGACTTTCGCATCCTGGGAGCGACATTTCAGGGGCGCCATCGACCTTTCAGGGGGCGCCGTGACCATTTCAGGGGGCGCCGAGGGTCGATCGGGGGCACGTGCCCCCTGCCCCCTGGATCCGCCTATGTCGGATGGTAATGAACTCTGGAGCGGGGGACGGGACACAGCGGTCATAATCGTCAACAGAGCTTTGCTGGCGACTCGCGTCGGTGGATGAAGAACGGTGTTTTTCCCATCCTGGATCCGCCCCTGCGAGTGTCGACGCCGTCAACAATTCCTCAAGTTCAAAGCTGATGTTGGGCTGGAATGGTGTTGATGCAAATTACCAGCAAGCGACGCGGGGGTCCCGCAAGTGGTAGGTACATGTACCTGAATTAAACAGGAATACGTATGAGCCGTGTAGTGGCTAACGTGCTACCAGCAAGCGAATATCCCGACCAACCCGCAATTATCAAAAACGTCACGACATTTACGCCGCGATTTACCCGTCGAGCAAACCCGACGGGCCGCTTAGAGCACAATGGGCAGCAAACCTGGCCTCTGGCCTTTAGAGTGGGCATTTGCACATGTTCTACTGATCAGGCATAGGCGTACGAGGTCCCGAATATTGGGTGGGGAGGGGAGGAGCGTAAGGCATGCCTTTCAAATGCAACGCCGCTAGGTAAATGTTTGTAATTTGAATTGGGGAGGGACACGCCCGAATTGCCCCATATGTGGCTAGTAAATATCCCGCAAATGTATTCACATTTGGACACTCATTGATAATATATTCAGGTGCGTGTCGGTGGTGCTATCAGCCGTCGCCATGACAACGGTCCAGCGCGAGTCGACGGCACTAAATTACAGAATCCCATATCTCCTCCAGTGATGTGCTCTGGTGTAATTAGCTGGGCGGCAGAGGCGACATAAGGGTCAGGAAGAAGAACGGTGGTGGCATCGCGAGAGTTTCACTGGGGGGGGGGGAGGAACTTTGCACCCGGTTTTGTCTGTTATTGTTAGGGCTTCAGAAGCTTATTCCATGGCTTCGCTTGAGGCGAATTTCACGAAATAACATTAGGTTTGTCCGCCCAAAGCCCCAATAATTAATCAAATTCACGGCGATCCTCATTTGTGTTTAAAACAACTATTTGTATGTAACTATACACATTTGGGAATAATCTAGAAACATTTCTGATGTTTTTTTCCCAAATTGATGTTAAATGACAAATAGCTGTAGTCACGAATGACGACAACAGTGCAAATAACATCAGATTGTAGCTACAAAACAATCCATAAAAATTTAGTCCACACGAACAGCTGACTAGACCAGTATTCCATGCCAAAATCGTTTTGGGAAACCGATCAGTCAGTTAA